>CM076572.1:812477098-813114824 GCA_034641835.2 Pinus albicaulis | reverse complement strand
AAAATTTTCATTTAAACTACGTGCACTGGATTGCTGTTATCAAAACGGAAATCAGTTTGTTTACTACAAAAGTAACTGAAACTTGGTCTGTGAGTCTGCTGCATCGATGCATCGTGAATTTTTTTTATCAGATATCTTAAATCACTGTGGAAGCATCATTCATTGTAATGACCCTCTTAACAGATGTCTAGCGTCCTTGTGAAGCTGTTATTCTGTGCTGCAACGATCTGTTGTGCTAGCAAATTTGATACTGCTGAGTTGTTCTGATACACTGGATGTGCTGACACTAACAATTCGATGAGCTACCTGCTTTGTCATCAAGCTGAGTTGTCATCCTTCCTGGAGTCTACATCAATATTCCCAATTCTTTGGAGTTGGAATCTTAGTCTTGTTCAACTTCCTGTAGACTTCATCAGTCTCGGTGTACTTCACAAATGTTGGTCTCAATTGAAAAATGTGCTTAATCTCATGCTATATGAAGACATCGTTGCTGATGACTTCATAAAATGCTTTCCCAGTCATAGTTTTCTTCAAATTTTTGAGCTTGGATGTGTCCTTTGAAATCTCCATGAGCCTTTTTACATAATCAGTCCTAGGCATCAGCTTATCATTGATAAAAAATAAGGAAGGAAATCCCCTTTTGTTCAATGGATCAATCCTATTGAAAAATCTACTTACTCCAATCTCCAACTGATGGCATATTTCTTCTAGCTGTGTAACTAGACTCTTTTTGTTCAACACCTTTTTTACTTCCAGTATAGAGGTTGTTCTGTCTACCAATTCCAGTTGCTCCAATTCATGACTGCTTTTAAAATTCAAGAATTTGATGATATTTTTGGTAGTTTGGGGCTTATCCCCAAGTTTCTCATTTTTTTTCTCAATGGAAACTTTCACTAAATCAATTAGATCCCTCTGTTAAAAAATTATCTGAATTGATGGCCATATATCATTCACATATTCAATTATATCCAACCATATAATTTGCTTCACTCTCCCTACCATGCTTTCAATTGAGGACTCTTGAAGGGATTTCTGCAAAATTTAATTTAGTTTTTTGCTAATCTGCAACTCTGTGGCATGGGTTGAATATTTCCTTTTGAATTTCTCTTGTAGGTCACTGAGTTGATCTTGTAGCTTTTTAATTTATGTTGTCTATAAGTTCATGTTCTCCATTTCTTTGGCTAGCTGCTCATTGCTTTCCCCCGGTGCACCTGTAGATGTTGTGGATGCTAGAATCACTATGAGAGGAACTGCTTGTAGGGGAATCATGGCCTTAACTTCTTATTTTTCTGCCCCCTTCACTGCATCTCTTATTTCCTTCTGTCTTTCTTTGATCATTTTATCCATATCATTTTCCATTTTCTTAATCTATTCTATTTGTTGAACAATCAATTGCAACATTTCATCCTTCTGTGTTTCAGTTGCTTCTATCTCCTTGGCCATAGGGTATTTTGTCACTAGCATCTTAAGTTGCCTCCTCAAGATAGCTATGTCTGCATTATTCTTCCTCACAAGTGTTTCTTCCACTACTATTTTTGATGGATTGTACCCGAGTTTCATCACTAAATCATCTAGAGATTTGATCCTTGAGTAATTGGCCATGGAAAGGATCTTTTCTACCTTCAACTGTGACTGTGTATTGGAGAATGTCACCTGCAGCTTTGAGAGGCTCATGGTTGTACTAGTTAGCATGGAGGAGATCATTTCCCTTGTCTTCTTGTGCATCTCCATCTGGTCTATAGGATGAATGTTCTTTGTGTGAAACTCAAAAGAGGTCGTATTGTAGTCTGTTTCAACTTTGGGCCGAGAAATTTGTGCTTCTATAAATTCTATCCTCATTCTTCCCTTCTTAGATTCAAATATTGATAGAAGTATACTCTGGGAGCTGCCTGTTTGGTTCCAAAATTGATCGTATGTGCTGGTCCTCAATGTTGGAAATACTGAGAGGGGGGTTGAATCAATATTTCTTTCAATTAGAGCATTATTTAATCTTCAATTATTATCAGTGTTTGTACAATGATAGCAGCAAAAAGGAGGAACACAAATGCACACAGTTTTTAAGGTGGAAACCCACTTCGGGACAAAAACCATCTAATGCTTTTCTAATAATTCTTTTCAACTCCATTTGAAAATAAATCTCCAACTTCCTAGAATCTAGAAAAGCATTCTTCTCCAGCTCCCACTGGATGGACGCTCCAACGCCCGAGATTCTTTAGTATTCACTGAATGGATTCCCCAACACCCAATGAGCTACAACTCACCCTAGCACCACCCTACCACCCTATAGAAGAATAAAAGAAGAATGGACTCCCGTACCAGGGAAAATGGTCCACTTTACAATGATATAGAATGATGTAGAAGAAGAAGATATACTAGACCATAACTCCAAATTTGACACAACCACCTAATGATGATCCTAGACCTCCCAATACTGCCTCCTCAACCCTTGGCAGACAGACACTAGTACAATTTGTACAATAATGTATTTACAATGACTAAGTACAATGATACATTTACAAAGATTGTATGTAGTACTACCCACTTGAAGACTTCATATGATGAACTTCTTACTGCTGTTATGCACTTTTGTTGCTGCTCTTTTCATGCTACCCTCTGCTGCACCTTGCTCTACCTTTCTACCGTAGAAATTCTGGTCCTTTGCAACCCTTGACAACACATGATCTAGCTTTCTCTTGCCTTCTAGGAGCTCGATATTGAATCTGGTTTATCTTTGTCATTTAAGATCCTCAATATCTGATTTTTGGTCTTGTAGTAGTTCTCTAAGTCATATTTCCAATGCCACAGGTCTGACCCAATTTGGATTCTTGAAGAGAGAGTTGCACCCAATCTCTCACAATGCCCTAATTATGGACTGTTTCAGAAGAGCTCACTTGTATGGAATGCCACGTGTCATTGTTTCTTCATTCGTTTCTAAAATTGATAGAGAAAAACGTACAGACTGTGCACTATCTGTCATTTTTTACAAAATTCTAATCCGATACTCAGAAAGAGATTTATGACGATTTTACCAAGGTCACTTCTTTCAGATGAAATTCAGGAGCCTGCAAAAATCCCTTACTTCCACAGATCATATCTCCAAAAATATTGCGCAACTTGATCTGAAATTTTTACTACAGCTTCCTCAGGATTTCGGCTTCACCTCATAAAAATTTCAGCTTTTGAGCGTTCGTAGAAACAATGTTAGAGTGAAAATTCCACGATGACTTGTTTCAGATGGCCGAATCCATTGCCTAAGGAGGAAATGAAGATCACAATATATATGAATGCTTAAGTTGAGAGGGGCTTCAACAAGTGAACGTGGGAGGGATTTTAGGAGCATTAAAAATATTAATTATGACTTTTCAATGACCCATGGCCAAACCCCATGGGGTTTTAGCCCACTAACTGTGGTACAAACTTCAAACATAAATATCTCTCAAACCGTGAAGAATTACATTGCGTGCCATATATCAACAGAAACATCTCGACAAGTAGAAACCATCAAAAGCATTATTGACCTAGAATATATTAATTTGGTAGGAAAACTTCCCATTCAATTTTGGGTTAGCCCCTGGTGCTACTTGGGTTGACATAAATGACAACCGTTGATCAAAAATCTCCCCCTTTGGCATTGATGGAAACACAAGTACTCCCCCTGCGATCATGACACCTCTTCCTACAACATTCTCTCCCCCTTTGACATCAATGGCAAAGGGTAACTCCCCTTGAAACACAACCATCCTGCAGACCTATACACACTTCCACTCGCGCTGACACACAACCGTCCTGCAGACCTGTACACACTTCCACTCCCCCTTTATATTCTGAAAAAGGAAAATCTAATGAGAACTTGGGAGAATCCCAAGCTTCTGGTGAAGATATTCCAATGCTGGCGAATATTTGATATGTGATTCTTTTGGTGCTGCTTGGAATCTTGCTACTTGTCCAACTACTTGCATAACATCTGGTCGGGAGGCTATTACATATAGAAGACTACTAATCATAGATCTGTACAACCTTTGATCCACATCCTTAGATGAGTCATCTATGCTCAATTTGCAACCAAGTAAAGACATCTCGAAATCACTTTGCACCTTTGTAGAAAAATTCTTACTTAGTCGATCATCATTGCTACCAATTATTGTATCATCCTCTTTAGCTATTAGACATGCTTTAGTTTCTTCATCCAGAACATATATGTCATTTGGAGCTCGACTTGCTGTAGCCACAATTTCACCATACACGCCTTTCCTGATTTCACATTTCATGGAGTTGAATAGTATTGTGTGTCCTTGATCACACATTTGTCCAACACTGAGCAGATTGTGATTCATGTTTTCAACCAATAGAACATTATTGGCTAGAGAATATTTTCTTCCAAGAGTGACAGTACCTGATCCTATAACATTTGAAGATCCATCATTTCCAAAGGACACGGTTCCATCCTTCTTCTCTTTCAGAGATACAAATTTATTTCCATCTCCAGTCATATGCATTGAGCAACCGCTATCAACATATCACACATCTTTTTTCTTTTGAGCCTTGAGAACGAGAGCACAATTATCATTCTTCTTCTTCTTCCATGTTCGTTCATTCTGTGGCTTCGAAGATTCTTCTAGAGGATTTTCAAGTCTATAGTCTTTGGCTATGTGTCCAAAGTTTCGACATTTGTAACATTCAATATTATTTCTTAAATGTTCAAATCTATTGATATTTTGCTGAGCCCTGGGAGGTTCATATTTGACATATCTCCTGGAATTGTATTCGTTCCTAGGGTACATGCAACATTCTACAAATTTATGACCAAATTTTCCACATGAATAACAGTAGCCATAAAAAATATGTTGATACCTCGATGGAAATTTTCGTCGCGGAATTGACTTCCAAGGTTGTTCTTGTGAATCTTGTCCAATGAAGTCTACATGCATGTCAGATCTCATAGGTTCATTGTATTTTGTTGTAGAAGGTCCTGATTCTTCTTCTTTGTAACTAATGCCAGTTTTGTCATTGTAAGATCGTTGATTGTTGATGAGTTCTTCCAATGCCCTTGAGCTGTTGGCATAGTTTTGGATAGTTTTTCCTTTCTTCACTTCCTCACGCAGTGAGACTACTTCGGCTTCTAATTCTTCCCTTTCTTGGTTGCGTTCTTCCAACTTCTTTTGAAGTGACTCTTCAATGCCTTTGTGTTCTTCAACTTCAATTTTGAGACCTTGAACTTGTTCTGCAAGAGTTTTGGAACGAGTCTTCTCCGCCTTGAGATATTTTATAAGCTTGATTGCTTCCTCATAAAATTCGTCCATGGTCCATCCTTCTTCTTCGTTGTTTGATACCTCTTGCTTATTTTGCTTGCGTTTATTATGCTTGGCCATAAAAAATACTCTCTCATTGGCTTCTTCTTCACTATCATTGTCTTCATCGGATTATGAGCTATCTTCTTTAGAGAGAAATTTCCTTTTGGATCCTTGCTTGTTGAATTTCTTAAATCCTTTCTTTCTTTTTGAGTTGCCATTACTTTTGTTTAGACATTTTGATGCAAAATGCCCAACCTCATTACAGTTGAAACATATCAATGGAATTTTACCTTTGAATTGTCCCTTACCAATTTGTAGTTTTCTTGTGAAGTAAGCATATTCTTCATCTGAAAGACCTTCTTCATCATCTCCCTTTTATTCACACTTGCAGGTGCATGTCTTTTCAATTGAAGGTTGTTTATCCTTATTGGTTTTCTTAGATGCAACGAACGAAGTTTCTATATGCGAAGTACCCTCTTCTTCATCAAGTCTCATTTCATATGCTATGAGAACTCCATGTAATTCCTCTTTGATGAGTTTGTCCAGATTTGCACTGTATTCTAAGACTGATACCTTTGGGTTGAATCTCCCTGGTAAAATTCTAAGAATCTTCCATATAATAGTCTTCTCATCAACTAGCTCTCCCAATCCTTCCAGAGTATTGGTTATTTCATCAACGTATTGAAAGTATGCAGCAATGTTGCAATCTTCTTTCATTCTGAGTTGCTCAAATTTTGCTCTATAGATTTGAAGCTTTGCTTCTTTGACATTTGAGTCACCTGCATATATATTCTCAAGCTTTTCCCATACATTTTTGGTGGTTTTACAACCCAACACCTTATGATAAGCAGATTCAATAAGTCCACTAATAATAATATTCTTTTCTTTTGCATCATTTACCAAATTCTTCTTACCTTGTTCATCTGCGGTTGATGTAAATCCATTTTGAACAGTGTTCCATGCTTTGTAACTTTGCGTCAAGAGATAGACCTCCATTCTTCGTTTCGAAAATGCATAATTATTTTCATTGAATAGAGGTACACCATTCTTGGTATGCTCCATGACCTCCTTCCAGCTGTTAAACTACTATTGAAGGAACCAAGCTCTAATACCAATTGTTGGAAATACTAAGAGCGGGGGTGAATCGGTATTTCTTTCAATTAGAGAATTAGTTAATCTTCAATTATTATCAGTTTTTTGTACAATGATAGCAGAAAAAAAAAGGAACACAAATGCACACAGTTTTTAAGGTGGAAACCCACTCCAGGAAAAAAACCACCTAATGCTTTTATAATAATTCTTTTCAACTCCAATTGAAAATAAAGCTCCAACTTCCTAGAATCTAGAAAAGCATTCTTCTCTAGCTCCCACTGGATGGATGCTCCAATGCTCGAGATTCTTCAGTAGTCACTGAATGGATTCCCCAACACCCAATGAGCTACAACTCACCCTAGCACCACCCTACCGCCCTATAGAAGAATAAAAGAAGAATGGACTCCCGTACCAGGGAAAATGGTCCATTTTACAATGATATAGAATGATGTAGAAGAAGAAGATATACTAGACCATAAATCCAACTTTGACACAACCACCTAATGATGATCCTATACCTCCCAATACTGCCTCCTCAACCCTTGGCAGATAGACACTAGTACAATTTGTACAATAATGTATTTACAATGACTAAGTACAATGATACCTTTACAAAGATTGTATGAGTGCTGCCCACTTGAAGACTTCATATGATGAACTTCTTGCTGCTGTTATGCACTTTTATTGCTGATCTTGTCATGCTACCTCTGCTGCACCTTGCTTTTCCTTTCTGCCATAGAAAGTCTGGTCCTTTGCAACCCTTGACAACACATGATCTAGCGTTTTCTTGCCTTCTAGGAGCTCGATATTGAATCTGGTGTATCTATATCATTTAAGATCCTCAATATCTCATTTTTGGTGCTGTAGTAGTACTCTGAGTCATATTTCCAATGCCACAGGTCTGATCCAATTTGGATTCTTGAAGAGAGAGTTATACCTAATCTCTCACAATGCCCTAATTATGGACTGTTTCAAAAGAGCGCACTTGTATGGCATTCCACGTGTCACTGTTTCTTCATTTGTTTCTAAAATTTATATAGAAAAAATTACAGACTGTGCACTATCTGTAAATTTTTATGAAATTCTAATCCGATACTCAAAAAGAGAGTTATGAAGATTTTACCAAGGTCACTTCTTTCAGATGAAATTCAGGAGCTTGCAAAAAACCCTTACTTCCACAGATCATATCTCCAAAAATGTTGTGCAACTTGATCTGAAATTTTTACTGTAGCTTCCTCAAGATTTCAGCTTCACCTCATAAAAATTTCAGCTTCTGATCCTTCATAGAGAAAACGTTGGAGCAAAAATTCCACGATGACCTATTTCAGATGGCCGAATCCCTTGCCTAAGGAGGAAATGAAGATCACAATATAATGCTTAAGTTGAGAGGGGCTTCAACAAGTGAATGTGGGAGGGATTTTAGGAGCATAAAAAATATTAATTATTACTTTTCAATGACCCATGCCCCAACTCCATGGGGTTTTAGCCCACTAACTGGGGTACAAACTTCCAACATAAATATCTCTCAAACCGTGAAGAATTACATGTCGTGCCATATATCAACGAAAACATCTCGACAAGTAGAAACCATAAAAAGCATTATTGACCCAGAATATATTAATTTGGTAGGTAAAAATTCCCATTTAATTTTGGGTTATCCCCTGGTGCTGCTTGGGTTGACATCAATGACAACCGCTGATCAACACTCAAAACGTCATTCCTTCTTTTGATCTCCCTGAATGTGTGATAGATATCATCCTCATTTTACTCTAGAGTGGATGTAGATGTTGGAGTTTGCACATTCACCTCTTGGAAAGGCATAGTGGCAGAGGATGTTGAGAATATTGTTTGGCCACTTGCTTGAGACAAACTTGGTGAACCTCTAATTGTGATGACAGTTTGTTGTTCCTTCACACTGCCCTGGTCAAGGTCCATATAGATTCTGGCCCTCTTCCTGCATTTCATTTTGAATTATTTAGTGGAGGAACCAATGTCCATTTCTGTTTGATCCTCCCTGGTCCTCTTGCTTCCTATTTCCTTTTCAGGCTCCTTTCCTCTGTCATCTTGAACTCCTGCAACTTTCCTTTCTTGTGGAGTTTGATTTTGAATTCCTTAAGTAGAGATAACTTGATCTTCTACCTCCTGGAGTGTGTCTGCCACCCATTCTTCTCGGTTCATGTACTTTTCTATCTCCAATCTGTGGGTATGAATGTAGGGTGTGGACTTGTTTTCCACCCTCTTCTTGGAGATGATCCCCATTCACTCATAGGACCAAGTGAAACTATGTGTGAACTTCATCTCCTTTAAATTTTATCTACCTCATCCCTGCTGCCCTGTTGTTGCAAATAAATGGACCAATTTGTGATTTGATCTTGAGTTGTGACTTCTTCTCGGTAGAGAAAAAATGCACCTCATTTGCATCTATCATTTGTCTGATATACTCAAGAGTAAATATTATCTTGGAAAGGTACTTGGGAAGTTTAAAATGGGCCAATTCACTGCCATAAACCCTGATCTGTGTCTATTTTTGGTAGAGGTACCAATCTGTTGTTTTGGTATCCTTTGTCAACTACATCACCTTCTTGATTTCCTAAATGATCCTTGGCTTTGTGGTACTACTATGTGCACCGATTGTTGGATTAAAAAATAGGTCTACAAAACTCTTGTAGGAATAGTTTTTCTGCTCCTTCATCAATAAATTTGTCCAAAAAATTATAGATTGTGATTGAGAGTCATCATCCTACTTCATCATGCAAAATTTGAATTTGCTAGATTGAAAATAGGCAAGCATGTACACCAACACAGAGGTGTATTTGAACACCCTTTCTATCTGGAACTTTAGGAACTGATCATGAATTGCATCAGTAATAAAATTAGCATGGTTGAACATAACAGTGGGCTTAGCATCTTAGGAAAGGATAGACAAGAAAAAAATTATGGCTTCATCTACCCACTAATCATTATGATATCCTAAAAAATAAGATAAATTAGTGATAATGTTCTTAGTCCTATCTGAGAAGGTGGATGATGGATATGGGGTGTTCACATTAGAAAAATGTAGAAGAAAAGATGACATTATTTAATGTCAGGAAGAATGATTTACAAGGCTGATAGACATTAGAGAATCTAAAAGTATTTAAAAAATCTCTAAGGTCTAAGGAAAAATAAAATTTGAACTAGTCAAAAATGCTTTTGTGCGCATAATCCTTCAATAAGCACACCCTTGCGTTCCTTTTGAATCAAAAGGCACACTCCAAGACATTGATTCTACACTTGAAGCTGCCTAAGGACAACCACCCAAGCCTCCTTAGGAAATTAAGGGAGCACATAATGGAATAAATGTGGCACACAATGGAATCACCCTCCTCTCTTAGGTCACCATCCACAATGTACCAAGAGAGGGAAGGAGGATTTGAATTCTCCTATAAAAGGACACCATGAGATGAAAAACTTGAGAGCACATTGTTATGCTAGCTATAATTTCCTCAAGAAATACCAACAGTGCGTGATCTAGAGCAGATATAGAGGGGACTCAGTTATTGGCCATCCAACAACTCCAGTCCACCATAGTAGAGAGAGGGAGACTTTGCGCCAAGGCAGCTCAGAAGTTAATACATCCTTGCATTGGGACTTAGAACCCTAAGTTCTAAGGGCCCCTTGGCAAGTGGGTTAAAGTTTCATCCTCATTTCCTACCAGCACTCAATAAGAGGGGACGTAAGTGCCACCATTTGGATTATTGAAGTTGTTTGACTCTATTTAGAGCTTTTGAGTTATTTTTTTCAGCTTTAGTTTAATTTTTATGTTTGAATATGCATGTTATTTCTCTATCTAGTATGTGTATGTTCTATCATGTTCCATTAACTTGCTCGACTCCATATATTTTTTGCTTGTGACCAATAACTTAAGAGGGAAAACCACACCCCTTAAGTTGGTTTGACTTCATACATACATGCACCAAACACACTAACACAATATTGGCGACTCCACCAACATCTATTTCCAAGTTTATGTGGTTGTGCCTTTTTGAAGAGACCTCCGTCTGTGCTGTGGAGTTGGGCTGGAATTTCCCCCTTTCTCTCCTTTAGCCCCTAGTTCATCCCAAGTGACAGACTGAAGTAGAGCAGCTCCAAAAAATTACATTTGTAGGAATTTTTGTGCATTTCCCACAGACATGCACACATTCAGAGCTGACCTACGCGTAGACATCGCATTTTTTTAATCCTTTTGCGAACAAAAAATAGAATGAGAAATTTCTATACTATTTCCATCTTTTCCTGCTTGTAAAAGTGCTTAGCAGCCCATAATATGTCTGCCAACACTGGTTGAGGTACCCCGCATCTTGCTAAAGCTCACTCTTAGCTACTTTTGGTAGGCTTTGTGTTAATTTCATTTTAAGTAGGGGGGGAAATTAACTTGCATTTCGAAAAAAATTATGTTTTGCAAATTTAGGTACCAAAACACCTATATAATTAGCCAAAGTAAGTGGCCCAAGTCCACACATGCTTAGCTAGTCCATTTTTTCTAGTCATTAGTTTAACTCAATTTTTGCACTAGGATTTAGGGACCATGATTGAATTGTCGATAGAAGAGAAAGTAATATTTGCTGCCTTTGCACCCTTATATGATCCTAGGGAAGCATATGAACATTCAAAACTCACCATCTCCTTGTAGTTGATCACATATATTAACTAGGAAAAATTGAAAGCGACCCATATCTGAGCATGTTTTTCTTTTGAGAAAGGAACAATAAAACATAGTTTAATAGGGGATTTTGAAAAGGATCATCGCATATCCACACGTTCAAACTATGTGCTTGTTGAACTTTTGCTCACACACATGCACACTGTTTGGTCAATTTAGTGTGTCCTAAATTGCTGCATTTAATTTGTCAATCCGGGAATCGTAAGCTGATGAAGTGCGGCGCACTATATGTGCAAGATAACCTATTTCTTAACTTTTTGTCGTTTTGGGTTTTCTAAGGTGAAATGGAAATTCTAAGATGAAAACAAGTTTGGTTATGTTTGTTCAAGGAAGTGATATCCCCTATAATGATTTACCAACTTGAAATTTTAAAAAGAAATTTGAAATTTACAATGACAAGACTTGAAAGAAAATGAAAATGTACTGCTGAAATGAAAAGGTGTTGTTAATCTAATAAATCAAAACAGTAAACTAGTGAGCATGAAAACCAAACTATTCTTGCTGCCGACTAAACACAAAAGAAACTATGCTTAAGGAAATTCAAAATTGCAACAAAATAAATCTAAATCAGATTACATCAATTCATTTTCTGACCCTTCATCATTAGACCAACTATGACTTTCGGAAGTAATCATAAACAACTTGTGTAACTGATATTTAATTTGCAGAAAGTAAACTAATACTAAACCATACACTCATGATTCAATCCCTCGCCATCAGTCCAGCTGTGGCTTTCGGAGGCAACTGAAGATGTCATATATGATTTAATATATCTAAATTTGGAGAAAAGAAACTAATACTAAACTACACATTTCATAATGCAGTCCCTCACCATCAGTCCAGCTGTGGCTTTCGGAGGCAACTGAAGACGCTATGAGCAGCTTAATATGTCTAAATTTAACTACTGAATCAGATAAGCAAAACTGAAATGTACAAAGCAAGACTGAAGTTAAACAAAAGCTATGAAAAGAAAACTAGCAGCAGAACAATGTTAGTTCAATGTCACTAATCAAAAAGCTATGAAAATGCCCGGGCTGTCTATCTAAAACCTGCACAAGAAAACTGATGAGTGATTAACAATCATAAAAAACATGAAAGACAGAAATGAAATGGAAATTATGGAAATGTATAAACAGAAATGAAACAACTACAAAGTATGAACATATGATGGATTATGATACAATGACTTTTTAAAGAAATGAAATGAGAAATATACACTAATACACAAAACCTTAACTGAGCAGGGGCCCTCTACACAGCCTTGGTAACGATCCTCAAACACGAATTAAGTTGAAAAACAGAGTCTTCTCATATTAACAAGCAGTTCATTACAGAATGGTAGTGTTATGGCTCAAGGGCAGCGTAATCACTACAAAGCAGACTAAAAGATAACAGAGTTTATTCACGAACATCAACTATCAACTGACAACTCACAACTAACTTTATGTGCGTATGAAAACGCTCTATATATAACAATAAACTGTAACTGTCTCCTAAAGTTCATGATGGCAGAGAGCACGTAGACCACTACGTCCACGGATATAGGAGTATGGCCGTGTTGGAAAGTGAATCTACGGAAGGTGGATGCTTGAATTCAACTCCAGAGCTCTGCACAGATGTCGATTTAACCTCCGCAAGCTTAGAAATGGCCGTATGGATGTTTATGTGCCATGAAACAGAGTCCGGCCGACATGAAACTCCATAGTTGACCTCCACGTGGACGCCTTTGACCGCGGCTTCTTTGGACGAGTTTGCTTGAACCAATAGGACACGAACCATGTCCACGTCATTCCTAGCCTACCCATGTGGCTCGTTTCCCTTGTAGACACCTGTAGCATAGAGTTTTACAAAATAGCTGCGGAAAGTTGCAGCAGCTGCGGAAAGTGGCAAGATTCCGCAGTTGAATGAACAAAATCTAGATCAAATAGCAAACACAAAAATATAATTAAAAACCATGTTAGATGCTCTTTTGCACATGATATTGACAATTTGGGAGGTTTAGGTGAGTGAAAAAGGTATGGAAAAGTGTATGGAAAAGATGCAAATTTGGGACTCAACATACCCCCACTGTGAAGGTGTTGCATGTCCTCATGCAACCAAAATTTTGATACTCTTTGTTCAGTTCATGTGCCTTGATACTTCAGCCAGCACATCCAACCCCCTTCTCTTCTTCTTTGGTACTGCCATCATTATGGGTTTCTTCATTAAGCACCTAAATTTGATATTCACAAGTGCTCTGCTCAATTTCTGGCATTTCCTTTTTAATTTCTTATTCTTCTTTTGCCAAATTCCCAAATGTAACATAGTATTATCATGGATGATCTTGTCCAGTTTACCTTGTTCTTTCAATGTTTCATTTTCATTTTTGATATGCCGATTCAAAAGCTCCAGCTCAAAAATTTCCTGTTTTAATGACTGAACTAAATCATCCTGCAATGTATGAGGCTGAATAGAAGAGGTACTTGGGCCTGTGGCTGCCTTCTCCAAGGATTCTATATAGTCATATACCTCCTGTTGTTTGGGGTCTACTTCTGGTGTCTTTTTCATTGGACTGTCCCCAAAGTGCTGCAAGGGAGAATTATGTTCAAAATCTGGCCGAGGAGAACTTACATCAATATTTTGCTGAGAATAAGATGGAGTATGCTCATTGTATGATTGGGAGTGAAAGGAGTCAGGTTCACTAACTGACTGAAATGGACTATGGTCAGTTGGAGACTGTTCAGATGTCTCCTCACCCAAATCAATGAAATGAGGACCCTTAATTTGTGTTTTTCTCAATTTTCCCTTAAGCCTGCTGCTTCTCCTCACATGCTGTGGTATACTACCCTTTTGTTCTTGTTTTCCTGTCTCTGCCTTCTTGGATATAGATGACTGATTTTGAAGATAGACTAATCTTTCAGATAGTATTTGGTGATCTTCTTCAGAAGAAGAAGGAGTTTTATGGACAGCCTCAATAATTTCTTTCCCTTTTGGTATTATTGGCTTCTTAGCTTTGATTTCCTTCTTCTTCCTTTTTACCAATCTCTCTTCCCTATCAGTTTTTTTCATAGAAGTAGTAGGAGTATTTTGGATATCCTCAATTGTTCTTTTCCTCCTACTTCTTTTTGCTGTGCTAGCTGCGGGAATTTCCTGAGTAGGAGCAATTTGGGTTTCAACATTCATTCTCTTTCTTCTACTCCTTCTAATTGAACTACCTTCAGGAATTTCCTGAGGTTCTTCAAAGAAGTTTCTAACTAGGAATTTTTCCCATGTATCTTTTCTTTCCTTTAGCTCCTTTTCAATCAAAATTTTTATAAGGCCGTGGTGATAAAGATGAGGCTCTACATCTCCCAAGTGTTTTTGAACAATCACAGCCATTTTCTTTAAGCTATTGAATAGAAAATAAGGGAGATTGAGAGTTTGGTTTTCAAGAAAATTCATCAATAGCCTGGTATGGTACATGTACATAGACCCAAAACGACCTTCACATGTAATAAATTTCTGAACAATTAGTAGTAAAGCGGCCCATTCTTCTTTTATTGCATGCACAGGAATTCCTCTTTTGAAAACAGTGATATCCATACCTTGATTTCGTAGGATTGTTCTCCATGCCTCATCACTGATACTTTTATTTTTGAACCAACGTTCTCCCTCCTGAAGAAGCTCTGTGGCTGTTGCTATTGATGCTTCATTGACCAAAAACTTGAGGTCTCCAACTTCTGCTTCCGAGCCATCAAATGACCTTGCAAACGCTTTCGTGACTTCCTTGTGGTAACCCTTGAATTTCTGAATAAAACGCAGCCATTTAGCTTTCCTCAACATCTCTTTTGCTTGCGGATATCCCTCTATAAACTTCGGTCCTTCCGACTCTGCCCTTAATAATTTTCCCATTTCATTTCTCTGTGCTTCACAATTTTGCCTCTGTGAGGGTTTAACTGGAAATGGAACGACTGAATACACATGATCGAGCACAATGATTGTGGGAATATATCATAAAATGAGAATGAGCACCATAAACAGAATGGAGTAAGACTGTGGGTAGATATACGGGAGTGAGAATGAGCAAAAGGAACGAAATGGAGTGAAACAGGGAGTGAGAATGAGTAGAGTGGGGTTTTGTAAACACGACAGAGACACGACAAAGAGGTTAACAAAGTATAATGCATTCGGCCGCGTTTTGAATTTTGGTGGTTGTGTAATAAATATGAACACGTTTCAATCAATGATTATGAAGTTATGCGGCTTGTAAGAGTCCTTTGTCAACTCAAATACGTCTCATTATCTACGGTGGGATATTGGAACATGAGTGAGAATCGGAATTTCAATGATGAAACCATTTGTGAATAAATGCAAGAGGATAACATGGAGATCGTGGAAGGTTACGGGACTGTCAATATAATCATTGCGCGCAATGGGTAGAGCTCATAGTTTAAAATTATATAAAAATGTGTTTTTCAATACTATTTGAAATAAACTTTATTCATACCTTTGGAATTCTTGCTTTTGCCCTTGGTCTTCAACTGATTGATCTTCATTAGTGTCTTGAATGTTCCATTGATCCTCTCTCCTGCATTTTATTTCATAATTATGGAAATAACAACTGACTGTACATTCTTTTTGAAAACAGAGTAGTAGCTGCGGAATCTGCTTCTGGCTGCGGAAACTAGAGTCAGCTGCGGAAACTGACACAGCTATTACTTAGTTGAATAGCTATTACTTGGCTGAATAGAAATGAACAAATGACAGATGACCAGGTGGAAATGGTCATAAAAAAGATTTTTATTGATGGAATGGATGAAATGAAGTGGAGTGAAGTGAAATGAAATGAAATGAAATGAAATGAAGTGGAATGAAATGGAGTGGGTGGTGAAATGAAATGAAATGAAAGACAGATTTTTTTGGAAAATATAGAGTGTCAGGTGTCCCTGATTTTCACCCTATATTTTCTGTATAAGACTGCCAATCAATGATTGGTTTTCAGGCTTATACCATTGTTTTTCTTTTCTTTCTTCTTTTTTTTTTTTTTTTTTTTTTTTTAACTTGAAAAACAAAAGCTAGGCTGGTGGAGAAGAAGAATTCTTTTGTACCAGCCTGATTGCAGAACTTTCTTGAAACAACTTGACAAAATCCTCTTTAGAGAGTGGCTTATGATAAACTTTCAATCTATGGCCATTCACTAAAAGAGGAGTTTGAAACTCATCAATGGTCTTGATTCTTACATCTCCATTGTTAAAGACCTTGTCAATCTCATATGGCCCAAGCCAATGAGTCTGAAATTTCCCTTGAAAGTCTTTAAACTTGGAGTCAAACAACAATGCCCAATCTCCTTCTTGAAACTTCTTCTCTTTGATATATTTGTCATGCCACTTAGTTCTTTGATATTGAACTAATTCAGTTTTTAGAATTGCTTCTTGTCTGATCTCATCTAGCTCATTCAATTGCTCCATTCTATGCTTTTGGGCTTCTGATAAGTCCATTCCCAACTGAACTGCTATCTTGAAGGTCTTGACTTGGAACTCAATGGGAAACAAGACTTCTTTCCCATAAACAAGTTCATAGGGAGAATGTCCTGTTGTATTCCTCCATGTAGTTCTGTAGGCCCACAAGGCTTCTGGAAGCCTATCTGCCCAATCTCTTCTATGTAGATGAACAATTTTGGTGATGATACTTTCAAGAACTTTGTTTGTGGACTCCACTTGACCATTTGCTTGTGGATGGTAAGGAGTAGATCTTCTGTGCTTGATTTTGTATTCTTCCATCAACTTCTCCACCAAATTGGATGTGAATTGGCTCCCCTGATCTGTCACAATTTCTCTTGGAACACCAAAGCGAGTAAAAATATCCTCATAAAGAAAATGAACAATTGAATTTTCAGTAGCTGATACTAATGCTTTAGCTTCTACCCATTTAGTAACATAATCAGTACAAACCAATATATACTTCTTTTGCTTAGATGGTGGATTAATAGGTCCAATGAAATCTAAAGCCCACTTTTCAAAGGGTTCAATGAGTACCTGTGTTTGCAGTGGCATTTCATTTGAAAGGGTAGGTTTCCCTACTCTTTGGCAGCTATCACACCTTTTGACATATTGTTTTGCATCTTTGAAGAAAGAAGGCCAATAATATCCCAAGGAAAGGATTTTATAGGCCGTCCTTTTGTCCGCAAAGTGTCCGCCGCATGGTTCATCATGACATGCCTTAAGAATATCAGGCATTTCATCTTCCCTGACACATCTTCTGATCACAAGATCTGGCCCTGTTTTAAACAATTCCTTAGAAATCCATGAATATCTTGAACTCTCCTGAATAATTTTTCGTTTTTCTCTTGGAAATAAATGTGAAGGTAGTTTCCCTGTAACCAAATAGTTAGCAATATCTGCATACCAAGGGGTCTTAATAGTTACCGCAAACAAATATTCATCAGGAAACTTATCTTCTACAGGAGAATCTTCTTTAGTATTCTGAATTCTAGACAAGAAATCAGCTACTGTATTCTGTTTTCCTGGTCTATCCAACACAGTAATATTGAATTCTTGCAAAAGTAAAAGCCATATTGTCACTCTGCCATTAGTAACAGGTTTGTTCATTAAATATCTAATTGCAGAATGGTCAGTATGAATAAAAGTTTCATAGCCTGTTATGTAATGTCTAAACTTATTAATTGCATGAACAACAGCTAAGAACTCTTTTTCAGTCACAGTATAATTCAACTCTGTGGGAGTCAAATTTTTACCGGTGTAATAAATGGCATAAGGAATTAAATCTTTTTGACCCAACACAGCTCCAAGAGCTGTATCTGAAGCATCTGTAGAAATATGGAAAGGAAGTTTCCAATTTGGTCTTCTCAAGATAGGTGCTTCAGATATTCTTGTTTTCAAAGTTTCAAAAGCGGATTGACAATCAGGATCCCATTTAAATTCACAGTCTTTTGTAAGCAACTTGAAGAGTGGAGATGCTATTTTAGTGAAGTTTTCTATAAATATTCTATAATAACCAGTAAATCCTAGAAAACTTCTAACATCTCTTTGACAATTTGGAATAGGCAACTTGGAGATGACTTCAACTTTTGATCTATCAACCTTAATCCCATCTCCTGAAGTATGATGTCCTAAAACAATCCCTTCAGTAAACATCATAAAGCATTTTTCATGGCTTAATGAAAGGTTTGTTTCTTTACATCTTATGAGAACTTTTTCAAAATTTTCTAATGCCTCTTCAAATGAATTACCATAAACTGTAAAATCATCCATATAAACCTCTACACAATCATGGATTAGATCAGAAAAAATTCCTAGTACTGCTCTTTGGAATGTTGATGGTGCATTACATAACCCAAAAGGAAGCACTCGGTAGGAAAAAGTTCCCCATGGACAAGTAAATGTGGTCTTATCTTGATCTTCAGGTGCTACCTGAATTTGATTATAGCCACTAAAACCATCCAAAAATGAAAAGTACTTTTTACCTGCTAATGTATCTAATACCCGATCAATAAAAGGCAAAGGAAAGTGATCCTTCAAAGTTGCTTTGTTCAATTCCCTGTAATCAATGCATACCCTCCATTTACCATTCTTTTTAGGTACTATAACCAAAGGAGAAACCCATCGGCTATCTGAAATTGGATAAATGAAGTTTACATTGAGTAAGTTTTGGAGCTCTTCTTTCACTATCTCCCTAAGATTTGGATTCATCCTTCTTTGAGGTTGTCTGATTGGTCTACTGTTTTCCTCAATATAGATATGATGAATGCAAGTCTTAGGATCAATACCTTTCATGTCAGTATACTCCCATGCAAATGCAGTAGAATGTTTTTGCAAGATTTTGATTAGTTCTTTTTGTTGTGACTTTTCCAAATGTTTGTTGATATTCAATGTTTTTCCTGGAAAAATCTCAATGGTAGAACTACCAAACTCTTCCATAGAGAAAAGAGACATTTGTCTTGATGATAAATATTCTATGTCAGATTCCAACTGAAATTGTGTGGGGTCATATTCTGAAGATGTCTCAAAATTTTCTAATGTGTTCATAATTTGACTATCCTCACTGATTTCAGAAATGGTAAAGACAGGTTGTATAGTGTCCTCATCATCGACCCATTCATTGTCTCCTATTTTTGTGATTGCTCTTGCTGGAGGATACAAATTGAATTTCTTTGTCGAATTACCATTTGAAATGTACATGTCTCCAAATCTACAACTAATAAAAGCATCAGCTGTGGCTAGCCAAGGTCTTCCTAAGATAAGTGGATGTCCTCCTAGATTATTCTTGGGAGTCAAAATCATAAAGTCTACTGGATATTCCCAAGAATCTAAGGAGACTGAAATATCTTCTAACACACCATCTGGTTTAATAACCGATCGATCTGCAAGTTGCAATAAAGTAGGTGTAAAAAGAAGGTTAGGAAGTTTTAACTGTTCCATAGTCTGTCTACTCATAATGTTGATAGCAGCCCTTAAGTCAATCAATGTGTTTGGAATTTCTATCCCATTTATATGTGTCTTGACAATTGGACTTCCGGGATCTACATACTTCTGCATGGTAATTTTTCCCATCATAATGTCTGCAATCTTTCCTACCAGGTGGATTCTTCTTATGTCCTTTAGCTTCCTTCCTGGTCTTTTGAAACTCAACTCCTTTATGGTTTTTTCTAGAATAGGAATTTCTCGAATGGCTTGTAGCAATGGAATCTTGATACAAACATTCTTTAATTCATCTAGAAAGTCATAGTTAGGCAACAAAATTTGTTTTTCCACCCCCTTATCAATTTGTAGTCTTTCCGGAAAAGGAGGTGTAGATGAAGATACAGGTTGCTCAACTATAGGAGTTGTGGATGTTAGCTTTTCTTTTTCTTTTTGAATTTTTGAATTTTGAAGAGATTCTTCCTCATAACCCTTATTGACTTGAAGAGAGTCCTCTTCAGAGGTATCTTTCTCTTGAATGTCTATAGAAGGTTTTTCTAAAACTCTACCAGATCTGAGTTGTACATCGTTGAGAGGAACAATCATATAGGTAGGAAATTGTTGTCCTTCTACCACATAAGTAGTTTGAGGATTCTTATTGTTAGGATTTGGCAATGGCTGAGCTGGAAGTTGATTTGTCTTCTGTTGGTATGGGAGCATGAGTTGAGGATTTGTATTTTGTTGAGAAGGTTGATGTTGTGGAAATGGCAATGAAAGTTGTTGTGGATTTTGGCTTGGAAATTGTGGAGCTTGTTGGATTTGAAAAGATGGAGGATATTGATAAAATTGAGCAAATCTCCCATAAGGATTTTGCATCCCTTGTACCCATGGCTGATATGAATTCTGATGTTGGGGCCAAGGTTCTTGCCAAGGATTCCAATTTGGTGGGGTTTGAAGATTCATAGGGTTATTAAACCCTTGAGATTGTTGTCCCTGCCAAGGTCTCCTTGCGACAAAACAAAGAGATTCTACTGAATTTGGATCTTCTTGAAAAATAGCTTTGAGTCCAGGGATTGAAGGAAAATCCTTGATCTCATGATTTTCTGAGCAAATCATACATGTTTCTACAACTTTTGCATCCAAGGGACATTCCCTTAAAGCATGTTTCTTTCTACATTTCAGACAAAAGATGGCTAAGGCATCTGTTTCTGCTTTCTGCTTGTTTTGGATTTTAAGGGTGTCTAGTTGTTCACTAAGGCTCCCTAAGATATCAGTTTTGAACTCATCAAGCATATTACCAATCTCTGCCCTACTTACCGATCCAGTTGAAGATTTGTTAGCCCTAATAAGAGAAGAATCCCTAGGCCCTTTTCCAGTTTTAGATTTTCCCCTTGAGAGATGGATACATAGTTCTGTTATATCATGAAATGGAAGTTGAGAGATGTCTCCTTTTCCCATCATGTTTAAAATGTCTATCCATTCATCTCTAATGGTTTTTAATAGGAGGGCTTTCAAGGTTTCATTATCTAAGTTGCTCATCTTTGCTCTTTTCAAGTTGTATTGAAATCTTTCAATTAAGTCTTCCAAATTTTCATCTTCTTTTTGCATCATTTTGAATACCTCATCCTGGTGATTGGTGGGCATACAATAGTCCAAGTATCTATCCAAAAATGTTTGTTTCATTTCATTCCAAGTCCTGATAGATTGAGTGGCTAATCCCATGAACCATTTCAAAGCAGATCCCTTCAATGTTGAAGGAAACATTTTGAGTTTTTGAGAATCTTCCATATAGTCATAAGTTCGGCACACAACTTCAAACTCAAACAGAAATGTTTCAGGATCCTCACTTCGCAATCCATAAAAGTTAGGGAGAACATATGGTGAGATATTTTTCATTGTTGCATGAGTTTCCTCATCAACTATAGGGAATCCAAGCAAATTGTCCCTATTTCTACCATCATTTCCTTCACCATTGTTATCTCCATTATCTTCTCCTCTTCTACCTCCACCTCTATTTATTACTTCCTCTGCCATGATATTTTCTTTAGAGTCCTTATAGTCCTCTAGTTCTTCTACCAAGGAAGGATGAGAGAAAGTCTCTTTGTTTTCTAAGTGGGTTTTAGTAGGTGGTATAGGAGAATCCTCTAATTCAGCTCTTCCTTGACTTCCAAGAATCTTAAGGCTAGGGGTAGATGGTGGTGAATCTGGTCTATGCCTTGAAGAAGATGGAGTTGTGAAAATCGAACTCTTGGCTTTAGCTATAAACCTTCCCCTAGAATCTCTTGCTCTATGCATGTCATTTTTATTTTTTAAAAAGTTGGGCTAATAATTCTCTTTCTGATCTTCCAGATCACACTAGGTGCAAGAAGAGAGCATACTTAAGAAATTACTAAACCAATAACTCTCCTTTCTGATCCTCCAGATCACACTAGGTGCAAGAGGAGAGCATACTTCAAGAAGTTATCAAGTTTTCCCTTCTTTTATGATTTTATGTTTTTTTTTTTAAGAAATTGGTTACCTAGTTACACTTCCCCGGCAACGGCGCCAAAATGTTTGGTCAATTTAGTGTGTCCTAAATTTCTGCATTTAATTTGTCAATCCGGGAATCGTAAGCTGATGAAGTGCGGCGCACTATATGTGCAAGATAACCTATTTCTTAACTTTTGTCGTTTTTGGTCTTTCTAAGGTGAAATGGAAATTCTAAAATGAAAACAAGTTTTGGTTATATTTGTTCAAGGAAGTGACATCCCCTATAATGATTTACCAACTTGAAACTTTAAAAGCAAATTGAAAATTACAATGACAAGACTTGAAAGAAAGTAAAAGTGTACTGCTGAAATGAAAAGGTGCTGCTAATCTAATGAATCAAAACAATAAACTAGTGAACATGAAAATCAAACTATTCTTGCTGCCAACTAAACACAAAAGAAACTATGCTTATGGAAATTCAAAATTGCAACAAAATAAATCTAAATCAGATTACATCAATTCATTTTCTGACCCTTCATCATTAGACTAGCTATGACTTTCGGAAGTAATCATAAACAACTTGTGTAACTGATATTTAATTTGCAGAAAGTAAACTAATACTAAACCATATACTCATGATTCAATCCCTCGCCATCAGTCCAGCTGTGGCTTTCGGAGGCAAATGAAGATGTCATACATGATTTAATATATCTAAATTTGCAGAAAAGAAACTAATACTAAACTACACATTTCATAATGCAGTCCCTCACCATCAGTCCAGCTGTGGCTTTCGGAGGCAACTGAAGACGCTATGAGCAGCTTAATATATCTAAATTTGCAGTAAAGAAACTAATACTAAACTACACATTTCATAATGCAGTCCCTCACCATCAGTCCAGCTGTGGCTTTCGGAGGCAACTGAAGACGCTATGAGCAGCTTAATATATCTAAATTTAACTACTGAATCAGATAAGCAAAACTGAAATGTACGAAGCAAGACTGAAGTTAAACAAAAGCTATGAAAAGCAAACTAGCAGCAGAACAATGTTAGTTTCATGTCATTAGTCAAAATACTATGAAAAATGCCCGGGCTGTCTATCTAAACCTGCAATCAAGAAAACTGATCAGTGATTAACAATCATAAAAACATGAAAGACAGAAATGAAATGGAAATTATGGAAATGTATAAATAGAAATGAAACAACTACAAAGTATGAACATATGGATGGATTATGATACAATGACTTTTAAAAGAAATGAAATGAGAAATGTACACTAATACACAAAACCTTAGTTGAGCAGGGGCCCTCTACACAGCCTTGGTAACGATCCTCAAACATGAATTAAGTTGAAAAACAGAGTCTTCTCATATTAACAAGCAGTTCATTACAGAATGGTAGTGTTACGGCTCAAGGGCAGTGTAATCACTACAAAGCAGACTAAAAGATAACAGAGTTTATTCACGAACATCAACTATCAACTAACAACTCACAACTAACTTTATGTGCGTATGCAAACGCTCTATATATAACAATAAACTGTAACTGTCTCCTAAAGTTCATGATGACAGAGAGCACGTAGACCACTACGTCCACGGATATAGGAGTATGGCCGTGTTGGAAAGTGAATCTACTGAAGGTGGATGCTTGAATTCAACTCCAGAGCTCTGCACAGATGTCGATTTAACCTCCGCAAGCTTAGAAATGGCCGTATGGATGTTTATGTGCCACGAAACAGAGTCCGGCCGACATGAAACTCCATAGTTGACCTCCACGTGGACGCCTTTGACCGCGGCTTCTTTGGAAGAGTTTGCTTGAACAAATAGGACACGAACCATGTCCACGTCATTCCTAGCCTGCCGATGTGGCTCGTTTCCCTTGTAGACACCTGTAGCATAGATTTCCACAAAATAGCTGCGGAAAGTTGCAGCAGCTGCGGAAAGTGGCAAGATTCCGCAGCTGAATGAACAAAATCTAGATCAAATAGAAAACACAAAAACATAATTAAAAACCATGTTAGATACCCTTTTGCACATGATATTGACGATTTGGGAGGTTTAAGTGAGTGAAAAAGGTATGGAAAAGTGTATGGAAAAGATGCAAATTCGGGACTCAACAATAAGTGGTAAATTTTATACCAAGTGTGCTCCCACCATGTAAAGCACAATTTGGTGAACTTATCATTTTTATAATTTCTTTTTTCGATTAAATTTAGTTTCACACATGATCAATTATTGCTTTGAAAGTTGTGTTCTACATAATTTATGTACACTAAACTACAAATTGATTTTTTGAAATCTATTTTGTGTAAATGTTGACCAATAGATATATATCATGGAGGATGAACGACGAAGATCAGCCGAATCCCATATGGAGGTTCAGGGATCGGGGGATGTTCATGGTATTTAAATATAATCTTAAATCTCCATACATGTGTGTACATATCGAATTGATTTTTTATTAACTTTGTGAGTTAAATTAGTTGTTAATAAGTTTCATATTTTAATTTTTAGGAGGTAAGAGGAGAAGGGTTTCTACTCCATCCATGGAGCGTGGCCAAGGTTCAACCGATTGAGGTATGAGTGGTAGCAGGTTGCGTGAAGGGGGTGATATTTATTCCCCCGAAGGCCAATCAATGGCTGCTGGTTCTCAACAAGGTCATTTTGGGTTTGGTTCTCAGCAGCATCATTCTGGGTCTGGTTCGCAGCAGGGTCATGTTGGAGAAGATGTTAACCAACAACATCAAGGTTACCATCAATTTCAATATTTTTTCCTTAAATTTGTACAAATTTTTTTACACGTGTTTTTTCTAATATACAAAATTTTATATATATTGATGTAGAGGCCGAAAATGTTCGAAATAGTGGTCAAAATAGACGCAGGGCAGCCCGCTACATTCAAGAAGAAGGTTGTCAACCTATCACAACTTATCCGGCCGAGATTACTGATATACCATGGGAAACCAACATGGTATAATGCACCTTACAAAGGTGTGAAAGACTTCATGCAAAATTGCAAAGAGATCTCGTCTCTTTGTCTCTACATGTTGAGAGTTGACAAAGCCTTGAAATAGTTACACATTCATTGGATGAAATGGTAAATGTGTACAGAAATCTTAGGCCAATGACTGATTCATTTGTAGAAATGATGAGAAAGAGAAAAGGAATAGTGATGGGTCCCAATAAATGGGAGGACGTAAAACAAAAAGTTACAAAAGAAGTGGCCAAGTCAATGTTTAATTATAAGGAAAGGCCAAAAAGAAAAATGTTGAAGGTGCAGTATTTCAAGCACCCAGACAAATCTCATTATTTGTATGATAGGCATCTTGCGGCCTATGGAAGGCTTCCATGGAACGATGAGGTTCATGTTTATTTTGCACAAATTTTTTATGCAGAATTTTTTTTGGGTATGAAACCCAACTACAATGACCTTCCTTCAGAATTTTTTGGCTCGGGGAAAGGTTGATTATATGACCGTAAGGGCACTAAGCGAGATGTGGAGTTGCCTCACGCTGAGCCGCCATTGGTGAGTCGACCGTTTTGAGTCGAAACTCTGCGATCAGAGATGGATGCGACTTCTCAAATAAGTCGAGAAGCAAGGGATGTTATGATCGACAATGTTCATAGCGGATTGAGTGGAGTCAACCTTTGTTTAAATCGACAAAGAGCACGTGAAAATGCACGTGCCAATTTTGTTTATTGTACAGATGAGGAGATTTACAACATGAATGTTGAAGATCTCCGAACATATGCAATAAATTGTCGCAATGGTTTGTAAGACCTAATTTTTCATGAGGAAGAGGGCACCGGAACAGTATGTGTTAGTGACCTTAGGGTTTGAAATTATTTGTACATATACATGTGTACAATTTGTAATAAATACATGTGTATGTACATGTATACATTTATTTGTATGTGTACATTAATCTAACAAAAATGTATGATTATATGTTAAAACACCATTTGCAGTTCTTAGGCATGATGCGTGACGAAAATGTTAATATCACGTTCGGGACCTCTGGTTCAAACAATGCAGATGGGTCTGACCATCATGATATGTTAGCAAATGTTAGTGTTTTTTAAGTGACTCTAAAATAAATAATTGTTGCCACACATGTACATGTATGTATATATATAATTTGATAAAATGTTTTAACAGGTACCGATTCCGTCTGATGTTTTTGGGATGGCGGTACTTTCTTCTTCCTTGGGAGATGTACCTTCTACTTCCTTGGGAGATGAGCCACAAGTATGGACAATTTTTCACAAGTTTAAAATTTATGTTTAAAAGTTATATATATATATATATATATTCCACCTCAAAAAGTTCCATTAAAAATTGAGATATATATACATATATATAGAGATCTATATTTTGAGTTATTTAAAAAATTTTGAATTTAGGTTCCTATAGAATATTTCTTTAATCCGCGGACTCTAGCGACGGAGATAGGAACATCCACAACATTTGAACAAGTTGTCTTTAGTTCCTTTTTTTAATATTATTGAAAATAAGTTTATATATGTACACGTGCATTTTCATTTGAAAGTTTTTAATATATATATATATATATATATATATAACTGTACATGTATATTGTACAGTTTACTGCTGCAGATGTTCCTATGGGAGAACTTGTTCATCAAATGGAGAGGGAACCTTATGAGGTATTGCATGATTTTTTTGTTATATTTTGTTTTTTACGTGAAGTTCTAGATATATATATTCTCATTCATTTTTAAAACATCAAATTTTAATGTTCAAGTACATCTGCATTGTGTATGTAGGTTTCCCATTCACATGATAGGGCACGGACTGAGACCCTAGTAGGGAAGATGCTAGATCCGTCTCCATTTGATGGACATGATTTACAGTAGATTTGATTTCAAAATTTAGATGGTTTTAAAATTTGTTAAACTTGATACAGTTTGATACTTGTGAGATTTACAATTTTTGGACATATTTTACTACATTGTTAATATAATTTGTTTTATTTAATTTTTGGATGGTTTTAGTACTTTTGGCATGTGAATGTGAAGTAATGTTGTCATCTATAAATTAATGTTTTCATTTGAACTACATTTGGCATGTTATGTAATAACATGTGTTATAATTTGTTTTGTTTTTAAAATTTAAGTTTTGGATGCTTGGAGTACATTTGGCATGTGAAGTAATGTTGTGATCTATATTTTTTTGTTAAATTAAAAGTTGTTTTGGATGGTTTCAATCTACATTTGGCATGTGATATTCAATGTTAAATGTTTTTTTTTGATAGTTGAATTATAATTGGCATGTCATGTGAAGTTTTTAAAACTCAAGTTTTGGATGGTTTCAATCTACATTTTGCATGTGATATTTAATGAACTTTAAATGTTTAATGTTTTAATGTTGCACGATATATATAATCAAAAGGTTTTTAAAACTTAAAGTTTTGGATGGTTTCAATCTACATTTGGCACATGTGGTATATAATGTTAAGTGTTTCTATTGGATCTAGTTGAACTATAATTGGCATGGCATGTGAAGTAACGATCTATATATAATCAAAAAGTTTTTTAAACTCAAGCTTTGAACGGTTTCAATCTACATTTCGCATGTGATTTTTAATGTTTTAATGTTGCATGATATATTATCAAAAAATTTTAAAATTTTAAAGTTTTGGATGGTTTCAATCTACATTTGGCACATGTAGTATATAATGTTAAATGTTTCTATTGGATAGTTGTTCACTATAATTGGCATGGCATGTCAAGTAATGTTGCACAAATCCCTTTTGGATGGTTGAAGTACATTTGGAATTTTAAGATTGCTTTTGATATCTCCATGTAGTTTTGTTTGAATGAAAAAATTTCCAATAGGAAGAACATAGCTTTTCAATGCAACTAACCATGTATCAATTGAGCTCTAATTGAAAAAAGAGTTTAAAGAAGCAGATATATGTACAAATTATCCCTTTAATTTTGATTGGAAATATAAGTCTAGTACATATATATGTTTGTTGAATTTGGGTCAATGTCGTTAATGCACTCAAATAGGTAGCCTTGTCGATTTATTTACATTGTGGAAACTTTTTACCAGAAAATCAAACTAGTTTTTCATCAATGCACATAGAGAAACTACTTGGAACAATTAATTGTGCATTCTAGAACATATCTATCCAAGACAAGTAACATTTTTTATCAATGCACATTGAACATATCCGACCATTGGGCAAGCAAATTTTGTACTAGATTTTCAATCAGGATTAGAGATGTGGGTCAAATCCCACCAAAAGTCGGAGAAGTGCTCTGAGTCTCTTGTCTGAAAGGAATTTTCATACAAAACTATACTACAGATGATTTATTTACATTGTGTCCATACTTTTTACCAGAAAATCCAACTAGTTTTTTTGATGCCATATTAAAACTATAACAATTATTTCATTCAAAGAGCCATATATATATATATATATATATATATATATATATATATATATATATATATATATATATATATATATAACATTTTTCATCAATGCACATGTATAGAAAAGCTACTTTCAGTTGATACTAGAGCACATGCTTGTACCAAAACAATTTGTACATGTGCAAACACTTGCACAAATAACATAAGCAGCTCAATTTTTAGTTGAGCACTGGAAGTTCTAAAACATATTTAATCCAAAGAGAATAAATTGTTGGACAATTCACTCAAACAAATTCTAATGGAATTCCATCTTCAATAATCCGTTCATGATCGGATTTTGACATTTTCCATCTCTTAATTTTTTATTTTTTCTTTGATTGAACTTCTATCAACGTTATGTGTGTTGCACACACCAAGTGACTATATTGACAACTTATGGAATCAGGTTCATAGTCTTCAAAGTAAACAAAGTCTCCACTTTGATGAGTTTGTCTGAAAAAATAACCTTTCAGTATAATAGACCCTCTATCATATTGAAATCTGTGATCATTATATTTTCGTTATAATTTCATTTTTCGTTCAGTGCAACGCATCAAATAATACTTCACATTTTCATCGTTGTCAATAGGTGAAATTACAGCAAAAACATCTCCTGCACAATAAAATAAACTTAACAAAATTATACATATTTAAATTTATTTCTAGATTTTTAAATCATTAGAAATTAATTCAAATGTTACCTTGTCTAACAAGATCAGAAACTCTATCACCATCGGATGATATTGTAGTTTCCTCTGATTGCATTTCTTCAAACATTGCAACAGACATTTTTCCCTTTGTATTTAGCTTTGTATGTTTCCAATCGTTCACATACATTTTGTTTTCATAAACGTCATTGGATTTTGTGTTGTCTATGCAAACATCACAAAAACAAGAATATTTTCTTTTATCCAATGCAAACACATTTCTAGACGACTTTGTTTGAATTGAATGCAATTTTCGAGTCCCTTTTATTGTTTCAATGCCATTTACAATTGATCTATCTACGTCTTCGATTCCAATATGCCAGAAAAACCTTTATATGGAAAATTAGAAGAAGAATTTGTAAATATGATATCAAAATACAATCAAAGATAATCATTGCATGATAAATGTACAATGTTTAAAATTAGATTTCCAATATAAATTAAATTGAATGTATCTTCTCACTTCTCTTGATGGGTTTCTCTCATGGCTTAGAGCAGCGATGCACCATTGAACAAATTCTTCAGCGTTCACAAGTCGGCTTGCAAAGTGGTTCATTTGATATCTTCGAAGTACTCGTTTATGCATTCTCCTGCACCGTCATGTTCTCCTTTTCCATGGCCACTCTCAAAGAAATTTCAACAATGTTTAATGCAGGTTTTCTTATGAAGACAACACAACCAAAAGAACAATCGTGCAGATTTGAATTGACCTGCACATCCATCCGACCATATCCAATGTTCATTGAATGTATTCACCATTTTTCAATGAACTGTTTTTCCAAACAATGTTGTACAAAACATGTATCATGTGTACTATCATCATCGATATAAAAGTGACATTCTTTAATGATATGTCGATTTTCACTTGTGCTTTTCCATATGATCGATATTTTGTTCAAATATGTTCATACAGAATATGGACTTACATGAGAATTAATGTAATGATAGTATTCACTATAAATTTCTTTTTGTGGAACAAATGTGTAGTTTTCTGCAAAATCAATCACTGACAAAATGGTCCCTGGTGGAAAAACTTCACGAGATTTTTTGAATTGCAAGTCTTGCATTCGAGCTCTATGGGAATGCTTGGTGTATTTGTAAATTTCTGCCTCAAACTTTCTCAAAAATTCTATAAGAAAAATTTCATCTTCTAGTAATTCAATTCTTTTAACACTATTTGCACCTTGAAACGATTTATCGATATATTCATATCTCTTTCATTTCACTTTCATGTTGGACAATGATTGATCATTTATATCAATACGATATTTGTTTTGAAATTTAGTCAAATTTCCACAATCATCACATTTTTTACCACCAACACATTTCTTTTTGTAAAATAGTTCATCGCTTTCTCTTTCACGTAGAATTTGAGATATGAAATCACGGATAGTGGAAGGAGGAGGTGAATCCTTCCATAATGTTCTATCGAAATCAAGGAATGTGTCATAATATAACTCAAATTCCACATGATAACAGCAACAACAAGTGTCGCGTACGGTCATAGGTTTTACATACCATGGTTTTTGTTGAACAAAAGCACTGAGTGAAACATGAATTTGACGATTCTCTTATTTGAACTTGTTGAATAACTCTATCTGAGTGGTTTCCAAGAGATGTTTTTCATGTTCTTCATACTGATTTCGTGTTATTCTTCTTCGCATCACATGCCTTGCAGTTGGTGAAACACGCAAATTGTTCTTCCAATATTCATATATTATTTTTTTAACATTTTTTCCAAGTATATCTTTGTATGGTTGGCTACAAATAGCTCTCCAACAAGCGAGTTCATCATTTACATCTACTTGCAACCAAAATTTCCGATGTTTGTGCAAAGTTTTTCGCGAGTTTCCCAGTGCTCGTGCCATAGATGTTACCAAACGATTCTCTTGAGTGCTTGATGAAACCATTTCCATCTGTATTCCTCTACGTACAATTGAAACATCTTTCTCTCTAGATCTCTTAATTGACTTTATAGCACTACTCATATTTTTTATCACCTCTTCCTTCATTTTTTTATCTTTGGTTGATTTTCGAATACCCAATAGTGTCGTAGCTTCTTTTAATTTCTTTAATGATAGGAGACCTTTCAACATTTGAGCCTGAACTGTCACCCACTCATTTAAGAAATACTTTTCAAAAATGCAGTTAACACGATATCGTATAACATGGTCAGGTTTTTTATCTCCATATGTGTGAGTGTCAACATTTTCTAACATCTCATTATCGATAGTGATTTCATTTGTACATATTCGAAAAAATAGTACATATTCAATAAATAACTAAATTAATAAATATATCTAAAATTTCAAATATTTTTCAAATTAGTTCATCAAATAAAAATTAAGCTTCACATTTTACATTAAGACAATTTTAAATATATCAATAGATCATAATATTTACATTTACATACCTGCTTCAATTTCTGCTTGAGGTTGATTTTCTTCTTCAATATTTTGAGGAATATCTCTGTCTGTTTACATTAAACAAAATATTTTTCAAACTAGTTCATCAAATAAAAATTAAGCTTCACATTTTACATTAGAAAAATTTTAAATATATCAATAGATCATAATATTTACATTTACATACCTGCTTCAATTTCTTCTTGAGGCTGATTTTCTTCTTCAATATTTTGAGGAATATCTCCGTCTCTTTACATTTACAAAATATTTTTCAAATTAGTTCTTCAATAAAAATTAAGCTCGATTTTACATTATGAAAATTTTAAATATATCAATAAATCATAATATTTGCATTTACATACCGCTTCAATTTGTTTTCTATGCTGATTTTCTTCTTCAACATTTTAAGAAATATCTCTCGTCGTTTACATTAAACAAAATATTTTCAAAATTAGTTCATCAAATAAAAATTAAGCTTCACATTTTACATTAGGAAAATTTTAAATATATCAGTAGATCATAATATTTACATTTACATACCTGCTTCAATTTTTTCTTGAGGTTTATTTTCCTTTTCAATATTTGAGAGGGCTTCTAACTTTCTTTTGCGAGATTGTCTCGTCTCTTCTCTACGTTCGTCAAGGTATCTTTTTCGATCATATTTTCTCGCACAAGTTCTTTGATTTCCCATGATAATAGGGTATGAAGTTCAAAAAATTTCTTTCAAAAAATTAGACAATAACTCAATTACAAAAAATATCACAAAATATTTAATTTAAAAAAATCCATTTTAATTTTTTTGCAAAAAATACTTACTCCAATCCAAAACACTTTAAAAAATTCGAGATAAAAATGTCTTATAAAAATGAAATGAAGATCAAAATATTTACTTCAATTCAAAACACGTACATACCTCCAAGAAATGTCTTTTGAATGTATGTCCAAGAATTTTTTTTAAGTTCAAAACAACTTTTGCCAAAATCAGGCCGCCTCCAAGAAATGTCTTCCAAAAAAATTCTTTAAACCCAAAACAATTCTCCGTAAAATGAGTTTGCTTCCAAGAAATTCTCTTAAATCCAAACTTTGAAGAAAAATTTTTGAACCCAAACCAAGATCTTTGTAAAATGAGATGAAATGTGCAAAATGTGCGAAAATTGTGAATGATTTCGCAACAATTTATATTGCCGCGAAATGTGTTTTAGTAGGGGCTACGCAAAAATTTCCGACCGATGGAAAGTTATACCATAGTTCGGCCGAACTTTTGATTAAAAGTTCAGCCGAACTATTAATTCGTTAGATTTAACGAGCCGTCGGCAGAAAACATAGTTCGGTCGAACTTAGATTAAAAGTTCGGCTGAACTAACACGTCACCAATTACACAAAAACCAGGATCTGAATACAGTTCTGCAACTTTGTACTGATTAAATTCCATGAAAGGTTGTTAATAAATTGTCGGAACCAAGACAAACATTTTCAGAATTGAATCTACTTTCAGGAAATATAACTTTTATGGAATTTCTTAAACGTTTACTAATTTCAATTATTTTTCTAATAAAATAGGTGCAAACAATTTTTGAGGGTCATTTTGATTCAGTGAAATCAAAATTTTGTATCTCTCAAAATAAATTGTAAAAAAAATTGAAAAAATTATGGGGCATTACATTGGTCAGTCATCTCTAATGGGTAGCTTTTAGATTTTTAGTTTATAACTTATATGTTAAGAAATTTCTTGTGACGCTAAACATATCCAAAATACACAGTTTTTCATATTGGACCAATTCAAAAAATTCTAGTAATTATGATATGCATACATTGGATTTGTAAATATGACGAAACCAAACTAGACTCTGTCTAGATTGTTGTAACACATTTTGTTTTCTCAAAACACAAATTTTCAATGAATACAATATTGCGTCATAACATGACTTCTTATGAATCCTTTGATTGTTAAGAAACACACACTCAAAGAAATGCTAAGTTGACATATCAAATCTGCATAAATTTTTTTCAAAAAATAAGTAATAGAAAGCTAACAAAATTTCTCACAACTTTTATTTTTATCGCAAAATGAAATTCTACACAGAAAAATTGTTATAGTTTGCAGAAAGTTGAAGAACCGAAAAAAATGAAAAAAATTTCTCAAAAAAGGGCAAAAAAAGGGCAAAAAGTGTAACCCATCTTCACATATTCAATCAGTGGCCATCATCATCAAAGACTTTGTCTTCATCTTATCTGCAACCATAATTCTGCAATCACAATTTTTAAACCAGATTACAATTATCTCACCTTTAAGATCTCTGCACGATCTTGTTCTCTTCATTCATTTGTACTTTGATTGGATTGTCTTCATTTGTTTCTGCAAATGCCTGTTCACTTCAATTCTATGTATCTGTTACTTACCAAATTTTAGAATCTGATCTCCTTTTATTTTTCATCACACGTGCATTCTAAAAAAAATCTTTAATTTTCAAAAGAGATCTTCCAGCTCTGATACCACTTGATGCAGCCAAAGGCTGCATAACCCACATTCTCACCTTTAAGATGCATATAAATATGCATGGTTCAATCATCAACCAACACAATTCCCATATTGGGCAAACTCTAATGCGGAAGCTGTTCTTTTAAATCTCTGATTCGAACTTTATAATAAAACCCACTTTACAAACTTCATATGCGGAAGTTTTTTCTCTTAATACCATTCTTGGCTCTTAATCAAAGTTTAAACCCTTTTTATAACTTATGGTTATAAACCATATGTTAAAACCCATCTTATGAAAATATTGAATCAACATTTGAATTGCAATTAAACCCAAAGTATCATCACACATATATATCTGTAATGGTCGCACTTACCAATTCACATTTAAACAATGTCCATATGTGCTCACTATTCTGAATGGTCCACAATTCATTAACATATAGTCGGCCCCACACTTTATCATTCCATACTTTGGTTTAAACCCAAATATCAACGTATGTTTTGTTTGGGTCCCACAACTTACCTTTTCGTTAACCTTCACGTAGCTTCGAGTGCGAATGTTGTCGGATCTCCGATGGCTGTCATCGAATGGCTATCACATTCATTTTATCCCTGCACTTTAATTCTCCAATGCAACGCGAAATAGGTTGTATTCTAAAACCGTCGATGCTACGTGTCAGCTGCTGGAGTGTATCGCGTTCAAACAAGCAATTACCGCTTACCTCCTTTTTGTCACGCGAAAACCATTTGTGGTTTTCCGAAACCACTTCACCATTCCATTTTGCATTTTCTTTGACTTTGAAGTTCCACTGTGTTGTCGCTCACAGTTCCACTTTCATCTTCCCAACGCTGTCCTCCATACACTTGGTAAAACATTCAAACAACCCATCGATTCTTCAATTTGAAGATTCGCTCTCTGTTTGGCGCAACTGACTGTAATTAAATCCTTTTTATTCACGGTATCGACCAATCTTTAAACCCCCTCTGTTATTCATCAACGCAGGGCTTAACCTCTATATTCAATTTATGTGACTTATAATCGGTTATAAACACAATAAAAACTCAAGTGTGACTCCAACCCTCGGACCTCATTGCACTGTGTTTACACAACAGAGTGTGTAATCAAACCCTCTCTTTTAAATACTCAATACGATGTAAACTCCCATTGTGAGATACATCCAGGCAATTTATACCTCAAATTGAAATCCAAGTAATTCCTATAATAGCATCGATCCATTCTGTGATCGATGCTAATTTTCTCAATAATTATAAATCACACAGAGTTCAATATTAACCACACAGTCTCATACATTCATAATTCCTGTAACTCATGACAGAAATACTATCCTCTGTTATTTCCAATTTCTCCATACATATAAAACTCAAATAATTACAAAGGAATCCTTTCCCTCTAGCCTGATATTCAATCAATGGCCTTCTTCCTCTACAGCACATAGGCTTCAAACCCTATCTCTCTCAAACCCTGAATCACTCTCTATCTATTTTCTCCTCTGTTTTTTTATGCCTTTGAGGCTTAGATTTTATACAAAAGGTTCTGAAACTATTTTTGGTTTCAGTTCCTCCATCTCCTCAACAAAATCTTAAAATCACTACTTAATCCCTAAGGATCCTCTTTCATCCACAAAATAATGAAACCAATTCTAATTTAGGATTTATCATTAATTCCTAAATCTCTCAATCCCTATACACTCTCAACTAGCCTAATTCTCTCATGTTCTCCAACATTCGAGAACATGTACAAAATTCCTCACAATATTTAATTGATTCTCATTAAAATCACTCAAATCATTACATAAGAAATCAATTCCCTTGAAAACATAAAACCCCTAAGTCTATTAAAATACAAGGAATTTCCTTGAGCCTAATGCCCCTGCATCATTATGATTTAAATTAATAAAATTACCTACTAAGTAAAGTAAATAAGAATTTTTATTAGATTCTATTATATAACATATAGAATTTTCATTATATAACATATAATTAAAATTAGTAGGTAAAAAATAAAAATATTAAATTATATTAAAAATATATAAATATAAGATTTATATTTAAATTAGACAACATTTAATTATTAATTAATTCATTAATAAATAAAAAATAAATAAATAGGAATATAATTAAATAAAATAAAATTTAATTAGTCTTGATGATGAATCACACATGTTGGTTGGAAACACATACATTTGCTTACATGTGATTTTCACCCAAAAATCACAGATTCACATAAACCAAATTCCTAATAAAGATGTTAAATCCTTTCAACTATATATACATACACGAAAAACATCATATATATATATATATATATATATAAACATCTAGATTGGAAAATAAATCCAACCAAAAATTATTACTACCATACTCGATTATAGCCTACGCCTTTATTAACTTATCTCCCAACTTCTCGAAGATGAGGAGCATTCTTATTCCACATTTACATTTTTGTCATATAGTGGCACCTCCATTTTTGGCCTAGACTTACTTCGGTAACCAACATTGTTCTTGTACTTGTCTTCTTGGAGATCCTTCCATCTCCACTTCTAAGCTTGTATCTTCACACTTGCTGATGTCTCCCACGTCAGGTTTTCTTCTTCACTTTGTCTCCATGGCTTCTATTCTCACCTAGATACATCTCAACTCCAACCTCAATTCCTCATCCATCCTACTTCTTTCTCGGCCTCCTCTTCTAGACAACATACTTGCAATAGCTATTCAACCAGCCTTATCCAAAACCTTCTTATTGAGTTTTAGACTTTATAGAACTTCAAGCTATGATACCATTTAACATAGTAGCTCGTGGTTCCTTTTTACTTATTAGTCCCTCTAGCCTCAAACTTTATATGTGCATGTGGTCAAAACCTAAGGCTTAATGTTAGAGGTGCTTACACCTATATCCTTTATCCTCCTACGGTTCTCGTTATAATTAAAGTTCTCACATGATCTGATTGTCACAACTCCTCCCAGATTAATTATTCAACTATAGATGCATCTGAGTGTTTGGGGTTGGATATGATAGATTGAATGCCAAAAGGCCTGCATTTCAAAAACTGAGCTCAACAAAATCAAAATAAAATATATATCTTGCCTTGCTTGCACCGGTTCCTGGGTTATTGTAGCAACAACACCTCTTGCGGCGAGCCAAACCTCATCTAACCTAGATATATGCTCGATCCAGCGGTGACTTTGTGACTGTTAACTTTAACGAAGAGACAAATGCTAGATCCACGCCTTACGGGGTCCCATGTTAGTTCAGGGGTCCAACAGTACAGGTGCTAATTCCTTGTGTGCATCATGGTATCATCAAGATGTCGTCATTTTTTCAGTTGACAGAATTCACAAAAAAAAAAAATATTCCTAGCTCTGTTTATTAATGAGTTTCACCGCAAAACTTGAATCTGTCCCTGCTTTGCAACTTAGAACATTTTCCTTTCTCCATGAACTAGTAACAATGACTGCACAAGGCCTTTTAATTAATCTATGACTGGTCAACGAAATTAATGCTTTAGTCCAAGCTTAATCTATGAATTCAAACAAACCAAAACACAAAAATTAATACATAGAAATCGCAATACCATTCAATTATCAAAGCGCACTATCGCGTTTATCTTATACACTCAAAGGGGCATTCGCTTACTCTTTCCTGCGCAATTGCAGGGTTTGCATGATACATCTTTGTATTTACAAGCGAGAAGAAAATATCTGGTAATAGAAGGGGAAGTCGCTTGGTAGCAATGCCTCTCCTGAAATTACATCTAAGCTTTCTCTAGAAGCCCTCTACTAACTAACTAGTTGCATTTGTCTTATAAGGGACATATAAGTAAAACAAACACATATTTATAAAAATATTTAAAGAGGTTTTCTTCATGGGAAAAAATGTGTTGGGATGGTCTTGCATCATTTATTATGTTTATTAATCAACCATAGTTAATTATGGTTAATTAGGTTTACTCAGTTGATTTATGCTTACTTGACCTAGGTTTAATAGGTTTACCTAAGTTTACTATGTTGATTAGATTTACCTAAGTCAACAAGTTCAAGTGTAGTCAACCATGTTCAAACTAACTCAACTATCGACAACCATGGTCACTATGGCATACTTTAGTTGGTCAACCATGGTAAACTGCATTTACTAATGTGGTTAAACATGGTCAATATTTTCATACATTATCAACCATAAAAGACTATAAACAACATGGCAAACTACAATGAACTTGGTTAACGATGTTTGGCGATGGTCAACATGGCTAACATAATTAACAATGGTCAAACTTGTTTAGTGGTCTACAAGATCAACCATAGTCATTTATAGTTAAATGTTGACAACCATGGTCAAGCATGTTCCCCATGGTCATCCATAGTTAACCATAGTCAACCTTTGTCAAACAAGCTCAACCATGGTCACCCATTGTCACCATGGTTAAACATGGTCAACATGGTCATCCATGGTCCCATTTAATTCGCCATAATTTATCATATACATCCTTGGTCAACCATCATTGACCATGGTCTATTAAGGTCAATCATGGTAAATCAAGGTCAACCATAACCAATTATACTCAACCAAGGTCAACCTTAGTCAACCAAGCCCTACCTCGATTAACCATGATCAACATTGTCATCCTCGCCAACACTCTTCAACCATTAATGTAACTATTACTATAACATTAACATTGACATTAATGTAGCATCAACCATGGTCAACATTAATGTAACAATGTTTTTTTAAAATTTATTTATTTTTATTTTATTTTATTTTATTTTTTATTTTTTATTTATTTATTTTTATTTTTATATTTATTTTTATTTTTTATTTTTTTTTAATTTTAAGATAGTTAGATAAATAATTATAAGAAAATAAATATTAATAAGATAAAAAGATTTTTATGTATGAATTAAACTATTAAATAGATCTAGCCGTTATTAATTTTAATAGTCAGTCTAGCTGTTAGGTTTTATTAAATAAATAATTAAATTATTAGAGCTAACCGTTATTATTTTCAAAGTCAAATTAGTTTTTATTCTAACTGTTTTACTTTGCCATTTCTACATCTATTTAAACTCAACGATCGGATTTGATCTCTCACCTAGTCCTGATGATGAACCACACTGGTTGATTCGAAACACATCGAATTTGTTCATTGTAATGTGATTATTACCGAAAGATTTCTACATAATCATCAACATTACTGTAACATAAATACATTGTCACATTGATGGTTGACAACAATCAACCATGGTCAATCTTTATAAATTATCTTCAATGTCACTCAACCTCGTCAACGATGAACAACCCTTGAATACCATTGTCAACCATGGTCTTGATAACCATTTTTAACCACAGTTAACCAACATGAACTATAGTCAATCAAGGTCTATGAATCTCTCTCATGCGTGTAGGCCATCTATTATCACAAGCACATTAGTTAATGTGGTCGTTATAAAGTAATTAATGATGTTATCCACCTTTTATATGTAAGAAAAATTATGAAATAATCTCAATTAACATATATTAATCACACTTATTAATGTCATTATACTAATAATTATATGTAAATATAATTAAGGAGTAGTCTTTAAGTCTAACTTTTTGGATTTTTTGACGGATTTTTGGTCAGAATCTAACGAAAATATGTGTTCAAATCTTGAACTATGTTGCTTAAACTAGTTTTTTTGTCTACATATATGGATTAAAAACCCTCAAAAACCTCTAAGGCACTTAAAAACTACTCGTATAGTTATAAATAGAGCGACTAGTCTTTAAGTGTGACTTTTTGGAAAGTTTTCCATATTAATTTTCCATTTCGTTCGTCTAGAATCCAATATGTATTCTTTGAAATGACAAGTTTGACAAGTGAACTCTTCACAATTGAAGTGTCCTAAGAATTTTTGAAAGTATTAAATCCATATTTATAATAAAAAAAACCAATATAAATAATAAAAATCAAAATTTAGCTACAATTTTTTAGTTGATTTCAAAAAAAAATACAAAACAAAACATAAAATTTTTAAAACAAAACCAACATAAACTTTTAAAAATTGCACATAAAGATTAGTACATAAATAAAATCATTACATATCTATCTATGTAATTAGAATAACTTTGATTGATGCTTTTAACCAACTTGACGGTGACATACAAAACACAATAAAATAATATTATGTGACGATCATTTTGAAAATAAAAGAGAATATATTTTGTTATAAACTAAATTCAAATCCACCAACCAAAGGTTGATATATAAGTTTTCCCTGTTGGGAGTTAAACATGCTTGTAATTTGATTTATTTTATTTACTTGATGTGTACTTATATTTTGAAAATAAAAGAGAAGAAAGTTTGATATAAACTAAATTCATTTAAGTCAAAGGTTTTCATTTTAGAGTCACTGTGTTTACATTTCAGTTTATTACATTATTTTGAAAATAAAAGAGAAGAAAGTTTGATATAAACTAAATTCATTTAAGCCAAAGGTTTTCATTTGGTTTTCATTTTAGAGTTTAATATGTTTGTATTTTAATTTATTTTATTTTATTGTTAATAGATTTTATGCCATATCAGTTTATGAAAAAGTTGTAATTTATATATATTAAATTAATTTAATTTAATTTAATTTAATTGTTGAATGGATTTTTATGTCATTTCAGTTTATAAAAATTGTAGTTAAAATTATATATATAAAAAATTGTAGTTAAAATTATATATATATATATATATATATATATAAATTTTAATGTTTTGTTATTTCAAATATTTAAATTAAATTATATAAATTTAACAACTCAAAATTATAATTTTCTAAAAATTTTATTAATTTTAATTTTAAAAAATAAAAAATAGTTAATTGTTTATTATATTGGTTGCTTACTCATACACTTTTCAGTACTTGCTAGGGGACTTTACTAACCAGGTAGTGTAGGGAATACAGATTTGTTCTTGTGCTTTATTAACTTCTTAGTATAAAGAAGGGACATTTTTATTGTTAAAATAATAAAAAAAATTATAATAAAAATAAAATTGGGTAGAATTATTTTAAAATTTAGATTACAGTTTTAAGATTTTAAATGTTAAAAAATTTATTTTTGATGATGTTAAATCTCTTTTCACTATATATATATACATACACAAAAATAAAAATATCTAAATAATAAAAAAAAAATTGAAAAAAAAATAAAATCCAACCAAAAATGACGAGGCCAGACTCTATTGTCGCATGTGCCTTTATTAACTTATCTCCCGACTTCTCGAAGATGAGGAGCATTCTCATCCATGTCTTTGACCAGTGCTGCCATTCCATTTTTGAGACGAGTACTATTTGTACGGTCGATACGAGGATGCCCATTAGTTGGAACTTTGACAGTGTCACCACATATCATGGAGTTGTCTTTTTAGGTCTTAGCCAAATTTTTTCAAAATCTCTGCCAAATTCTAGACCATTCTATTATTTTTTTAGACTATGGCTTTCCTTATTGCATATTCATTTTCACATGGCCTTATTTTGTTAGCAAAAATTTTCAATTCATTCATTCCACCAATAACGATAATGATAATTTACTTGATAACTTTAAAGTTTGGTAACTGGAAACTTCATTCCATTCCACAATGCCAGTCAACCATTAATGTATTCATTTGACTAGGGTTAACGATTATAATAGATTACATCATAACTTTAATGTGTGAACACCTCAACCAAGTTAATCATAATGGATGAATTTCGTTGTCCATCTTATTATCTATATACATTTTCTATGTTTTGGCTCTTTCTATGATATTTCCTCATAAATACCTTGTACCCCATGAATTTCGTTGTCCATCATATTATATATATACATTTTCTATGTTTTGGCTCTTTCTATGATATTTCCTCATCAATACCTTGTATCCCATGAATTTCGTTGTCCATCCTATTATCTATATACATTTTCTATGTTTTGGCTCTTTCTATGATATTTCCTCATCAATACCTTGTACCCCATGAATTTGGTTTCCATCCTATTATCTATATAAATTTTCTATGTTTTGGCTCTTTCTATGATATTTCTTCATCAATACCTTGTACCCTATGAATTTGGTTGTCCATCTTATTATCTACATACATTTTCTATATTTTGGCTCTTTCTATGATATTTCCTCATCAATACCTTGTATCCCTGAATTTCGTCGTCCATCCTATTATCTATATACATTTTCTATGTTTTGACTCTTTCTATGATATTGCCGGTCAAAACAGCGTTGGCGGCGGCGGCTTGAAGTTGCGGCACAATTAGAAATTAGTACCCTGCGTGACATACAATATAAGAGCCTTCATTATGCCCCAATCCTTATGTCTGTTGAACCACGAAATTCCACTATTCTGCATCTCGTCTTCCCATCTTGTGAAATTTCGATAAAAATATTTTAGAGGTAGATAGACCGTTTTTCCATTAAATTGCAGTTAGAGTTGGAAAAACAGAACTTTCACTCAAATTGTTTGCTTTGTTTTGATTGAGAATGAGGAGGGTCGGCCTTGATTTGCTCATTTCTGCGCATACTAATTATCATGTGTCCTCGGGGGTGTGGATGGTACTGGTAGTTCTTCTCTCCTGCGCTCATGACGGACACAACAAGAAAAAGAAACGCAGGGCCGGAGTTGGAGTTGGAGAAACAGGATCGTGGTTCGGAGCTTTTGCTGTTGGTGGTGGTGGAGGTGGACATGGACATGGACATGGTGGAGGTCATGGTCATGGACATGGCGGTGGCTGTGGAGGCGGCGGGGGTGGCGGTGGCTGTGGAGGCGGTGGCGGTGGCTGTGGAGGTGGAGGTGGGGGTTGTTGAAGGATGGCATCTCATATTGGATGGTCACATCATAAATTTGGTATTAATTCACAAATTGCTGCGCTGCGCACAGGCTTTGCATCGACCTGCTTAAGGCCGCTGTTACTTGTATGTGATATTAATGGTTGATGTTTCCAGCCTTCCGGCAGTTTTTAATTTAAATTCATTTATTTAAAATATATATAAAAAATATGTTATATGAAATGAATTTGTATTATTAATTTATGGTGTTATAATAAAATGTATTTACGATTAAAATTTTTTGATATAAATTTTTATGGTTAAAATATTTGTTATATGTTTTTAAATGATCTAGGTTTACTTTAAATATTAATTTTTAATAATTATTATTTTTTTGATAAAATTATAATTTAATTAATTTTAATGGTTTTTTTAGTTTTAACAAGTAGAGATGTAGAATGAAATGTTTTGATATTTATTATGTATTGATATTTATTAGTATTTAGTGCTGAAAATATTGATATCTGTAGAATATTGTTTAGGATAGTGAAAGCACTTGTTGTTTAGGGTAGTGAAAGCATTTTATTGACAATATTGGAAAAATATTGGCAAATATAAAAAAATGCATAATATATTATTTTTTTTAGAGTTTTAAAGATATAAATCAATAACAACATGAAATAAACACATTGACACATAAATATGTAAAATGCACTAATATATATGATGTAGTGGATGTAAAATAAAAATGATACATCAAATGTGATACCAAATCTTGTTGATCCCTGATAATTGTCTAATCAAGGACTCAAATGTGGAGAACCAATATAAAATAACATCACATATATAAAAGTATCTCATCATCATTAGTTATATGTAGAAAAAAAAAAAAAAACTAGCAACTATCTATTTGAGATCAGTGCACTCTCCCCCTTTTATCGGAAAACATGATGGGTTGTTTGTGAGGCGTGCCTCTAGCAGTAGAATGCCCTAACCATGCACCTAATGTCAAATAATCACTGTTGGGTATGGAGTTGTGCTCTCCTATATCTATGGCAGATAGTGCTGATGTTGACACTCCCACAATCTTCTCTTCCTCCTGCTCCTCCTCCTTGTGTTGCTCCTCCCCCAAGTCCTCCTCATCCTCTTGCTGCCCCTATTCTAATGGTTCCTCTAACCATGTAGGTGACTCCTTCAAGATGGGCACCTCAGAATCCACCCTCTATTGAGACAATACGTCAATATTGTCTAAGGAAATGAAAAAATGACCAAGACCAACAAGGCAAAATGGCAAAAAACCACAAAAAACACTTTTGTAGCTCAATGCCCGACGATTTTTTGAGAGAGCGAGAGAGAGAATAATGAGAGAGCTCCAAAAATGCACTACCAAAAGGTACCAAATGATCCTAATACCCTTTTTTATCAATGAGGCCTTTATTTTCTGCATTTACCATTATTTTCCTTCATTTTCCTCCTCACATGCAACCTATGACCTTTTACCTCTCTTTTCTCCTAATTTCCATTATTTTCATAAATAAATGTGCCAAAAATACTTTTTTCCTCTTTAATGCCTTAGCCATAGCCTTTGCCAATTTCCTTAGCCATAATAAACCATGTGAACACCCGCACTAGGATGTTTTTCCCAACATTTAACTTGGAATATGTGTCCCATCAACCGTGGTTAATATTTTAACTTTATTACATGGAATTTTCACGAGGGTTGTTATAGAAGAGGCACTAGTGATGGGAGTCCATTGGTTGGCAAAACTGTGAGGTCAATGTCTTCCCAAAGTTGTGAAAAACCCTAATTTTGTGATCCTGAATAAGTGCCTAGAAAAAACCAAGAAATTTATGAAGGACCATGCACCCATCTGCAAAAATATGGCCATATGGCCAAAGAAATAGGAAATAATCCAATGGATCCAATCCAAATGGTACCCTAATGGACCCATCAAAATTTAGTTACGCGCCAAAGGTTTCTTCATGGTAATCTTTCAAGATCTCATGCAACGAAATAATTTTTTTGAAATTGGACCATATTTTATGAATAATGCAGGGTTATTCCTGCGATTTTGGGAGGAGTGTTATAATCCTGAGAAAGAGAAATTTTTGGCAACTCCAATATGGGTTTGCCTAATTTCACTACCCGAGGACTTATAGAAACCTTACATTCTAGAGGGAATAAGAAATTCCATAGGGAAATTTGTTAATATCTCAGAAATCACCAAAAGGAGGAGACATGAAACATATGCGAAGATATGTGTCCATATGAAAATCTCGTAGTTGTTCCGAGAGTCAATAGATTTGGAGTACCATGATTCAATCTAGAATCAACTTTTGGATTATGAGCATGTGCCTTTCAAATATTTTCGTTGCCATGAATATGGCTACTTGTTCAGAAATTTCCAACTCATAGTGGTGGAAGAACAACAAGTAAATGACAAAATGGATGAAGAGGTTTTCTATATGGTGGGATCGCACAAAGGAAAACCGTCTAAATCTTCGCCTAACCCCTCAACGCCTAGGTGGACCCATATGACACAGGCTCCGACTCAGAATCAAGCTTGAACCATGCAAACTTAGCAGAGTGGAAAACAAAGCACTGCCTAGAAGTCATTGGGAGAAAACTCGTTTGTGGCCCTTGGAAATATGGAGACCAACGAACCAACAAATCGATATGAAGCACAGATGGTTATTCAACTAAGGGACATGGCGCAACAACAAAGTAAAGACGGAGAACAAATTGTAACACCCTCCTCCCACATTTATCCAAGATAACCGATCCACTCGGGTAAACATGTGACGATAATCTACTGTGATGTGATTCAACTCCCCATGTATAGTTAAGGAAGTGGAAATGACATAATGAAACTAAACTGACCTTCCACACATGCTACAGAACCTTCAGGATCCAACCAACCCTTCAAGGTGACCAATCCCAGAAGCAACTTGACATTTCACTGATCTGGACCATCAGTCACCCCCATGAAAATCCATGCATGCGACTAAGGCCTTCCAGTCTCTCCCACAACAAGGCATGCCAGCGACTGTGGAGTTTTCTAGGAATTTTTGTGCCAGGGACCTCGAATTTTGAGCCATTTTTTCAGGGCCAGGTCTCAGGCCACTACCCAAAACTCCATGAAATATTAGGAAATGAATAATAACAATGAAATAAAGATAATAATGCAATCATTGGTGCAAGTACTTGATCCAACCCTTACTATCCATGAGAATAATTTTGTCAAACATGTCACAAATATGTAATCTATAGGCCATAACAACATATCTGAGCATAGGGGTATCATACTTATTTGAGATTCGTAAAGAAGCATTTTTTCCATATCACAATAGTTGCATTGTCATCTATTAGGACATATATACATTGTACATTCATTTGCTAATAAAAATATCATGAGAACCATAAATCAAGTATGTCATAAAACATACTCATAACCAACATATAACCAACAAAAATAACAAGGATATAACAACCATAAAAGTCACATATCAACCAACACATTTACACATGAAATACCAAGGAGAAGATGCTCTTATTAATGAATGCAAAATCCAATAAGGTTTGGGACTTCCACGAACCACGCGACCATATATTGGCTGAACCAAATATTTCTTTCAACCAATCACCCTTGTGCCATATTCTAATCATGAATAAATGACTCAAAACCAAACCAAACCAAGCTTCATCAGTCTTTACCGCAATCCTCACTAGATCACTAGGCCATAAACAAGAATGGATGCCATCAGATTTATCCACCTACACCGTGAGTAATTTGCATGCCTCCTAGTCTCTGTAGTTTTACCATATATCCCTCCTTTCATTGTTCGAGTATGCTTAGGCCTAATCGAGACTCCACCCTCTATGCTTTACCTTATATTTCTCCATTCATGAGTAGAGTAATTCTAGGTTTGATCGATGGAAAACATATCTAGGCTTCACTGTATATATGGTCATTCACTAGTCGAGGATTGCTAGGCCTACCGAGGCACACAAAATCTGCCTTTACCACAAACCCACCTTCTTCAGTTCAGGGATTCCTAGGCCATATGTTCTTTATTTTAAAGGCCACCTCACTCAGTTTCAAAACCATATGGAAATCCAACTCATCCAAATACAATAGAACCCACCATACCATGGCTATCTAGAAATACAATAAATCCACCTACAATGGATACTAGTCAATCACATGATCAACATATTTAACATACTTCTTAAGCAATGAAACATGGAAAACATCATGGAATTTCACTTTTAGAGGCAGTGAAAGTCAACAGGGTATTGGTCCAATCCTTTCAAGAAATTTGAAAGGTCCACAAAATTGAGGTTCCAACTTGGCACATGATATGATCCTCAAGGAGCTCTTCTTGGGCTTGATCTGCAAGTATCCATGTTCCCCAATTTGAAACTTCTTAGACATCTAGTTCTTATTTTCATAACTTGTTTTCTTTTCCTGTGTTTCCTTTAGATTCTTCTTGATTACCTGCATTACCTGTTCCATCTCTGCTAACATATCAGGTCCTATCAACACCCTGTTCACTCGATCACTCCAACTGATGGGAGTATTGCAAATTCACCCATAAAGTGCCTCAAACAGACTCATCCTTAGTGATTAATGATAACCATTTTTGTAAGAAAATTCAACCAACGGAAGGTACTCCTCCCATCTCATTTGATGATGCATCATATACCTCCTCAACATGATCCGTACTTATACATGAATGCAATGGAATATAGATGTAACCATAAACACTGTTATGTGGATTAATCGCTCTTGCAGACAAGAGCGATATCCCTAGTATTCTACGAATAGCTAGAAACAAACATCCATTTGGAAACCTTTTTCTCTAGACTAATTGCAATTCAAAATTATTATAAGCAAAGAGAGAGGACATGCCCCTACCTTGAAATTCAACGTTTGATGCAGTCTTTTATCCAGTCACTCCAAAGAGGCTTCTCCAGTAAGTATAACCTGCAATCAAAGACAAGACAAAAGAATCAAAGCATCCGCAACATATAATAATCAAGAAAAGCTAATCCAACTTAGTGATTAAGGAGTCTAAGTATTGATGTTATTAAATAAGCACAAGAACAACTCAATGAGAAAAAGAGATCCATATGTATTATCTTGAATGAAAAGAGTAACCTTACAACCTGATGCCTTGATGTTGTACAGGTTTCTCCTGAGGTCTTGAACAATCGTTCCTCCTTCAGTTTAACAAGCCTTCCTCTCTGAATACTAGCATAGAGTTATGGACATAAGGGTGTGATCATTCTCATGCCAACAATAACTAGTGTAGAGAGTATGCTCTCTTGGGAATTTCTTCAGCAATTACCATAAACAAGCTACAACATCTACATTCTACCCTTGAGATTGAAACATGAGCTCAATTTATACGGGAATGGAGGTAGTTTCAGTTCCACGAAGAGGGGGGCGGATTCCTCTCATGAAGGGATTTGAGCTCCATAGACCAAGGGATAAGCTCCATGAGGGGAGGGATAAAGCTCAAACTGATCGCACCTCTAGAAGCTTCCAGTCGGGAGAATATTCGACCGACTATGCTTCTAGAAGTTAATTTTTATTTTATTTGAATTTTTACAGGGGTCCGCAGGTTTTAGTAGTAGAATGTGATGGGGTTGCCACAGTTTATAGACCAAGTATCCGCAAACTCGTAGGAAAAGGCTAGAAAAAGTGCGGAAGTAGAATTTTAAGGGTTTTAAAGGGCTTTTATCCAATTCCAAGACTTCGTTTAGGAACATTAGGGTTTTTAACTTCTAAGGGAGCATGATATAGGTGGTGATAGACCTATATGCATAGTCAAATGTCATGGTGATATAACGTGTAACAGATTGCCCCCAAAAGTGCGAAGTTTGAGGTTAATCTGAAGAGTGAAGTGCTTTATCATTCCAAGGATTGGATTGTGGACACACCGGTAAAAAACCTATAAAAACATTCAATGCAATCATATATATAGATATCATCACTGAGACAGACATTCCCATACTCAGATGAAAACTAACTAAATGTTCTGGTACAGATATGATTTTAATATTACATCAGAAGTAGACACATTATGAGTGCAACCATCTGTCATAAGTAGTCTACTACATCATGAATAATAAAACTCCTCGCAGCCTGGATGGTGGAAACTAGATCTAGGGTCTTGATTTCCGCTTCCCGAACTTGTACGATTCTATCCATGCGATTGATTATGTCGAAGTCGAACATGGTAGAAACCACTTGATTATTGGTGAATGATGTGAACTGTTAACAAGTGTGAGAGAAACCACCAATAATTACAATGGCTCTTAAATTACTCCAATACAATCTATGAAGTGTGAATGAATGATTTGCATTCAAACACTCATAAAATCATCCGATCGAAGGTCAATGATGCAAACATGTCGTCAAAGGCGAGAAATATGCCATTAGGGCATGAAGATCCCAAGGTACTAATAGGATTCTAGATCAACTTTCTAAATGATGAGCTGACATCCATAGAAAGTGAGTCGTTGCAGGAAAGCCCACGGCACGAAACCATTAGATTAAGTTTTGAAGAAATATTTGCAAGGACTGACTCAGGGATGGTCAACACGAATGGAGACAAATGTCTGCAATGAATGGTATATTTGAACTCTCTCTTGAACACATAACAACACTGCAGATGGTTTGGCAGCAATTGACCTAAAGCTAATACCCAAAAACCAGTTGAAGACTTTCAATGTGGTTTTATTAACTGTTAGACGAAGGATTTCCCAACCCAGGTACAAGTGTGACAAAGTGTCGTGTTCAAGAGTGGCATGCTGCTTTTTAAACAAGAGTGACAATTGGATCATTTTTCTCTCTTTTTCCCCCACCATTACTGGCAAGTACCTCTTTATTTTTTACAAGCTTGAGGAGGATAACATTTGCTTGTTTGTGTAAGCTCATCCTTCAGATGAGTCCTTATTAGTATTAAAATCAAACCCTAAGAAGGAGTGGTCTGGTCCTGTTTGTAATCGACAGGTCCTTTACTGTTAAATTTAACCAGTCCAGTATAGGAGAAACTTGGCATTTTTTAGTTTTAGGGAGTCAGAAGAAAAACATAAGTAAACTCCATGATTTTTCTTTTTCATAAATTTAGTCTCTCAGGCCCGAAAAATGATAAAATAATGCAGGAGAGAACTCTATCTACCATACTTAGTCAACGTATACCTTTTTCGTAATTAGTCCATTTTAGTTCGGAAAGGGGTAAACTTATACTGAAGGGACGACTGTTCATTTACTATTACGAGTTCAAATAGTCAAGTACTTGACAATATTTTCATATTTAGAGAGTTTGAAAAGGGCTTAAAAGAGAACTCCAGTGTTTCACTTTTTCGTAATTTTCAAGAGCCCGAAAAAGTGATAAAAGTATACTCAGTTGGCTGACTTTCAATTTAATTTACGAGTAGGAAAAGACGGAAATAACTTGGCATTTTCATATGTTTTATGAGAATCAAAGATAGAAAAATAATATCGGGATTTTCATGAGTTTAATGAGTCTTGAAAATAATAACCAAAATGGACTCAAGATAGGTTTCATTTTTATACAATCTTGAAACATAGGAAAAAGTATGCTTGAGAGTGGTTTGTTTCATTTTTACACAAGCTTGAAACAAAGGAAAAAATCATGCTTGAGATAAGTTTCAATGCCCCCAAGCATAACTTGCAAGAGCATATGCCCCCCAAGCTTCATTTCATTCACCTAAGTAGAGTATTGTTTACTAATAGTTGGATGGAAAGAAGGCTCATTTACGAGATCATATGAAAGACTCGACTTAATCAAGATAGGATTTGTTTCATTTTGTTAATGAGCTTGACACAGGAAAAGAACTATGCTCAAGGAACCTTGTTTCATTTTTCAACGAGCTTGACACAAGAAAATGAACTATGCTCAAGAAGAGATGTTTCATTTTTTAATGACATTGACACAGCAAAAGGAACTTTCCTCATGATGAACCGATTCATTTTTTAAAGAGGTTGACACAGTAAGAGGAACTCTCCTCGTAACCTGATTCATTTTTTAACGAGGTTGACACAGTAAAGGAACTCTCCTCAAGGTGACCTGTTTCATTTTTTAACAAGGTTGGCATAGGAAAAGAACTATCCTCATTTCCTGATTCAATTTTTAACGAGGTTGACATAGGAAAAGAACTATCCTCATAATGGTTTGTTTCATTTTTCAACGAGATTGACATAGGAAAAGAACTATCCTCATAAGAGCATGTTTCATTTTTTAATGAGGGTGACACAATAAAAGAACTATCCTCATAGAAATGTTTCATTTTTTAACGAGGTTGACACAGTAAAAGAACTATCCTCAAGGAGTCTGTTTCATTTTCAAACGAGGTTGACATAGTAAAAGGACTATCCTCATAGACATGTTTCATTTTTTAACGAGGTTGACACTGTAAAAGAACCATCCTCGTGGGAGCTTGTTTCATTTTTTAACGAGGTTGACACAGTAAAACAACCATCCTCATGGGAACCTGTTTCATTTTTTAATGAGGTTGACACAGTAAAAGAACCATCCTCATGGAACCTTGCCATGGCTTCCTACTGGAAGAAAGGGAAGGGACACTCCTCGATCATGGCTTCCAAGAGGCCTTCATTAGAAGGAAGAACTGTTCTTTGGAAGGAACCTATGTCAAGGAACTTAATAGGGATAAGAACATCGTGTTCAAATGCCCCCATAGGGTTTACCATGTCAATTACCGAATCTAAGTCAAAGGAATTCGAGCATACAGTGAGAGGCTCGCTTGCATCGGTAACTGAAAACATGGGACTGGTTGCCACATAATTACCCATGGCGGGGTAGTTACCACTTCTGTATAAGGAAAATTTAGGGGTATCAGATTATTGGTAGTCGAATCAAGACTAGCGGACGAAAGTTGGTCAATAGTCACAATGTTTCCATTGTGAGGGAAATACATCACACGAAAGAGTGTCGATACAACAGCTTTCATTGCATAGATATAGTCTCGCCCAAGGAGAAAATTGAAATCCAAGGGGCCTCAGACTACCATAAGGTCAATAGAGACAGTTTTACCTTCCAAGGTAATAGGGAACTTAGGAAGGATCCCTAAAGGTTCACTAATGGTTATGTTAAAAGCTCATAGATTCTATGTAACAGGCACAAGCAGAGGGGAACCCAAAGCTTGCCAAGCAGTTGAGGATAAAATACTAACATAAGCACCTTCATATATATTTTTGCGACACACATTCTTACCACAAGCCTTCACAATGATTTGGAAAGGGATGGAGGAAGGAAGATGAGGTTCTGTCAGTCTATTCCAATCAAAGGAAAATACCTCAGTACTTGGAGGGGGTTATGTAGGAACATGTGAAATGACCCCTGGCGTAGAAGAATCTGATGTAACAAGAAGAACCTGAGTGGTATGAATTTCAATCTCTACAGGGAGAGTGGGATCGACTAGATGTGAAATCAAGTCGACCACTTGATCAACTAATGGATCATCAACCTGAGTGATATGAGTTTTACTCTTCAATGGAAGAGCGAGATTGACTGTACTTGAAATTAGATCAATCACTTCGTCAGTTGACGGTAGGTTGGGAGAAATTTTACGACAACCCATTGGAAGTTTTTGTTGTGGAACAGTAAGGTTTTCCAACAATTTTGAGGCTTCATCCATGTGAGGGAAAATGTGAGTTTGATGACTCCCTTTGCATAACCTACAAGGAAACCTAACTTTACCCTTTTTCCAGGAACCTCACAATCACTGGTTGATGGATCAATAGTAAGTTGATGAGAATTTTTAGACCATACTTCCAAGTCCTTAGGAATACTAGGACAATTGATAAGGAATTGGTCACCCTTACAAAGCTTGCATTGGTATTTGGGTTTACGATGCATGTTGGGGGTTTTTTCAACATTACTAACACTTACAGCCATGGTTGGTTGGTTAACTTCTTTCTTATCTTGCTTCTTCTTCTTCTTCTTCTTAGCCACCTGGTTACTAGCATCAAGGTTTTTACCAAGCGAAGAAGAAGAAAGGGAGGAATACATGTTGCGCGAAGAAGGTAATGGGTCAACATGAGGTTGGTGATGTTGAGATGGTGAAATCTGTTGAGGTGAAGCATCCGGTTGAGGTGGAACAATTTGAGTATTCAAGGCCAATGGAGTTGAAAATAACCATACCAGTAAACCTATGGTAAATCTAGGTAATGAAAATGTAGCCATATAACGAGGACCAACATTTCCAAATCAAGAAAAAGTACTAGGATTCTCATTAAGAGGGGTTCCTTGGTTGGTAAATTCCAGAACAATTTCCATTAGATTCAACTTCAGTGAATTTTATTAAAAATTTACAAATATTAACAATTCAAATTCACAATGCACATCTAAGGTCTCTAAAATGTAAAAACAAACAAATGAACACACGCTGTCAAATATAGGATTCAAACCACACACAAATAGTATGTTTCAAAAATAAAAAAACTAGTTGGTGATGAAATCCAACGTTGCGGAAATTAATGTGGAAAACTGGCGGTTGGAACAGTTACCTTGACAACCTTCTTAATGAAATAGTCACTATGCCATCTCAAAGTGAAGAGTACCCTCTGGAAAGTCCAAGTGAGTCTAGTCAACGTCTATTCCAGGTATAGTGGGACCTTCCCTCCACCGTCACCTTCAGGAAAATCCTAAATATTATGGCCACTAAGGTCACCAACGGAGACAAATGCACCTGGGGGAACCGTCTATGATCCGATATACACGCAAGGGCAGAGTATCAAGCTCAATCCCCTTGAAGGCTCCTCGACATGGTAAATCTGAGGTTTGCCAACAAGTGACCCCAAGCTCCTCGACAATGATTAATCTGAGGTTTACCGTTTGTATTGTGTGCACATATTCTATCTTTTCCAATGAGATAGGTATGATTACCTCACTGGGTCCGACATGATCTCGTACTTGAATCTTTAAGAAGAGCTTCCCAGAGCACAATTGTAATAATTCGAATTTTTCCTTACCGCAAGATACTATCGTTTGTTTAGTTGCTTTGGAAAGTTAACTACAACCTATTCCAAAGCACTAGCCTAAGCTAAATTGGTGGAAAGAGCCCTAGAAAATGTAAAAATTTCTAGATGAATTTTATTTAGCGTTGTGTTATTTGGGTTGTTATTAATCAAAAGGTAAATGGATATGAAACCAATGGTGTTATGACTTGACCCAAAACTAAATGCAATCGAATATGATAATGTAATCTTTTCAATTCGATGAATCCTAACTAAAGTAAGGAGAGAGATTCCATTCACTTCCAACAATGAAAAAATTGATAAATAAGAGAAAATATAACAAATTCTCTAATGCACAAATTTTAGCAAGAAAAACTAATGCTAATCAATTCCAATTTTTATTTTTATGTTTTTAAAACAAGCATAAAAACATGTAAATTCAAATCAAAGAAACTGATCTAAAACTACGATTGATTTTTCCAAAATGTAAACTATGCAGTTGTAATCTATGCAAACGCACTTGAAAACTATGCAAATGTAATCTATGCACATTTTTCATTCATATTCTGAAAATGAGAATTCTAATTATGCAAATGTAATCTATGTAAAAGAATTCTCAAACACAAGATGATTCCAAATCAGCGAAAGAAAAACAAGACTATTCTTCTTCACTAATGTAATCTAAGGAACCAACCAAGAGTAAGTTACAAAGAAAATTGGGTGATAATTCCAAAGGTCAAAAGTAAAAACACTCAAAGGCGATTAACACTCATACACAATTTAGCCTCCCCTGGCGAATGAGGGGGAATTTTTTTTCAAAAACAAAAGCAAAAGGATGTAAAAATATTTAAGAAACTGAGACAAACATCGAAGAAATGACAAAAGGAAATCAAATTAAGAATTTCTCAAAAATGAAAAATTTAAAACACCCAATTAACCTAACAGAGACTAACAAGACTGTAAATGGATTGGGACAAACTTGAAGAATTATGTTATCTGGCTGTAAAAAAGAGAATTTTAATTTTTTCAAAAATTTTCCAATGGTCCGCAGTTTGTAATGGAGAAAAAAGCAGTACCACACTATTTTGAATTAAGAGTTGCGGAGGTTCCCGCATTGTTTTCTACTGAAAACCACGAAGGCAAGGAAAAACTCTGAAAAAATAAATAATCAGCTTTATTTTTTAGGGATTCTTGAAAGTTATCTACCCAACCCGTTCTCAGATAGGTCAAAATTAGAAAACTCTAAAATTAAACCTGAAAATAAAGAGAGAAAACTAAGTTCTATTCCCTAGTGGAGTTGCCATTTTGTTATGCGGATTAATCCCTCTAGCAGACAAGAGCGATCTCCCTAGTATTCTACGAATAACTAGAAACAAACATCCATTTGGAAACTTTTTTATCTATACTAATTGCAATTCAGAACTATTATAAGCAAAAAGAGAGGACATGCCCCTACCTTGAAATTCAATGTTCGATGCAGTCTTTTATCCAGTCACTCCAAAGAGGCTTCTCCAGTAAGTAGAACTTGCAATCAAAGACAAGAAAAAATAATCAAAGCATCTGCAACATATAATAATCAAGAAAAGCTAGTTCAAATTAGTGATTAAGGAGTCTAAATATTGATGTTATCCAATAAGCACAAGAACAACTCAATGAGAAAAAGAGATCCATATGTATTATCTTGAATGAAAAGAGTAACCTTACAACCTGATGCCTTGATGTCGTACAGGTTTCTCCCTGGGTCCTAAAAAATCGTTTTTCCTTCTGTTTGAAAAGCCTTCCTCTTTGAATACTAGCATAGAGTTATGGACATAAGGGTTTGATCATTCTCATGCCAACAATAACTAGTGTAGAGAGTATGCTCTCTTGGGAATTTCTTCAGCAACTACCATATACAAGCTACAACATCTACAATCTACCCTTGAGACTGAAACATGAGCTCAATTTATAGGGGAATGGAGGTAGTTTTAGTTCCATGAAGAGGGGGATGGATTCCTCTCATGAAGGGATTTGACCTCCATAGACCAAGGGATAAACTCTATGAGTGGAGGGATAAAGCTCGAACTGATCGCGCCTCTAGAAGCTTCCAGTTGGGAGAATATTCGACTAACTATGCTTCTAGAATTTAATTTTTCTTTTATTTGACTCTTTACGGGGCTTCACAGGTTTTAGTAGCAGAATGTGTGGGGGTTGCCACAGTTTATAGACCAAGTATCCACGAACCGGCAGGAAAAGGCTAGAAAAAGTGTGGAGGTAGACTTTTAAGGGTTTTAAAGGAATTTTCTCCAATTCCAAGACCTGGTTTAGGAACATTAGGGCTTTTGACTTCTAAGGGAGCATGATATAGGTGGTGATAGACCTATATGGGCAGTCAAATTTCATGGTGAAAAAATAATGTGTAACAAACACAGAGATTTGGAATAAATAAAACTTCATTTGAGTAATATCAAATCACTGAAATATGCTTACATACAAAATGGAAATAAACTAGCTTGGGTGAGGATAGCTTATCTATGAGAAGTGATGTGGTGGCTACATTCCTCTTAACTATGTTAAAATGAGGCTCAAAGGCTTATTTATTATTGAGAAACAATGGAAAAGTACCATAAACATCCAAAAACATAACCCTAGGAGATAAATTGCCAAAATTGTGGGACCCGTTAGGGTAAATTGGTGCATCAAATTCATGGGGTCGTAAATTTTGCATACGATTGTCGTTTGACACACACGATACCTCGTTATAAATATCTATATGAGGAATAAAAATTTCGATTGCAAATATGAGTGTGATATTATTTTCCCATTTTCCAAAAAAACGTCATTTAGGGCCTCAAAATGGCTCTGTAAGTACAAGACCTAAAAAATTGCCAAAAATAGTAAATTGTGCTAGAATTAAGGAAACTAAAAAGCTGAAAGACACAATGGTGGGCATCCAAGAGGAATAGGTGGGTGGCCACCAATATCCACCTAGATAATCCCTTCTTCCTTAGGATGCAATGGTCCCCATTGTGTTGAGTGCCTACATGAGATGGGGAAACTTTTGCTGAACTTGGTCTCTAGCACAAGGGCGTCACTGAAATACCAATATTATATCACATGCATTAATATTGGGGTAAAAAAAAATTAAAAACCCAAAACATTATATTGGCTATATAACTAAGGGTTAGTGGGTTTTTTTTTATTATATAGGAAATACAGATAATTTAAGGTATTGTTTTTTTATTTTTTGGGCCAAGCGGGTTTGGAAAGGGAGAGCACATGAGGGATCATTAAGCACATGATGGATCATTCACATTGAAACAACTAAGGGATTCACATTACAACAAGCTGGTGTTTTCTAGTTTTGGCAAGGGAGAGCGGGATTCGCAATGCAACAACTGAGGGATTCGCATTGCATCAAGCTGGTGTTTTGCAGGTTTGGCAAGGGAGAGTGCATGAGGGATCATTTACATCGCATCAACTGAGGGATTTTCATTGCAGCAACTGAGGGATTCACATTGCAGCAAGATGGTGTTTTGTGGATTTGGCAAGGGAGAATGGGATTCACATTGCAACAACTGAGAGATTCGCATTGCAAAAAGTTGGTGTTTTGCAGGTTTGGAAAGGGAAAGTGCATGATGGATCATTCGCATTACAGTAGGTGAGGGATTCACATTGCAACAAGCTGGTGTTTTGTGGGTTTGGAAAGGGGGAGCGGGATTCACATTGCAAAAACTGAGGGATTCACATTGTAGCAAGTTGGTGTTTTGTTGTGCATTCGACTGTGCCGAGCAATGAGGGCAAGAGGATTCGACTGAGAAAGAGCATGCATTTGACAAATGCAGTGAGAGAGGGAAAGAGCATTCGTCTTTGGATATGATAGGTTCGATCTGGAGAGGGAATTTGAATGTGAGACAAATCTTAGAGGGCCTTTGAATGATTTCACCCCTCGAGCCAACATACCAGCTTGATTAATTTCCACGAATTGAGCATCTTACTGAAGGTAGGAATCTTTCTTGCTTTATCGATCTTGCTATTCAACTTGTAACCATGTAATTTCTTTCTCATTGTCCCCATACCACAGAAGATATTGATCCAAGTTGTTATCGTATGAGCATATTGATTTCACCATGTTTCCACCAAACGAAATATAGATTGAGCTAGGGTAGCACCAGATGATAGAGTTCAACATCAAATGATAACCGAGAGAGTGAGTACCCTATCAAAACATACCTGAAAGAATTTGTTCCCTATTTTCCCCTTAAAACACTGGGTATGATCCCCCTTATAGAGTAGTAGGCCTATCATCATGCTCTTGCAACAAGCCACCAACAAGCCTGTGACAGGGTCATACTCAGATTTTTTTTTTCTCTTGATGGTCATCATCAAACCTTGGTGGACCATTGAAGCATATTATATATGATTTTCCCTCATTTTGTTTAAAATACAAGTTTAGATCAAAGGCACCAAAACTATATACTTTTGGATCTACTGCACAGTCCTCATGGGACTATACATCTTGAGGGTTCCTGTTGGTGGTGGTTTCAATATCTTAAAAGGGGTGTTTCACACTCTCTCCAAGCAAAATATACACATTACCAAAACCATCAGTGTTTAAGTCACTAATACTCATACTGTCACCAAGATTTTGTGTAGCAATGCAGTCATGATATTCATGGTGGCCTTCATTGGCGTAATAAAAAATGTTGTCTTCTTCAAAATAAAGACTTCGTGTAGTGGTTTCATTATGGTCTTCATGGTGAAATTCATTTGTGTGGTCATCAGTGTTGTCCCCTTCAAAATCTGGATATGTGCCCCCTTCTAGAGTAGTGAGCCTATCATCATGTTGTTGTAACAAGCCTCTGAGAGGGTCATATCCAGATATGATTTTCTCTTGATGGTCATCATCAAACCTTGGTGGACCATTGAAACATATAATACATGATTTTCTCTCATTTTTTTTAAAAACATGTTTAGATCAAGGGCACCAAAACTGTTTTCTTTTGGATCTACTATATATTCTTCATGGGACTGTACATCTCTTGAGGGTGCCTATTGATGGTGGTTTCATTTTTTTCAAAAATTTGTTCCATGCCTTCTTATGGAGAAATATACACATCACCAAACCCATCAATGTTTAAGTCACCGATACTTGTACTGTCACGTGACTATCACCAAGGTTCTGTATAACATTTTGATCATGATCTTCATGGTGCTCTTCATTGGTGTAATCAACACTTCAATATTCTTCAAGTTCTTGGCAAAAATTTCTTTTGGATTAGACTCACCATTCATGTCTTGTCCATCAAGTTTTGTATGGATTTCAAGGGTGTGTTCCACACCCTCTCCTAAAGAAGTATGCACATCGTCAAAATCTAGAACCAAAATTCTATACTTTCTTCATGCTTTTCAAAGGGAAGAATAGGGACTTCCTTTGGAAGTTCTTTGTCATAACCTCCAAATAATACAAGAAATGCCCCCTTATTATGATGTTCCTCAACATAAAGACTTTTTGCAGTGGTTTCATTATGGTTTTCATGTTGAAATTTATTTGTGCGGTAATTAGTGTTTTCCCCTTCAAACTTTGTTTATGGGACCCCTTCTAGAGCAGTAGGTCTATCATCATGCTCCTGAAGCAGGCCAGTGACAGTGTCATATTCATATTTTTTTTTTTCTCTTGATCGTCATCATCAAACCTTGGTGGACCATTTAAGCATATTATATATGATTTTCCCTCATTTTGTTTAAAATACAAGCTTAGATAAAGGGCACCAAAACTATCTACTTTTGGATCTATTGTACATTCCTCATGGGACTGTACATCTTGAGGGTTCCTATTGGTGGTGGTTTCAACGTATTCAAAGGGGTGTTTCACACTCTCTCCCAGAAAAATATACACATCACCAAAACCATCAGTGTTTAAGTCACTAATACGCATATTGTCACCAAGATTTTGTGTCACGCAATGCAGTCATGATCTTCATGGTGGCCTTCATTGGCATAATAAAAAATGTTGTCTTCTTCAAAATAAAGATTTCGTGTAGTGGTTTCATTACGGTCTTCAATGTGAAATTCATTTGTGTGGTCATCAATGTTGTCCCCTTCAAACTCTGGATATGTGCGCCTTTCTACAGTAATGGGCCTATCGTCATGTTGTTGTAAGAAGCCGCTGATGATCTGTTTTTCTCTTGATGGTCATCATCAAACCTTGGTGGACCATTGAAACATATTATATATGATTTTCTCTCAATTTTTTTAAACGGAAAGTTTAGGTCAAGGGTGCCAAAACTGTCTTCTTTTGGATCTACTGTATATTCTTCATGGGACTGTACATCTTGAGGGTGCCTATTTATGTTGTTTAATTTTTTTCAAAAGTTTGTTCCATGCCTTTGTATGGAGAAAGATACACATAACCAAACCCATAAATATTTAAGTCACTGATACTTGTACTATCATGTGACTGTCACCAAGATTCTGTATAACATTTCGATCATGATCTTCATGGTGGCCTTCGTTGGTGTAATCAACACTGCCATATTCTTCAAGTTATTGGCACAAATGTTCTTTTGGCTTAGACTCACCATCAATGTCTTTTCCATCAAGGTTTTTATGGATTTCAAGGGTGTGTTCCACACCCTCTCCTAAAGAAGTATGCACAACATCAAAATCTGGAACCAAATCTCTAAACTTTCTTCATGCTTTTCAAAGGGAAAAATAGGGACTTCCTTTGGAAGTTCTTTGTCATAACCTCCAAATGCTACAATAAATGCCCCCTTATTATGATTTTCTTTATCATAAAGAGTTTTTGCAGTGGTTTCATCACTACAAGGAAAAGACCCTCTATCGTAGGCTATAACAGAGGTTTTTAGTGTTATAAAATTTGCCAAAATTGACAAAAAAACATTTGCTACAACATTCGTTTTCCTTAATGGAGATTTTGGTGGAGCTTCTAACAAAATTTCAACACAACTAAAAAAAAATTGGGCGGCCGAAGGTTCTTACTAATGCTTTTCTCATCGGTGCGCTAATCAGGTGTCAATGCACCATTGCGTTTTACAATGAACACACCGGTACTGTAAACCTACCAAGCACCGGGATGGGAAAAAAATTTAGGATGCCCCAGGGCATTTAGAAACATCCTGGTGTGTGTTAGCTTGACAGTTGCCCTGAGGCGGTCGAAGGTGCATGCACCGAGCCGTTAAGGTGTAAAATTGCACCGGACGCACTATAGGTGATACAAAGCACCGGGTCGTTCTAATTGGTATTGGTATTTGTGCAGTGCCCATAGGTCATATCAACGCACCGGTGCATATTATTATACAAATGCATCGGCGCGTAGTATCACATAAACACACCGAGCATGTTAATTGGTATTGGTATTTGTGATGTGCCCATAGGTCGTAGAAACACACTAGTGAGCAGTCTCACATAAACGCACAGGTGCGCAGTATCACACAAATGCACCGAGCGTTATAATTGGTATCGATATTTGTGTAGTGCCCATTGGTTGAAATGCACTGGTGCGCATTATCATGCAAACGCACCAGTGCACAGTAACTAACATGCACCAATGTTCATTTTTTATTTTTTAGAAACATCGATCTGTGATAGTGCAATTATTGTGATTTTTGTAAATTCATTATTCATCAAAAGTCGACACATATATTATAACAGTATTCATATCAATTAAATTTTTATTAGTGCATTTGAATGTGATGTTTGGATTAATTTGTTATATCATATCATCATATTTCGCATCTCTTCATTATAATATTTAATCATCCATATATTTAATCAGTGGTGTTACATTTCATAGCGACAATGGAGAATGCAATAGAATAAATTAATATATATATATATATATATATAATACACTCTTAGTCATACAAAATGGGACAGTTATTGGTATCCATCTGTCTTTCAATGTGACACTATGTCCATTACATTAAACAAAATGTTTGATTTCACAGACAAGTATTTCAAAAAATACAGCACCTTGCTTTGATATCCAAACATATCGATCATCATTCTTCGCTTGAACTGTTGTCACTGCTCGAGCTACTTCCATGACTTGGGTTATTTTGAGGAATGTTTTGCTCACGGCGTTAATTGTTTTCTTCTTCTTCACCTTCCATCTACAAACATAAAAATAAACGGTAATGAGTGTTTATACATTGGTGAGAATAATGAAAATTGCAATATTAAATAATATACATCAATACAAATAGAAAATAAATGATGTACTATAGCAAGAATTGACTCGTGTATATACACATTCTTTCAAAACCAAATTTAATGTCATCTTTCAACATTTCATTTGTTGGCGCAGTTCCATACTTTTTTTCCTACAATTTTTATACCCCATAACAAATCATATATTTAATATAAAAGATTTTTTTGTCATATTAATTATAGGCGGAGCTAAGTAAAACAAGATCGATTGATGCTTACAAATTCCATAATTAATTTCTAATATGCCAACATATACTGACAACCCATATTTAACCCAATGTCAATTAATTCGACTGATGGTTCTTCTTTGTATGTTAGCACCTATTTGAAGACATTCAATGATGATTGTTGTAAAACAACTTAAAATATACAAAAATGAAATCTAGTTAAGTTGTTATAAGGAAGTAACAATTACTCACAAACTTAGATATCAACCCTTTTCTTCCTTGTTGTCCTGTTGTATGTGTTGAATGGGTTCCATTTTCTTTTCTTTTCTACAATAAAATACTTGAAAATTAATATTTAATTTTAAATTGTTTATTTATTGTACCTCATCGAAAAATTCAATGATTACATATTACATTTGAAGCACATTGTTGTTGAGATGGCTCCTCGTGTGATGCAATTATGTCCATTTCTTTGACCATCTCGTTATACACCTTTTTGGACATTCCTACTGGCATATTTCTGATATCAGCTCATTCTTCCTTTGAGATTTTCATAATCTTCTTGAAAATGTAACATGACAATAAACTATTTAATTTTTATATTGATGTATCAAAAGTAAATATAACAAAAGAAAGTGGTAACTAAAGGTGTTAATAGTTTACCAAAGGTTCTACAAACCTCGACCATTGGTTGAAGGTCCTCTTAATTGAAATCAAAACAAATAAGAAATCATTCAATAAGAAGGCCATCTGACCAAGCGAATTTATCCTATTGGAAGCTGTAAAGAATTTGTAAGAGGTCATCTTTCCCAAAGCTTCAGGATTAACAAAAGTTGGGAAGAAATTAATCAGTCAAATCACCACAATTATGTTGTTTTAGATTTTGTTTAAAAATAAAATGAAAATAATTTTGCAATATTATAATTCTTCCAAATACACAATAAATAAAAAATATTAATTATATTTTTGCAATATTATAATTCTTATATTCTAAAAGTGTATGTAATGGTAATTTTTCAAATAGATCCATTAAAAATGTTTAATATTTGGTTTTTTTACTTAGCATATATTTGACCGAGTTTTATAAAAGAGTAATCTGTCCACTTGTTCCAAGTTTGAATGGAGCCTAAATTCTTCATGAAACAGTTTTATTTCGTAAATAGTTTTTATCTTAAAGCTCTCTCCATAAAACTTAAACCAATAAATTAATAAAATCCCAACCTCACAAAAACCAACTAATATACATTTCATAGAGCACAATGGTAAGTTTGACTGGAGATTCCACTCGTTTCTGAACTAAAGACTATCAAATTCGTGTTGCCGCTCACCATTTGCAAATATCAAATTCGTGTTGCCGCTCACCATTTGCAAATAAGCCACTTTAGAAGAAACCGTTGAAAAGGGCCAATGTAATTACGCCGAAAGGCGTTCCCTTTGTTGGGTTTGGCCGAATGCGTTTTTCGCTGGAGCCAATCACAGGAGTTTGCCATCATTCTTCGAGCGAATGAGAATGTGCCGTTTGCCGCCTCCTGGTTCGACCTCGCGTGATGCTGCTCTTACCTCCACCTCAGCTCACAGTCCAGCGCGCGATGCTGCTCTTACCTCCACCTCGGACGATTTCGCTGAATGGAGTTCTCGGATTAATTCCTGCCTCGCTGTTTCAGTGTTTACAGCTCACACGATTTACTTCAAAATCCAAGAAATCGCCCAGATCTAGAATGAATGTTTGGTTGTTGCAGCGTTAAATATGCAGATGCGCTTGGTTCGTGCTTACTGCTCCTTCATTAATGCTCAAACCTGCCATATACGGGTCTGGTTAAATGCGTTCATCCTCCAAGTCTTCATATGTTCGCCCGCAAATTACCATATAGACTCCACGATTATCAGTATCCTCTGTTTGCAAATTTGCCAAATTCCCTAATCGCATTGTCTGCAGGATGTTCAATGTGCTTTTCTGAGCAACAGGTTCAGTTTGAATTCTTTTACCCTTTATTTTCAAGAGCACGCCTTTATCAGGTTTCGATTGTGTGTCTAAAAGATGCACATTATTTTCATAGCCTGTCATTATTGTAGCGGAAATTGATTCTATCGTGTATTGGAGACAGCGATCATTTGCTTATATGCTTTCTGTACTTTTTCAAATTCAAAGAAACAAAGAACGTATCGAGGTTTTTGAATAAATCCTTAGTTGAATTTCAGAGCATAAAGCTACTAATCTGGTGCATTTTACTGGATTAAGTCATTAGATTTTAGCTATTTAATTTTAGAGGTTATGTTCAGAAAGCATACTTATATCAAGAGTACAAATAGTTGGGAAATCCTTCTAATTTTTAATAGTTTCGTTGATTATAGTAGCCCATTGTTCCTTCAGACATGTAGATTAAATGAGATGGCACTTCTCACTTAATTGGTTTTTCGTGCTGGTTAAGAGAAGAGCACAGAAAGGAGAAAAGCACGCAGAACAGATTGTACCACCGTGCCCTTGAAGGAGAAGAGTCCACAGTCCCGATTATTTCATTTTCTGCGTTCACTTCATTCGACATCGCCCGGTAATTCCCCTGCACGACTTCTTAGGAGCATAAAGCTACTAATCTGGTGCATTTTACTGGATTAAGTGATTAGATTTTAGCTATTTAATTTTAAAAATGAATACAAAGGGAGGTTGCTTATATTCAGATTCGCTATTTGCCTGACCGGAATATAATGGTTTATGTGGTTAGACAAAAGGTTGTGGATCTCAGGTCTTTGTGAAGGTTTTCGGGAACATTTTCTTGGATGTATGGAAATCATTTTCTGCATTAAATGTATATACTTTGGTGTGTGGGATAGGCAAATGTTTGCAGGTTATACAGAAACTTGTGGAAATACTTTTCTGTTTTGAATTTATATACTTTACTGTGTGGGAGAGGCTTATTGTTGCAGGTTATGCAGAAGCCTGTATAGTTCTTGCTTGGCCTTCGTTGATGGTTGAACAAAAATTCTTTTTTCCTTTTCTTATCCGTTAACTTATAGATGGGAATGGAACGGACATTATGTTAAAGGATTTCAGAACTGGGACTGTATTTAGCTACTTGATTATATTATTCTAGGTAATTGGGATTAAAAAAGATGGCATAGTGACTGAATTATCTTGAAATACTATAAAACATCTGCCTTTTCTGTAGCAGCAGATTTAAAATGGACTAAAGAGACATAGGACCTTTCTGTGGCATTTATCTACTCTTGCTATTACATTGTTCCAATGCAACTAGAATATATATTAAATCTATTTATTGTTGTCATATTTGGTAGATCATCTCCAGAGGTTATGTTCAGAAAGCATACTTATATGAAGAGTACAAATAGTTGGGAAATCCTTCTAATTTTTAATAGTTTCGTTGATTATAGTAGCCCATTGTTCCTTCAGAAATGTAGATTAAATGAGATGGCACTTCTCACTTAATTGGTTTTTCGTGCTGGTTAAGAGAAGAGCACAGAAAGGAGAGAAGCACGCAGAACAGATTGTACCACCGTGCCCTTGAAGGAGAAGAGTCCACAGTCCCGCTTATTTCATTTTCTGCGTTCACTTCATTCGCCATCGCCCGGTAATTCCCTTTTCATTTAATAAATACAGAGATGAAATGGTTTTCCTCTTATGCATTTTGTTGCTTGTTCATCATTTGAGGTGTTTCTGTTTTAATATGATCTCATAGCAGGATGTGTGCCTCTTTTTATCATCTAATGATGAAAAAACACTTATGTAATTCCAAAACTATGGGTGGCAGATTATAGTTGTGACAGTTCTAAACCAAAACATTAAAATCCCTCAACAATATATCTGCATATGGCAACATACATTTTTCTTATATTCTGTATTACATGTGATTGCAAACATCTTGTTGAGGAACCTGGGATCTATAGAATACTTAATTTCTGTTGTCTTTCATGTGAAATTCGTTTGCCTCCTTTTGCATACTTCTTGACCACAGGTACACTGATATCATTTCAAGCTGTTGCAGTCGTCCTTTTGCAACTTTTGTAGTTCTTTTACATGGCTTTAGCCGTTGCATTGCTGTAGCCTGTTAGAGCCATGTCAAAAAAAATTCTCCTCTCTTTATCCTGATTTGGTTGTGCATATATTTATCTCTTTTTTCAATGCCCTTTGCAGTCTTTTGTACCATGTCTGCCTCTTTTTATTCAACCTTGCTGATACCTTACTGGTATTAGATTACAGTCCTAATTCCATACTCAGGATTGGATTACTGAAAGAGGCATACAAATGGACAAAAAACCGCCTCTTGGCCAACATTTCTTCAGTATCACATAGGCTTCATGTGATAGTTCCCATAAACCGATTTCTGTTTTAATTTCAGTTATGCCCAATGCAGCTTCCCTCACTTTACCTTTCCATTTGACAGGTTGTCTTCTTCTCCTATCCTGATACTTGCAGTTGTGTGAATTTCTACTTTATATCAAGCATCCAAGTTCCACTATCGTATTTGTTCTCTGTGCATGAGTTGTGTTATTTTCATGGCCTTTTCATAGGGTTGTATGGTTTCACTTGCACCATCAGCACATTTCTATCATGCCATTCTTCTAGACTGGAGAGATTTAGTGATGTGTTTTAATGATAGTTGATCATGAAACTATATTGTTTGAACATGGAAAGCTTCAGTGACGTGATTGTTTTCATGGGCAGCTGATCATGAAAAGCCATTGGACATTGTTGGATCTTATAGCAATCGTTCAAAATTTGTTTCTAGTCGATATTGCCAGGAACTAAGAACATACCATGGTGCACATAATTGCCAATCCTCAACTTTATCTGGTGGGGAAATAGTGAGATAGATGTTACCATCTTGAGATGGATAGTACTAAATAAGATTCATATCATAATGTGTATTGTATTTTCACTGCCTTCTGATCAAGGCCATTTTCTCACATATGATCAAGGAAATGTTTTCTGAAATTTGAAAATGTTGTAAATTTTTATATTAAGATTATTTTTCTAATATATGAATAGCGAAATGCGTATTTATTTTAATATTTAAGTGGATATTTTTAATATTTTTTTAATTCATTAATATGGAAATGTGTTTTGAATTTTTCACTGAAATCTCAGCTAGGTTGTTTTTTGTTTTTTTTTTTGGGGGGGGGGTTTCAAATTTTTTTTTTTTAATTCATAAATAACGAAATGTGTGTTCTGAATTTTTCATTTTCTGTAATTAGAATAGTTTAAGGTTTTGAATATATATATATATATATATATATATATCTAACAATTTACCTTTTTGGAAGTTATTTCTAAGATTTTTTCCTTATTTTAAATTTTTTTGATTATAACAATTTTGAAGTTCTTTTTAAGATTCTTTTCTTATTTTAATTTCTTTTACTAGTAAAAAAAAACAAATTTGCTCAAGCTATGTCAATTATTACAATTAACTTGAATTATGTTAAGTTTATTATTAGCCCAATAATATCAATTAACCACAGTTATCCTAATTTGACCATTTATCCTCAATTATCTCAATTTTCGAATTAGTCTAATTGGTTGCAATCAGCTCAATCCAATAAATATGATATTCCTATTTAGGTCATTTGCTCTAATTATATGATTGGACCATTTAGCTCTTCAGTACGCTTCCCTTAGTGCAGTTCTCTTCACCCGTTTCCTGCAGAAAATGGGTAGCTCAACGAACTGTCTGTTGAAATCTCGCTGCAGTCCTCCCCTATGCTGGTCTTTAACATGAATTGTATTCCATTTATGGTGGAACATTGGATTTGGTACAGAGTAGAAACGCTTGCCCTCTATCTTATTAATTGGACGCCTCGTATAGAGGACTTAAAGGCTTCCTTTCATTGCATTGCTTTTGAACATGTATACAGGGAACACAACACTTCAATTGCCTGTTAGATCCATGGCAACAATTTCCTCCTCCCTTTATCCTACTTTGGTTGTAAATATATATCTCATTTTCTGCAATGCCCTTTGCAATCTTTTGTAGGATGTCTGCCTCTTTTTTATTGTCTAATGAAAAAATACAATTATGTAATCCCAAAATTATAGGTGCCAACATATAGTAGTAACAGTTCTATTTTCAATCAATGTATTCCATTTGCTTGTGCGCTTATGTTTCAAACTGTCATGTGTATCTGTCGTATCAAACATGATTTTCAATAAGTTGAAACAAAACACTTACAATATTCAAGATATACATTTGCAAGTAGTGTACTTCACAAGCTCATTTGCATATAGGCCTCTTTCACATTACTATTTCCTTTCTGTTTACTATCAAAATAATTCAACATGCCCTATTCCAAAATATATGTTCCATAGGGAAAGCCTTTCCAGTACTCATTGTAAGGAACATATTTGCACACCTTCCACTTGTGCAGCTTGCACTAGCATCTTCCATATACCAGATTTGTCACTATTAATTGAAGACTGGAAATAATCCAAAGTAGCAATTCTACATTTCATCTCACAAATTAGCAATATCGGATTTGCCCTTCGTTTAGTTGGACATGTTCTTTTTCACTATCTTGACCTTGTTGTCTCTATTCGCTTGCAGCGTATCTTCTTCCCAAGCCACCTGTTCTACCATGGAGACATCATTATCTTGCAATTGTCTTCCTTCTCTGCTGGCTGGTGCTACCGACCAGCAACCAACCCTCCAAATTGTCGAACTTGCGCAGATCAGCTCTGCCCGAACTTCAGCAGCTCGCTTCCGCGTCTCACTCTCCGATGGTGTTCACAAACATTCTGCCCTTCTCCCTTCTTCGCACACACCCCTCGCGCAGGATGGTACCTTGGCTGTCGGCTCCATTGTTCTGTTGAAGAGATGCTCGTGCACGTACTCACATCAAACAATGTACGTTTACTACATAACGCCTCACACCTTCCTCCCCTATAATTGTTCTTCCCTTATATCCCTCTACTTCCTTTATTATTTCTAAATTTCTACATTTCCACTTCATTGATACATTTCTCGTTCTTGCAGGTCACTCTCTATTCTCGAGCTTGAGGTAGTCCAACGCGTTGCCCCATTGGTTGGTGACCCATGCCCTCTTACTCTCTCTACTCAAAAAATGGTCCAAGCCACCTCATCCTCATCTTCTGCCTCTCCCTTTTCATCACCACCGTCCCTTGACATTCACTCATTGTCCTCCCAAGACCCCGCCGCATCATCTTCACCAACTCTCCCTTTTAAAGCACTCTCCCCTACAAGGAAAAATTGGTCCATCCAAGGCCGCGTCCTTTCAAAAACACCCCTTCGGCATTTTACCAATGCACGTGGCTCTGGAAAGTCACTAGGCTTTGACCTTGTCGACCACGAAAACGAGCAGATCCACGTGTCTGCCTTCAATGAATTGGCTGAATCCCTTCATGCTCTCATTCAAGTTGGCCAAGTCTACAATGTTGCAAATGGCACCATAAAGGTCCCCAACCCTTCCTATAACCATCTAAGATGCCCATTTGAAATTCTCCTCTTCTCTTCATCAACCGTTTCTCAAGTCTTGAATGATGACCTCACAATTCCTTCCCACACCTTCCACTTTGTACCTATCAATTCCCTAAAACTCTCGCCTGCTAACTCAATCGTTGATTTCATAGGTATTGTTAGCTCACTCTCTCCCACCTCTGTTGTCCGCAAACGTGATGGCTCTGGAACTCCAAGAAAGACAATTTCTCTTCGCGACATTTCCGGGAACAGCATTGACGTGACCTTGTGGGGAGAACACTGCCATGCTGAAGGGTGTGAACTCTCTGATATTTGCATGGCTCGTGCAGTTACAGTCCTTGCAATTCGAGGTGGCAGGGTCGTCGAGTTCAACGTCCAGACTATCAGCACAATCCCTACCACCTCCCTTTTCATCGATCCAAAGATCGCTGAAACGGTGGAACTTAAACAATGGTTCGAGAAAGAAGGCATTCAAACTTCGTCGCCCTCACTTAGCCGCAAATACTCAAGCACCAACAAGAAGTCGCTTACTACAAAAACAATTTCCGAGATCCTCTCAATTCCAACTGGAGAGAAAGTCCCATGGATGTCACTCCGTGCTACTGCTACCTCAATTGACTTGCATGATTTCTACTTCCTTGCATGCCCACTTACCATTGATGGTATGCAATGCATGAAAAAGGCTATACAACAAGATGATGCCACGTGGCGTTGCTCAAAGTGTGAAGGGTCTTTCACCAAGTGTGACTACCGCTACATTCTCCACCTCCAGCTGCACGATCACACTGGCCACCTCGACAATGTTGTCGCTTTCGACGACGCCGCAACTGCCCTCCTAGGCATCTCTGCAGAGGACCTTTTTCTCCTCTCAACAGATCCTCAGGCTGTCCTTGACATATATAGAAAAATCAAAGGGCGGCAATTCCTCTTCACAATGTCTTTAAAGAGCGACACCTTCAACGGCATTGAACGACTGCGCCCAATTGTTATGCACGCAGAAGATCTGCCTTTCGCTGATGCATTGAAAATCCTCCTTCAACTCCTGCAACCTCCGGCTTCCCCTGCGAACAAAGCATGTCGCCGCCTTTAGCCATACATTTCTTGCCTCTTCCCATTGTTCAACTTTCAACGCTCTCTTCCCTCACGTGCCATGCATCGTCGATTTTGCATCTATATTTTGTAATCGTTACTATATGTTCACAACCCCTTTCCCTTTCTAATAGTCCTCCTAAATGTATAGGTATCAACTCGCTTCTTCATTGCATCTTGTTTATATGTTTTTCCGCTATGTTGTAATGCCCCTTCTTAATATATGAACATTTACAGATGTCGTTTTCCCTTTCCTCCTTCATGCCTTCATCTTGTTTGCAAAACACACATTTTATAAATGCAAATGTCAACATGCTATGCTTAGTATGGAATATAATACAAAATTTGCTTCTTCTTCTTTGCAAAAAAAATAAGTATTTGCCTTTCATTTCCTCTTGCCAACAAATGCAACATGTTCTTGCTTTCAAAACACATATTCTCTAATTTCAAATATGCAACACTCATTTTTATGCAAACCATATTCAATACATTTCCACTTCAAAAATCACTCACACCATTTCCATACGACTATTTCTATGGTGAAATACATAACACAAAAAAAAAACTCGCCAAAAATAATAAATAATAAAACATAAAAATATGAAATAGAGTGTTGCATCTTCATGCTTCCCTCTTTTTTCATTATACTTCATGCATTTGACATGCCTTTGCTTTTTTGCAACAGCTATGCCAACCACACCAGACAACAGTTTGCAAAGGGAACAATGGCGCCGCTACTACGCACTTAACAAAGAAAGAATTACTGCACGTCGTCGTCTCCTCTTTGCAACTCGCCAGGCCAACCTTCTCTCTCAATCCACCACACACCAAACTCCCATTCCTTCACAAAGTACCCTCCTTCCACTACATCCCGCCCAAACTTTCCCATTCACCCTTACAACTCCCCTCCCTAGCCAGCCCTTTCCATACCCTGCAATTCCTTTGCCTCTTACCCCCCCTTTCCATGTCCCGCACCGTCTTCCTCCTTCTCCATCTGTGGAACAATTCCTCCCTATCCAACTCCAACATGCACATCTTCGCTTCCGTGAAAGAATTGATGCACTTAGTCCCATCCAAGTTTGCTCAATTTGTTATGAAGCTTACCCATCCATGAAAACAAAAACAAATAACGGAATCATTTGTTGTGCCCGTTGTCTTGGTGAACGAACAACCCACCGTTTTTCCTTCGCAAACAACATGGACCCAGGTATCCAACCCCATGTCCTCTCTTGCCTGACTCAAGTTGAAGAGATGTTGATTGCTCGTGTAAACCCCATTATTCAAGTCACCCATGCACGTGGTGGCCAACTAAAATATTTCGGCCACACTATTAGCTTTCCTCAAGATATCACTAATATTGTGACCTCTCTTCCTCGCATGCTATCAGAACTAGACATCCTTCTTGTAAACAAAACTAGTTCTGACGAGAATTCGTACGCCTTTTTTGTCAGTAGATCACGTGTTCATGCAGCATTGCAATTCAAACTACAAAATGATCCGTATTACAAAGATGTCCACACTAACCAAACTTCCCTGAATGATTTGCCTATTGTGCCCACCAACATTTCCAACATGCTACACCATGCCAACACATCTTCCATCCCACTCCAACAAGCCATTCTTGAAAATTGTGATTCTGGACTTCCCCAACCATGCCCATCTGACCTCCACCCATCCTCCTTTGTTGCCAATCTGCCAAACTCTCATTCAGAAATAGATGAAATACTTGCCTACATAGAATCCCCCAATCACTCGCCCATCCATTCACTTCAATGGCCCACCATTGACCTCTCCCCAATCAATGAATACAACACAGAGGGCCTCTTCTCCATGGCCTTTCCCACCCTCTTCCCCACCGGCTCTGCAATGATTAATCAACCAAGAATTGCAAAAGTAGATATGCAAGAATACGCTTTGCATCTAATATGCTACCACGACAGCCGGTTTGCACAACATCCTCGCTTCTGCTACTACTTGTACAACCTCATCATGCGCCATCGCAGCCAAGCAATCGCCTCTGTCTTCATGAAAAGAGACCTTTCAAACACCCTTCCAACAACAATCGCTGACCTTCGCCACCACCTTCAGCAAATTCCCCCTTCCACCATCCCAAAACAGATTATGCGCTTTGGATCATCCTTGCGCGGCAGTCGCTCATTCTGGACTAGAGCTAGACATGAGCTTCACGACATGATCATTCAACAAGGTACCCCTACCATATTCTTCACACTCAGTGCAGCTGATACCAAATGGCCTGACTTGCATAGAACCATGTCTTCCAACCCTCCATCCAATTCACATGAACAAACTCGATGGAGAATCCAGAATGTTGTTGCAAACCCTCACCGTGCATCTCAATACATCCATTGCAGATTCACAATATTCCTCGAAGAAGTGCTACTTAAAGGACTCCTTGTAAAGGATTACTGGTGCAGGTATGCATACTATTCCTTCCATCTCTTACCTTTCATTGACTTCAGTTCCACGCATTCATCTTATTTTTTTTCCCCTTCTTCTTTTTAAGGTATGAATGGCAACATCGTGGCTCCGCACATATCCATGGTTTCTTATGGCTCCCAAATGCACCTACTATGGACACTTTGGATTGGACCAATGCTTCTATTGTCCGTGCAGCTAAAGATTTCTTCGATGCATACATCACTGCTTGGAACCCTCGTCCCATTCAAAACCGGGCGTTTGGGCTAAATTATTCATCTCTCCAAGACCCGTGCCTCCTCCAGACACATGATATTCTTACAGGCAATCATTTGCAAGACTATGAGCAACTTGTCAACTCTGTTCAAAGACACACAACTTGCCACTCTAATACATGTTTGCGCAAAAGAAATAACAAAACAAGTTGCTGCTATGGAGCCCCATGGGAAGTTCGCGACACATCATCTCTTCACATTGATAGTACTGGCCGTAAATTGTACGCCCCTGCTAGAAATGATGACAAGCTAAATATGCACAACGCTCATCTTCTTGCAATTTGGAGGGCAAACATGGACTTCCAACCAATTCTATCACGGCATGCTGTTTTGAACTACATTTCAAAATATGCAGCAAAAGCAGAGGCAAAGTCTGAAAGCTACTACCAAATGCTTTCCCGTCTCTCCCAATGTTCCCCACCTGATGCTCCTACTATTACTGTCGTCCGCAAAGTTCTGACCGAACTCGTCGGTGATCGAGACATTGGTGCATAGGAGACATGCCACATGCTGCAAAAACTCCCACTAGTAAAGTGCAGTCGTTCTTTTGTATCCCTCAATGTGAAAAAACAAATATTCAAACGTGTTTCACAACATTTGGATGGTGATCCTCCATCGACACCTTTCATCGTCTCATACATGAATAGACCACCTGCACTCGAGGATTTGCCTCTTATTGAAGTTGCACGCTCTTGGACATTCTCCTCCCGCCGCAAAAAAACACCTTGGAAACAGATCTTCCCTCCTATGGTTGTACGTGTCCTTCCTCGTTTCACCTCCATCCCATTGAAAGACTCATCATCCTATGTAGACTTCTGTTGGAGTGAACTCCTTCTATACTGCCCTTTCCGTACACTCCCTGACGACATCGGCACATCCGACGCGGCCATTGTCGCACATTGGGAACAAACTAGACATACATATCAAGCTTGGCATGTCCACCGCACCCCAATCGACCCTACCGATGCCGACTCTTGCTGTTCATCTCCTGATGCCCCTCCCCATGCCCCCACGCTCGACATGCCTGAATGGAAATTTCTCTCTCAACTCCACCCAAGAAACAACATCCTTATCAATGAACTTGAAATGCTTGGCCATCGTGACTTTGATGCAAATTATAATTGGGCCAACTCCATTATCCCTTCACAATTGCAAGAAACAGCCATTCGCTTCATCAACTTCAACCGCTCCTCCACAACAATCCACCAAACCCAATCTCCATTCCCACATTCGCTTTCCTCCTTGTCCCCAAGCCAAACCATTGCATTCAATATCATTTTTTCCCACTTCCACATACACGCTCCAGGATCAATTTTAAAAATGATAATCCAAGGCACTGCTGGTACTGGAAAGTCATTCCTAATTGAATGCCTGAAAAATGCCTTCCTTGAAAACTCCACCAATGGACCAAGCCCCCTCCTCTTGCTTGCTCCGACCGGTGTTGCAGCATTCCACATCAATGCATTGACAATCCACTCTGCTCTTCGCATCCGTATATCCTCTATGCAACCTTTAGAGGGTCAAGCCCTCCTAAACCTTCAAGAACAACTCCGAGATGTCAAATACATTCTAATTGATGAAATGAGCTTCATTGGTCCTAAATTGCTTTCTCAAATCGATGATCGCTTGCGGGAGGCATTCCCATCAAATAAAAGCAACCCTTTTGGTGGACGCTCTATAATACTTGTCGGCGACCTTGCCCAGCTTCCACCTGTCAAAGACACACCAATGTATGTAGGCACTTCTCGTGGCACTGCACTATGGCAAAGCTTTGATACTGTGGTTACACTTTCAACAGTTTTTCGTCAACAAGGAACTAGTCCTGCTCAGATTTCCTTCCGCGAACTCCTCTCCAACCTTCGCAATGCAACACCCACTATTGATGATTGGAGGCTTCTTATGACACGTTCAAAAACAAACCTTCCTGCAGCTGAGGTCCAGTCATTTTCAAATTCTATGCATCTATACGCCACAAATGAGGCTGTTAACATGCACAATAAAACCATGTTGAAAACACTCAACCAACCAATCGCACGTTGCTACGCTGCCCAAAGGAAGGAATTTAGAGGCAACAACGTGGAAGATGAACAACTAGCTGCAAAAATTCTCCTTTGCATTGGACAACGAGTTATTCTAACAAGCAACTTGTGGATTGAGGCTGGCCTTGTCAATGGTGCCCTCGGCACTGTCCACGAACTTGTATTTGCACCAACAACTAAACCACCCGAACTGCCATTATTTGTCGTAGTCGACTTTCTTCACTACAAAGGCCCACCATGGGATCCTTCAAATCCTAAATTTGTGCCGATACCCCCCATAACAAGGGGCTCACGCACACAAATTCCGCTTCGCATGGCATGGGCTTTGACAATCCACAAATCACAAGGCATGACACTGGATAAGGCAACAATCGACATCGGAAGCATTGATCGTCAGGGTCTCACTTTCACAGCAGTATCAAGAGTTCGGTCATTACAGGACTTGTGCATCTCCCCTGCTTTCTCCTTCTCTCGCTATTCCCGGATGAAGGAGAACCCTTTCGTCATACGCAGGAAAAAAGAAGAAGCTCTGCTCACCTCAAAATATGTTACTCAAGCTCCTTCAAACCCCTCTACTATTGGTGCCTTGCCATCCCACTAGCTATTTACTATTCTGCTTTCCCATTTCACTATATCTTCTATACATCAATCACTAACATGCTTTCATTTCTTGTGCAGGAACATAATGGACCATAAATATATCTCGCAACTCCATCAATTTTGCATAGAAATCAAGGAACAAGAAGCTGCGCTTCTAAATGTGCAGGAGCGCTTCCTACGCCCACCCAGGCTGCCTCTTTACCGGCTGCGCCCCACAATACAACTACTTGAACGGATCAGAAATTGGATGAATCTCCTCATCCATATTCATGAAAGGGATGCACACAGAGCACTCCGAGCACACTATCTTGACCGTGTACCTTCTCTTGACGTGAAATGGTGCTGTCGCTGTCGAGCAACACCTTGTCTATACGACTAGTTTTCCCTCTACTGCAAAACCATCTAACCATTATGCTACACATGATGCAATTTTGTGAATACATCTTATTTTGTCTTTGAAAAATATACAGCACATCTTACTTTCCAAACTCTTCCTACTCAGAAATTTCTGTATATACAAAAAAAAAAATTGAAGGTTCCTATGGGTTCTCTTGATTAAAGTTTCTCTTATAGCCATGGGATCTACTGCTATTATCGGTTACTGATCGCAACAAATTCTTATCAGTACTCATGAGTTTGATGCCATATGACAACTATCAAACAGTAGTTCTATGTTTACTGCTCAGCACTTTTCAATCAATATTCATACTTATGTTGTAGCATGCATTATGTTATATAAAGCTGTTATTGGTACTTGTTGATTTTAAATTTCTCTCCGTAAACAATTGTGTATGGGCAATCAAAAGTTCAATATACAGACAACTGTGCATCATAGTGCAAAGAGCTGTGTGAATGGATTTTTTTCTTTTTAGACATTTCCATTTAGCATTCATTCGTTTCATTTCTGTGTATTATGTAATCAATTCAATTTTACACCTAATTTGACCCCTTATGTTACTATGGATTATGGGTTATAATGGATTCCCATTGTCATGCTTAGTGGAAGGCAATTGCACATACGAGCTCAATTCTTGCTGTCTTGGGATTCTCCTTTATTTTAATCTGATGTTTATTGGAAGGTCATATTAAGTCAGTTGAGATAAGTTCAATCCCTGAGCTATGTCAGTCAGTAGTTTTCAGTTTGAGTTCATTGGAAATTGCACATGTATCGTAGTGCTTTCAAGGGATGGCTTAATGGAGTCATATTCAGCACAGCACCTTAATGATGAGCTCAGTTCCTGTACGCTCATAACAATGGTGCACATACACATGGGCTGTAATTTTGCCTACCTATCTAATGGCTTTAGCCCTTAGATATCTAATACAAAATTTAGCCCTAAATTTTTTATTTGCTCTAATTGCATTGCTTTTAATTTTCATTCCTGTGATCTCAGATTGACCCTGTGAAATACAAGAACACATTTACTGGCATGAACATGGTCATAAAAGAGCAAGGAATTAAGGGGTTATTCAAGGGTTGGGCTCCAACTATGGTGGAATACACTGCACAAGGTGCGTTCAAATATGGGTTCTATGAGTTCTTCAAAAAGTACTATTCGGACATTGCAGGAGCCAAGTATGCTGCCAAGTACAAGACATTGACCTACCTTGCAGCTTCGGCCTCTGCAAAGGTCATTGCTCATCTTGCCCTCTTTCCCATGGAGGCCATTAAAATGAGGATGCAAACACAACCTGGATTTGCCAGATGGCCTGCAATGATGAATATGCTCCCTCCTGCTTTTTTTCTAGCCCAACTGCATTTCTTTCTGTGTGGATTGCAGTTTGTAAAAGGGCATTGGTCCGCTATGGGGACGCGAAATTCCTTGTAAGTTTATCTTCCATTCTTTGCAATCTGCACCCGCATGAATCTACCAAGCCCATGTCTCTGTCTGCCAAGTTTTACATACTATATTTAGATTTGGAATTTTTTAAACTGTATTATCTTCTTTTCCTGTTGAGGGTTTGTGTCCAAGCAAGCAAGGTGTGCTAAAACATATGTGATATTTATAGGTATACTGTCCTGTAGCTGCCAAATTGGTCACTACAACTTCTAGAATTATGTAATAGCAAGCAACGAACAAAGTTAAACAGAAATTTTTAAACTGTAGAGGATAAAGAAAAAGATGAAAACCCTTTTCACTAGAAAATGTTAATCCAATTGTCAAGATTGAGATTCACTTTTTTTTTGGTATTTAAGGCAAAAAGAGTCACACGTGTTTATGTTCTCTTCATCTTCTTGGTTGGCAGCAAAACCTATTATATGGGTTTTAGAACTCGGACAATTGATTTCTGTCTCTGTAATCTTTCTGGTTTGTGCTTATACTTTGTATTGGGCTCGAACTGCAACTTGGCTTGTACTATAAAAGAAAGGTTAAAAGAAGATTGGGCAGCTTGAGATTTCTCTGATTTAGCTTGATTACCTTCTTACAGGACAAGGACTAGTTACAGAGAAAGCAAATAAGTAGCTTTCTCTTCCATTGTATAGCCTGAAGATTAAAACAGAAGATATTTATCCAATGCCTGCAAGCATTCGAGGATCAGGTAAGCATCTGATCTGAAAAGTCTGAACAAATTTTAGCATGCAAAAATTTCCATCAGTGCAATTGAACTTCCCTGTCTAGTGAATGATTGTTGTATTTTACTCTTTTCTCTGTGCTATTCGATCTCTTTAGTTTCCGTTGTCAAGAGGTTTATAAACTAAATTATAGTATTTGCGCTTTCATTTTATGCATTTCTCGAGTCTGTAAATCTGCCTTCCGAGGCAACACGTGAGAACAGTAAATTCTTAATTCCCGCTTCATGTTCTGTGGATGCATATTTTTGTGTTTCAAGTTTCAAGAGTACTTTTATTCACAAATGACAAGACGAGGTTTAATTTTTACTATCCGAAATAAATACTCTAAACTCTATTGAGTAAGTTTACTCTGTTTTTTTGTTAAAGGATCTTAACTTGAATGATTTAGTGAGCAATTTGTTTATCTACATAGCTGAGTGAGTTCAAGTCTCAAAAGATATGTTGTAATTGACCTCTATCTGGCATTTATGAAATAGTTTTACCAGATGCAATAGTGATAGCCGATGTTTAGAAATTAACCTTTGTCCAAAAATTCTGAATTCTCATTCCAGTTTGAGACCAAAAAAAAAAGAGTCCACTCTGTTTCTTTTCCATTCTTTGTTTAATCTGCAATAGTGAACTCCTCTGCTCTCTGCCTTTCTACTTTGGAAAGCCAGACACCATATTACTAAAGGGGATGCATTTACCACACTGTTCATCTTCCGTGGATACATGCTAAGTCACCATTACACCAAAAAAACCTTCTTCGTACCTCCCCATGCAAGTAAAGCAAGTGCGTGAGATTCAGCTGCTGCAGCTAGCTTATCACAAGCATTTTTAAAGACTATCGTTTATACTGATAAGCATTTTTAAAGACTATCGTTTGTGCTGAACATTAAATAGCTGTACAGTCTATAATTGAAAATTTTATCAATTTTAGTATACAAGGTGGAGACATCTCTGCTCATAATGGTAGAGGTGGGGAATCGATTTATGGATTGAATTTTGAGGATGAAAATTTTCTCTTGAAGCATGCACGAAAAGGTATGTTGTCAATGGCCAACTCTGGACCTAATACCAATGGCTCAGAGTTTTTTATCACTATGGCACGGACCTCTCATCTGGATGGAAAACATGTGGTATTTGGAAAGGTAATAAAAGGCAGAGGAGTTATAAGGGCAATTGAGCAGGCCCCTGTTGGCAACAATGATTGTCCCTTGAGTGATGTTATAATTGTTGTGGTTCCCTTTTATCTTGGTTTATCTCCATGGATTGGTTTAGTAGTCTTTTCTACATGAAATTATTTTTGACTTTATTCATATTATTGCCGTTCATAAATTGTTGATGTTGTTGGTGATGCCTGTAGCATGGCAGCTCTTTGCTGCTGCTGTTTGCTTGAGAAGTGCTGCCCGTGATATGATATAAATGGATATGAGGGCATCAATATATTTGAAAACATGCAATGATTTGCGAGAGTAAGATCTGGGCCATCCAGTTTGAAGCTTTTCCCCGTTGTTCTGTTTCTTGACTCTGCCACACAGGATTAAGAGCGAGAAGGTATTAATGTGGACAGACAGATGTTGAAGTAGTATTTTCCATGTTGCACTAGTAGTAGACCGTTTGACATTTCCATCATCAATAGCTGAAACGGGTTGGTTTTATATTCTAAAAATCTATTGTATTATTGCTTGAAAACTGCTGCAGAGCCGAGATGTTAGTTCATTACTCTATATATTCAGTATATGTAACATGAGCTTTTGGGTTTTACTTTACATTCTATATTTGGAACCATGCGACGGGATATTTATAAGAGAATTTTCTTAGGAATTATTAATATCCTTTCTCTTTGGTGAGCACTGCTTTTTGTTTAAGGCATACTATTTAAATAGATGCCTGATTGGAGGGCCGAATGTGTGTTTTATTAGTTGCAAAACGTGGCATAACTTCAACTATTTGGCTCATTACTGTCTATTTATTTTATGTAACATGATGCCTTTGGATTTTATAGTGCATGCTAGAATTGGCACAATGCTATTGGATATCCTTTTACGAATTTCCTCTTAAGCATCATAAATAATCTTTCTGTTTGGTTAATGCCTCACTATGCTAAAGAGGATGTCATTTGAGTAGATGCCTGATTGTTAACCTGAATTTGTGATTTTGTAAATGTGTCTGGCACCCTTTTCTTATGTTAACTTACATGAAGCAGTCGTTCGAGTATGGCTGTGACATCCATCATTTAACACGATTAGCTCTCGTGACTCCACTGAGTAGATTTTTGTTATCTGTATTTCCCATTCATAATATCATTGGATTATTCAAAATATAAAACGAATCCGTGCATTTCATTGTCATGCATTTGGTGCTCAACCAAGAGTTTATCAACCATGTTTTAGAATACTTAATTGAAGTTTGAACATTATCTAGGTCAGCTAACAAGGAAGTTGGAATAATACTTACAGCTTCTCATTGATTTGTCATGTTGTATAATGCAAAGGTATAAGTTTATATACATCAACTATAATGCAAAGGTACAAATTATCTCTTTGATTGCTTCCTGCTATTGTGTATCTTGTTTGATCAGAGCTAGGTCATTTCTAATTTACTTGAACTTCCTTCTGTATTTTATGCTTCACAACATTTCAATCCTTCACAAAACATTTCACATGTAATGCTTGGAATGAGGTTCATTGTTACTACAACTACTATTGTTGACAGTATCCTCCTGTTTATCGATTTTCTGGAGTGGCTGAACTTGACTCTCAATTCTTAATTTTGCAGAATGGGAATTACAGGATGGCCTTAAGAAAATACAGGAAGGCTATGCACTATCTTGATCGTTGTTGGGGCAATCAAGAGCTTGATGAGGGTATTATTTATAATTCCACTATTTTTGTTTTGTTATTAGCTGTTGAGCATGTAGCAAAATTGATCTTAATGTGACTGTGAAACAATTGAGTCAAACATCCTTATCTGAGTGTGCATATATCTCAAGTACTCATCTAGATGATACTTCAAGCTATGAGTGTTTTTTAGGGCCGATATTGTTATGTGGAATTATTTCACATTATTTCGTATCAATGGCTTGCCATTATTTAGAATACAGTCATAGCTTCACATATGATGCCTTGATTTCTTCCATGACTGATGAATTTCAGTGCTTTGAAGTGATATTTAGTTGGAATTCCATGGCAGGGCTAACAAGTTAGTTTTATGGGTTGACAGAAAAAAGCCACAGATTACGGAAGATAAAGTCACAAATCCTGACAAATAGTTCTGTAAGTCTTCTTTCAGAGTTTTTTTAATTTTTGGTGCGTTCAAATGTCAGCTTGCTACTTAAGTGACTTCCTGAATTTACACCAAGATTCTGACTTTCAGTTTTAACATGCAAAAATATTTCAACTGATCTTTCTTGCACTGTGATTCTGTTTTTATTTGCTGAAATAGTTTATATAAATGAACTTCAGGGATTAACTTGCAAGGTCCTCACTGCAAATGTTTTTTTTGTTGTTGTTGATCTTATTGAACAGAAGGCAGATATCTGTCAATAATAGGTATGGTTTTCCTTCAATTTTGTATGTTTAAGATTTATGCTGTTCAACCCAGCCTGTTGGTGGCATCTCCAATGTGTAACTCCCATTTTAAGTACTTCCTAACATGCACTTGTTTTTTTCTCTTGTGTGATGAGTAAAATTAATCATTTTGATTATTTTCCTCTTTTCGTGTGTTTAAGTTAATGTTGGGAAAAGGGAGTACCAGACAAAGCCCACTGGACAACAGCATGCAATTCAGATTTTACATTGTAAGTGACTGGTTCTCATTCAAACGTTTAACTCAAACTTGGTTTATGCCCTTCCGTCTTTTATGACCATGTCAATTCTGGTGCACTCCTGTACTGAATCTCCGAAACAATCTAGTAGTATAACTTCTTGATAGCAAGGGCAATTCAATTTCTGAAACAGCTTTCTTTGTTTAAACCATTGCTTTCCATGTTAATTATTAAATATTGGTAGCATGTTTGAAATAATTATTTCCTCTTATGGATGTATTGACTTACTTTCTTCCCATTACGAAACAAAAATGAACCCAACAATCAATCAATCGATTTCATTCTGAATGCCCAAAACCACAAACAATGGGTATGAGAACTGACAAACCCCAACAATCAAACGAATGATTTCTCAAATCCCCAGAGCCCAAACAATCAAGTGGGTTGATTACTCAAGCAGGCTTTATGGTGCAGATATTCTTCACTCAGAATCAAATAAACCTAGGCATACATGCTTTAAGATCCTTTACATTAAGTTTGCACTTTTTATTTCAAAAATAAGAAGTTCAGAATTAAGTCCAACAATAAAATATTTCAATCTCATCCCATTGCTCATATGTGAAAAACACAAACAGAATGCTATAAAAACAGAAAAATATACCTCTTGAATCTTTTCCAACCTACTGATCAATACAATAAAATAAACTTCCCACTTACAGTAAAAAAAAAAAAAACCCCCTTCCATATTCCTAAAACAAAACAACATTTCAAAATTTCTTATCACATAAGCATTTTTAACAATTAAATGGGTCTGAATCTGTTCAATGGTTTTATTAATATATTGGTATCATTATTGCAGATACTCTGATGAAATTCACATCATTTGAGAACACAGTAGAAATGCTATACAAGCATGTGATCCCAACCCCAAACGAGCAATGTAGCACACCTGTTGAAGTCGGTGTCAGTTTTACAGGAGGATACATCACTGGGATATTCTGTGCTGTCATTTCTCACCCTGCAGACAACCTGCTCTCCTTCCTCAATAATTCTAAGAGCGTTGTTGTGGCTGAGGTGGGAGAATATTCATTGAGGTGTATCAATGCAAAGCTTGATACAGAGGATTTCAACTTTAAATTTTATGGTTTCTGAACTTTAACTTTATGGTTTCTGTATTACATCATAGCAGGTGATCACCAATTAAGTTGTCATGTAGAGAATATCAATACAAAACATTAAATGAGTAGTTCCTGTACATATAGGCTTCCATTAATGCTTGTATTAAGTGACTAATTGTGTTGTTTGTTCCTATATCCATTTTCATATATTTGCATTCTGATAGCAAGCCTTTTTCATATTGTCTCAACTCAAAGATAATCCCATCCCCATTCTCACCATATCTTTGAATGGTCTACACCTAATATTTACAAATTCTAGCCATTGTGATATTATTAAATGTAAAGGGTGCGAATTGCCAAAACAATTTAACATGCAAATAAACTCTTCTTTTTCTAACTTGTTTGATATGGTATGAAATCTTATGTTCGTGTCCACATGGAGAATTGTATGGTGTCAATGTCACAATTTGTATTTTAAAATAGTCTTTAACTCGTAAAGTCTTCTAAGTAATTTTATGTCAATAGTTCAGCCCTGCCTACGACTGCCCAAACTCAATTAAACCTCGAATCTTATTTTTTGGGAAATCAAATATTTCTACTCTTACCCTAGTTCTTGACCACGCTCAGCAAATCACTCTCGTGCATTTCCAAACCAAAAAAAAAGAGAAAAAAAAAATCATAATAATAATAATAATTAAATAAATCAATAAAATATCAATAAATAAATAGAAATACAATAAAATAAAGATATACTTTAATTTAAAATAAAATAGATACAAAAAAATCTTTATTGCAAAAATAAGAATACAATAACTAAACAAATAAATCAATAGAACAAAGATTAATAAATAAATAAATAAAATGAAAAAAAAAAAGAAATACATAAATTACAACTTAATCATATTAAATTAAAATTTAATATTTTTATTGCAATAAATATAAATATTTAAAATTCAAATTAACTATTAATCTACCATATCTATCCTAACGAGATTTCATTCCTTTTATCGCCGTTTATTTATTTTCTTTCATTTCCATTTCGATTGAGCACATTTGCATTCATAGCCTGCTCACGTTTCGTTTCGACAGTTCATTTCTTTCCCTATAATTCCCTTTCAAATCATTTTCCGTTTTAATATTCCTGTGGGTTAAACAAACGCACATAATACTCATTAACAGTTAACTCCTTCACCAAATCCATTTCAAAGCTGGCCTATAATCTAATTCAACTCCCCTCTCACAGATCCTTATACTTATGGCACAAACTACCCTCGCAAATACGTTTCGCCTGGCTGTGAAACCGAAGATACACCGTTCCTCTCCTTTCGGCGTTCCTTTGCGCCACGGGTGCAATTGCTAGTTTTTACTCGTATTTGTCTTTTGGGTGCGTCATGTGCTTAGAGTTTTACATTATGTGAATTTACTTAGTTTTTTATGTAAATTATCGTGATAGTGTAATTAAAATTTTAAAATATTTTATTTTTTAATTACAATATTAATATAATTAAAATAGTAAATTAGTTGCTATACACTGATCGACACTATTTTCATAAGTCAAATGGTGTAAAAAAGTGAAAATAGTGTACCCTATATCAATCAGATGTAAGCTTACGATTGACTATGGTTGATTATGGCTAAATATGTTTGAGTTATGGTCGAGGAGGGTTAATTATGGTTAACATATAGTTGACTATGGATGAGCATGGTTGCCAACATCTAACTACAATTTAATATGATAAATTATGATTTATTATAGTTGACCATGGTTGTCCATGTTTGATCATTATTGACAATGGTTCATCATGGCTAACTATGGTTAGACATGATGACTAGGGTTTGACCACGTGACCATGGGTGAATATGATTTGTGAAATTTGATCGTGGTTTATCATAGTTTTCTATGATAGATTATGGTTGTTCATGTTGACCATGTTGACCTATGGTGACCTTGGTTGACCATGTTAACCTAAGTTAACCATGTTAACCTGGTTGACCATGGTGACCATGTTGACCTATAGTTGATTATGTGACAATGATTACCATGTTGACCTATAATGGTCCATGGTGACCTATAATGATTGGCCATGATGACCATGTTATCCTATATTTGAATTGTAGTGACCATGGATGACCATGGCAACATATAGTTGACCATGATGATCTAATAGTTGATTGTAGTTTACTATTTTGATGTGATATTTTTAGATCCATCACATTAGAATATTTAATCGACGTTTCAAGCCAACAAGTGTGGCTCATCATCAGGACATTGATAAGTAATATGATTAGGCTTTGAAAGATAAATAGGTGAGAGATGCAAGGTAAAGAATAAATCTAATCAACCTTGCATCTCTCACCTATTTACATTTTAAAGCTTGATCGGATTTCTTATAAATGTCGTACTAATGAGCCACACTTGGTGGCTAAAAACATTGACTAAAAATTATAATGTGATGGATCTGAAAATATCAGATCAAAATTTCTCTTCTCACAAAAGCCTTAACTCTATAGTTTACTATGTTGATCAATAATTGACCATGTTGACTTCTAATTGACTATGTTGACATATAGTTGATTGTCGTTGACCATGTTGACCATGCTAACCTATAGTTGACTATGGAAGACCAAAACTTATAAATTGACTAATATGAGTTCAAATGGACCATTGGTTGAGCATGACAACCATAGTGACCATGGTTAACTATGGTAACTTGGTTGACCATGTTAACCATGCTAACCTTGTACAGGCATGATTAGCCATGGTAACCATGTTAACCAATAGCTGACCTATAGTGACCATGGATGACGCTGGCGACTTATAGTTAACCATGATGACCTAATAATTTATTATAGTTTGATATGTTGACCAATAATTGACCATGGTGGCCATGTTGACCTATAGTCAACCATGGTTGGCCACGATGACCATGTTGATCTATAATTAACTATTGTTGACTATGTTGAGCATGTTGAACTATAATTGACTATGGAAGACCAAAACTTATAAATTGACCATGTTGATAACGTTTTGCCATTTTTTACAATGGTTGAGTTTGTTTAACCATGTTAGACCATGGCCGAGATTGGTCAAACATGGTTAAATATGGTTAACCATGGATGATAATGATTAACAATGTTTAACCATGGTTGAAAATGGTCAAGTTTATTTGACCATGCTTAAGCTTGGTTGAACATGGTTGAATTTGGTTAACACATGGTTGACTATGGGTGTACAAGGTTTATCATGGTTGTTTACATTTACCTACAGATGACTATGGTTAACCATGGTTGACCATGATGTCCATGTTGACTTTGGTTGACCATGTTCAACCATGATGTCCATGGTTAACCATGTTGACCATAAAGAGCATTATTGAACATGCTTTGACCATGTTTGACCTTAGTTGACCATAGTTACCTAAGTTGTCTAAGGTTGACTATGCTTTTACCATGGATGACCATGGTTGATTATGTTTGACCATGGTCATCCAAGGGTCTGTGGTTGACTTAGTTAAACATGGTTGATAATTGATTTTTTTGTCACATTGCAATGTCCAATTATGATTTCATTTATGGATCATCATATTACAACATCATTTGTTATTCGTCACATGGTGATGATGTTTGTTGTTCATCATTTTGTGATGTTTTTTCATCACATTGTGACATATGCTCTTCATCACATTGCCACATTGTTTTTTGGTTGTCATGTTGTGACATTATTTGTTATTCATCACATTATGACACCATATGTTATTTGTGACAGTGTGATATAATTTGTTCTTCATCACACTATTACATCGTTTTTTTTTTCCATGTGTGACATCATTTCTTTGCCCATGTTGACTATGGTTGGCCAAGTTTGAATATGGTCAATTGTAGTTGACAAGTTTCGAACATGGTTGAATATGGTTGACCATGGATGAAAATGAGTAACAACTTTTGACCATGTTGATAATGTTTGATAATGGTTGATTTTATTTGAATGTTTAATCATGATTGAACTTGGTCGAGCATAGTTAACTTTGGTTAGCATATAGTTGACTATGGGTATACATGATTGATCAAGGTTGTTTTTTTTTACGTACAAATGACTATGGTCAACCATGGTTGACCATGATTTCTATGTTGACTTTGGTTGAACATGTTCGGCCATGTTGTCCATGGTCAGCCATGATTAACCATGTAGATAATGAAGAGTATTATTGAACATGGTTTGACCATGTTTGACGTTAGTTGACATTATTTTACCATAGATGACCATGGCCAACCAAGGGTCAATTATGGTTGACTTACTTAAACATGGTTGACAATGGTTTTGTTCATCACATTGTAATGTACAATTATGATGACATTTCTGGTTTATCATATTGTGACATAATTTGTTATCCATCACTTTGTGATGTTGTATGTTTGTCACATTGCGACAACATATGCTCTTTTTCACATTGTGACATTGTTTGTTGGTGATCACATTGTGACATCATTTGTTCTTCATCACACTATGACATCATTTTTTTCCAAGTGTATCATTGTTTTTTTACCCATATTGACTATGGTTAATATGATTGGACCGTGTTTGTCATGGTTAACTGTAGTTTGCAATAGTTAACCATGCTAGCCATTGTTGAACATTATTTTACCATGGTTGAGCTTGATGGAGCATGGTTAGCGACTTTGACTGTGTTGTCCATATTATATATAGATTTTTGTGTTTTACTTTGAATGATTATGGTTAACCATGTTTTTGTAATTGCAACATCATTTGTTGATCATCAAATTGCGACAACATTTGTTGTCCATGACACTGTCACATTATTTATTGTTTGTCACAATGTAAATTTGATTTATTTTTTTCACATTGCGACATCATTTTTGTTTGCTAACACTGTTTACCTATAGATGATTGTGAGTGCCCAAGGTTGACCATGATTTCCTAGTTTACTATGGTTGACAATGGATGAATACACTCATGTCGACTGTGGTTGATTCTAGTGGACATTATATCTTGTGTCCCTATCTCTCTACATCTTTCAAGGCTAAGAGACATCAAGAATGTTGTAATGAAGGATTGTGTTCATGACATGGTGAGATTGATGAAGGATAATGTTCATGACACCATGGCATTGATGAAGGGTTATTTTAGATTTGACAAAATGTGGCTTGTATCTTTGTAAAGTTTTGTTGAAACATTGTGAGCATTAATTTTTATTTTACAATATCATGTTCCTCAAGGATTTTTTTAGTTTGTATAGTTGCTCAAATTTTTCTTGATATAGTTATGTTTATCATGGTTAATTGATGTTTACACAACTTGCAATATTTCTTTGAGTGAGATGTTTATAAATGTTCTTGGTACATTTTAATATTTTTCTTGGTTGACCTATAACCAAATTTTGTGTTCCTCATTAGTTACGTTGCATCATGAGATTCACGAAGGGTTGATGTATGTGACATAAAAATGATACTATAATAGTATTGAAAGAAATAGGGACATTGAGACATTAAAGAGTAAAATTCCAAAAAATTCTTTTGCATATTCATAATTTAACAAGTTAAATTGTAGTGTGTGTGTGTGTGTGTGTGTGTGTGTGTGTGTGAGAGAGAGAGAGAGAGAGAGAAGATGATTGACTTGTTCCATTGAAAAATCACAACATTTAAGGAGAAACAAATGTTCTATTTGGTGTGTACATTTCTATATTCTATGAAATTGAAAATTTAAATAAAAATATCTTTACTTTTTCTCTTCTTTTTTCTCCATAATGTTATAAATAATAATATTTGAATGAATATTAAAAAGAGAATGATAATTATATCTAAAATAATATAATAATATCAAATCATAATGTGTTAAGTCCCACTAGCACAACCGGTTGAGGATGGGTCTCGTTAGTAAGGCAACCCAGGATCAAACCTCACGGAGGTGGTTGCGCCCGTGCTAGGGGGAGGAGACATACTAAAATCCAGTCAACGTATGGTTGGTGTTGCCCAGACCGGGTGCGATCCCCAGGTGATTTTGATGGCTTAGAGGCACTTGGGTCGCGGTTTCTCAAGCCACGGGTCAAGCCTGGATAAATACAGATCACTTAACAAACAAAAAATATATATATGAAAACATAGTGTTACAAATAATCTCTATTTTTTCCTTTCTTATTTATAATACTATAAATAATACTAAATAAAAAATATTAATTAATTTATTAATAACAATAAATATATTGATAAATTAATACAATATTCTAATTTATAACAATGCATTTATAAATGAATTAATACATTTATTTATTAATAACAATTAATATAATAATTCCCCGATGGGGGTGTCTTATCATAGTGCTATTTGGTGGCGAAGAGCGAGGGAAGGACATGCATGTTGCCATGCGTCAATGAAGCGTATTGAAGGCTCTCGCATGGATGGGGTTATGGCGCATTGGAAGGAGCAATGGTGCGTCGGGTGTAGTGGAATAACAGGAATGTTGGCTAGGCAGAACACATTTTGCAGCGTCTAGGTGATGGTGAATGTAAGTCGGGAGATAACACCCTGTGTTGTGGCATTTTCTCTCAAGCTATGGCTTGAGCCTCAAGCACAGGGTGCGCGTTGGCAGAAGAGGGAGGTGGAGAGTTAGGGCTAGTGGTGCAAGCGTCCGTGGGGTCCCGATAGATTGGTGGCTAAAGTGCAATGCGTCGCGGTGGAGGTGAGTTCTGCTCTGCTGGTGGTGAGAAAGAAGCCCAATTGGGCGCGCCTATTGCGAAGCATTCTATCTGGTGTGGTGAAGTGGTCTGTGGAGGTAGTGGAAGAGGTAGGGAAGCAGTGTTGGTGTGGGCTCAAGTGGCACTTTGGTTTAGTGACGGCTTGGTGTACGCGTCGGTGTTGATTCCTATCTGCCATAAGAAGGAGTGGGGACTTGGTGGTTGGGACGGTGGTATTCTCCTGCGAGCCAGAGGTTGCTGGTGGTTGGATGAGCGGGGTTGGTCTGAGCACTGGAAATTCAACCAAGGGGGTGGCATCATGTGCGGAAGACTGAATTCCCGTATGATAGGAGCGTGGAGCGTGAAGAGCAGGTATATGCCATGGCAACGAGGATGTGCACGTAGAGGTGGTCTCGGGTGGGAAATGGAGGGAAGAAGGTTGAATGGGAACTCGAGTTCTGATTCAGAGTCCATGGAAAATCAACACTCTGTGGCAGCAATGGCGGTCTCTCCATCCTGGTCTCCAGGCCCAGTTGACGCCTCGGTCACCCTGGATGTGATTTCAGCCCAACTGCAACATATTATGTTGAATTTGGACAATATGCAGGAGCAAAGGTATGAAGAACGCAATGAGGTAATTGCATACATAAATGACATACAACACATGCAAAACAAAACTCTAGATGCTCTGAAGAGTCTACGACGCCAGCGGAGGCATTCCCACGACCACCTCCGAGCACTAGAAATTCAGATTGAACACATTTACTACCATGTGCACAACCATGCGGGTTTCTTTGCAGGGCCACCACTAGCCCCTCATAATCCTCCTCCATGAAGCTTTGTATTTTCTTGTTTTTTGTGAGTTATGTGTCGAAAATAACTATTGGCACCGTCTGCCTTTCCTTGCACCCAAGACTAGTGTTGCTCTTTTTGAAGCTCGCGTTGCTCAAATGTAACACAACAATATTGTTGTGTGATATAAATTCTGAACTTATAATATAAATATGTTTTTAATCAACAAAAAAAACAATAAATATAATAATAAATTAATATATTAATTAATACACTAATATATTTATATATTAATGTTATTTTTTTATAATAAACATAACAATATTATATATTTATATATTGATAATTTATAATTTTATAATATATTTACGCCAAAAGTGTATTCTTTTGAAAGAGTTCACCACCGACCATCGTCAACACTTTTTACACCGAATCAACCATTGTCATTAAACCAAATGCGCACTCAGTTGTCATTAAACCATAGCGGTGTGGGCCAGCCATGGTCACACGCATGTGGATCAATTACTAGCCTCGTTTCTTCTCGAAATTTCGCATAACGGGAGTTGATACCTTAGAATTAAATAGTAGTTCATGGGAATAGTTTAATGTTTATAGTTTTATCATTTTTATTCTTTCTTTCCTTGAATTACGTGAGTTGTTGTAGTTTAGTTCTATTTTCTTTATTTTAGTTCATAGTTGTTTTTAGATTTGAGTTTTAATTCTATGTTTTAAAAACTTATTTGAATTATTATCTTGATTTTAGTTCATAGTTGTTTTTAGATTTGAGTTTTAATTCTATGTTTTAAAAACTTATTTGAATTATTATCTTGATTTAGTTCTATATTAGTAGTTTTATATTTATTTTTTAGTTTAATTTGATTTATTATTTTGTTTGATTTCAATTTTATTTTATTATTTATTGTTGTAATTTAGATTGTAATTTTTATATTTTTGTTTTAGTATTTTAGATTAATGTTATTGTATTTAGTGTAATTTAATTGTAGTTTATTATTATCTTTTGTTTCAATTTTTAAAGTTTTAATTAAATATGCAACGACTCACATAATGACAAGGTGATTCACTTTTTCATTTCAGGAATGTCGTATCATCACATGATTGCTCTTCTTTTTCCAGCTGGCATTCAATATTCTGGTTAATGATAATTAAATTGGTATCATCGTGCTTGTATTTTTTTATTTTTATTTTAAATAAGAGGGAAAATTTATCATAATTAAATAGATAAATCAGCAGTCAAGATGGTTTCATCATTTTTATTAAAGGAAAATCATATTTTTATTTTAAATAGGAGAGAAAATTTATCAGAATTAAATTGTTAAAGCAGCTTTAAAGACAATTATCATCATTTTTATTCAAGAAAAATCACAAGACATTTATCATCACTTTTATTAAAGGAAAACCACACTATTATCATCACTTTTATTCAAAAAAATCAGAAGACATTTATCATCACTTTTATTAAAGGAAAACCACACCATATCATCACTTTTATTAATCACAAAACAGTTATAATCACTTTTATTAAATGAAAACCACACCATTTTCATTACTTTTATTCAAGGAAAATAACAAAACAATCATCATCACTTTTATTAAACAATCATCATCACTTTTATTCCATTATGGTGTTCTATTTTCTTTGTATTTTCTTACTTTCTCTTTCCCATTTTCTAATCTTTTCAAGTCTTTGAAAAGAAAAATGAAATTAAAAAATGGTAAACTTTCTTATTCCAATACCATTTTTCATTTTCTTTTCTATTTTTTTACTTTCCCTTTTCCATTTTCAAAACTTTTTTCCCTTTCCCATTTTCTAAGTTTTTTAACTATTTGGAAGTAAAAATGAAATTAGAAAATAGTAAATTTTCTTATTCCATTATGATTTTTCATTTTCTTTTCTATATTTTTACTTTTCCTTTCTCATTTTCTAATAACTACCTTTGGTGTATCTTTGCACCTTTAGGGACAACTTCTAGTTATATACTACCATGTTAATTGAGGAGCATACGCATTTAAAACAATAACTTAGGAATAGAGAATGCAAAAACCAGACAACTCTCAAGCTATCTACTTAAAATTATCAAAACCAGAAGGCTCTTAAAATTATCTAACGGAAAGCCAGACTGAGTGCACCTGGCTTTTTTTATCATTGGACCATTCCATTTTCCATAAAATGTGATCGCTAACCCTAAATACTGTAGTGTAGTAATTTTATAAGGATGTTTAAATAGGAAAGGGGAAAAAATAAATAATAATAAGTTAATAGACTCCGAAATTATATCAAATCTGTAATTCTAAATGTAACATTTTTAATACAAATACATATACAAGCCTATGGGCAAACTAAAATTATAAACCATCCAATCAATATTTTTAATTAAAAGGCGATTTATCTATAACCGTTTTAGTACAAGAGCATTTATAAGCCTATGGACGAACTCTCTCCATGGATATCAGTTACCTCCCACAGAAGACTACGAAATAATCACAAAAGTTTCTGTCGCTGCCCCACCGAGGAGAAATCGAGTAAGTGTCAAAACAAGCGCATGCCCTTTGATGATATGAATGTGAAATGTCCTGATAATTGCTTTCAGGACATTTTCTCTGCGACAGAGAATATTCATTAGACCATAAGTTTTTTCAGAAGAAAAAAACGTTGAATATATTAGAATATAAACAGTACATTGAACATGCATAATCTCAGCTATGAAGAGCAATAGCGAGAATTCCATCATACTGGCCAGACATATCAACTCACTTGTATGAAAGGAGCATGAAAGTATTTTGTCGGCCTCCCCATATCGGGATTTTACATCCCACTCAGAATGACCTTCATTCAGATTGAGAAAATTATAATAGGAAAGTTTGAATGAACCGAAAATATATTGGGCCTTCAGACAATAAGACAAAAATGATTTGGATTAGAGATCAGTTGTTGTGAGTGATTGAGAAGTTAAACAACAACGAATATGTAATGATATCTCCCCTGTAATATCGTGTATATCAGTCAAAACAAGTGATGATCAATCATCCCCGCTTGTTAGAAATTGGCAGACTCACAGATAAAACATATGTATCATAGCTTGCCAATCCGGATGGTCCCATCAGGCTCGCTTGCATTGTATTACTTCTGGCTCGCTTGTAATATGTGTTCGTCACGCATGATACCACAATACCCGGCTCACTTGAAGACAAAAAATTAGGCACTAACAGTAGTAAGAAAAAACGTTCACACAGTCAGGCAATCAGTTTATAGAGCATGTATGACAGCCCGACAAATATGTATATCTGGACAGGCTCGCTTGTATTGATATCATCTGGCTCGCTTGTAATATTTGTCCTTTTCGGCTGTAGACATCAAACCCGGATCGCTTGTATATTGTGGTAGGCCAATATTGAAGGACTGTACAGGCCCTCTTGTTATACATTAAAACAAATCATGCACCTTTGAGTAAACGATTCATCCTCTATTGAAAGTCTGTGTGTCCAGTCTGATTAAGATTATAGTGCCCTGCAAAAAATCTGAAGACATTACAGTCATAACAAAAAACATAGCATTACCACGTTATGGAATTGGGATAGAAGTTTGCCAGAAAGATAGGCCATCTCTGAACAGCTGGACCTGCATAATCCCAAAATCAGAGTTCAATCCTTTTCTGGACAGTCCATCAGCTCTTGTATTGTTTTCTCTGTATATATGATTGATAGGCGGTTTGTCGAGTGTGGCCCATAAACCTCTAACCCTTTGTAACCAACCCAGTAGACCAGGCCGCATCATGACCATATCTCCAGTAATCCACCCAATAACGATCTGTGAATCCCCATATACATGTACCCCCTGAATCTGAAGATAGACAGCAATTCGAAGAGCGCCCCAGAGTGCAATTAGTTCCGCCTTGTTGTTGGACCCCCGACCAGCATTCCAATAAATATGAACTTGTTCCCGCTGAGAAATTTTAATCCAGGCTCCACATCCCATCAGTCCCTCCTCACAAGCACCATCAAAATATATCGCCGGAATTGAGATCTCATGAGGTCTAATGCGCTTGGAGCAATCCGTGACAAAAACACAAGGGGATGGGCGTTCCTCCATCCAACCAAGTATGTAAGCGAAAACCTGTGAAATCTGGAATGGTGTTTCCTCAAAAATCAATCTATTTCTACCCCGCCAAACCTCCCATATGAAAAAGAATGGCAAATATTTAAATTTTCCTTTTAGTTTATCCCATTCCAAAGCAACATTCAAGAAGTCAGATGGAGCCCACGCAGAACCCATGTAGTGAATGGAAAAGAGCTTCCACAAATGCAAGATGACGGGGCATCTAAAAAATAGATGGTCTATTGATTCCAGGTCAGCACAACAAATGTGACATCTATAGGGTCCCGAGAAGCCTCGACGGAGCAGGTTTTCACCCGTGAGGATCCTACCCTTCCAAACCAACCAACCGAACAGCACAATCTTGGTAGGAATCTTCCTCCGCCAGAAAGGATAGAAAGAGGTTGACATTTGATCCCTATAAGAAGTCGAATTAAGGACCCTGTATACATCTTTGACAATAGGCGCTCCATCATGAATGGGGCCATCCCATTCAATTATATCACCACCAGCATTCCAATTAAAACCTACTGCTCTGAAAGCGTCCCGAAGTAAGTCCCATTCATCCGCCACATTCACCGGCAAACCTAGCTGTACCGCACTTTTGAATTCTGGAGCACCGAAGGACCAGACTCTAATAGTCTGCGATATGAACATTATACCCCTGTGTGATAGGCAGTGCACCAGTAGCTGAGAGGGGCCGTGACATGTGGGGAGACCGATAATTTTTTTGAATGTGAAAGGGATATTACCCCCATCCCTAAACTGCCATGCAAGCCTTTCGGAAATATGACAAATAATCTTCTTGAAACTGTTCCAAATGGCCGATATAAACCTGGGGTGGGGGAAATTTGAACATAGAATTTGCTGTAGGATATCGCCATTAATATATTTGCATTTGATTACAGCATTCCATATACCATTTCCATGTAAAGCTTTCCAAAAGGATTTTATAAGCAGCGCCATATTGAAAGTCCTCGTGTTGAGAATCCCCCATCCATCGTGCTCCTTAGATCTGCAAAGGCGCTCCAATTTAACTAGATGTATTTTATGAGTCATAGAAGCCCCTCCCCATAAAAATTTAGCCATAATTCGATTCAATATTTTGATGATGCCATCAGGAATATAGTACAGATGTCCCCAATATACCAGCATTTGTGATAGTACCGCCTGGATTAAGATTACCCTACCGCCCAAGGATAACCACCTATGTGTCCATCCCGAAATCTTCCGGCGGAATTTGTCAACCATCCAGGTCCAGTCTTGGATCTTATATCCACACGGTTTGATCCTGAAGCCCAAGTATGTGAACCCAGCAGCAACCTCCCTAATGTCGATCCCCATGAATTCAGCGATAAATTCAACCTCCTGCAAGTCTCCATATTCATATATAATAAAGGATTTGCTTCTGTTAATATTAAGAATCAATAGGATAATCCATGGAAATCTATTAGCAAAAATTTAAGCTTTACTTATTTAATATTGTTGAGAGCTACTTAGGAAAGAAGTGGCCTCTAACTACAATCATGTTAAGATTGGCATAGTTTTTCTTCTTCCATGTAGCTGTAAACCGCATTTCTTGGCATTCTTAACAATTCTATGTAGCGTATCTCTAGATCTAATTTGCGAAATATTGTTGGTTTCAGTTCTTGCTTTACTGGCATTTTGTTTTTGCAAGTTCGCTTGTTCCAGCCGGCGTTCTTTTAGTTTCTTTTATTCATACCGTGCTCCTTTTATAACACTGAAAGGCTTTGGATGTCTCCCAGAGATTGAAAGAAAATGGAAGAAAATGAGGCCAGATTGAAGTGGTAAGGAGAACCAGAGATAAGAGGCATCTCTGCTTACTATGTTAAGAATAGCTTTTTCTCGCTGGTTAGCGGGTGTGGGTGCCATGAAAGGTTAACATGGATGTGTAGTAATTGCATATGTGGACGTACATTTCCGCTTACTATGTTAAGAATAACTCTTTCTTGCTGGTTAGCGGATGTGGGTGCCATGAATGGTTAATGTTCTCAACTATAGGGCTGGAGATGGGAAATGGTGAGAATTTATAAAGAAGAAATTAGAAATTTTATTACTGTAGCATAATGGGGGTTATGAAGATCAAATTGGTCGAGAGCTTTAGTTTTGGGACTGGTAATGGCATTTTTGGGGTGTAATATTGTCAATATTTTGGCAACTGTAGTTATGGATAGGTATTGCTCGCTATGAATTTAATGGACGGTATGGAGGTCTGTTTGACAATGGTTCTCATCATCATTGCCATTTATATTCTTATTGCCATTTATGAACAACATAAGCCTGATGATTAGCCAGGTGGAATATGGTCTACAACAAGATTCCTCATCACAGGAATCATCAACGGAATCAAGTGCTTATGATTCAGGTTGGTCGGGGCGATGGTATGCATTATGGTGTAAGTGGGTTGACTCCTTCATCATATCTCGACCATGCAAGAGTTTCGGTTTCCGCTTAGGTAAAAGGTGGTGGGCATTCCCTGGTTGCTATTGCTGTTGTTGTTGCCACCTATAATGGTATTCAGAATTCTTGGCCTGGTTATTCCGGCGATTTTTCTTCCCGGCGGTTTTTCTTGATGATCCTTTTTCGGCTATTTTCAAATTCTCTGAGATATGACAGCGTTGATGTCAGACCTTTCCTCCTCGAGGTTTTATTTCTCTTGGCATCTACCGAATTCTGATACGTGACGATTGTGTGCTTGGTCAAGTGGGGTGGCGTTATCATCGTTTACATTGGATGGTAACCGAATAATGGCAGGGATTTGATTGTATCTATGGCTCAGTGCAGTGATTGAATACATGATGCCAATTCAGGGATTGTAATTATTTCCTAAATTTCTCGAGGCTTCTCTCTATGTCAGCATCCCTGTATTTGGACAGTGGCGGTTACTAATTAAGGAAGGTCAGGTTGATGAGATTGTGCTCTGTCCTGTTGATCGAGTGGGATTTGACTTTCCCCATTGGGTTTGCTTTTTCCTCTTTTTTTATGGCCCTCTTTTAGATATGTACAAGGGGTATTTTGTAATGACGACATTCTGATCCAATCGGAATATATCTGCCTTCTGAGAAATTCTGTGTTCGGGCTGACTTATCGGGATTGATTTATTCCTAGGTTTAATAGGGTAGGTATTGCTGGGCCTCTTTTGGTATATTGCCGAACAACTTAAAAACAATATTATCCAGTACAAGGCCCCTCTTCGACGCCATCATCTTACCTATGTGTTGGATACGTGTAAAGGACTGTTGTTGTGGCATACCTACCATTGGGTTCCGAATTTAAGAGTCTGAACTTAGGTTCTCATTATTATCTTCTTTATTTTTTTTTCCAGTGGCGACACTCTGCATTTCAGGTGTACAACACAGTTGGGTCCGATCAAATATACTATGGAGGCCTTACCCGTGGGAATCCAACCAAATCTGTCAAATAATGTGACGGTCACTTCTAACTCAATCGCAGTGCCTGATCATCTCTCATTTGAACCGGATGTTGATGAGTTGACCATCATAAATGCCATTGTGAACAATCAGGATGATTATGTAAATCCACAAGCTTGTTGCAAAAGGAATTATCGCAGGAGGCATGGTAAGATTAAGAAGAATTACTTCAAACATAAAATGGAGATAAAAGAGGTCTTTCTGGACTATGACGACTTGTGTGGGAGGGTGGCGAGCTTGCAGAAGCGCGTAGTTATTGGACACTGGATGTTCCCGGACAATTGTGACTTCGACACCACGGCTTGGATCAAGCAATATTGGAATCCCATTATTGGATACACTCCTAAGGTTAGTCTACTTATCAATGGCTAGTTCTCTATTCACTTCATGGACCAGAGCGATGTTTTTAAGATTACCAGTAGGACATGGGTTAGAGGTCGTAGCTTTATGCAACTGGTTCCGTGGTATCTGGGTTTTAACCCGGTGATGGAGGCACCACGCAGTAGGGTCATATGGGTTAAGTTACTAGGCCTTCCACTTGAATTTTGGACCCTTAAGGCTTTGAGAGCAATTGGTGATTCTATTGGTTGTACGAAATACATTGATCCAAGCATATTAGGTGCGAGTGATAAGAGAATTGCATGGCTACTTGTTGAGGTCAACTTTGTGGGGGGATTACCAAGGGACGTGGATTTATTATGGGGTAACAGAAGACACAGACAATGCATTGATTTCTGGGGTATCCCTTTTAGATGCCTCATTTGCCATAAAACTGGTCATCTCAGGGAACATTGTCCTTTCCGGCTTCGTATGGAACGTTCAAGTGGTGCTATCACTGGTGCTGATGATAACAGACAGAATCATGCGACTACGGTTACTCCGGGTGGCTTCACGTTAGGTATTCCTTCCTCCTCTTCTTCTGAGGATGTTGCTTTTGTCTCTGCCGAAGAGAATCATGATAGGCATTTGCAGCCTGAGAAGATTGTTGATAGCATGTTTCTTCAAAATAGACCTCCTACTGACATGAATAGGGTCCTATCTCCCGAAGCTAATATTTCACCTTCTGCCAATCACTCCAGTCCACCAAATTTACATAGCCCATTCATGACCAACTCGCCTAACACCAATACTACCATGCATGTCGCGGGCCCTCCCATGCAGGACTCTCCTATTGGGGTCGCTGTCAATACTCCTATTCTCTCTACACGCCCTTCTATAATGTTGACCCACTGCTTTTTCATTACACAAAATTCTCTACTAGCGAATCATTTTCCGCTCCCATTGTTTCTTCGGTTGGGCTTCCAATGTCCCCTATAAACAGTGTTGAACCTTCCGACCTCGATTATCCTCCTCAATCACCAAGAAATTCGGTAGGGAGCAATATCAAGTCTTTATTGCGAAATCCCAATGTTGATTTGGCTGCCTTAACTGTGTTTTAAAGACCACCTATGACTCGAGATTCCCGAGACTCTCATCCCCTGTCGTCTAATATCACACTCAGGAAAAAATCTAAGAATCCAAATAAATTGGCCAGGGGCAAGTTCAAATCCATTTCACTGATCTCGGATGGAGAAGAAAATTTTACAGATATTCCCATCTCGGCATGTGATGGCAAGTGGGAATGTTCCAGGGCGCTTAGAGAAAGTCACCCTGAAATGGGTTCCCCATGACCCACATTCTATCGATGAATATAAGGGGGTTGGGCGATGCCCCCAAATCACATTGCCTTTGAGAACTGATTGTAAATAATAAGTGCAGTATCTTTCTGGGTCAGGAGACTTTATGTCGGAGGGAGAAAGCTATAAAAACCTTTTTGAGTTATAAGTCTAGATGGTGTGCGGTGGCTGTAGACTCAAATGGCCATTCAGGAGGATTGATTGCTATTTGGGATCCAGATTGAGTTTCTTTTAAAGCCTTCAGTTTTTTTGGCGGGATTCTATTAACTGGTCATTTGAGGGGTATGGATGGACCACTCAATATTATTAATGTATATGCTCCATATAACAATAAACAACCCTTCTGGATCAGAATGAGGGATTCTAGAATTTTTATGTTGCCAAATCTGATTTTGATGGGGGATTTAAATTTCACTATGCAGTCTGATGAGATATGGGGGAATAGCGTCCGCATGGATCCTCTTTCAACCTTCTTGAATGATATGTTCATTAATTACCACATGGTGGATATCAGGCCCTGTCCATTGATTCCTACATGGACAAAAAAGAGAATGGGGGATTGCTATATTGGCAAAAGGCTGGATAGGGCGCTTGTAAAAGACAATCTGATAGACAGCTGGGGGGCCCCCAGATCAGTGGTTATGGTCTCATACATATCAGATCACATGCCGATATCTTTATCCTGGAATACTTGGGATAAGAATAAGGGGCTCCCATACAAGTTCAATCGGGTATGGCTCGATGATGCAGAATATGTTAACCTTGTTAAAATATTGTGGCAAGAGGATGCTGGATTGGAGGATCTCGGGAAGTGGGATCGATTTCATCATAAACTCTATAAATTAAAGAAGGCCTCCAAAAAGTGGGAAGCCCAAAAAAAATCGGCCCTCAAGGCTGAGTTGCATGACATTAACAATCGGATGGAGTCCATATATAAAGATTTCACAAACACAGCTCCGGATGAAGAATCATATATCATTCTCAAGCAATTGGGGATTCGAAGAAGGGAGATATTGTGTATAGAGGAGACTACATGGAAACTTAAGAGTATGATCTGCTGGTTACAGGAGGGTGATCTCAACACTAAATTTTTTCACAAATTTGTAACCGACAGGAGGAATAGGAATGCGATTTGGCGCATCATGCGGCCTAATGGTAGTTATGCCATGTCCACTGCTGAGATACAAAAAGAAACATTTTCTCATTTCTCAGATTTCTACCAAAAAGACCAATCCATTGATTTTGAAAATCAAACTTGGGTTCTGGATCACATCTCCAGAATGTTTAATGAGGAGGCTATTTCTGATCTTGATCAAAAAATCACTGGGAATGAAGTGCACAGGGTCCGGGGCCGGATGGCTGGCCCGCGGAATTTTTCTCCTTCTTCTTTGATTTAATTGGAGCTGAACTTACGAAGGTTGTGGATTTAATCCGAGAAAAAGGTCATATGCCTACTAATTTAAACTCTACCTTTATTTCTCTGATCCCCAAAGCTGCTGATCCACAATCCTTCGCTGACTTTAAACCGATTGCACTCTGCAATCTTTTATATAAGATCACATCAAAGATTATTTCCAATCGCATTAGGGTTACATTATCAGAACATATTTGTTTGGAACAATACGGATTTCTTCAAGGCCATTCTATACATGATGCGATTGCCATCGCATAGGAAGTACTTCATTCTATACACTCGGAAAAGAAGGAGGCTTTGGTCATGAAGGTGGATCTTCACAAGGCATATGATTCAGTAGACTGGTCCTATATTAGAATTGTCTTACTCAAGATTGGGTTGCCAATTAGAATCATTAGATGGATCATGTCTTGCATTACTACAGTTAGATATGTTGTATTGGTTAATGGTGTGCCCACACATTTTTTTGAGGCTGCTAGAGGTCTTCGCCAGGGATGTGCTCTCTCCCCGCTCATTTTTATTCTTATATTGGATGGGTTTAGTAAGGTCTTACATAAAGCAGAGCAACAAGGCTTCATTAAGGGTTTTTCCTTTTCTGAGTCTGTGTCCACGTTGCATTCACTCTTTGTTGATGATATGTTGTTATTTGGATACATCATCAGGAATCATTGGTTTTATATTCATCTCGTTCTAATGAGGTTTGAATCTGCTATAGGATTAGGTATCAACAAAGACAAATCCTTTCTATTATATGGGAACGGTGATTTACAGGAGATTCTTTTTATAGCTGATTTTTTGGGGGTCCACTGTTAACATGCTATGGAAGGATTTAAATATCTGGGGTACAACATAAAACCCTGCGGATATAAGATCAGGGACTGGATGTGGATGATCGAGCGATTTAGGGCTCGTATCTGTAGATGGACACACAAGTGGCTGTCCATGGGTGGTCGAATCATCCTCATACAGGCTGTATTATCACAGCTGATGGTCTTTCGGGGCCATCTTTTTTACCTGCCAGCCTAGATTGTGGAGATGATCAACAGTACTATTGCTCAATTTCTGTGGGGTGGTTCCAATATGGAAAAGAAATATCACCTCTGTAAAATTAATGTTATTTGCAGGCCCAAAGATCAAGATGGGTGGGGTATTTTAAATACTCGAATTTTCAATACAGCCTTGCTTATTAAATCCTTCTGGCGTGCTATCAATGGGGATAACATTTGGAGTGCTATTATCAGAAGCAAATACATTGAGGGCGACTTTCTACATCAACTAATCTGCTAGGAATTAGTTTGTCCACAAAGTATATCTGCCATTTGGGGCGGTTTTATAAAAGTTCTAAGGTATGTATCTGGTCGACTGACTTGGTTTTTTTGTGATGGTGGCCGAATCCCGCTGGCTTTCAAGAGTATTATGTCCCTCCCTCCACATACTAACCTTTCCCCCCGCCTACTACACTGACTATCACACAGGGGCTTCCTCTATTTGTCATAGACTATTCGATGCTGGTCATTTGGTGCTCCGATATTCAAAACAACAAACCAACTTGGACTGGCTGGGGAAGATGCTTCTGAATGTGATCTCATTCGGGATTCTTTTAGATGTGCTGGGCTATGTCATTCTCAGGGGGGTGATAAGATCATTTGGAATGGGCCCATGAAGAATAAATCTTTCATTTTCAAAGATGTCTATAGGAACATAATCCATTCTTCGCTGGGGGATATATCATCCAAGATATTATATCCATACTGGAGGCGAAGGATCCCAACTAAGATCACACTCTTTGGCTGGCTGGTATGGCGTGGTAAGATACTTACCTCAGATAATCTCAACAAAAGAGGGGTACATGGCCCCAATCGATGTGCTCTATGCTGCTTGGAGGCAGAAAGCATTGCCCATATATTTTTCTTTTGCCCTGTAGTTAAGAGACTGTGGAGCTTATTTGGTCCTTTCTTTATGGACCCCAATTAGACAGCTACTGATTTCATGTCTGCTGTAATGGAATGGGACAAGCTTAACGGAAAATTTAAATCACTTCCTTTTTTCCTTGTATGGGAGGTGTGGAATGGCCAGAATTATCTGATCTTTGAAAACAGGCCATTTCAAATACGTAATATTTACTCCAAGATTATGTATTGGTTTGCGGACAGGCCTGAACCTTCTCAGATGGTGGTTGATGGATCCATTCGGAACAGACCTCATGAGATTGCCATCCCAGCCATCTTTTTTGATGGGGCATCAGCTGAAGGCATCATGGGATGTGGTGTATGGATAAAATTGTCGCAGAGAGAAAGAATACACATCTTTTGGAATGGTGGTCTTGGATCCAATAATAAGGCTGAAATCATGGCTCTGTGGGGTGGTCTCTTTGCAGCCTCTTATCTTCAATTGTAGAATCCCAATTTTTATGGCGACTCCATGCTGGTGATTGGATGGATTACAAGCAGATGTGACATGTTGTACCTAGGGTTATTGGGATGGAGACATAGAACTCATAGAATATGGCAGAATTTGAACTGTCCTCCTATTAATCATATCTACAGAGAAAATAACACGAGGGCAGACGATATTTCAAAAAAAGGCATTAATGCAGAATTTGGGTATATGCATGTTCTCTAGTTCATAGATGGAGTGCAGATTTGGAACTTGACTATTCCAATTCCATGATTTTGGTACTCAGAAATTCAGGAACAGCTGCTATTGTTATATCTCTTTCCCTACATTTTTGGTTTTCCTTTTACATGTCTATCATCATCGGCCATATCTTTTCGGTATAATACATCTTCTAACTTATCAGGGGTTTTGGAGGCTCTTCGTGTTCTTCACAGGATATGATCTCTATTCTTATATTCTCACAGCTCCTTCACACTGTCTACATGATGACATGACTTCTATCATATGACAAGCGAGCCTGACTTAATTTGTACCTAGCGAGCATTAGCATGCGGATAATGTCATCAAGCGAGCCTGATTAGAACGGAATGTGGTCCAGGCGAGCCCGTCCTTCACTGCACCAAGCGAGCCTGCTGCATAACTTTATTCACCATATGACTGTCAGCCTCTACACTCAAGCGAGCCTATTATCATGAGGATCATATGTTGGTTTTCTAGTGGCAAGGGTCATTTTCCGATAATATTCTCTCCACCCTTTCAATTGTCATTTTAATTCCTTATTTGTTACGATACATGTAGTTCTATATTATCTGTGTTTATGTCTTGATTATCATACAAGGATGCACTGGAACAATCTGTTTGGGCATGGGTAATCCTGCCCGTAATTTTGTTTGCCATGAACATTGAATTGCTTTTCTTACTTAGAAGGGTAATTTATGTATGTGGATGGGGATTTTGAGTTTCTCGCTGGGTTAATTTTTCAGCTGAGAATGTAATTGAGATTATGTACTGTCCTATTTAATATATACATCGTTTTTTTTCTTCTAAAAAAAAAGATTGGCATCAATTTTCTATATATTTTTATATCTTGAAGATGAACTACATTTTATATGTTGAAAATAAATCACAATTGAGAGTTCGAAAAAGGGATCTCTAAACCAAAAAATGGTTCGAAATGTGGATCTCTAAACCAAAAAATCAATTTGAACAAATCAACCATCTTACAAATTACAAGAGATGGGAAATTCCTCGGACAAAGATTTAAAGTCAATTTCAGAGACTACCTTGCCACCAGTCAGAAAATCTGGCCCATAAATGAACATTTGTTTTTCAATTTTCTTTCTGCGCCTTTGTCACAGGCATATCACAGAGCCACTACTGATATCTGAGTTTTAAATGGACAACAGGAATCTAGCTCGTTCTGATTTTCACACAAAAAAAGTTGCTATAACTTGTTTACTCGAAGAAAATTCCAATACATCTGAAAGCCTTATTTATGTTTTGAAATTATGAAGCTATGGTCTGTTTTAAAAATGGGAAGCTTCCTCAGTCTGTATATTAATGAAAGTTTTCTTTTTTAAAGTTTACACCTGTCAAAAAAAAAAATCTGTGTATTAATGAAGGTTTTCTTTATTTTATTTTTAATTTCCAAGCAAAAGTAAAAAAGAACACATTTTGTAAGGTTAATCCACATTTCAGATATGTTAATTTGCTTCATTCAGGAGAGCTTTTTAGAAGTCTTAAGAGTTAGTTCAATTAGTCGAGTCCTCGTTGCTAAGCATTTTGCCAGTTAGAAGGTCACAAGATCAAATCTCCTTGACAGGCGTCGTGTATAAGGCCGACAGTTAGATCCCTCGAAAAAATCTACCGAAATTTTCTCGTGAACTTAGCAGATACATATAAATTTTCTCGTGAACTTAGCAGATACATATATGTGCGAGCACATTGAATTCGTGAACCACAACTTCAATAAATAAATAAATAAAAAGGAAAGAGAGATACTTCTAGCTTTCTGTTTATGATCCAGAAATGGTTCTAAAATTATACTCTGTATTCAGTAAAGTAGTACAAATGTAAATTCCCCTATTAATAATGTCTAAATGGACATAAGTTAAGGCTTAATGATAAACTGGACATAAGCAAAAATCTACTATGACAATTGACAGCTACGATATTTTGGGATCTGCTATTTGAATAGGTTAATGTGTCAGCTGTAGAAAGGGATCCCATTGTGTTTGGGGCAAATAATACAGAGGGATTTATATAAAAATCAGTTGGACATGGAAAACAAAGCTAAGATTTGTAAATAATATAACAATGTATACTTACTGTAAACATGAAAATTCAGAGTTTGAGAAACAAGCACCTACTTTGGTGCAAACCTTTCATACAACAAGCAAAAAGGAAAATGATGCATATCATGGGGAAACAGAGAGAAATTTCCCAGCTTAAAAGATGCAAATGCTGCAGCATGAGCTTCTAGATCCTGACTGTGCTGTTGATCTACATAAAATAGCTGCATGATCCCCTTACTGAGTTGAGGCCTCTGTCAATAAAATTATGCATCTGTTTGCTCAGAATGTAGACCAATATGTAACAACTATTGGAGCTCTTGATGACCAGGTAAATCCAACAAACATTGGACATGGTTGGTTAGTGCCTCCAATGTTGTAGTTCCTTATTATACAAGGAAGAAGAGTCAACAGCTAGATAGCATGAATAGCGTGTAGGCTCTATGAGAGCTAATCAAGCAAACTGAATTGGAATTATCATTCATGAGCTAAGTTGCAGACTCTCAGATGAAAGTAATCGAAGATCATGCAGAAAAATAATGATTAATTTGCTTGGAAATGGTGCACAGTCATAAATCTTCATTGACCAATGAATTATTTCGTCCTAAGGACTGCCATGAAGAAATAGAATTAAATTTGGCATTGTTTAATATAGCGAGGAGAAGATTACCACTTGTTGAACACTATATCACCGATAGATTTATCGAGAGTGTGCATGAAAGGAGAGTTCATATTGAAGACAATAGTTGCGGGATAGGGGACCAGAGAACCACAACTAAAGGGTTGTTAGATAGGGGACCTGCACAAATTTCTTACAATTAGAATAAACCAGAGTTTCATCCACTTTCGTCTGCCAAAAGATCCACTTTCGTCTGCCAAAAGAAACTTCCCCTGATGTATATGCTGCTACACATTGCATTATGTCAAGATTCACTTAAGCTAAAATTTGAAATACATCTCTCCGATCATTCACCTAGGTCACCTCCGGGTTCGAATTCACCAACAATAAAATTTAGGAAAACAACCGATAATGCAAAATAAGTATGATAAAATTCACTATTAATTTTTCTCTCATTCAATCTTGCAAAACGTTTGTTTGTCACTTCTGTGTAAGAGACTATGCAAATTTATGAGCCCTGGCATAATCTCAACTATGGCATATAATGATTTGTGGTTGAATCTGGAATATGACAGAAAAGAAAGTCAGTAAGGCATGCTATTTTAGTTCTGTTATTAGGGCAGTAAGGGAGGCAAGGACTGGGGTTTCCTTGAAAAACTCAGAAAAATTGGGAACTTGAAAAACTTGGAATTATCAGGAGAAGTAAGAGATATTTGCAACATTACTTTGACTCATGAATTGTGTTAGACAGTAAATAATTTATTTCATTCTTGGAAGTTGTAGCAACTATCAAAAGCGCTTATACAATGCCAAAAGTTTGGAATGTAGATCACAAGAGTATACGAATAAAGGGCTTGCTCTATATACCAAATAGGGGAAACTTTGCTCAGGCTATATGCCGTGCTCTGGTTACATGCTTTGTATATGCAGATGCATTTGCTCTCCCTATGGTGGTCCCAACTGCCAAAAGTTTGGGTATGGCCCCTTTCACGCTCTTACTACAAGTTTAGCTTGGAGTTTGATTCACAATTCCCAAAGTGTGGAACCTCAAGCAGAAAAGTCATTCAAATAATTTCACACATAAATAAACTGAGCCAAATTAAGAAAATTCATGCAAATAGTTTCACAAATAAATAGCCTGACCTAGATTAAGAAAATTCATCCAAATAATTTCACCCAAATAATCCAACCCAAATTATGAAGCACAAGAAATCTAGCAAGCTTTACCATGATAGAAATTATGAAGCACAGGAAATCTAGCAAGTTTTACTATGTGCACACTAGTAGAGGAGAAATGTATTGATTTATCCTCTTATTTATGAAAAATCATTATGGTCCTCTAAATCTCCATTAGAATTTTACCAAAACCATTGTCAAAGTTTTCAATCATGAGATTTTTATATAGTTTTATAGCCAGAGTTAGTTATATTTTCAAGAAAAAAATTGGTCCAATATTCATTTTGAATTCCAAATCTTTATGGACGAATAACTAAAAAAATATTAAACAGTAAAATTATCCTCACTGAAAGCATACATTGATTGTGAAAATAGCTTCTCAATTTTTTTTTATGGTTGGAATTTGGAACTCATGTTGCTAATAAGATAGTTTGATCTCAATCAGACTATTAATGTATACAGATTACCTAAGAACCAGCCTAGATCCATCTAACTCTGGATCTATCATGCGCCGAGAGGGATCAAATCTCTTGAGGTGCAAACCTATTTTTTGAGTGCAAAACTTGAGGAAAGGTTTGCACCTCGAGAGATTTGATCCCTCTCGGCGCATGATAGATCCAGAGTTAAATGGATCTAGGCTGGTTCCAGTTGGAGGCATCAACGTCACATTTTTCAGATTATTAAAATTTTTGTATATTTTTGAGATGTAAGATAGATCTAGGCTAGTTTCAGTCGTGTGTTGCCAAGGAAAATCTATCAAAGATATGATTAATTTTATCACTAATATGTAAATATATCAAATATTAATATAATCATTTTAAATATGCTAAATATTTCTGAGATTGACTTGGTCATTTTAATTTTAAATTTTCTTAGTTACCTTGGTTCGTTCAGATGATAATTATTGTTAATAACTATAATGATGAAAAATGATGAAATATTTTTTTTAAATGCAAAGTGACAATAATAGTGTTGAAAGATAGAAAATGTGAATAATAAGAACGTACTCATGTTACAATCAATCTCAAACTATTTTCTTCTACTATTCTTATTTCCTCCCTTGTTAGTTTTGTTATATTTTCATATTGATTATATGAAAAAGAAAATTTAAAGCGTAAACCATTTAAATCTTTAGCTCGATCTATTGTAGTAAACATGATACCTTGTCTCTCTTGCTCTCCAATATTAATAGCTTAAATTACTATAACACAAAAATCAATCTACATTGTTAATAACTTTTTGTGCTTACACTAAAATCAATGCATATTGCTAATCCAATCACTTTAATATTAATGTACCGTCATATATCCAATTACATCAAATCATAAATCAACATATACATTGAAATCAGTGCGTTTAATGAAAACAATCAAATAAGATTAGAAAATAACTTCTACATTGAAATCAATGCACCTAATACAATCAATCAAATAAGATTAGAAACCAACATCTACACTGAAATCAATGCATTTACTCAAAGCAATCAAATAGGATTAGAAATCACCATCTACACTGAAATCAATGCATTTAGTGCAAACAATCAAATAGTATTAGGAATAATCTATATTGAAATCAATGCATCTAGTGCAAGCAATCAAATATAATTATAAATCGACGTCTAAATTGAAATCAACACATCTAGTGCAAGCAATCAAATAGTATTAGGAATCATCACCTACACCGAAATCAATGCATCTAGTGCAAGTAATCATATATCATTAGAAATAAATATCTACACTAAAATCGATGCATCTAGTGCAAATAATCAAATAGGATTATAAATCACCATCTCCACTTAAATCAATCCATCTGGTGCAAAAAATATTCTTCCCTCTCTCCACCCTCCATCCATATCTATATCCCCATCCATCTCTCTTTTTTTTGTCTCTATCTCACCCCCCTAAACACACACGCTCTCGCACTCCATATATATCATTCTCTTTGTCGATCACCCTCTCTCCCCATCTCTCTCTTCTTCCCTCTCTTCCCCTTCTCTCCCTCTCCTCCACTAATATCTCTCTTTCCTCCTTTTTTCCTCTCTCTCTCTCTCTCCATCTTCCTTATCACTCTCTCTCTCTCTCTCTCTAGGAACCAACATCTACACTGAAATCAATGCATTTACTCAAAGAGATCAAATAGGATTAGAAATCGCCATCTACACTAAAATCAATGCATTTAGTGCAAAAAATCAAATAGGATTAGAAATCATCTACATTGAAATTAAGTCATCTAGTGCAAGTAATCAAATATAATTATAAATCGACATCTAAATTGAAATCAACACATTCAGTGCAAGCAATCAAATTGTAATAGAAATCACCACCTACACTGAAATCAATGCATCTAGTGCAAGTAATAAAATATCATTAGAAATAAATATCTACACTAAAATCGATGCATCTAGTGCAAATAATCAAATAGGATTAGAAATCACCATCTCCACTTATATCAATCCATCTAGTGCGAGAAATATTCCTCCCTCTCTCCACCCTCCATCCATGTCTATATCCCCCTCCATCTATTCTTTTTTGTCTCTCTATCTCACCCCCCCTAAACACACGCGCTCTCGAACTCCATATATTTCAATCTTTTTTTCAATCACCCCCTCTTCCCATCTCTCTCTTCTTCCCTCTCTTCACCTTCCATCTATATCTCTATCTTCCCCTTCTCTCCCTCTCCCCCATTAATATCTCTCTTTCCTCCTTTTGTCCTCTCTCCCTCTCTCTCCATATTCCTTATCACTCTCTCTCTCTCTCTCTAGAAACCAACATCTACACTAAAATCAATGCATTTACTCAAATAAATCAAATAGGATTATAAATCGCCATCTACACTGAAATCAATGCATTTAGTGCAAACAATCAAATAGGATTAGAAATCATCTACATTGAAACCAATTCATCTAGTGCAAGTAATCAAATATAATTATAAATCGACATCTAAATTGAAATCAACAAATTCGGTGCAAGCAATCAAATTGTATTAGAAATCACCACCTACACTGAAATCAATGCATCTAGTGCAAGTAATCAAATATCATTAGAAATAATTTTCTACACTAAAATCGATGCATATAGTGCAAATAATCAAATAGGATTATAAAACACCATCTCCACTTATATCAATCCATCTAGTGTGAGAAATATTCTTCCCTCTCTCCACCCTGCATCCATATCTATATCCCCCTCCATCTCTTCTTTTCTGTCTCTCTATCTCACCCCCCGAAACACACACACTCTCGCAATCCATATATATCAATCTCTTTGTCAATCCCCTCCTCTCCCCATCTCTCTCTTCTTCCCTTTCTTCACCTTCCATCTATATCTCTATCTTCCCCCTCTCTCCCTCTCTCTCCATCTTCCTAATCACTCACTCACTCTCTCTCTCTTCACCTTTCTCTCTCTATTTCTTTCTTCTTACCTCTCTCCCCCTCCCCCTCCAAGTCCATCTCTCTTTCCCTCCCTCTCTCCACTCTCTCACATCCTCTCTCTTCCTTCCTCTCTTTCCCTTTCTCTCCCATCTCTCTTTCCCTCTCTCTCTCTCTCTCTTCGCCCACCAAATATGTTACTATATCCCTCCCTCTCTCCTTATATCTCCTTCTCCCCCCTTATCTCCATCTCTCCTTATTTGTCTCTTTATCTCAGCCCCAAACATACACGCTCTCTCTCTGTCTCTCCCTTGTCACTCCTTCTCTCTCTCCACTTCTCACTCTTTATATTTCTTATTTCCTACATCTCTCCCCCTGCAACTCCATCTCTCTTATCGATCCCTCTCGTCCTTCCTCTCTCTCTCTCTCTCTCTCTCCAATACTCTCTCTTCCCCCATCACTCTCCTCCTCTCTCTCATCCTCCTCTCTCTCCCTTTCTCTCCCACCTCTCTCTCCCTCTTTTCCCTCCAATCCTCTCTCTTCTCCCATATCTCTCCCTCTCTCTAATCCTCTCTCTTCCCCCATCCCTTTCTTTCTCTCTCTCTTTCCACCCCTCTCTCTCTCCAACTACATTACTATATCCCTCCCCCTCTCCTTCTCACTTCTTCTCCCCCCCCTTCTTTCCATACATCTTACTTTGTCTCTTTATCTCACCCCTAAACATACACACTCTCTCTCCATCTCTCCCTTATCACTCTCTCTCTCTATTTCTTCTTAGTTATTTAAACTAATGAACATAAATATTCGTAAATATAAAGCAGATTATGGAGTAAATATGAAAAGAGGTTTTATTTACTTACCATACCCCTAGTTTATTTATATTTTTATTTTCTTACCATACCCCTTTTCTTTACTATGGTATTTGGCCCATAGGCTTGTTATGTAATTAGATTTTTATTTATAATCCTATTTGATATATTTTTATTTATTTACATTACCTATTTATGCCTCTTTTATATTTATTTATTTACCCATGGTATTTGGCCCATGGTATCAATATTAATTTGTCCCATGGTATTCGTCCCATAAGCTTCATCTAAATAAAACCTCTTTTTAAAGTTTTTTTAAATATAAAAAGGTTTATGGAATAAATATAAAAAGAATTTTTATTTATTTACCATACATCTAGTTTATATATTTTTTATTTATTTACCATAGCTCTGGAGTAAGTATAAATTCATTTTACAAATATTTAATTAAAAGAAATATTAAAAGATTTTGGATTTTGATTGTTTGTGTTGAATTAACTCTTTTCTTTTGATTTAGAAAATGGTGTTGACTTTAGTAAAGAGTAAAGATGTTTAAAATTTTACTTAATTTGGAAATTCAATGTGGTATTTTTTTTTGTTAAAGGCAAATTTATGATCCATTCAAATTCACGTATATAATTTACTGTCCATTCAAATTATATAAATAATACATAATTGTATTAGAAATTGATATATGTTCTAGCACAATGCGATTTTTATTTTTATTTTTTTTTAAATTTAAAACTTAAGCCGACACTTATTTTTTATTTTTATTTTAATTTAAAATTTCAGCCGACATTGAGGACGTGACCCACCTGACATCGGGGTCATACTGGGCTGTAGATGCGCCTCTCGGCGCAATAACAAAATCTAGATGGGTTCCCTTTCAATTACTTTGATAAACATGGATCCTTTTGGATTTGAGTGATGCCATAGAGAGTTCGGTGATTTTCTGGATTCCATTGTGGCAAATGTCTGCTATTGTTTCCAATAAGTTTAATGTTTGCTCAAAAACTTCTTAGCTGGTGTCCCGTAAAATGCTTGGAAAAATGACCTATTGTTGCAAGAACACACATTTTCCATGCCAATTAAAGCATGAAACTAATTTGAAAATTTCTTTTGTAACATGAGTAAAATCAATACAGACATTAAAATCAAGAAAGTACTTTGAATGTGAACCATCATTCCAATAAGTAATGAGATGAAATGTGTACTTATAGTTGGAGCTTCAATGCAGAAATTGAGATGAAATGTAAGTACTTTGAATGTGAACCATCATTCCAATAAGTAATGAGATGAAATGTATTTACAGTTGGAGCTTCAATGCATAAATTGTATAATAACATAATATAAGAAACAAAGGGGACATCTACAAGATAATAGAGGAATATAAGATAGACAAATAGAGTTAGACTAGGTCTTGAAAATTTTGTATGTCTTAGATGCCATAGAAAGTTGTCTATGGCATCAACCTTCTCCTACTGGACAACTCACACTTGGACAAAGCACCAAAATGTTGGTGTCCAAGTGTGAATGATTATTCAAACCCTTTCCCACATTAATTATAGATCCGTGATGCGTTGGTTATTGCAAGGCTAACGCACAAAATATATGCAGATGACAATAACACATTTCTATGTTAATCATGGATTCGATAAACTAAGCAAAGAAAAAAACCATTGTAACAACAATGAAAGAATAGCAGCAATGAATTGTAAAACTTGCAATACATTCACATCAAGTAAGGATTATAGTAATTACAACAACTGTCACAACAATTAAGAAATATACAAAAGAGGAAAAGAAATTAACACATACACAAAAAGCATGCAACACCTGGTCAGGAGAGTGGGCCCAACTCCATGGTCAGGGTTGCAATAGATTCATAAACTCACGAGAAGGAAAAAAAGATAACTTGCATTAACTTAATGAAAAGTTTTGTTACAGATCTCAATTCCCTGCATAGCCAACCCCCGATTCACAGCTTCAGAGCCCTTCTTATACAAATGATTACAATGGAAATTCCTGAAACCCCGACAACTAGTTCCTACAATTACACAGTTGTTATAATAGACAGACTATATGAGAAAGATAGCAGAGGAAAGGTTCTTGAGTTGTTGTGTCATTGCAACGCTGCCCAAGATAGCGCTGCCAGCTCAGTAGTTGTTCCTAGAATTGCGAATATGGTCATCCGGCCACCGAATCTGCAAAAGAAGTTAAATTAGTGAATCACTTAGGTAATAATCCCCGTGACTATACTTCATTGACTAAATACTCCAAGAAGACACAACGAGGGGTTTACCTGTGCACTTTAGAACATGAATCGAATGTTAATGACACAATTGGATAAAGAAAATAGGATAGATTGGAAGGAAAAGATGTGCAGGTTTGGCTCCCAACAATTGACAGATTGAAAAAGGTAGCACACTTCATTCTGGTGAAGTATACTTACTCATCTAGTGATGTAGCACAAGTTTTCATTAAGGAGAAAGTGAGGTTGAATGTTGTTCCAAAGAACATTGTGTCAGAGAGAGATGCTAAGCTCACTTCTAGGTTCTCGAAAGATTTAATTGCAGGTTTGGGTATAGAGTTGGCCTTCAACATAAATTATCATCCATAGATAGATGAACAAACAAAGAGGGTCAATATGATTTCAAAGGACACGTTGAGAGTGTATGTTATGCATTAAGAATGAAAGTGGGAAGAGTACCTTCCACTGGTTGAGTTTGCTTACAATAATGGGTATCAAGAGTCACTAAGGATGAGCCCGTTTATGGCACTCTATGGAAAGAGTTGTAATACTCCCATCAGTTGGAGTGATCCAGTGAACAGGGTGTTGATAGGAGCAGATATGTTGGCAGAGATGGAATAGGAAATGTATGTTATCAAGAAGAATCTAAAGGAATCATAGGATATACAGAAGAGTTATGTAGACTAGCACATGCCATTTAAGGAGTTTTAGGTTGGGGAGCATGTATACTTGCACATCAATCCCAAGAAGATCTCCTTGAGTATTGGGTCATGTGCGGAGTTGGCACCTCGATATTGTGGGCCTTTCGAGATTCTTGAGAGGAATGGACTAGTGGCCTATAGACTTGCACTGCCTTTGGCAGTGAAATTCCATGATGTTTTCCATTTTTCATTGCTTAAAATGTATGTAAATGATGTTGATCATCTTAATTATTTGTTTATATTGCAGGTGGAGCCAGAAGGAGAATTCCAACCGAAACCTTAGGGAATTTTGTAGAGAAAGATGCTAATGCTCCGGAACCAATCAATTGAGCAGGTTAAAGTGAATTGGAATCACTTTGGACCCTATGAATCTACATGGGAGATGGTTGATCATATGCAAGCAATGTATCCTTCTCTATTCTCTAGTTGAGCGGATTTCTTTTGGTATATGTTTTGGTGGTGTGTTTTGGTTATGTCTATATATGCATATGTATGATGTAAATACCACAACGAGTTGTGTTATAAAGCTCCAATAAGCGATATGGGTATCATGTTGTTATGTTTTCCATGTTGGTTTGTTGTTGAGTAGTTTGATCAATGTAAATACTGCATCGAGCTAAGCTATAAAACTCCATGGGAAGTATGTTTTTATTTTTAGTGGTCTTACTAGTTATAGGTGTCATTGAACGTCGAGGAGGGTATTTCCCTAAGGGGGAGGGGTCTGTAACAACCTCAAGTTAAAAGTTCATGTAATAAAGTTAATAAGGGAAAAATAAGACCAAGGTCAGGGGACATGTATTCCAAGTTGAACGTTGGGAAAAACATCATAGAGGGGTGTTAATTTGGTTTATTATGGCTAAAGGAAAGTGAAAAGGCAAAGAGGAATTATTTGGCATTTATTTATGAAAATAATGGAAAAGGAAAAGAGGCATTATTTGGTATTTATTTATGAAAATATGGAAAATAGGAGAAAATGAAGGTGAAGGGTCACAAGTTGCGTGAGGGGGAAATTGAAGGAAAAATAGATGAAAATGAAGAAAGTAGAGGCCTCAATGATAAAAAGGCTTATGAGGATGAGTTCACAGATTTTGATAGTTAGCTTTTGTCAATTCGGTTTTGGAGGTCTCTCTCTATTCTCTCTCTATTTCATACTCTTGAAAACTTAGAGAATTCTTGGAGCACTCTAGCATTAGAGCAAGGAAAGCAAAGGAAGGGCAAGAAAGTGAAAGAAAACAAGGATTAAGCAAGGATGATGTTCGATCAAGCAGATTCAACGAGAATAATTTTAGTTAACAAGTTGCATGTGTGATTTCCTAGCTGGTCTATGGATGCATGATACATGCATGTATGTATTTAGTTCTCTTGCTATCATTGGCAAGGATTTTTCCAAGTATGATAGTGGTTTCAACCTCACCTTGTCATTTTTGGATAGCCATGGTGTGATCGAGTTCTTTAATTGGTTGAGCTAGGTTTCTAGATGGTTTCGAAACAGAGTGGGGTGATCTCAAGAAAATTCCCAAAGGCCTACGAATCCCTTGACTGGTAATTGAGGGATACATGGTAAATCCTGAGGGTGGAGACGGGAAAATTCCTCATGGTTTAGGTGCAGAGATATGGCAGAATCCATGCTTGTTTAGGGCCTAATGATCCCTAGATCAGTATATGGAAATATTGTGGTAAATCCTAATAGTATATGCTTATTGTTTGGCTTAGGAATCCCTTGACTGGTAATGACAAGATACATTGTAAAGCCTTGTTGTATGGATGAGGGCTTTAGGCCTAGTAATCCATTGATCGGTAATGTTGGGATACACAGTAAATCTTGAGGAATCCATGGTTGTTTTTTTGTGAGTCCCACATTCATGCTTGGAATATGACATGGGGGTGATTGGTTGAAAGAAAGATTTGGTTTAGCCCAATCTTTGGTTGGTGGTACGTGGAAGTCCCTGACTTGGTTGGATTTTTCATATGTTAATAAGAGTTTTTTTCCTCTTGTATTTCATGAGTATTTATACTTGTTATTATGTGGCTTTAATGGATGTTCTATAATTTTTATTATTCTCGTTATATTCTGGTTATAAGCATGGTTTAATGTCAGAATTTAGTTATCGATCTCATCATGTTTTGATTAGTAAATGAATGGTTAATGGATGTATGACCTAACCTATGATAATGCAACTATTGTGAGAGGGCATGAGACCTTCTTGACGATTCTCAAATAAGTATGGGATCCCCATGTTCAGATGTGTAATCATGACATGTACATTTGATCTGAATTTGATCATTATATTGTTTTTCATCCATATCGATGCATTTGGATTGGAAAAAAATGGAGGAATTAGCTCACATGACCGTTTTTACGGGTGAGCCTTAGTTTGGAAAAACATGTCTAAAATATTTTAGGAGCGTTTTGAGGCATCAAAAGATGTTTTTTGGGGGTAAAATTTTTTCACTTTAGCGTCACATCTTTTCATGCTATTCTACACACAAAGATATTTCCAACGCCACAAGAAGCGCGTCAATCGAAGTCTGTATGCAAACGTTATGCTACTCAAAAGTTGGCCTTCCTATTTTCACACCTATAGTTCATGAGAATGTCGCATCAACCCCCATTATTCATGGAAAAGGGGTTAGCCACGTATTTTTGATGTAAAAGACTCTATCAGGGTCTATATTGTAACTCTAGTTAAGAGTTGTTGCAGTCAAAATTAACCACTAGTAGTCTATCGAGTTGTGTTATAATCGGGCCACTAGGAGGAAGAAGCATTCATTCTTTTCAGAGAATTTTGACTTGAGCAAAGATAGCCAGGAGAGATAGGAGGTGGAGCACATAGAGAGGATCTATGCACTATAGTAGCCCACAGGCCATAGACATTACTTTGTTTGTACCTGCATCCATATTTCTAGACAGAGAAAGAGAGCGAAGCGGCCTCACCTTACAGTTGGGTTTTCTCTCGAAAGGGTTTCCTAGAGAGCATATATTATTTATTATGTGTATGTGAGCTTACTTTTTTGTTCTCTAATTTTCTACATAATTTATAATCACATGGATGTATTAATTACAATTAAATCTACAGATCAAGAATTTTAATAAAAATATAATAGTGGAAAATCTTATATTTTTAATATAATACTATCAGATCTATCGTGGCGAACTGTCCAATGGAATATCCGTGATAGTTTACAGATCAAGATTACCTGTTCATGATGTGTTTGACAGAATGATTGTCATGGTTAGGTGAAGTTCTTGTCTAAGTTTGTATGGAAGGCTTTGTCCCTATGTCATTTATCATTTTTGAAAGTTTCATTAAGTTCTAGGAAGTGGTCTGGAGACTAGCCCTGAAAAAGTGCCTCAGATCTCACGGTCGCTGGCACAAAAATGGGTGAAAAATACTGCAGTCACTCCCTTGCAGGCTTATATATGCGACTAGAGGCTCTCAACCACATGGATGCAAAATTGTGCATGCGACCAGGAGTTAAGACCAGTGAAAAATAAAGTTATCTCAAGGTTTGGGCACTCGAAAGGGTTGTTTAGCCCTTGGGGGTCCCCTAGCACCTGAGGCAAGTCAGTAAGGTTTTGTTTTGTCAATTCCACTTCCTTAAGGACATCTAGGAGGTTGAACTATATCATAGTAACTCTCAGTCACATGTTTACCCCAGTAGGTCACTTAACTTGGGTAAATGTGGGAGGAGGGCATTACATATATACATGGTCAAGTTCTCAACATCTTCCTTAATGTGACCTACTCTAATGTTTAGCCTGTAAAATTATTCAATGTACTCTTTAACTGTCAGGGTTTTTTCTATTAGGTTTTGCAGCTATTTGAATAAATTCAACTGATAATAGTTGGGCATGAATTTTCTCTTAAAGTTGACCACCATTTTGTCTTAGCTCTTCATACTTTCCTTTCCCTTCCTCCTTTAGTCCTCCTACAACTCATCCCGCCATAATTCTACATGTTCCTGTAGCCTGCTCACTACATATTTGACCTTCTAGTCATCCTCCACATATTCAGAATCACAATATTTATCTAATGAGCTAATCTAATTGAGCAACACTTCCACATTTACATTTTTGTCATATAGTGGCACCTCCATTTTTGGCCTAGACTTACTTCGGTAACCAACACTGCTAATTGTTCTTGTACTTGTTGTCTTCTTGGAGATCCTTCCATCTCCGCTTCTAAGCTTGTATCTTCACACTTGCTGATGTCTCCCATGTCATGTTTTCTTCTTTACTTTGTCTCCATGGCTTCTATTCTCACCTAGATACATCTCAACTCCAACCTCAATTCCTCATCCATCCTACTTCTTTCTCGGCCTCCTCTTCCAGACAACTTACTTGCAATATCTATTTAACCAGTCTTATCCAAAACCTTCTTATTGAGTTTTAGACTTTATAGAACTTCAAGCTATGATACCATTTAACATAGTAGGAAACGCTTGTGGTTCCTTTTTACTTATCAGTCCCTCTAGCCTCAAACTTTATCTGTGCATGTGGTTAAAACCTAGGGCTTAATGTTAGAGGTGCTTACACCTATATCCTTTATCCTTCGATGGTTCTCGTTATAATTAAAGTTCTCACATGATCTGATTGTCACAACTCTCCCAATGGCCAAATATATCCGGACCCAGATTAATTATTCAACTATAGATGTCTCTGAGTGTTTGGGGTTGGATATGATAAATTGAATGCCAAAAGGCCTGCATTTCAAAAAATGAGCTCAACAAAATCAAAATAAAATATATATCTTGCCTTTCTTGCACTGGTCCCTTAGGGGATTGATCCAGATATATCCAGTATCTGGGTTATTGTAGCAACAACACCTCTTGCGACGAGCCAAACCTCATCTAACCTAGATATATGCTTGATCTAGTGGTATGGGTAACTTTGTGAGTGTTAACTTTAACGAAGAGACAAATGCTAGATCCACGCCTTACGGGGTCCCATGTTAGTTCAGGGGTCCAACAGTCCAGGTGCTAATTCCTTGTGTGCATCATGGTATCATCAAGATGTCGTCATTTTTTCAGTTGACAGAATTCACAAAAAAATATTCTAGCTTTGTTTATTAATGAAATTCACCGCAAAACTTGAATCTGTCCCTGCTTTGCAACTTAGAACATTTTCTTTTCTCCATGAACTAGTAACAATGATTGCACAAGGCCTTTTAATTAATCTATGACTGGTCAAGAAAATTAATGCTTTAGTCCAAGCTTAATATATGAATTCAAACAAACCAAAACACAAAAATTAATACATAGAAATCACAATACCATTCAATTATCAAAGAGCAGTATCGCGTTTATCTTATACACTCAAAGGGGCATTCGCTTACTCTTTCCTGCGCAATTGCAGGGTTTGCATGATACATCTTTGTATTTACAAGCGAGAAGAAAATATCTGGTAATAGAAGGGGAGGTCACTTGGTAGCAATGCCTCTCCTGAAATTATATCTAAGCTTTCTCTAGAAGCCCTCTACTAACTAACTAGGTGCATTTGTCTTATAAGGGACATATAAGTAAAACAAACACATATTTATAGAAATATTTAAAGAGGTTTCTTTCATGGGAAAAAATGTGTTGGGATGGTCTTGCATCATTTATTATGTTTATTAATTCAACTATAGTTAATTATGGTCAATTAGGTTTACTTGGTTGACTTATGCTTACTAAGTTGACCTAGGTTTAATAGGTTTACCTAAGCTTACTATGTTGATTAGGTTTACCTAAGTCAACAAGTTCAAGCGTAGTCAACCATGTTCAAACTAACTCAACTATCGACAACCATGGTCACTATGGCATACTTTAGTTGGTCAACCATGGTCAACCACATTTACTAATGTGGTTAAACATGGTCAATATTTTCATACATTATCAACCATAAAAGACTATAGATAACATGGAAAACCACAATGAACTTGGTTAACGATGTTTGGTGATGGTCAACATGGCTAATATAATTAACATCAGTCAAAATTGTTTAGTGGTCTACAAGATCAACCATAGTCATTTATAGCTAAATGTTGACAACCATGGTCAAGCGTGTTCCCCCATGGTCATCCATAGTTAACCGTAGTCAACCTTTTTCAAACAAGCTCAACCATGGTCACCCATTGTCACCATGGTTAAACATGGTCAACATGGTCATTCATGGTCCCATTTAATTTGCCACAATTTATCATATACATCCTTGGTCAACCATCATTGACCATGGTCTATTAAGGTCAATCATGTTAAATCAAGGTCAACCATAACCAATTATACTCAACCAAGGTCAACCTTAGTCGACCAAGCTCTACCTCGATTAACCATGATCAACATTGTCATCCTCGCCAACACTCTTCAGCCATTAATGTAACTATTACTATAACATTAACATTGACATTAATGTCCCAGATGCGGGTGAGGAGGACATATCTTAATTTTATGGGACGGGGGTGCGGCATGGAGTGGAGACACCTGCCCACCCAAAATGCAGTTGGCGTTTGGCATTTAACTCCCGTTGCAAATTGTTCGATTGCATTTACTCCCGGCACTGTTTGCAATCCCGACTCCACTCCTCTGTGTGATCTCACGTGTGACGATATGCATTGGCCTTCGACTCTTATTAATGGGGGTTTAATGCCGGGTGATTTACAATGTAGGGTCATTTGGATTGAAATTATGGTGAGTTGCTCTGGTTTTGATAGCGCTCCTCTGCCGATGAAACAATGGTGCTCCCCAGACGCAGGGCTCCCTTGTGTGAGAATGGTTACAGGGAAACGTAGCCCACTGAGCTGCTGTCTGGACCTTGGAGAGAATTTCCACTTCTCACATTCTAGGCTTTGTATGTTTGCTTCGGTCTCTCTGAACTTTCGTTTTCTTCAGGCCTCTGTCAGTCCTGCTCTTCCATCACTTCTTGGGCCTTCTGCTGAGACCATGCCTATGCCTCGCCTTCGTCAAAGGATGAGGTGCCGTAGGGGAAGCACTAGATGCCAACCTCTGTGCTCTCCCTCCACCTCCAGCGCCTCTTCCAATTCGTCTTCACACTCGAGCCGCCATATCAGAAATAGGAGGGGTCGCTTGCCTCACTCTAGCCAACGCCTGGGCTCCCTGGGGCCTCCAAATCTCTCCGCACCACCTCACCCAACACCTCAAACGGCGTACTTTTCTTTCAACTGCTCACTTAATTTCCCTCGGGTCACGACCTCTATTTCAGTGGTATTCTGCGAAGAGCCCCAGGTGGATGCTCATAGTTCGAGCCCGGTGGGCATGTGCAAAGCTGATGCCCAGACCTCGGACTAGCAGGCAGGGTTGGTGCAGTCGTCGAGTACGACAATTCAAGGTCAAGCGAGCGGGAATCGGTATGTGGAAATGGCGCAGGGAGATCTTGGGCAAGCGAGCGAGACTCATGACGTGATTATGGCACAAAGAGTTCCACCACCCTCCAGGCAGGTGGTCAATTCCATCACGGACCTGTTCATGAAAGACAACGACCCGGATGCACTCTGGTGCAGAGTTGTGGAAGAACCACCTGATGAGTAGTAGCTCCTTCTTGGTTTGGTTTTCCTGTTTAGTTTTGGCCCATACTCTCGGGCTTGTTTTTGAGTATTTTTTAGTATCAGTTCATAGCTCAGTTTTTGATAACTGTAAACTTCAGAAACATCATTCTATGGTACCCCTGCGTGGGAAGCATTTAGAAAACTACTCAAGGCTGGTTTCCCTCTATGAGGGCAGTCTTTCTCTTTGGTTTTTTGTCAAGATTGCCACAATACTGGGCAAAGAATAGGCTTCGGCCCAATGTACATTATTTCCTTTGTTAATAGATTACCTTAACTTAGAAAAAAAAACATTGACATTAATGTAGCATCAACCATGGTCAACATTAATGTAACAATGTAACAATCATCAACATTACTGTAACATAAATACATTGTCACATTGATGGTTGACAACAATCAACCATGGTCAATCTTTATAAATTATCTTCAATGTCACTCATCCTCGTCAATGATGAACAACCCTCGAATACCATTGTCAACCATGGTCTTGATAACCATTTTTAACCATAGTTAACCAACATGAACTATAGTCAATCAAGGTCTATGAATCTCTCTCATGCATGTAGGCCATCTATTATCACAAGCACATTAGTTAATGTGGTCGTTATAAAGTAATTAATGATGTTATCCACCTTTTATATGTAATCTAAATTATGAAATAATCTCAATTAACATATATCAATCACACTTATTAATGTCATTATGCTAATAATTATATGTAAATATAATTATGGAGTAGTCTTTAAGTCTGAATTTTTGGAGTTTTTGACCGATTTTTGGTCAGAATCTAATGAAAATATTTGTTCAAATCTTGATCTGTGTTGTTTAAACTGGTTTTTTTGTCTACATATATGGATTAAACGCCCTCAAAAACCTATAAGGCACTTAAAAACTACTCGTATAGTTATAAATAGAGCGACTAGTCTTTAAGTGCGACTTTTTGGAAAGTTTTCCATATTAATTTTCCATGTCATTTGTCTAGAATCCAATATGTATTCTTTGAAATGACAAGTTTGACAAGTGAACTCTTCACAATTGAAGTGTCCTAGAAATTTTTGAAAGTATTGAATTCATATTTGTAACTAAAAAAAATAGCAAAAATCAAGATTTGGCTACAATTTTTTAGTTGATTTCCAACCAAAAAACAAAACAAACATAAATTTTTAAAAATCGCACATAAAGATTAGTACATAAATAAAATCATTACATATCTATCTATGCAATTAGAATAACTTCAATTGAAGCTTTTAACCAACATGACGGTGACATACAAAACACAATAAAATAATATTCTGTAACAATCATTTTGAAAATAAAAGAGAATGTATTTTGTTATAAACTAAATTCAAATCCACCAACCAAAGGTTGATATATAAGTTTTCCGTATTGGGAGTTAAATATGCTTGTAATTTGATTTATTTTATTTACTTGAGTTCACATTTCAGTTTATTACATTATTTGTGTTAGGAGTTAAATATGTTTGTAATTTGATTTATTTGATGTGAACTTATTAAGTTTACATTTCAGTTTATTACATTATTTTGAAAATAAAAGAGAAGAAAGTTTGATATAAACTAAATTCATTTAAGTCAAAGTTTTTCATTTTAGAGTTACTATGTTTACATTTCAGTTTATTACATTATTTTGAAAATAAAAGAGAAGAAAGTTTGATATAAACTAAATTCATTGAAGGCAAGGTTTTCATTTGGTTTTCATTTTAGAGTTTAATAGGTTTGTATTTTTATTTAGTTTTAGTAGATTTTATGTGGTATGAAAAAGTTGTAATATATATATAATTTTAATTTAATTTAATTTAATTGTTGAATGGATTTTTATGTCATTTCAGTTTATAAAAATTGTAGTTAAAATAATATATATATATATATATATATATATATATATATATTAATTTAATTTAATTTTAATGTTTTGTTATTTAAAATGTTTAAATTAAATTATATAAATTTAACAACCGAAAATTATAATTTTCTGAAATTTTTATTAATTTTAATTTAAAAAATTAAAAAATAATTAATGGTTTATTATATTGGTTGCTTACTCATACACTTTTCAGTACTTGCTATGGGGCTTTACTAACCAGGGAATGTAGGGAGTACAGATTTGTTCTGGTGCTTTATTAATTTCTTAGTATAAAGAAGGGATGTTTATATTGCTAAAATAATAGAATTTTTTTATAATAAAAATAAAATTGAGTAGAATTATTTTAAAATTTAGATTATTGTATTAAGATTTTAAATGTTTAGAAATTTATTTTTGATGATGTTAAATCTCTTTTCACTACAAATGTATGTATACAAATATATATACATACAGAAAAATAAAAATATCTAAATAATAAAAAAATTTGAAAAAAAATAAAATCCAACAAAAAATGACTAGGCCAGACTCTATTGTAGCCTGTGCCTTTATTAACTTATCTCCCAACTTCTCGAAGATGAGGAGCATTCTCATCCACGTGTTTGACCAGTGCTGCCATTCCATTTATGAGACGAGCACTGTTTGTACGGTCGATACGAGGATGCCCATTAGTTGGAACTTTGAAGTCGCTGATAACGTGTTGATAACGTTTTTGACGGTGTCACCACATATCCTTATTGCATGCTCATTTTCACATGGCCTTATCTTGTTACCAGAAATTTTCAATTCATTCATTCCACCAATGACGATTATGATAGTTTACGTGATAACTTTAAAGTTTGGTAATTTGAAACTTCATTCCATTCCACAATGCCAGTGAACCATTAATGTATTCATTTGACTAGGGTTAACGATTATAATAGATTACATCATAAATTTAACTTTAATGTGTGAACACCTCAACCCAGTTAATCACAATGGATGAATTTCCTTGTCCATTTTATTATCTATATACATTTTCTATGTTTTGGCTCTTTCTATGATATTTCCTCATCAATACTCTGTACCCCATGAACTTCGTTGTCCATCTTATTATCTATATACATTTTCTATGTTTTGGCTCTTTCTATGATATTTCCTCATCAATACCCTGTACCCCATGAATTTCGTTGTCCATCCTATTATCTAAATACATTTTCTTCGTTTTGGCTCTTTCTATGATATTTCCTCATCAATACCCTGTACCCCATGAATTTCGTTGTCCATCCTATTATCTATATACATTTTCTACGTTTTGGCTCTTTCTATGATATTTCCTCATCAATACCCTGTACCCCATGAATTTCGTTGTCCATCCTATTATCTATATACATTTTCTACGTTTTGGCTCTTTCTATGATATTTCCTCATCAATACCCTGTACCCCATGAATTTCGTTGTCCATCCTATTATCTATATACATTTTCTATGTTTTGGCTCTTTCTATGATATTTCCTCATCAATACCCTGTACCCCATGAATTTCGTTGTCCATCCTATTATCTATATACATTTTCTATGTTTTGGCTCTTTCTATGATATTTCCTCATCAATACCCTGTACCCCATGAATTTCGTTGTCCATCCTATTATCTATATACATTTTCTATGTTTTGGCTCTTTCTATGATATTTCCTCATCAATACCCTCTACCCCATATACACTATTGCCGATTAATACAGTGTTAGGGTTGATTCTCGGCGGCTTGAAGTTGCGGCACAAATAGAAATTAGTACCCTGCATGACATACAATATAAGAGCCTTCATTATCCCCCAATCCTTATGTCTGTTGAACCACACAATTCCACTATTCTGCATCTCGTTTTCCCATCTTGTGAAATTTCTATTAAAATATTTTAGAGGTAGATAGATCGTTTTTCCATTAAATTGCAGTTAGAGTTGGAAAAACAAAACTTTCCCTCAATTTGTTTGCTTTGTTTTGATTGAGAATGAGGAGGGTCGGCCTTGATTTGCTGATTTCTGAGCATACTAATTATCATGTGTCGTCGGGGGTAGGGGTTGTATTGGTGGTTCTCACGGCGTTGATTATGGTGTCCATGGTTCTTCTCTCCTGCGCTAATGATGGACAAAACAAGAGAAAAAAACACCATCGCAGGGGTGGGTTCGGAGGCGGCGGGGGCGGGGGTGGCGCACTACTACATGTGGGGTGTTTTAAGACATTTTTTTAAGACAAAAGAAATTTTTTGTCTTAAAAAGTCACTTTTTATTTTAGTTATTTTATATTAAAATTTAATATCAATTGAATTGTCTTAAAGATAAAATTTAAGACAAAAATAGTTTGAGACAAAACTTTATATTTAGGACAAAAACGATTTGAGACAAAAATATTTAAGACAAAAATAATTTGAGACCAAAAAAAATTTAAGACAAAAGTATTTTAAGACAAAACTTTATATTTAAGACAAAAACAGTTTGAGACAAAAACATTTTAAGACAAAACTTTATATTGAAGACAAAAGTACTTTGAGACAATAAAAAAAAATTAAGACAAAAGCATTTTGAGACAAGAATATTTTAAGACAAAATTTTTTATTTAAGACAAAAGAACTTTGAGACAAAAATATTTAAGACAAAACTTTATATTTAAGATAATGGAGACTTAAGACAATGACAATTTAGACGAAACCCATTTAAAATAGTTAGCAATTAAGACAAAATCATTAGCATTCTAAAGTTTGCATTGAAATATCCATAAGTGGATAGTGGACAATTAAATTTTTTATTTTTAAAAATAGATATTCAAACCACATGAAATTTGATCATGTTATGATATTTATTTCTTTTATATTATATATATATTTTTTCATTAAAACCACATTCTAAAAATATAATAAATAAATAGATAAAAAAATATTATTTTTTGGTTGGCCACTTAAGGGGATTTGAACTTTGAATCTCATGTTATAACATAATATAACTTCATAAAAAGGTGATTGTCAATTGAGTTACATTCCATGAACTAAAATTGTTTATTTTTTTAAATATGTGCAAAAATTTAAACTAGCAATTGCACCAGATGTTGCAAAGGAAACATTGTAAGGCATCAAATAGAGAAGAATCTTGACATATAAGAAATCATTGAATGATAAAAATTTGTAAACAAAACACCATTCAAAAAAATATTCAATGAAGAATGCTCATTAGGTACAAGGGATGAAAATTTGGTTTTCAAATAGTAAATTGGCATTTGAAATTCACCTATGAAACATCAGATTATTCGAAAAATGTTATGGTCACAATAACATAAATAGATTGTTGGGGGTATAGAAATGATGCATTTGAGTGAGTTGTTGAGGAAGTATTGCCTGATGAAGGAGAAGACAGTGGTCCTTGAGGGAGACAAGTTGTCAACTTCATGAGTAGGGGTTGTTGTTAGCTTAAATTCTGCGAGTTGCCTTTTTTCTGGGTGTGCCACAACCTTGATCTTGCTGATAATACATCAGCTGGCTACTAATTGAATGCCTCCTCGGAGAGCTTATCTGCTAGTTGATTGAGCTCATTATAAACGTGGGTGAAGGATGACCATTCTAGCTCCTGAATGCGCTGCCAAATTTGAGACATCAGGGATTGAAGCCGCACATTTTACATATAAAACTTGCATTAGCTTGGTCAACAACTATTTGAGATTCTTGTCTCTTGCAAACTCTTCAAATTACCACAGGCACTTTCCAAATAAAGAAAAACAAACAATGATGATAACTGGACCTTTAAATTGGAACCAAGAGCCAGAGTATATCTAATATGAATGAATTGAAATGAATTTATATACAAAACACAGTAAAGAGCAAGAATAATCAACATATAAGGAGAAACATATTTTTTTAATGAGATCACCTGGAGATTCTCTGATAATTTGAGTGGGATTTCCTTCAAAATTCCTACAAGGTATGTTTCCGGTCAGATGTACGAAAAAACATGAGACATTATAGCTACGTAACTTGATCTTGCAAGAAAAATGAATTACTTCACCCTAAAAAATTTATTATGAATACCATTTTCGTGTGATCTTAAGATGTGGGTAAAAGTGCATTATATAAGAAAATAAAAAAATTTCAAGAAATTCCCACAAAAGTGAGTGCATCGATCTATTTTAAATTTGTTGTTCCATGTTGGTCTCTCCACTGTAGAGTTGTGGGATAGTTGTATCATGTGACTAAACTATATTCAATAAATAATCTTGCAATTACCCTGATATTTGAGGAGTAGTGCATTTTTATGTGCAACTGTATGGTTTGCGATCTCCTAATTGTGAACTACGTATAACATATCTAATTGGATGTTAGCCAAAGTTTTCCATAGGTATAACATACCCAATTTTCACCCTTTGAGGGTTGTCTTGCCCATGATCACAGACAACTTCTGATGACAACTATAATCAGACCACTTGCAATGCGTCTTCTAGATTTTAAAGGAAACACCTCCTTGAAGAAAAAATAAACAAATAAAACAAGAAAAAATGTTTTAACAATTTAGTTAGAAAAAAACTAACAACCCTCTTGAGGTGGAAAATTCCAGCCCAATTGAAAGAAGCGAGAAAACTCAAGGTATTATAGAGATAAATCAGGACATTTTGCAACTTTTTCAAGGATGCAACAAGAAATTTTTCTGTACATAATAAGAAAATATTTGCAAACGAGAAGATACCATAGTGGGAATGCACAAGACGAAGAACCAAAGAAATAAAATTCAATAAAGGAAGCACAACCACCACTCCAAACTCGCTTCTCTAAAACACATACAACCGCAATAAATCCCATTGAAGCTTACAAATTTATCAAGCCCTAATTAACTTACTAACAAATTCAACAAGCCAACATGCTACAATTTGTTGAGTCACCCCCAAATCAATTAGTAATTATTGCATGAATGTACATTTGTTTGTAATTTTATTTAAAAGGTTGAAATTCTCTCAAGAGCATATAAAATATATCCAAGAGTTAAAAAAATGGAAACTTTTCCCACCTCCACAAGGTATAATCACACCCGGATAGGTGACAACATACAAGTCTAAATATTCTACCTCTAAGTCTCAATGTCACTTCAACATGTCAATAACATACTTGCAACAATGCTTAATGATTTTTGTCTATTGGCTAAAGAGATGTACATCGATCCATCCAAAAATAAACATCTCAATCAATCCAACACCATAAATTGTGCTAAATAGTTCATCATGTTATTTCAAATATTACAATATGGTCTTGTATTAGCTCACATATTCCTTGAATATTTGAAAGCCAAACTTCCTTAGCACAGTAGACCAGAAAGATTTGTACTCTAAAAGACAAAAAAAGACAACAAACTAAAATAGGAACTTTAACTCTAATCCAGACACTTCATTCTTAGCAACATGATATCTAATGAAGATGATACGTGGAAAAAAAGGCTTCATATATTTTCTATCACATGTCAAACCGAGTGAACAAACACATGCATAGAACACATCAAAAATAGGGTTCATAGATCGACTTGTATTATATGGTTTCAAACCCTTCTTTTCTCCTTCAAGGGGGTTTCTTAAGGTCTTCAAAAAGACTTCCTTTTGCTAACCAAATGGATTGTTTTTTTCACACATGTATGGAAACGTACTTTCCAAATCATATTGTAATAGATTCATAAGGTGATATTATTGGTATTAACTACATCTTATTTGGAGACATCATCTTTATTGTAGGGGTTGGTACCTTTCAATTGGATGTGGTTGGTGATGTGAAGACTACTCAACCTCTAGTAAAGATTCATACTAACTCTAACAAGCTTATGGATGCTTGTTTACAAAGGGAGACACCTGTAAACTTAACTCATTGGATTATTTGTTTGTTCATGCTAATTATTGTTCTCAACTTTCCTTCTCCAAGGGGTTGAGACTATTTGCTTCATTTGTTTTACATGGCTCGATGAAAGAAGAAGAATGGAGATTGTCTCCACATCTTTTCCATTTCGCTAAGTTACAAATAAAAAGAGTCAAATTCTATAGCCAATAGACTAATAGCCTCTTGATACACCTTTAGTGAGCTATGCATAGTTCTCACCTATCACTGTAGCTCAATGAAATGACATCTAATATCTCCAAGGCACCATTATAAATGGACTAGTTGTGAAGTTGTTGTTAAATTATCGCCTCCAAATGTTCAATTATCATGAATTTTGGGGGAGGGGGATCTTTTGGTGTATTGAACGGGGCAAGGGGACATAAGGGTAGCATGGATGGGTAGAAGTGAGAGGTTCAAGCATGGTTTACTGAGATCTATAATCCTAACATTAGAGAATGAGAAGGAGCCTTAGGGCCTTATCGCATAGGAGCTAGGGGACCTATAGGTAAGGCAATGAGAGAAATTGATAGGGGAAACCGCAATAGTTTTGACAAGGGGATTAGGGGCCACATTATCACAACCCATATGCACTTAACCCATAACCACTAAAATACCTATCCCTTTAACCCCAAAGCCACAATCCCTTAACCCCTACACCCATAACTCATAACAAATTAACCCCTTGATCCCTTAAACCCAAAGCCACTAACCCCTTAACCCCTAACCCCTAACTTAGAATCCTTGAACCCCATAAACCCTAATCCCATGTCCTCTTAAACCTTGACCCTTAACCCATAACCCCTAACCCCTAAACTCATTAACCCCTAACCCCTTAACTCACTGACACTTAAATACCATAACTCTTAGAAACTTAACCCCTAAATCCCCTAATATGTAAGCCCTTTATGGTTAATCTTTAACCCCTGAATCCCTTAACCACTAAGCCATTAACCTCTAACCCTTAAACCCCCTAACCTATAAATCCCATAAGCCCTAACCCTTTACCCTTTACCCTTAACCCCTTGCTCCTAAACCTTAAACCCCTTAACTCCTAGAACCCCTTATCCTTTCTCCCAAACCACAGGTGCTCCAACACTAATATTCTTGGGCATATTATGCTTTTTCCTGTTAACCACTCCAAATACAACCTCTAAGAACTAGTAGGGTCCAAGGAAAAGAGCTACAAGTTCCCCAAATTCGATCTAGATTTTATGGACAATCACACTTCCCCCAAATGTCCTCCACATATTTGCCTTGGTGTATTGGAGTTTGAAAAATACATAGGATGCCACAAATAATCCTAATCATAAGACTCAACATTCCTAATGACTAGGAGGCCTTAAAAATCAAACAACATCTTAATTTATGCCTAAAATTACTAAAATTTCCTATCCCAAATATGAAATTAGAAATTCTACAAAATTATAGGGCAACAAGGAGACCAACTTCCTCTTCTATAAATTGCTAAGACCTTCTGGAGGACAAATACAAATTTTGAAAAAAATTGTTGAAATTATGCTCTTGCATCAATAGCTACCAATGTATCCATGTAGGTCACCCCCTTTAACAATAGTAATACCAATGTCATTTACCTAGAAGGAACTCCTTACATAATTCTCTCTTAGATCCCCTTCACCCATTGCAATGATTGTCTTTGATACCTAGTTGCAAGCACATTTGGAAGCAATTTAGCATATTCATGGTTGAGGATTTCGATAAGTATGCGATTTTGTTGACATCTTGTGACTGTCCTGTATGTGAATATATAAAATCATTTTTTTTGTACTAGTTTAAGGACTGATACCATCATGTGTGTGCGCTAACATGGATGGAACACTAACTACAAGTTGTATATATTGTAATGTAAATGAATAATATCTTTTGGAAAAGGCTCCACTCATGATGCCATTTCGCAAATGCTTTCACTCACCAATTGTGGTCAGATTTTAAGGTACCATGTTCTCATAAGGGTAAACCTACCTATCCATCTCTTTAAATGCACACATCACACATGCTGGCTTGATCTTGTGCTTGTTTTGGGGAAAAAGTTATTGCATTGGATTGACCCTGATTTGACAGGTAGATTTATAAAGATTCTGCATAGTACGTATATAAAAATATGTCGAGTTATCCATAAATTTCCTGAGAGAAACTCGCCAACACAACAAATAGAATACTTTTTGCAGCCAAAGAGATTAATTGTTTCTAGTTCTTTTTCAAAACTAGTACAAACTATACACAATCCAAAATGCCTCATTTTTGGGGTATCAATATAGTATCCATTTAAATAGACACAAGCATAGGTTAATAACAGATACCTAACACAATCTCAATGAAATACTGTGAGTAGAGAGAGCCACGGTTATATATCTGGTTTAGTCAAAAATGGATTGATATCTTCCTCAATGTGGACTGCCAGCTTGTTTTCCACTTCTTTAATCAGGTCATGGTTGTCTTGGATGCCCTTGTGATAGTCTGAAACTACCAACTCCAATGCCATTAACTTTATCCCAGTGACCTCCTAAACCCTAAACCTCTAAACCCTTAAACATTAATTCCCAACCCCTAACCCATTTAACCCCCTAAACCTCTTAACCCCTAACACATTTAAGCCCCTAAACCCCTAACCCATTTAACCCCCTAAACCCTTAACCCTAACCGATTAAATGCTAATTCCCAACCCCTAACCCATTTAACCCCCTAAACCCTTAACCCTAACCCATTAAACGCTAATTCCCAACCCCTAACCCATTTAACCCCCTAAACCCTGACCCCATTAACCCCTAACCCCTAAAATCCTTAGCTGTTAAATCCCTTAACCCCCTAAACATCTAAACCCATAACCCATTTAACCCCCTAAACCCTTAACCCCTAACCCCTTAAACCCTAATTCCCAACCCCTAACAAATTCAACACCCTAAACCCCTAAAAACCTAACCCATTTAACCCCATTAACCGTAACCCTTTAAAATCCTTAACTGCTAAATCCCCTAACCCCCTAAACCTCTAAACTGGCCCTAACCCATTTAACCCCCTAAAACCTAAACCTCTAACCCCTTAAACCCTAATTCCCAACCCCTTACCCATTTAACCCCCTAAACCTCTAACCCCTTAAACCCTAATTCCCAACCCCTAACCCATTTAACCCCCTATACCCCTAAACCCATAACCCATTTAACCCCCTAAATCCTAAAACTCTAAACCTTTAACCCCTAACCCCTTAAACATTAATTCCCAACCCCTAACCCATTTAACCCCCTAAACCTCTAAACCCCTAACACATTTAAGCCCCTAAACCCCTAACACATTTAAGCCCCTAAACCCCTAACCCATTTAAGCCCCTAAACCCTTAAACCCCTAACCCATTAAACCCTAATTCCCAACCCCTAACCCCATTAACCCCCTAAACCCTAACCCCATTAACCCCTAACCCCTAAAGTCCTTAACTGCTAAATCTCCTAACCCCTTAAACCTCTAAACCCCTAACCCATTTAACCCCCTAAACCCTAGACCTCTAAACCCTTAAACCCTAATTCCCAACCCCTAACAAGTTCAACACCCTAAACCCCTAAAAACCTAACCCATTTAACCCCATTAACCCCTAACCCTTTAAAATCCTTAACTGCTAAATCCCCTAACCCTTTAAAATCCTTAACTGCTAAATCCCCTAACCCCCTAAACCTCTAAACCGGCCCTAACCCGTTTAACCCCCTAAACCCTAAACCTCTGACCCCTTAAACCCTAATTCCCAACCCCTAACCCATTTAAACCACTAAACCTCTAACCCCTTAAACCCTAATTCCCAACCCCTGACCCATTTAACCCCCTATACCCCTAAACCTATAACCCATTTAACCCCCTAACAACAAACTAAAATAGCAGCTTTAAATCTAAACCAGACACTTCATTCTTAGCAACATGATATCTAATGAATATGATACATGGAAAAAAAGGCTTCATATATTGTCTATCACATGTCAAACTAGGTGAACAAACACATGCACAGAACACATCAGAACTAGGGTTCATAGATCAACATGTATTATATGGTATCAAACCCTTCTTGTCTCCTTCAAGGGGGTTTCCTAAGGTCTTAAAAAATACTTCCTTTTGCTAACCAAATCGATTGTTTCTTTCACACATATATGGAAACGTACTTTCCAAATCATATTGCAATAGATTCATAAGATGATATTATTGGTATTAACTACATCTTATTTGTAGACACCATTTTTATTGTAGGGGTTGGTACCTTTCTATTGGATGTGGTTGGTGATGTGAAGACTACTCAACTTCTAGTAAATATTCATACTAACTCTAACAAGCCTATCGATGCTTGTTTACAAAGGGAGACCCCTCTAAGCTTAGCTCATTGGATTCTTTGTTTGTTCATGCTAATTATTGTTCTCAACTTTCCTTCTCCAAGGGGTTGAGTCTATTTGCTTCATTTATTTTACATGGCCCGGTTAAAGAAGAAGAATGGAGATTATCTCCACATCTTTTCCATTTTTCTAAGTTACAAATAAAAAGGGTCCAATTCTATAGCTAATAGAATAATAGCCTCTCGATACACCTTTAGTGAGCTATGCATAGCAACTGTGATCTATTCAGAGAAACCTTTATAAGGGAATTCAACAATGGCGGTATTGGTGTTGTGGAGATGTTATTTTGATGTAATATTTTGACCCTCGTGGGCGGGGTTTCGAATCCCCAGTACCCTCCCAATAAGGTCATGATCTGGGATGATCATTAGAGTCGTTGTCTTAGGGAATTATCCTTCAGGTCTGAGGTTCAAGTCATGAAGCTAAGACAGGATGGATTGTGGTGGTGTTGGAGCACAAGATTTGTGTACAATTTCATGGATTTGAAGTTGGTGCACCATATTGAGATGATGGCAAACCCCAAGGGTTTGTGTGTTGTTTCTCATGCTCCCAATAGCTTCGTGTTGGCCTGTTCAGGCTTGGAACATGGGATAATGAGAGCCAAGAGCTATGGTCTCAAGAGAACCAGATTTGTAACTTCCCATGACTCTCGCATCGCTTTCTTTGCGCTCACCTTGATGGCAGCCTCCTTGCGACTGCTAGTACAAAGGGGACTCTTATAAGGATCTTCAACACCCTAGATGCCACTCAATTTCAAGAGTTAATACCAATGTATCAATAGATACGAATGTATCCTCGTAGGCCACCCCCTTTAACAACAGTAATACCCATGTCCTTTACCTAAAAGGAACTGCTTACATAATTCTCTCTTAGATCCTACCAACCATGAATTTTTTTAGTAAAATGGATGTTCACCCTACAAGATTCTATCGCCATGGCCTAATATAATACATCCCTCTATGTCACCCATGATTATTGCATTAATGTTACACTATTAAATAGCAAAAAAATTTGAATGGATCATTCTTTGTGTTGAGTTTCATGGATAATATAAGAGACTTTGTTGGTCAAGTTTTGCAATTTTTCATCATACTCCTGAGAACTTTCTCCAACCATTTTCTTAATATCCTTCAACTTAGTAATTTTTTGTTGTTCAATGTTTAGCCTCTAGAACTTAGCTATAAATACCACCTTTAATTCGTCCAAGGCCTTAGCTACACCCTAGGTATAAATCTATATGAACTTCATGCACCATTAGAGAAGCTTCCCCCATAATGTGGTTAGGAACTTTATCAACTTAGAAACTAGCACTATAATCCTTTTCACCCTCTAGATGAATCCACATAAGAACCAATGTGGTTTTTCATCACCATTAACTTTCATAAAGTTCTTGGAACTACTATAACCATATCGTTGGTTGGATTGTTCACCAAGATAAAACCTTATAGACATGTTTGAATAATTAGGCCGACTCCCCCACTTGAACTAAAATTCAAACATAACATATGCCACTTCCACTTGTATTCCCACCTTCCTTTTGTTTTCACTACTACTATATCCAAAACTACTAAGAAAAGGTGCTTTCAAGTCAAAAGTAGAATAAAAACTTGGGATTACCTCTAGGCTTTTAAAATTCATAGGGTGGTTGGTTTGGATTGGATCCACTTTTCTTAGGCTATATTATGTCTACTACTTGACCTTCCTGTAGCTCAAACAATTAGAACACATTGCTAAGTGTTTCTTCCTCTTCTTTCTTTATGATGATATCTCTCTCCATAGGCTAATCAATATCTTACAAACTAAGGCTTCCTTTTAGACAATCATGATACATCTAACTGAACGTGCTCACCTCCTTGAGCCATCACTTCTTTTTTCTCTTCCAAATTTCTTGACATATTCTCCCCACCTATTCTTCTCTCCAAGCTCTTTCCAATTATTAAATCCCCCTATTTGAACAAGTGTTTGGTATTCTCTTGACACCTTTGAAACCTTTTGAACTCTTTTACTTGTGCCTCTATGTTTCTATCCTCACCAATAGTAATTTTCATTACCATAGTATTGTGATGAATCTCCTTCGTTCTATTCATCCACCACTTCTTAATTATTGCATTTTGATTTAAATCCTATTTTCCCCTCTTTAATGCTTGTGCCTCCTCCATGGCACCTTATTCCCTTAGTTATTAATATGATTTAATCCATTATAGGTCACCTCCAAGCATTGGTGCTTACACTTCCATGGTTGGAGAACTAAAAGACACATAATCCTCTTCCACCACAAAATTATTTATCCATGTCAGGATCTCCTTAACCAACCTTTTATAAGCTCATTTCTTGAACTACTCCTCTTCTCTTCATTTTAAAGAACTAGTTCAACTCTACTACAATCTCAATATTCTAACTCTATATGGTAATTAACCCAAACATCTTTTGCTCTTGAGACTTTTTTATTGAACTACTACAACAAAACCAAATTATGGGCATTCCACTAGATCTCTCTTCTTATATTCCAAGCCTTTGCCATGGGTGACAAATCAAGATCATCTACGTTTTCCACTTATGTTATGATAGCTTCATTAGGTGAGGGTTTTTCCTTATTTTCCATATTATATAGGAGACATAGGGTACAACTATATTTTACATATTAATCAATGTTATGTCAATGCTAAGTTATGTACCTTTCAAAACCCTAATTTGTAGATTATCTTGATTGTTGATCTTTGTTGTGATATATCTCTAAAACTTGTGCCCTCCTAAATTTGAAATTCCCTTATTTTCCCCTTCATCAATCTTGTGAATGTCGATTTGATGTCAATTTTATATTGATTAACTTATTTGTAATGGACATATAATGAAAACACTACTACAAAAAATACCTTTAGGGGTGGTTTAGGCTTGCGAAAGTCTTGTCAAAATCGTCTCTAAAATTCTTTTAGGGATTTAGTGGAGGTTTTTGAAAATTCCTTGGAGAGTCATGATTTTTGTTTTTTGTTTTTGGGGAGCACTAGATACATCTAATATAAGACAATATCACATAGTTATTTTGCAACATCTCACTATCACTTACAAGATCAAATCAATAAACATCAATTGTCACTAGATTCATCTAATTTAAAAAATCTAGTATACTCCTTTTGCACCATTTACAAAATCAAACACAAATATATAAACTTCTTATATGAAATAACAATGCTCAAATAATAAAAAATTATAATTTTTCCTACTTATAATATATTTATACATAAATTTTATCATACCAAATAATAATTTTGTTATATATCAATAATGCTAACAAAATTCATTCCAAACACTAACAAAAACATACGAGTCCAATATAAATTCCACTTGACCTTCCCTATAGACCCATGGTGACAATTAATGACAGTAGTATTCTTTTAATAGCCAAACGCTACAAGAAATTGCTATCCCTCATGCAAGTGAATATGACAAAGACAAAAGATAAAATATCTCGAGAGGACTCTTGAATAATGTATATCCAATGCTGATATTTGATTATTATTACATTTGATGCTAATATTCGATAATATTGGATTATTATCACATTTGATGTTTGGCATTATTGAACAAACAATAACTATACAATGATATTAATTATTAATTAAAAAAAATAAAGCTTGAATTATCACAAGATGAAATATGTTTGTATATTAATGCTGTGTTTGGGTTGGGTTATTTTATTTTTCTTTTAAGGTGATAATACGATATTTTCACCGCCCAACAATAGGACCGCCTGTGCTTGACCCATCTATCGATCCCCAAATTCGTTAGTCTGGGCCCAGAGACTGCTAGTGAATAATACTCATTGTTCCAGGTATCATTCAACCAGGATTTCGACTGTTTTGCCTGTGGTTCAGAGTAGGTTTTCCAGGTTGGATTTCCACTATTTTTTCTGTGGCACAGAGTAGGGTTTCCAGGATGGATTTCAACTGTTTTGTCTGTGGCATAGAGCAGGGTTTCAGGTTTATAACTGTGGCAGGTTTATAACTGTGGCCTCAAGAGAACCAGATTCGTAACTGCCCATGACTCTCGCATCGCCTGCTTTTCCCGTAGGGTAGCCTTCTTTGTAGCACCAAAGGCTTTCATAGGCTTAAAGCATCAGAGGCTCATCATTTCGGCCACTGTGTCTGCATTTCAAAGCTGTTGCAGGAAATAAACAATCAAGGGAACACCATGGGTTTCCAGCCGGGCGACTACTTCAGTTGCAGTCTATACGAAATCGAATGAAAACCTAGTGGAAATGCTCGAAGACGAGATTCATTGTGCGCTTGAATCAGACCCTCCCACCAAGGTAAAGTAAAAGCAAAATACCTAAGAGCTTATGATCTTGCTCTAAAGAGTTGCATATGGTCATGATTCCTTTGTATTGAATGTGTTTACAAGATCCTAAACCCCCGGGCGCCATTCCCTGGGAGATCGAAGATATGCTGGGAAATCAGGCGGTTATTTTGTGGAAGAAACATGGTAACGAGGATATAAAAGTTGAAGTTATGCCAGGGGACGTGGGTGACGAGGAGGAGGAGGAAGAAGATAGCGACAGTGATATCGCTTCTGTTGAACCCCATGTTTATCTAACAGTCACTATTTCTAAAGGAGAAGGTCCTTTCCTCGAGTTTATTTTCACTGGGTATGCCAAAGAGGTTTCAATCGATGCAATGGCCTTCAAACACCCAGAGAAAAATACAGCAGATGAAGGAGATCGAATTCCGAACGATGGAATTTACTTCAAGTGAGTATCATGATGCCTGATCTCTCTTTCTGTTTTTAATTTTTTTCTATCATTCTAGTCTTCTCAGGGTTAAAGGGTCTTTAGGGGCAGGCTATCAAATTTCTTTGGGTTTAGTGGTTTGGATTTTCAAGTTTTCTGGGATCCTACAGAGCTTGAGGGGTTTGAATTTTCAGGCTTCTGGGGTTTAGAGATTTGGAATTTTAGGCTTTTGAGGGTTTTAAATATATACAGGTTCTGTTTATTGATTGGAATGGATCTTATGTTTATTGGGTTGTAGCGATTTGGATGAGAGTTTACAGAAGGCCCTTCATAAATACCTGGAAGTATGAGGCATCAAGCCCGTTCTAACAAATTAACTGAGCAAATAACAATAAAAAAATTTAGAACCACACCCCATATATATAATCTAAACCATAACAATCTGCAAAGAAGATTATATCCAATTTTCCTTTGCAGTTGTTAAAGACCAATTACAGATCAGGTCGAGAACAACCACGTAAAATTTTTATGTATAGATGTCTGCAGCATAGACTCCATACAGAATAAGGCACACGGAGCATTCACTTTGTCTAGTTGCACCATTAATACAGTTTATCTTCTAGTGTAGTTCCTTGATCATATAATTGATTTCATAATTGTGACCTTTAAACAAAAACCTTCAAAATGTATGGATAACCCCAACTCAAAAAACAATTTCTAACTGGCTGGTCATTGACAGAACACCCTAACAAGCTGTCCTGTCAATGAAAAGTCATTATTTTCCAGACATGTACATGAGGCTAACATGGTGGGAAGGTTGAAAGTAATAGAAATACATCTGCTTCTAATCACAAAATGTGTTCTGTCCGTATAACAGAGGATTCCATAAATTCATAAGCGTGCTTGGGCCTCAGCAAGTGAAATGGGCAATGCTAGCATCATCTGTTCTTCAAAACTCTCGGGGACCCCATAAGGCTGTGCATTAAAGGAAGGTGGATTAGCATAATTTTTAGTATTGTGAGGAACTTCAGGTGCTTCCCTAGGTAACTCTGAAGCTGAGGGTACACTACTTGAAAAACTAGTCCCAACTTCAACTACTTCAAAACTATGATCAAGTACCCAATCAGACATTGAGCCTTGAATTCCTTCTCTTATACATGGAGAAAATGCACGTCCGATTTTAGGTGAAACCTATATCCAACTGTCTGGTGCATGGGCCTCAACTCTGTCACCACCTCCTATATCCACACTGTTTTTATCCTCTTCTGTGCATAACTGTTGTTGCTGCTCTTCTGTCTCTTGGTTTCCATGCCCTCTTTCCTGTATATCAGAGACTGATAATTCTTGCTCACTGTTTGGGTTATGATATATAACCTCCTATCCCTCTATGCCACCACTTCCAGTAGGGTCTCTGCAACTTTGATAGTTTTGAGAGCTTTTCCTTGCAGATGTTGAATCACTATTTAGTAATTGTCTTTCAGCTAATGTTGTAATTGCACAAGAAAGGCCCCCTGTCACAGAGCTACTTGGCACAACCTCTCTTGAATCAGCTGATGTTGGATGTGACATAGTATACTTAGAACTATCCCTCAACCTAGATGTTTGACCAGGTCTAGACGAAAGAATGTTTTTCAAGGAAAAAGAAGAGGGTCCCGAGATTCTATGTGCAACATGCTCCTGGATAGAGAGCCAAAGAGCTTCCATAACCATTATGTCCTCTAGGTCCAAGTCTAATTCATCATCCCTGTTGTATCGACCAGGAAAAGGTTGGGACCTTGTATCAACAACCCCAGATGAACCATGAGTTGAATGAATCCCATTTAGATCTAACGAGGAACCATGAGTGGCATTGACCCCATTAGTATCTGATATTGCATTGAAAACATGAAGATCCTCTCTGTCAACTTCTTCAGAAGGTAGTGTCAGTCCAGCATGCATAGCCTCTTGTCTTCTATGCATTCTCTTCTCCTCATCTTGAAGCTCTTATTGTCGCATCCTTATTTTTGCTTCAACCAATTTTTGCTCTTCAGCTTGTTCAATGCCTTTCTCCTCTTGTGTTTTAGCACCTCTATACTCCACAACATAGTTTGACGTTTTGCAAAAGGGACATTGTGTAGGGGCGATTACAATTTGGGGGCTTCATCTGCAAAAAACTTTCTGTACAAATGCCTTTCAGGAAACATCTTGACCTATTAAGGCTTCGATAGTAAAGAAAACAAATGGGACACTAGTCAAGATCGACAGTGGATTCCTCTCCTCCAGGATAACAAGGAGCCAATTTGGCATCAAGAATATATTGAAAAGTAGAACGTAATCGACATCTTTGTTTTCGTAGCCTATTTTGCATAAGCCAAAAGAAAGGCTAATTGTGCATCAGTCAACAAAATTGACTGATCTTGGAGTGCAGAGGAGAATGGCAGAGGTCAGTTTCCCTCAATGGGGGAGAACACTAGTTTCTTTAGTGTTATAACTTGAAACTTAGCGATATGAAATCAATGTCAGTGGGCAGCCTGTCATCATCTCAGCTAACCAATGAAGCTGGTCCTTAGTTAGCCAACTACAATGGATTTGGATAGCTTGTGGTGGTAATCATTGCATGTTAACGAAACCATTCTGATGCTTTCTCCTATTAATTGTTCATGTGGAAAAGAAAACAGATATGATGAATTTGTATTTCCTTACAAGGGATCAAAATTCCACAATAATATTGTTTTATGAGTGTTTGGCCAAATAGGCCCACCTTCTACCTAAATGTTTAGTCCCAGCCTCCAGGGCAACTAAATCTAGCTTATTATTAATACAAAATATGCTTCAGAATCATATACATGTATCACTTTAAAGTCAAGCGGGGACAATAAACATTCACAATTAACAATATAGATTAAGAACTAAATGTATAGTAGTGACTACGAGAGAACGAGGATTACTGTCCTAGTGTAGAATCCACACCTTGTGCTTTCCTAAAAATAGAAGCATCTACAGATGTAAGAAAGTGTAAACACATAAACGACTCATCTCAAATCTATTCACAACCTTGCTTTGTATCAACACACTACCAGTAAGCAGCTACAATGGAGAATTTCAATATTTTTCCTATAGATTTAGCGAATCTCTCAGATGGTTGACTGATACCAATACCGCGAGTGTAAAAGATGGACTATGAAATACGTCATAATAATTGTGATGAACATACGTACTTACAAATTCAACTAAAGTACCTTTTTAGGTTCTGACTCGATAAACATCTCTAGCAATTAATGGATAAACTCACATGGACACCTCAGACTGCACATACAGGACATAGTCGAGGAACATATGTGGTAACATGTCAATTGTGATACAAGACTGTATGAGAATTGAATAAAGCCGCACAAGTAATTATATAAATGATACACAATTGCTGAAATATTGATATTAATGAACATAACTTTGTATTTTGTATGCATTTGCGAAATGTTATGAATGCATTTCAAAATAGCACTTTAAAAATTTCAGGAAATAGCAAAATGGTGCATTTGCACAAATATACATATAAAATTTCCTCACCAAACATCTCAGAAGCTTTCAATCATCTCCTGAAAAAACACTTACACATTTTTCAAGAAGCCAAATGCATTGGAGGTGGATTTTGGAAAAATATGATGTTAGATGCAAGGTTTGAGTGGTTGAGGCTTGTGATCAGACAAAGCAATGATTTTTTTTGAGCTTTTCTAAGCCCTTCTATCCATTGTCATCATTGATGAAATTATATTTATCATTTGAGATTAGAGCACTGCAAGTGCAAATGGAATTTTAATGAATAACCATTACAGGCTCTGTATCTGCAAGCATTATGAGGAGTTTGCAGTTGCAGGAAGTTTGTGGAATATATGCTGATTACCATGTCATTTGTGATACAATACCATCCGTGGATTGAATAAATCAGCACAAGCTATTCTATAAATGATACATAATCATTGAAAAGTTGGCATTATTGAACATAACTATGTATTGTGTATGGGCTTGTGATTTAAAAGTGACAGTTTAAGGATTTCAGGAAGTTGGGAAATGGCATGTGTAGGAGAAATCAGATGTTACTATCTTCTTATGTACTATTCTAGACAACTCTCCAGTGGTCTGTTTAATGTTATTGCTGAGGAGGTTATTTTCAAAAATGTTATATGGGGAATGGTAGCCAACTTTGAATGTTATTTGTCACAGATGAATGTATTTATTGTGTTAGAACGTTTAAATTAATAAGCACTTTGTTTTGTATCCTTTAATCCTTTTTGGTTTGCATACACCTTTATTTTATGTGCGTGCATTCATGGATGTGAGCTCAACGATAGTTTTTCCCATTGATTTTGTTACTTAATGGGTTTGAACTTTGAATATGTTTTGGAAGATACAATTTTGTGTTATGTGTGCTAATATTTCACAAATTGTGTAAGGAAATATCTGTTACACTGTTTTTATACTTTTGATTTATGAATAGGTTAGTTTTAGATCCATTTTCAATTCACTGTGCAACGTGAACTTGTGGATCCTGTATTCATAAAGTGATATTGTGTGAACTTATTAATCTCATTCTCTTTTATTTTAGCAGTTTTTTTTTTTTTTTTTTTAATCTTATCGAATTGTAGTTCCTTATCTTGTAAATCCTTATTCATTTTAGTATGCAGATAGATTGTGAATAGTGTCTTTGTATACATCAAGACACTTCCCTTCCATGGTCACCGCTTCACCTTCCGGCGTTCCTTTGCGCCTCTTGGTGCAATTGCTAGTTAAATAGTCGGGTGGAAGTGTATTATTTATCAAGTTTAATTACTATATCTTATTGTAAGTCCCCTTCATAAAAAGAAAAAGAAAGTGATCAGAAGAATGGCTTTGGGCTGTGGCCATGACAACAAAGGGCTTTTTGTTGGAGCTGCAGGGCTTCTAGGTCTGGGCCGAGGGATACTCTCGTTTCCATCTCAGACAGGGGAACAGTTCAACAAACGAGTTTTTACTGTTTAGTCGACAGGAGAATGTCTGGAACCTCTAGTTCCCTAATTTTTTGTGCAACTGCAGTACCCAAATCTGCAATTTTTACACCGCGCTCGATAAGTCTCACCTCCATCCCTGCCTCTGTGTTCAGGGTGGATGCTACTGGCAACGGCGGAGTTATTATCGATTCTGGAACCTCTATGGATCATATGGACGAGTCTTCTCATACAATAGTGAGGGATGGTTTCAGGGCAGGGACTGGTAACCCGAAATCTGTAGGTGGGTTTTCTCTGTTTGATACCTACTATGATTTATCAGGGCTGAAAATTGTGAAAGTCCCAACTATGGTATTTCATTTTCAGTGCCAAGCCGATGCCTCTCTGCTAACAGTCATTCAATTTAAGGGAACCAATATTCATGTCAGCTGCTGTTAACTCAGAGGCATTCCAAAGTGTTTTTCAAATCTTTGCTTCATGGATCTGATTTAAATGGAATGAACTGCTTGTTGAGGAAAGTCCATAACTATATTATAACAAGGACATATATAAATGCAAGTCCTGTAAGAAAGGCAGTTAAATAGACAATAGTTGATTGGCACGAATAATGTATTCTAGCACAGAATTAATAGGATCAAACATTTGCCAACGTGAGCTATTGATAATATTTATACAGGTTCAAAGTTTATTGCCTATAGTGGTCTAACTAACAAATACAAGTTGCCTTAGCCAATGACTAGGTTCAAACCTGGATGCCCAAAAGAGGTATGTTATGCCTGTACGTTCCTAATGAAGGAGAGCTGCCTACTCCTAAGGAGTCTTGGAAACCTCCAAGGGAGGGGAAGATAAATATCAATTTCAATGGGATAACAAAAGAAAACCCCAGAAAGCATGTTGTGGAAGAGACTTCCTTCTGGATCACAGGGGTCAGCTCACAAAAATCTGAATGAAAGGATTAGGGGGTTATACAAATAAGCAGGCCAAAATCAATGCCTTGATTGTAGAGATAAGAGATTACAAATGCTTGGTTCCAAGATATTGCAGTAAAATGGGACTCAAATAATCATAAACACCAGAAAGGCAAAGGCTTATCCCCAAAACTGGGAGCTTTTAAAACAACTAAAATGGTTAAAACAGTTTAGCCAGTCATTCATAATATTGAATTTTATCATATTAGAAGCACTACCATAAGAGTAACAGATTGTGTGGCAAATCAAGCAGTCAAGTTGGAAGATAGAGATCTGATAGTGTTTAAAACTCCAGAGATGAACAAGGAAAAAAGCTGGGAGGTAATTTTATAGATCTTAGGAGAGAATCTGAATTAAAACAGATTGACTCATAGCAAATAAGAAGGAAATGAGGAATACTCACCTTCGCATTGACTAGTTTTGATAACCTTAGCATCCCCTTGGAAATATGAAATATTATCTTGCCCCCCTTGAAAGAGTGCTAACTTTCAAATGAAACACAATTGCAATAATCATTAAGGTGGCACAAGGTTTGGCCCAAATATGAAGATATGGAGCATTAACTAGTCCACCTGTATCATTTACTGTACCAAATTGGACTTAAACATAATAGGAGAGTGAAATCAATGGTGCCACCATTCCATCAGCTGTTTCCTGCACTCTGTATTTCTGCACCAAGATTTACCCCACATCTAGCCCACAAAATTCGGGATTTATGTGAGATTAATGTGAGATTGAGCAGAAGCTTGGTGACATGAATGGAAAGCTTAACAAGCAGTCAACAGACCAGTCTGATTCCACAAGCTTTGAGGAAGGATGTCTGTGAGCTGCTGGAAAGGTGTTGCAGGTGCATAGTTCTCAAGCTTCCGACTTGTTGATAAAACCTAGGGGCTTGACATTTACCAAGGGAGTGGGTTCTGTAAAGGCTGCAAGCATTCCAGTGGGAAAAAAAGAGGAGGTGTTGCAGACGTTCTTGGTGTATAGCCATAGGAGCTTGCAACAGGTTCAGAAACATCAACAGAAAATGAAGAAGGGTATTCCTAAGCAGTAGAAAGAGACCAATCGTCATCTTATGAAAGGCAATAGACATGACATAAGAAGAGCCAGGCCGAAGAAAAAATATTTTCATAGAAAGACTAGGATCATTCCTAACAATTAGTACGTTTTAGGTATTTGTTCTCTAGGATTACTCACGCTTTCTGAATTTTCCTTTTTCCTGATTTTCTCTAGGTTATATAGGTATTTCAAATGAGTTAAAACTTTTATTCTATTGATGGGTTCCTCTAGTGATGGGACCTTGATCACAAAATGTTCTTGTACATTTTCTCTTCATGGTCCGCAGAAGACAAGTTTTCCCCTAGGAAAATCAAATTGAATCAGGTATGCAAATTTAGGTGCAGAAAAGTAGAAGGGAAACATTGTTAAAATGAATTTTACAGGATTGGTCCATTGTTGCTTGACTTAACCTTTGTGATAATAAGCTTCATCAATGTAATTCTCCATAGCGGTATTGTTTTTAATGGTGTTCTATTTTAGTCTTGTCTCCATTTGGTTCTTGTCTTCCTTGTTTGCTAGCATCCAATTGGTACTTCTGTTTTTCTTGAACACTATTTCGATTGCTGGAATGTTTTGAACGCCTGTTAGTACAAATTTTCTGATCAGAAAATTGTAATAATCACATTGAGGCTATTTGTGACATTGTTTTTGATGGCATAATGTTGGTTTAATATTCTATGCATTTGTTATATTTTTCACATTATTAGAGATTTTGATAAAGCATATGCCAAAAGTTTGTTGTTTTCTAAAATCATCTCTTTGTCGACTTTCATATCTGGTTTCTAATTATCCCTGCACGAAGAAACAGAGCAAAAGCATGACCAAATTGGGAAACTTGAAATTGGGCTGTCATCTAATGCATGGATTCTGGTACATCTAATACATGGGTACTGGCAAATTTTTCATCCTATAGAGTCTAGACTTCTAATCGTGGCCTCAACAGAGTAGATTGTAATGCATACTAACATAGATTGGACTTCTAGAACCGCTTTGGAATAGGATCTAGAGTTTACTTTGTGTGCTTGCAAAGGTTTCTCAGAGTCTGCAATTTTCTTTAGCGTGCTTAGTCGGGATTTCATCACTATCCTACTAATTATCTAAATGCTTGGCAGCTTGGCCACTTCATTATAATAGCTGCCTCTGGTAGTTCCAAAAGTCTGCAGAAGCATTCTTGGATTGCAGTCTCAGGAGGACAGGCAAGAATCCTTTTATTTTTCTGTAAGTCCCTTGCTTATTCCATCACCATGACATAACCAGCTTGTCCTTGTTGGTGGTTATTGAAACCCATGTTTGAGAGTAATTTCAAATTCATACATTTTGCTATGCACATGAGGAAAATTGGTGTCAAACTTCTATCTATCAGGGAAGAGCACTAATCCACTTCTTAGCCGCAGCAAGAGAGAGAGAGCCACGGCCCCTGTTGCTTTTCTTGGAAAATCCATGTGACATTGGGGATTTCCAATGACACCTGATTTCTTGCTGCAAATTTAAGGTACTCTCACAATCACAATATCATAACCCTGGATGTTCAGAATTATTGTCAAGAATTTGTCCCTTCATAATTTGAGTTTAGGAGTTTTAATTCAATAGCAGATTTCTGACATTTTGAGAGGTAAATACCATGTTGAATTGGATATTAACAAATAGAAACCCTCAACTAAACTAGCCACAAAACCGGAAAATATCCACGTAAATTTGACATGTACAACCATCTAGTGAAATTCACATAAGTATTTCATAGAATCAACATTCTAATTTCTAACACACCAACCAAGAAAAGAAAGGAAGGAGTTATATTGTCTTGTTTGGTGGCTGAAGCAGTCCTGGTGGGGTTTGTCCCCATAATTTCTTGGGGTCGAACTCACAACAGGATGGGGTTTTCATGCATAACCAGCGTTATCCCCTATCAAGGAAAAAAACAACAATAAGTCTGAAATCAAGGCAGTAATCCTATGCACATCATTTGAGCCTCTCTGCCATGGACTATTAAATACCATACCATAGCATATCATACCATGAATCCTTATTTTTCTAATGGAAGCAAGTTTTAATTCTACTTTCCCATGTGCTATTTGGTTCTAGTGCAAGTGTCAACTTGGGGTGAAGTGGGGTATTGTTTTTTTATTAGATACCTAATGCTTAGTATTATGATATATTGTAAATATCCTAAATATTTAATTTAGGAGAAATATGAAGAGTTGGGTGAATAGGAACAACCATCGGACCTGTTGGAAGGTGAAACCAAAGGTCATCTCTAATTGCATTTAAATATGTCTCTCTTCAATTTTTATTTTATTTGTAGAGTTATTCATCGCTCTCCTATTTAGTGGTATCAGAGCCTTGGTGATTTTACAAAAACTCCATGATCTTACCTTTTGGTTCTTTCCAATCTTCTTGGCATGATGCCTCTTCCCTTGTATGCAATACACACAACCATGAGGTGAGATCCATTGTGATAACTTTGGCGATGTTTCTCCATACAAGAGGATACGTCGAGTGAGATCCATTATGTGCAGGTTTCTCCATACAAGAGGATACGTCGAGTAGCATTTGTCAATTCAATTCCCATGTCCCCCACCGGAAAAATCTTAAGAAAATATTTGATTCATGAGGCTCTGTCCGCCTGCAGATTGTGACTCCCACAGAACAACCTTTAATCTTTGTGAGATCCATTGTGTGTAGGTTTCTCCATACAAGAGGATACGTCGAGTAGCATTTGTCAATTCAATTCCCAAGTCCCCCACTGGAAAAATATTAAGAAAATATTTGATTCATGAGGCTTTGTCTACCTCCAGATTGTGACTCCCACATAACAACCTTTAATCTTTGTGAAGCAATCATTTGCCAGTTTTTTATTTGAAGTTTGAACAACATTTTTTTATTCAAACAACATATTTTAAAAGTGTGTGTCTAGCTGGTATAATCTCACAATGTTGGTTATAAGCAGTGATCAATTTGTTTGATCTTTTGTGTCACTCAGGGTATAATTTTGTAATTGACTTCCTCGGCAGTTTAAGGTATAGATAATGGAAGAAAACTAAACATTTTATTATCTTTTCCCTTTGCTTTATCATACCTGCTTTTGTATTTGTCTACAGAACAACTAAACATATCTACAATCTCTGTTTACATCAAGTCTTGGATATGTTCATCATTACTTCTAGCATCCTGTTGACAGATGAAACTTGCAGCACCCAGAGAGAGCATTTCTCTGGTTGGTGTGCAGAACTTATAACATTTTGATCATACTTGTGGTATTACAATCAAATGCTCATGGAAATAGATAAAGTTATAAAGTTATGAGTCTAGACTTGTTTTCATTTTATGAAAAGTTGATTTTTATTGTGAGTTCGTGACATTCATGAGGATTCAAACATTACTCTACAATTGTTAGATAACCACCTTATTCTTTAAAGAGTGCTAGCTCATTGGAAGAGCACCTGCCATGCAGGAGGTTGGTGGTTCGATTCCACTGCACCCTAACATGAATTATTCAATGATATTGTTGATTTTTTTAATTAAATAATTTTATATTGATTTATTTTAATGGTGAGATATTTTTCTAGAGTCATTGTTTTATATTGTCTCTAGAAAGACAATAGATAGGATTAAAGACATTGTCTCCATAAAGACAATATGTCTTTAATTCCAACTATTGTCTTTGGAGAGACAAAAATGAAATTCTCTGAAGTTAAGACAATTTACCCAAAAATTGTCTTACAACACCTCTTTGTGTTGTAGTGCAACTATTGTCTTTGGAGAGACAAAAATGAAATTGTCTCTGGAGAGACAAAAATGCTTGTGTTATATATTGTCTTTATAGAGACAATATTTTAAGACAATTTAATTATAAGACGATTTAATTTGAGACACCCGCTTAAAGACAATATTTAAGACAATACACAAGTTTTCTTTTGTCTCAAATTAAGACAATTTAACCAAAAATTGTCTTAAATATTGTCTTAAAACCCCCCTTTATGTTGTAGTGGCGGTGGCTGTGGAGGCGGCGGGGGCGGCGGCTGTGGAGGTGGGAGTTGTTGAAGGATGGCTTCGCTGCGCACAGGCTTTGCATCGACCTGGTTCCGACTACTGTCACTTCTATGTGATATATATTTAGGCCGATAGGCCTTCTCTTTGAATCAGATCACTTTCATTTTAGTCCATCTCTTTGTTGTACACTTGACACCTGTGCTATTAAAATTAATTGGGTTAAATAGGTTAGATGAATAGTAAGACAGGGGTTGGGAAAACAAATTCACTTTCCGATGCTGGCACTGAATAATGTAACACTTAGGATATTTTGCTAGAAAATAGCCTTGGAAAATGTAACCATTTAAGCAGGACTGCTGTTGTGAATAGTGATATTTGATATTTGGCTAGAAAACAGGTCTGCTGTTGTGAATTGTGATATTTGATATTTGGCAAGAGAACAGGTTGGACAGCTCGTATTCTCACAAGATCTTTGCAGTTTATCTTTATTTCTCATTTCACACAAAATGCAGCAGGATACCACTTGGTTTCTGCGGCTTCATGGGGATACACGCATTTCTTTAAAGAAATGAGTGATTTTCTTGACAGAAGCTTGAAATTTAGTCACATAGATCTAATTTTGTTGACCGCAGCTTTAAATTTAGAGGCAGAAATTCATCTTGCTTTATGGTTTTACACAAACTATAGCAGAGTACCGCTTGGACTACGCATCTTTGCAAAAATACACAGTTTTCTTGACAGGAACGTGTGATTTGCTTGACAGTAGCTCGGAATCTGGTTACAAATATCTAATTTTGTGGACATAAACCCTAAATTTGTAAACAGAATTACTGGAACTTCATCTCTTGTGAGCAATTTTCGGATCGTTGTTTAGTGTCACTTTCTGTTCACATGGAACATTTGCTGGGGGAAGAGGGCTTTGCTTAATTTCTTAGCTTCCAAAAGGGATGCAGACTTGAGAAATGCTCGGGACGAACAATATGTGAAAGTTACTGGGGTAGGTCTTTTGGTTACAAGGCTTTACTTGATAAATTTGTAAAGAGGATTGCTGTATCTATTCCAAAACCTTAAATTGCTAAAATATCAAAGAAATGCAAACATCATATCTTTTGCAGGGTTCCATGCTATTAACTCTTATTTGTTTTCCCTCGGCTGAGGTAGGTGTGCTATTAGGTTCGATCAACACCCTGATTGTTAAATTAGGTGCACTGTTGTTAATATAATTTTGCTTTATTTAAAAGTTGAGAATAATATTTCTGATTATATGATATTAGAATTTAAACTACTCATTGTAAGAGTGAAGGTTTGAACTTTGTATACATGCTACACTTCCTTTGACATGGGAGGATTTAAGCAAAAATCAAGAATGTTGTTTTATCACGGTTCAGTGTTTTAGGTTGTCGTATAGCTGTGATTTAATCATAAAATTCAGGCTGATATGAAGGGTTGCAGAAAGATATTTTGTATCGCTGAACATTCTATTTATAAGGCATTCTGAATATGGCATTCTGCATATATCATGTAATAGAAAAATTCATTTGTGGCAGCTGAGAGACTAGCATTGATAATACACTGTCTTTTTGATATATTGACTAATACTTTAATGTTTTGTTTTTTAAAATATTGCTAACTTTTTATGGTTTTTCCTTGAAAAATAACACACAATTGAATACGTTTAAAACTGTATTTAACAACTTCTTGAAAGTACATTTTTAACCCTCTGGTCTTTTTTTGTTGCTCAGCTTTTTTGCTGAATTGGCCCAAAAAACAACCAGTTGTCAACTGGACTCATTTGGATGCAGCACACAGGCCTAGATATGGCTTAACACTAGGGTCAATGTCATAAGCAAAAACAATAGCTACAGCAAAAAATGGAAAATTGCTGAAAGCAATCCTTGAAACTCCTGTGTACATCACGCAGAGCTGGAATATGCAGAGTTCTATACATGTGTCATGTGAAGCAAGATTCTCATCCTCTAGAAGATAAAATTAAGAAACAAGATCAGTTATCACACACACTGCTATTAAGTTACATTTCAGACATACAGATCATTCAGGCAAGATGTTTAAGAGAATACCAAAAACTGAACATTGGTTGGATAGAAATAGCAATTTTTAATTAACAAATTACAAAACTACCATTTCCAAAGTCATTCAAATCCCAGATATAATCTCAATTCACACAAACATTACCGCTGCTATAATCCCATATACTTGTGAGATGATTTGCTGAAGCCTGTTGGGCCAATCGTTGCTGCAATATTTCCTTGAGGTCTCTTGCCATCTGCACCCATATCAATTGAATATCTGACTTGAAGCCTAAAAAGCACAATAGGACAATGAAGAAAATAATAAACCACATAAAACTAATGGACTTCTTTATTTTTCACATGTATTTTAGTACTCTAAAACAAGAGAACATCACAAAATCTGTAACGTTTACACTGTAGAATACCAAAGCTATAAAAAATTCTGAAAATATAAATATAATAAAAAATAATTTGGATACTTCCATAACAAACTTATTCAATCAAAATGTGAATCAAGATCATAACAGCTTTCAAGGCCAATAAATTTGCATGGTAAGAATGACCCACTTACATTGTGAAAAACAATTGTAAAAACAATTTGATTCTGCAGTGAGGAAAAACAGTTGTGCTGAATGCAGGCTGATAATGTTTATCTTTACCAATGATTCTTATAACAGTTGAAATTATTTATTTAATTGGCAATATCAAATTTAAAAAACAAAAGAAACAAATAAAAAAAACACATGCCAAGATTTAAATGGTAAACTACTGTTGTGCATGTGTATAAATTCATTAATCAGAAAAAAGTATGTATGTCCAATTTCATCTTTAAGAAATAAACAAAGCCATTGCATGTTTAAGCATGCTGCAAAACCCTGCTCTAAAAGAAGCAATAAGCGACATTTCAGAGTGCACATGAGGGCAAGAAAATTACCGGTTCAACTCCTTCAGGTACACTGTAGCGAGCTTGTGCATTTGCAATCAGGAGAAGGATATGCTCACTCTGGTTGTTAATGTTGTCTTTGTGCATTTTTTCAACAACATACTTGACACACTTATTTTAAATCTAAAAGCAAATGACAATATCCTATACTGATCAGAAACATCTAAAAAGCTGTGTCGACAGTGATCAAATATTTTCTTCAATCATTCACCCTGTCCTTTGATATTCATGCATTAAAATATTTAGTGAATTTTTTTGGTAGACAGAAGAAAACTCATAGAAATTGAATTATATTATAAAAGACAATTGAACTCTATTGAAGGTTAATAAATCACAAATCTCTCTCTTCATATCAAATGTCCAAATCTATTTGAAATGTCCAAATCTATAAATGGTTTTTTTTTTAAATAGATTAATATAGATGGATATCTATTCAAAATAAATTATGAGTTGCTTTGATATTCATGCATTAAAATATTTAGTGAAAGAAAATTCATAGAAACTATATTATAAAAGACAATTGAACTCTACTGAAGGTTAATAAATCACAAATCTCTCTCTTCAACTTAAATGTCCAAATTTATAAATAGTAATTTTAAAAAATTAGAACATAGATGAATATCTATTCAGAATAAATCATGAGTTGTTAGTGGCAGAATAAATCATGAGTTAGTGGCAATTTTAGAGAAATCGTGCGATCTTCTGGAATTTTATAATTTATGTAGTCTATTTTTGAAGAGATAAAAAGAAAAAAAAAAGGCCAAAAGTAACAATTATTACACTCCCTTTTAACTGGTCATTCACACAAATTTAAATAAATTGTAGTCAAATTATTCAAACCATAAATTGTATCTTTACAGACTATGTCATTACACTATTCTTTTATAACATTTTTACTCATTGTATTTTATAATTGGTGTAGAAGTTATAAAATATATATATAATAATTTTATTTTGATATTGAACTTAGTTGGGAAAACAAATTCATAATACTGGCACTGCATAATGTAACATATTTTGCTAGAAAATAGCCTTGGAAAATGTAACCGTTTTGCTAGAAAATAGGACTGTTGTTGTGAATCGTGATATTTGGCAAGAGAACAGGTTGCACAACTCGTATTCTCACCAGATCTTTGCAATTCATCTTTATTTCTCATTTCACACAAAATGCAGCAAGATACCGGTTGGTTTCTGCGGCTTCATGGAGATACACATGTTTCTTTAAAGAAATGCGTGATTTTCTTGACAGAATCTTGAAATTTAGTCACATAGATCCAATTTTGTTAACAGAAGCTTTAAATTTAGAGGCATAAATTCATCTTGCTTTTATGGTTTTACACAGTAGAGTACAGCTTGGACTACGCAGCTTTGCAAAAATACACAGTTTTCTTGGCAGGAACGTGCTATTTTCTTGAGACAGTAGCTCGGAATTTGGTTACAAAGATCTAATTTTGTGGACATAAACTCTAAATTTGTAGACAGAATTTCTGGAACTTCATCTCTTGCGAGCAATTTTCAGATCGTTGTTTAGTGTTACTTTTTGTTCACGTGGAACATTTGCTGGGGAAGAGGGCTCTGCTTAATTTCTTAGCCCCGAACAAGGATGCAGACTTGAGAAATGCTCGAGACGTACAATATGTGAAATTTACCGGGGTAAGTCTTTTGGTTACAAGGCTTTACTTGATAAATTTGTAAAGAGATTGTTATATTTATTCCAACACCGTAAATTGCTAAAATATCAAAGAAATGCAAACATCATATTTTTTTGCAGGGTCCCATGCTATTAAATCTTATTTGTTTTCCCTCCAGGCTGAGGTAGGTGTGCTATTAGGTTCGATCAACAGCTTGAGATTGTTAAATTAGGTGCACTATTGTTAATATAATTTTGCATTTAAAAGTATTATTCTCGATTATATAATATTAGAATTTAAACTACGCTTTGTAAGAGTATAGGTTTGTATACATGCTACACTTCTTTTGACATGGGAAGATTTAAGCAAAAATCAAGAATGTTGTTTTATCACAGCTCAGTGTTTTAGGTTTTCGTATAGCAGTGATTTAACTATAAAATTCAGGTTGATATGAAGGGCTGTAGAAAGATATTTGGTATAATTGGACATTCTATTTATAAGGAAAACTGCATATATCATGTAATAGAAAAATTCACTACTACAAGGCCTCTGAAAGACTAGAATATCATAATGTGTTCTATGTTATGTCAGTGTTATACTGTCTTTTTGATATAGTGACTAATACTTTAATGTTTTTCTTTTGAAAACATTTCTAACTTTTTATTGTTTTTACTTCAAAAAATAAAACACAAGAATTGAATACGTTTAAAATTGTATTTAACAGCTCCTTAAAAGTACATTCTTAGCCCTCTGGTTTTTTTTTTTCTCAGCTTTTTCTGCTGAATTGGCCAAAAAAAACAATCAGTTGTCAACTGGACTCATTTGGATGTAGCACACAGGCTGAGATATGGCTTAACACTAGGGTCAATGTCATAAGCAAAAACAATAGCTACAGCAAAAGAATGGAAAATTGCCGAAAGAAATCCTTGAAACTCCTGAGTACATCATGCAGAGATGGAGTATGCAGAGTTCTATACATGTGTCATGTGAAGCAAGATCCTCATCCTCTAGAAGATAAAATTAAGAAACAATTGTCTCACACACTGCTATTAAATTACATTTCAGGCATACAGATCATTCAGGGAAGATGTTTAAGAGAATACCAAATACTAAGCATTGGTTGGATACAAATAGAAATTTTTAATCAACAAATCAAGTACACATTTCCTTACCAAAATAAGTGCAATCCAACCATGTGAATACAAAACTACCATTTCCAAAATCATTCAACTCCTAGATATAATCTCAATTCACACAAACATTACCGCTGCTATAATCAGATATACTGGTGAGATGATTTGCTGAAAGAAGGATACACCATTTTCACCAATGCAATGCCTAGCCTGTTGGGCCAATCGTTGCTACAAGATTTCCTCGAGTACTTTTGCCATACACAAAATCTGTAACGTTTACACTGCAGAATACCAAAGCTATAAAGAATTTTGAAAATATAAATATAATAAATAAGAATTTGGATGCTTCCATAACAAACTTATTCAATCAAAGTGTGAATCAAGATCATAACAGCTTTCAACGCCAATGAATTTGCATGGTAGGAATGACCCGCTTACATTGTGAAAAATATAACAAGTGCATTCAGGCAAATAGCTAACGTTAGCAACTTCACCCCCAAATCAAGTAGTATAAAGTAATTAGCAGCAGCTTCTTTTCTTTGTTTAATGCATCCAACCTGCACACACATTGATCCAAGTGGATATCGGTGGCCTCCCACCTATTCCATTTGGACCCGCAGCATCAATTCTTTCAGTTTTTCAGCTTCAGCACAGCTTACTATTTATAGCAGGTTTTCGGGTCCTGCACACCCGGAGCTGTTTTGGGGCATTAATAATCCAGGTGGATATTGATGGCCACCCATCGAGTCCATTTGAACCCCCACCATCAGTTATTTCAGTTTGTAAGTTTCGGCACAACTTACTATTTTTAGCAGTTTTTCGGGTCCTGAACTTCTGGAGCCGTTTTGAGGCCCTAAACGATGTTTTTTGGGTATGAAAGCGCCAGCGAATTTTCTGATAAAATTCGTCCCGACAGCTGTAGTCCTCGGATAGAGCTTTCTAATGATGTATCATATGCGCCAAACGGAGATAGTATGCCAAAGTTACGTCCCTGGGAAGTTGAAACACCAATTTACCCAAACGGGGCCCATAGTTTTGGCGCTTCATCTCCTAGGGTTAGGTTTTTGGGATGTTTAGGGTTCTACATTGTTTCTCAATAATAAATAGGCCCTCGAGCCTCATTGTAACTCAGTTCAGAGGCCTGTAGCCGCCACATCTCTTCTCAGAGATAAAGCTGAGTTCCTAGCTATTAACACCTCCATCATGTCTGTATGCAGCTGCCAGGCCTAGTAGTAACCTGATTGAGCTGCATAGGGCTACATCTCTTCTCGGAGATACGCTGCCACGCCACAAACATTCCATTATGTTTGTAAACATTAGTCATTCCATTTTATTAATAAAATGAAAGCACTATTTCAGCCATACAGTATTTATGGTTATATACGCTATTACTGTCTCTGCAACACCAAAAAAATCCGGATCACACATGAAGCAAGGCATTTTGTTATAGTCCTTAGTAATGGGGAAACCTTAGTCTTTAAAGCACCGATTTAGGAAGTCTTATTTAAAAAAAATAGAACATAAATGGATATTCATTCATAATAAATTATGGGTTGTCAGTGGCAATTTTAGAGAGATTGTGCAATTTTATGGCATTTTATAATCTATGTAGTCTATTTCTGAACGAAAAGAAAAGGAAAGCCAAAGGTAACAATTATTAAACTCACTTTTAACTAGCCATCAACAAGAATTTAAATAGATTGTATAGTGAGATTATTCAAACCATAGATTGTATGGTTAGATTACTCAAACCATAAATGGTATCTTTAGATACTATGTCATTACACTACTCTTTTATAACATTTTTACTCATTGTATTTTATAATAGGTGTAAAAGTTATATATATATATATATATATATATATGTATGTATGTATGTATGTATACTTTTATTTTGATATTGAACTTATATTTAACTGAGAGGGATTAAATTTTTGAAAGTGTAAATTAGCATGATTAATAATTAAATTATTTTAATTAATTTTTTCAAACAAATATTAAAATAATAATAATAATAATTATATATATATATATATATATATATATATATATAATTTTGTTTTTATATAAAAATATTGATATGTAGATTTGCATAATTATTTTATTTTTAGATATTTACACTATATTTTAATTAATATTAAAAAATAATTTTATTAATAATAATTTTTTTTTATAGATTATGTAATTTTTCCATATTATCGTATTAAATTATAAAATTTTAATTAACTAACATTTAATTTAAATTTATATTTGGTAACTTATAATAATAATCAACATTATTATTAATTAAACTAATAAAATTTATATAATATATTATACATAAACTAAATAAAATAAATAATAATAATAATTTTATATTAATTTTATATAATCTAAATAAAATAAAATAAAATAAAATATTTTATATTGATTTTTATAGGAAACAAAAATTAATGTGTTTTTATTTCAACTTAATCTTTTAATGATGAAAAATTTATAATAATCATTTTTATTCACTGAGAATAGAGAAACTCATTTTATGAACTTTGTAACTATGGGAATGCTACTTGATATGACATTTCTTATGATAAAAACTAATGAAATATCACTAATAACTATGGGAATGCTACTTGATATGACATTTCTTATGATAAGAACTAATGGAATATCACTTTATAGGATGATTGAAAATTTTGTAAGGTAAAATAAAAGGCCCGTGATAAAGAAAATGACATTCACCCTCCTGATTTTGGAAAGCACACCATCACCGCTGGAGAATCATGAAGATTCAAGAACACATAATGAATATCAATCAATTACATTTGAGCTCTAAGCCTTGATAGCTGAAAATAAAATTGATAATTTATTATTAAAAATGGATTAGGTTCCATTACCTAAATGAAGTAGGCATGCAATCACTGTCACATTCATAACTTGGTGCAAGGATCATTAGCATGCATGAGCTCTTTCTGCCAAGTGAAAGACACCTGCACATTGAAAAATAAACTCACCATCTCACATTTTGGTCATTGCATAAAAATTGGTTAAGCACCAAAGCATGAAGAAACCAAACTCTGATTGTGGTTACGCATTGAAGTTCATCTCTAGATACTCGGATCCCCATTGTTATAAAGCCCTAAGACTTTTCTCATGTGAGGCTGCAACTTCCAGGTTCAGGGGATGCATATGAATTCTATGTGAATTTTTCATATTGTATTTTAAAATACTGAATAATGAACATTCTACATCTTGTGTTAGTTTTGAATTTTAAGTTCTAGAGACATTGACAATTCCCAGTTTACTTTTCTTCTATTCAATTGTGGGCTTTATTGCATCCAATAAGAATGCTCAATCACAGAATCTAGTCAGTTTGGGCTTACTTGCAAGCTCAACATTCATGTTACTTACCATTGAATGGAGTAGATGCTTAATAGCCGGAAGATGTGATCTTCAAGATGTTGGCAACGACAAAATGATGATCAAGCCTCTCACACTCACTAAAAAATTCAATCTTTATGGTATTTTTTCATTTTGAACCTTGATTACATGTTGTTGATATTTTGAATTTGATATTTTGAGTGTATGGTTTTCATTAGTTTCTAAAGCTATAAAAGATATTATCGTTAATCTAAAATGATATATCCATTTACCATCAAATTTTGATTGGACCTAGTTACATAAAGCTATAAAAGATATTATCGTTAATCTAAAATGATATATCCATTTACCATCAAATTTTGATTGGACCTAGTTATAAAAATTACAGTGAAACTGGATCAAACCCACTTCATGTAATCAATGTGTTAACTTACCCACTTCATGTAATCAATGTGTTAACTTAGGAAAATCAAACTTTTCTTTAAAACAGAACTGAGTTAAGTAAATTAAACCTACCTATTTCTACTAAAGACCTATTTCATTCATTATCTCCAAAGGAAAAGAAACATACTCTCACGTGAAACGATTTGTCTATGCAAACAGTGTTACTTTTAGTGAATGCTTGTCACATTTTGTTGGGAGACCTCCTAATATTTTTATGTTATTTGTCTTTATATTGTTCTTTAACCAAGAGTTCTTATAATGATTAGTTACATGAATACCATTCAAATAGAGTTTCCAAACAATGACCAACTTTTCATCTTACTTCACCCATATAACTTTGGCACGATGTGACATATCGAGCCGATTTCCATGAGTTAATTGCGGTTATGTCTCGTAACAATTTTTTGTGTTAATTTTGGAAATAAACTTGGTCACAACATGATGGTCATTGAAATTTCTTGACAACATGAAATAGTAATTCTGTATGATGAGTCGAAATAGCGAAAACACTTTTTCCATTTTGCTAAGACAGGGTCTAGAATGTGAAGCTTCATGTGCAATTAGAGATTGGGCATATTTTCTTGGTCAAGAAATGAAGAAATTTCTTGCAATTGAAATTGTTGGTTTGATTTCTTGAGACACCATTGTTATGATTTGAAAAAACAACAACTCTTCATAAGGTTAACTATAAAAATTTATCATAAATTATAACTCTTTATACATAGCTTTGTTAGCTCATATTTGTTGGGTTTCACAAGAAAGAACCCTGCACTGGTATGCTTTTTGTTTTGGTCGTTTTTGAAGAGTAAACCAAGAGAGTTCCACAACGTACCATACAATATTCTCTTAGCATATTTGAAGCACATAGGTGAAAACTGATAGTGGTGGGTGGTGTATGAAGAGTACCATAATGTTTATCCTCCAATTTCACTAAGAACAAATTGTATTCATTTGTAATGGACCTAATAAAATGACATTATGTTCTTTCCTAGATATACATAACACTAATTATTTCTTGCTTGATTATGAAAAACCAAAATACAAGATTTTCAATTTAAAAATCCTATAGGCCTCTATCGGCCTCTCTTTGCACCTTCTGGCACCATAGTATATAATTATTTTATTAATAACCAACCTACTTTATTAATATAAAAATAAATAAATTCAAACTTGAATTATTAGTTTAATCTTATTCCAAAAATTCTAACTTAGAATTATTATTAGGCAGATAGGCCTTTTTTTAAATCACTTAATATGATACTTTTGTCGACCTTTTTGGGGAGTTGATGACATTTTTCTAATAATTTTATAGTGGAATATAGAGTTATGTATGTCTTCGTAAAATTAACAGTCAAATAGCTACGCGGAAGTGGGTCCTTTGTCTCATAAACAAAGAGGTTTCATACACGAATTTGGTGTCTCTCTTGACGGTGACCTTAAAATTACATAATAATAATAATAATAATATAACATTTGTCACATTTACACCATTATGACTCAATTTTCGGAAAAGTAACTCCATTTTTGACAACTTCAATCACTCTGCAAGCGAATTTTCTGGTTCTCACTATAATACAACTAGAGGTGAGGCAAAGTCTGAACATGCCATGCAACTTTAATCACAAGATGTTGGACTGGGACCACCAGCGTCGTGAATGAGCTGTAGGAAATCCCGCATTCTGAGGTTGCCTCACCACTATGAGTCGATGTAATTCATTCTATTTACCATGGCATGGTAGATGCTTGTGTTGTAGCGATGTGTGGTTATTGATGGGTGTAGTAGATCACTAACGGAAGGATGTGTAGTTATTGATGGGTGTAGTAGATCACTAATGGAAGGTGAGCATTTTAGATGATTGAACGATAGTGGCATATGGGCACGAAGACCCTTTCATTGTGTTGATTATTCTTACGCAACAGAAATGCCCTTCGAGGAGACATCATGAAGAAAAGAATGTGTGTTCTGGTCAAGGTACCGAAGCTTCTTGAAGATGAATTCCAATGTTTGAATGACATGAATTCGTCGGAGTCTGCAGTTATTGATGATAGCGTTACCATGAGAATCTTCTGCAAAGACAATGATCATGGTAATGTTAAAATATTCGAGGAATTGAAGGCTCTATCCTTCAAAAATCCTAATTATGTAGTGTCACGTTAGACGTTTGACACATGCTTTTGGAAAGCAGAGGGGACACCGACTCCAGAAGGGAGAAATTAATTACAATTTTTTCTACAAAGGATGTCTTCAACGCATGGGAAAATTCTCGACATCTTGATATTTTTCTCCCTTTATAAATACGTTTAGACAGACTCTCTTATTTAGCTTTTGCTGGATTATACCCCTGCGGCACATCATCAATAAGTTTATTTTTTCGTCTCATGTCTCTTAGACGCCTTTTAATTGGGATCTTATGTTTTATGTTGTCTATTTTCTTATGCTCATGTAATAGAATATTAGCTACTGTTACAATAGACCTTATGTAAACTTGCTTTTTATATCAATAGAAAAAAAACTAGGGTTTTCTTCTTGAAAAATGTACTTAGGATTTCTATATACAGCTTTTCCGTTGTTCACTATTAATGTGTGAGGTTCTCCACATATGTTTTTAAAACTAGGAGGACTAGGTTCATTTTGTGGAGGAATATTGCCTTTTCCACTCAAATACAGTTAGATTCTATGTTATTGTGTGAGTGAATCTATTTTTTCCATTTTATATATCGTCTATAACCTTGCAATGCAAAATATTTGAAATTCATTTATATTTTAGCCAGACAAATTCTCCATAGGACTCATGTTGGGTGTGGAGCTTGATTATATTCTTTATTTTGATGTATCCCTGTGTTGTACCCTTATTATCAACGGGGCGGCAACACCGCTCATCATTTGATCATCGTCAGGGGGTCCAGGCGGGGCAGCGACGACCTTTTGGAGCCCTCCATGGCGGGGGGTTTTGGAAGCAATGCCCTTGAAGCTAAAAACTGATGTAAAATTTCGTTGTAAAATATTGTAATTTCGTAAACAATTTGGGTCGTTCATTAGGTGGATGATATGACGGTAGAAGTTATGTTTAATTTAGGGTTTTCTTCCTTAGAAGCCCACTGCTCTGTTGTATGTGCGTATGTGTATTGTGTGCATAATCTTAGCAAGACATAGCAAGGGGGACTTTGTGAGAGAGAAACCAGTTGTTGTAGGTTTGTGTTTCCTCATATTTTATGTGTTCCATTAATCTATAATTTTCAAACAACTCAAACCCCTCACTCAAAAATATGTTTGAAATAGAGAGAAAAAAAACTGAGTTTGGGCCATTCATTTTAAGAGTGTACACGTAATTTAACAGAACAATCACCCGAATAGAAATACAATAATAGATAATAGCTTACACAATAAAATGCTGATAATTTGCCAACAAACACCGACAGGAAAGGAGAAATGATTTTACTGTGGGAGATATATTATAATAAAGCTTGCCCATTACAACAATCCTCCTAATCTCTAAGAAAGATAAATGAAGTGGGCATGGTTAGAAAAACCACTGTCTCTTGGTTTGTGAACTAGTTATGTTAGAATAATTGCAATAATATTTAATATGATATATTTAGTTTTATGTTTTCTTTTTTGGGCTATAATGGTGATATAATTGTACATCAGATTGTGGTATTTGGCTGTTAAAAATGTATTTTTAATTAATGGGATGTTATAATAGTAGGTAAGGTTGTGATATTTAATTTTTTTAAATGATTTTTTTATTTAAAATGCCTTTAACATTCTCAACAGTTTTTGCTATAAATTATATAAATTACAGAACTCAAACTTCTAATTTTATGGAGTTATAGTTTATATATATATATTATATAAATATGATTGTAAAAAATATTTTTTCAAAATTTAAAATAAAAAATATTTATTTTTTTCTAATATTTTATTTACTAAAAAAATCAATCAATATTACAACTCCATAGTAAATAACTGTAATGTAAATAAACATATGTGAGACCTATAACTATAATTATTTTAGTGCTTGAACTACACACTCTTTTATATAAAACTAGAAAAATGAGTAACCATTATAAATGAGGTATTTGGATGTTTAAGTGAAGGGATATGTTTTTATAAGACTTTAATTTTTCACATCAAAATATTTATTTATTATAAATATTGAAATGTTTTTTTTTATATTAGTAAATTGGGGTGTAAGTGTGAGAACCTGAATTGGGATGAACTAGAGTTGTTAACTACCATGCATATTGGTATACATCTTATACATAAGTGGGTCGAAACAGATAAGGAAACCTTGTCGGGAGTTTTTCCCTATAGGAGTTTCATTACCTAACCCTGAAATGCCATTAATTAACCCATTGAAATGAAGAATGGGCTTGGACATCTGACATGTAGGGCTCATGGCACCATGGAGGTAGGCTTTTAAGTTATACATCCGAAATCCCCTCATGATAAATACATACCTATGGGGTGGCCAAGAGCAATTGTAACCTACAATGGAGGTGAGCTACATCACCCACCTACATGCTTATTGTTTCATAGTAATACGCAATTAGATGTTAATGGCGTAAATTATGGCTTACAATATATCTCTCATTCAGTGTTTGATGTAACTAGGTGTTGATGGCATAGATTATGATTTACAATATACTTCTTATTCAGTATTGATTGTGCTGTAATTTCAGGAGCTTTCTCTTATTTTTGTATTCAATCTTTCTCAACATGATTCCTTCTTCCTCGATTACTCAAAATGTTTGTTAGTTCAGGCGTGATTTTTTTGCATCTTAAATTAAGAAGTATGCCATAATCCATTTTTTAAACTCATCTTTTGACAACAATACTAGAATTTAAAGGATTAACATATAAAACAGATATTAAATTAAAATGAGACATATTAAACCAATGTAGTTATTTATCAATAACATGCTGAAACAAAACAAGTTTGTTAATACAGTGCGAAACAATATTTTCTTGAGTGGGTTAAGTTTACAGAATACCTTACGCAATAAAACCCTGACATTCTTGATTGGTGAAGTTTACATAATAGGTTACACAGTAAAACCCTCACGATTTGACAACAAACACCGACGGGAAAGGAGAAAGGATTTTATTATGGGAGATATATTATAATAAGGTGGGAGAAGTGGGAGAAGTGATCTTATTCCGGTTATAAAATACATTTGCATTGCTCGTTGACTTTCTAAAAGTGAAACGTTGGATGTCAGATAACAAATAACCGGAAACTACCTTTATAGATACCAACGTTTCTCCGCATAAACACCGTGATATTATATAATTTATATGCTATCGTGCACCATACTTCTACACCACAGTATGTGGTGTAGAAATTATTAAAAAATTAAACGAGATTTTATTATTGACTCATTGTTATCGTATTCATTTAAAACTATATAGAAAAATATACTTCCACAGAGAGAGTCAATCTGTAAGCGAGAGCCATCTTGCCGAAGATGTGCCGGTGACTACAGATAAAAAGAAATAAAAAAAACATAAAAAACTCCATTACCTTTTTCTTCATGATTTTAATAGCCCGGGAGAGCTACAAATGGGCTTCAATGGAGCTCAATCTATTTCACAGATGACTGGGCTGAGAGCGACCGGAAAGACATGGCTCCCGAAGGGCATTTCGCAGTCTACGTCGGGGCGGATCGCGCCCGCTTCCTGATCAAAACGGAATCTGTGAACCACCCTCTGTTCCGGAAGCTGTTAGAGGAGGCGGAGAAGGAATATGGTTTCGACTTCGTGGGCCCTCTCACTCTGCCCTGCGAGGTCTCCGTTTTTCGTGGGATTATGGACACCTTGAATAACGGTTATGCCGGTGATGTATCTCTGAATGAGGGCGATCACTGTCTGTGGCTTCTCAGCCCCAGGACTCTAGATATTCTGAACTAAATTAGTGTGTCTAAATTTTCGCTCAGATAGATCAGTTGTTTCTAAATTTCATCTGTTTTCTTGGTTGTTAACAATAATAATGAAAAATATTGTCCAAGATCTTACCTGATGTGATGAAGTGTTTTGGTCAACAATTGGATTTTAATTAAGTGGCTTAAAAGTCTAGACAGTCAATTTCACTAATTAAGTGGGTTGGGTTCAAATATTCTGAACACATCATATATTTAGTCCATAATGATTATATATATATATATATATATATATATATATATATATATATATATATATATATATATTCTTTTATACAGATTCATTATGTAAGATGTTTCATAGGTTTAATTTATGTTCTTATAAAATTGAACCTTGCTAAAGTGGAAAACTCTTGACTTTTGGTCATTTAATCAATTCCTTCTGGGAAAATGTTATATATATATATATTTTGTTCATAGAAAAAGTTAAATGACATAATATTTGATTGTATATATAAAATTAAAGATATTTTTTCAGATGTATAATTTTATTGTTAGAATTTTGAAAAGGAAAGTATAAAGTTTTTACTTCCAAATATTTATGTTTGCTAATTTATGTCAATTTTGAAAAGAAAGATTAATATAAATTAAAGTTGTTTGTTTAAGGTGTATAATTTTATTATTATAAAATTTAGAAAGGAAAGTCTAAAGTTTTAACTTACAAATATTTTTATTTGCTAATTTATGTCAATTCTGAGATGACCGTAAGATTAATGTGTGGCTTGAGTAGTCAGAACTGAAAGGTATTTAAGCAATTAAATTTTGGCTTGGGTAGCTTTGGGCTATATTAGCCTTTAGCATAGCTTAATATTTTTAGATGGGTTTTGAATAAATATCCTTTATCCCAAAGAGTGCCTTAACAGCCTTAACAGAATACCCTGTCACCCTCTATTCTAATCCACAATAATATATATATATATATATATATATATAATTTCTAATTTTATTTATTGTTATTATAATTTTATACATATTTAATTTATTTATTTATTAATATTAATTAGAAATAAAAATAAAAAATAAAAAATAAAAATAAAATATAATTTATGATTTATTTATTATAATAAAAATTAATTAAATATATTTAAAAAAATTAAATTAAAATGATTTTATATTTAAAATTTAAAACTTATTTTATAATTTATTTACTATAATCAAAGATAATTGAACAAAACACCTTTACTGAAATAAATCATTTTAGTTTCACCTTATAATAGTTAAGCACAATATTATTGTTGATGATAATGATGATGATGATTAACGTCCACTGAGACCAAACTTTGGTCTATCGAACCTAAAGAAGTGAATTACTTAGTTTGTTTTAAAATTGTACTCCTATGCTCAAAGAGCTTCGAGAGAAGCATCCCGAGTTCACTATAATTTTGACATGTCAAAAGGCTAGGAAGGTCGATATTGCAACAAAGATTATGAAACTTAGATCTAATGTGGGTGTACGCAGGGCACTCTAAGAGGAAGTAATTTTCATCCTCATTGTTCATACTCAGAGCGATGGTAGATCATTTCCACCCATGGTGTTTTAGGAACTACCCAATGACTTGTTTCACTATAGAGCTCATGAGAATTCGTTTCTATCTTGGCTATATTATGTTTTTTCTTTGAGCTAGTTAAAACAAAGATATACTTTTGATCTTCTAAAGTAGGGTTGATGACCTCCTTATAATATCTTAATTTTCTTTTAGCCTCTAAATCCTTCTCACGCCACATTTTCTCTTTAAACTTAGAAGTGACAATATTTTTAATGTTATTAAAACTTTGCAATGCGATATTTTTGTCGATCTCCCAATGGTTTAACCAGACCCTGGTATCTTTATACCAACCTCGTTTGAGCCTTAGGTGGTTTTGGCTGGAATTTAAAGCTAGCTTAGGAAGTATATGGTCTCCCATGTTATTGATTTTGTGCTTGTAAAACAAGAGTTTGGTCATAGCTAGGCTCTCGATAGGGGAAAGACCCACTTCTATAAAAAGAATAGGATAGGGTGTATTTCTTTTAATTTTGAGGTTATACGTAATAAAACGCTTTTGGATTTGCTCAATATTTCTCCAGGATTCTCTAGAGATCCCGCAACCCAGACCTCACATCCATACAAGATAACATGAGTGACTAAAGTTTCAAAGAGGAGCTTCTTTTTATCCCACATCACAAGGTTTGTTGTTTTACAAATATTTTCAAGGCCAAAATAAGCTTTCCACCCTCCATTAATCCTTTTCTCAATGCTATAGTTCCAGTTAAGCTTGTGATGGATATCAATTCCTAGGTACTTGTAAGAAGACACTTCCTCCAAGTTTCTATTGTCATACACAAAATTAGCGTAAGTGTCGTTCTTGGATTTGATAATCATAAAAAAAAAATTGTCCGTGTTAACAGCCATACCCATAATAGAGCAGAAATCCTTAAGAAGTCTTAGTTTATTATCAAGATTAGATGGGTAACTTGCTAGAAGAACAATATCGTCAGCATAGAGGAGAAGGATGATGACTATTCCAGCTAAGAACGTGCCAACACATCCTGCTTCCTCTAAAAAACCTTCTAGCTTGTCTATGTAAATGAAAAATAGGGTAGGGGAGAGGGGGAAACCTTGCTTAACTCCGATATCACACTTAATGTATTTTGACCACCCCTCATTGCTCTTAAACATGGAAACTATGTTCTTGTAGAACCTTATAACGGCAGCTATCAAATCGAAAGGAACCTTTGGCTCTTCTAATATATTCCATAGGTTATCTAAATGTACCCTCTTGAAAGCCTTTCTAAAGTAAAAAAAGAAACAAAAGTGATTGGATTTATCATTACGATATTCCTCCACAATGATCCTAAGCGTAACGAGGTGGTCTATTGTTCAGTGTTTCCTTCTAAAACCCCCATTGGCCTTTAGCCTACTTATATTCACTTTCAATCATAACTTGGCTAAGAGAGGGCTAATCATAATTGTCCAATAATTAGAAGGGTTATTTGTATCCCTACTTTTAAAAATAGGAATAATGAGGCTTTGATTCCATGGTTTAGGGAACCCTTTCTTGACTGCTTTATTGAAAATCTTGTGGATGTGGGCGATGAGGACAAGACCTCCAATTTTTAAGATTTTTTCCTGGTAACCGTCAATGTCCTTAGCTTTTCCATTTTCCAGGTGCTTAACCCCGAAATATAGGTCTTCTAATGAGAAAAATTATTTCGTTGTGAGCAAGGTTTCAAATTTATCAATGACATTTGGAGATTCATAAAGATTTTTAAGATAGGAATTTTGGTCGTGTAAGTCAATTCTACTATTATCTTTAGTTTTTCTAGTTAGAATTTGCCTCTTGAATTTCTTAGGATCTATGTTAGAGAGGTGTAAGAGATTTTATTGTCTTTTATGAATATACTGCATTTTTTTTCCTTTTTGTTAAGGCTTTTTATATTTTTATTTTTCCAATTTTAAGAGACTCATCAATGACTTCCTTAATTTCTCTCCTCGCACTTTTACAATCTTTATCATACCAAGGGTTGGTTTTTATATTTCTTTTAATACTTGAAATTTCAATTGAGAACTTTTTAATAGAATATGAGATGGTTGTAGTAAAATTATGATAGAGGTCTTCTATGTTTTCTATACTAGATAACGGAAGAAAATTAATTTTTAATTCATTTAGAAAAAGATCATTTTTATTTATATAAAATATTAATTTCTTTTGGTTGCAAGGATTATCTTCTATAGGATCTCTATGCATGAAAAAATTGAGAGTCACAATTAAAGTTCTATGATCTGAGTCAAGCGCATGGTCATGTACGATGTCAAAATTTATTATTTCATTTTATAAAGGGGTATAGGAAATAACATAGTTTACCACGCCACTACCAAGCCCATGGATACAGGTCATCTGGCTAGAATTGGGCCACCTCTTTAGACCATTGAAAATTATGAGATCTTGAGCACTGCAAAGCTTGACTAGCTCAGACCCAAACAAATTTTCCCCTAGATCTTTGGAGCTTCTTTTGTACCGGCTAGCTAGAGTAAGGTCTTTGTCTAACCAAAGAAGATTAGGGTTGGAATAATTCTTAGAAGAATAGCTTCGTTGCTTGAAACTCAAGCATTAAGTCACCCATTAAGAGGATATTACCTTCCTTCCTTAGGCTACAAATATCATTCTCTAAACCGTTGTAAGGAATATTTTTATCTATTTTTTTTTTCTTATAGAAGTCAGAATTGATAGGGGAAAAATAAAATATTACTATGTAAGTTTTTTATCATTAATTTCAATATTCTCTATCCAAATATATTGGTTGCAAGGGTCTTTTTTATAAATCTTAGCGTGGGGGGAGATGTTCTTCCTAATGTAACAAGCTATAACCCCAATGCCTCTACGGTAGGATTGTTTGTTCCAGATTGATCATAGTACAAAGCCATCTATGTTAGGGACCTTAGATTCTTCGTGCTCCCAAGTTTCCACTAGCAATATAATATCAAATTCATTCGAGATCCAACTTAGCTTGGGGCCTTTGTACCATGGAAAGCCCCGATAGTTCCAAGAAATAATACAGAGCATGTTAAATTGCTATTTATTACTATATTTTTTGTTTCTATCTCGAATAATAGCTTTTCTATTTCTGATTATTGCCCATTTTCCTTCCTTCCTAGCTTCTTTTACCTTTTGAACCTGCTTTCTTAATTCTGCTTGATCTTCTGCAATGAGATCTTCATTTATAGATATTCTCGTTCCTTTTAGACTGGAATTTTTACTAAGTATGTCATACTTATGGTTAGTAGAGCTCACCTTTATTCAGATCATACTCCCTTTATTCTTAGTTAGTTTCCCCAACCTTGTTGCTTCTGTGAGACACATTGTTTCAATTTGTAGTCTATTATGTAATTATGTCTGTGCTATGGCTAAAGTATCTTTGTCTACTTCCTCTTTCAAACTGAATATCATAAGGTTCAAGGCCCTTTTGTTACGTTCATGGTCTAATTCTATCAATTTTTCATTTTTTCTTTAATGGGTTTGATATTTAATTTACCTGTCACACTATTTAGGGTGAGATTGTTATTAAATTTTTCTTCTAGTTCTTTAATCATGTCCTTAATTTTAATATTTTATAAAGTATCATTGTCTCCTTGTTGGGATGTTTGGTTCGTATATTGGCTTTGTTTTTCTATGATCTGTAATCTAACCTCCATTGTCTCCATTTTATTCTCCAATAGTTTTATTTTATTTTCTATTTTTTTTGGATCTTTTCTTCAAGAGATGTAAATTTATTTTCCATCATGGATTTTAACTTTGTTTGTAGCTTGACTTCTCTTTCCTCTCTATATTTCTTTAAAGACTCTATATACTCATAAAGGCTCTGTAGAGTAACTTGCTAGGTATACCTTTGACAATTTTTGGTAGATGTAGTGAATTATTCATACTTGTGAAAAAATATATGAGCAATAGATATGTATTCAAAAAAAAGTTAAGGAATATGTGCTCCCGATATTTATGTTGGTCACAGATCACAAGTCTTCGTTGAGGTCCCGATTCAAATTATTGCAGAGATCATTGTTGATGTGAATATCGCAGATTGCAGGATTGATATGGTAAGGTTATGGCTCTTTGTCGAAGTATTTATGTTGCAGGAAGGTCATGGCCCTATATTCTTCACTGGCTTTGGAATTGATATTCAACGAATCTCTCAACCCAATTCCAAACAGATAAACCCTAGTCACTTGTCAGATAATAATAGATCGAAAGTCTTTGTGAAGGTCCTGATTCAAAGTATTGCAGATATCGTTGCAGATGCGAATATCACAAATTGCAGGATTGATATGGTAAGGTCATGGTTCTTCGTCGAAGTATGTCAAATAAAAAATTCAAATAATCATGTATGTCCAGGTGGACCAAATCTTATTGTTTCATAAATGTTGATTGGTGAATTTTCTAAGAATCTCCACGCACATTTTCTTTCTACACATTTATGACTATGCGAATGCGATGAACCAAAAATTATTTGCAATGTGTTGATACATAAATGCCATATCATTAGACTATGTGATGCATGACACTATGCGATGTTGTTCGATGTCATGTATAGAGAAACCCTATCATGAAAATTGTATTTATGTTGGTCATAGGTCACAAGTCAACCCAATTTGTTGCATATGAAAATATCGCAGATTGCAAGATTGTGCCCTTATGTGGTGCCCAGATAGTGTCAAGATTGTTCCCTCATGCGACGCTCAGAGAGTGCCAAGGTTGAGCCCTCATGTGATGCCCAAATGGTGTCAAAGTTGTGCCCTCATGCGATCCCTAGAAGGTGTCAATATTGTGCCCTCATGCGATATATAAAGGCCATATCATTATATTGTGTGATGCATGACACTATGCGATGTTGTTCGATGCCATGTACAAAGAAACCCTACCATCATTAAAATCTCAATATCAATGAAATTTGAAATTTTGAATTATTAATATAAATATCATTTCAATAATATTAATATTAAGGTTTTGTGTAAAGTTGAGAATTAATGTGTAAATAAATAATTTATTGCATTTAATTATTATTTTTTATTTTTTATTATAAATAAAATTTATATAAAATTTTAATATAAATAAATTACCATTTTATTATGTAGATTATATGTTTTTATTTGGCCTTAAGTAACCCATGTTTAGAGATGATTGATATTTCTAATTTGTGAATTTAGGACATAAGTCATCAAAATTAGGAAGTAATAAGTTGGATTTTTGCCCCAAAAATTTTGAACTAATAACCTTTTTATTAACAAATATCTTAACCAAACCCCACAATGTCATCGTGTAATTCAAATTGTCACCAAGATAAAAATGAAAAAACTCATAAAGAATTTATTTAAAAACAATTTACTAAGGATTTATTAAATATTCGTGTGGAAGTTGAAATGGTATTCTAAATTCTAGTTTCTTTACATTTGAAATTAAATATATAAGATAATTACTGCTAAAATTATATATATACATATTTTTTTCCATTATAATATAGATAATATTATTAATAATGACTAAAAAATGACTGTTGTGGATATTCCAAGTCCTACATCTGAAAAACTACACCACAGAAACCTCCAAACTAGCATTATTAATAATAATTATAGAATTTAATAAATTAAAATTTTGTATAAAAGTATATATGTTTTTCTTGTAAAATTTAGTAGTACCTCTCTATTCATTTATCTAATCAAAATAGAAGGTTACATTATCAGGTTGTATACTTTATAGTCTCAACCTATTCGTAGGAAACCAGGTCTGTCGGCCATATCAAAGAGTTATAAGCCAACCAAAATTGGAAAAGTTTAAATCTGTCTCTAGCTACCTTAACAAGTCTATTATCTACTACATCTAGTGACATATAAAGAAAATAAATTCTATCCACTCTTTGCATATCAAACAAAATACAAGGAACCAATAAACGCGGTAATCTAATGATTAAATGGGTGTTGGATCCTTGACACTTGACCCGAGCATATCAACTTGGTTCATGCTCTGAAGTTGTCATTCTATTCAACCAAGGCGGGCATTCTTATGATGTTGCTATAGGTGAATTTCTTGGATATCCCTGCACATTTCTGCTAAAATGGAGGTTGCCTTCAAGTCTCCTCATATCTCTTGAACAGTGACAATGGATTTAGCCACTAAACACTTCATAATCCAATAAATATGAATAGAATACTTAAATAATGACATTATGCCTCTAGTGTTCCCTAGATATGTCGGCATCAGATCCATCTCATCATCTGGGATGTCTTCTGCCACTTTAGTTTTAAGGTCTTGTTCCCATCTAGAAATCAAAGATTTTACGTGACCAGGTGTCCCTACTCCATAGGCATGGAAAAGGTTCTGCATAATTTCTTGCCAAATTTTCCTTCCCCTTTTGCTAGGCCCCAATTTTTCCATTCCTTTTTCCTTTCCCTCTCTTTTCCAAAAATGTGCTTTCACCATTTTTGTTTGAGGATGGTCTCCGAGCAACTGAACATTCACCTGGATCCATACTGAGGTTCTCCCCCAATGTGTGGTGGCTTGAGGGTGAGATATTATGGGAAGACCTGTAGAAGGAGAAAAAATAAAAATATTGAATTCAGTGAGATTACATAGAATATTATCCTTCTTGTTAAGGGTCGCCACCCAAACCATTTTCTTATTCTTATTATCGTCTGTCTATATTCCTTTTTCCTTGGAAGTGTTTATATTTGCAGCCAGCGGGAGCCTCTTGAGCTGGCCTGAGATCAGTATACACTTCTCATTTCCGTCACTTACAAAAACAAGGCCTCGCAAACATGCCTCTACCTTCAGAATTTTGTTATAGATCCACTTCTCAACATGGGTATGGAGTAAAGAATTGACATGCAGGAGCGATATGTTCCCACTCACCATAAACAACGAGACAAAGACTATACAGTGACTGAAACCAACAAGTTGTTCAGCTACTCCCATGCATCCCAAGAATAGAAACTCACCCTATTTGATTGAGTTAATCCCCCCAAATAGAAACCCTAAATTTGGCATACTAAGAAATTTTACCATGACCCTATTGACATTATCAAATGAACCTCTAACCCCCAAATTTTCATTGTAAGACATGCATGCAATTTCGTAAAATTTCCTTGCAGAACTAAAAAATTGACAAGAAGGGCTATGAAATTGACTTATAGTTTTATTGAATTGATAGACAGAGCTGCGCAATTGTCTAGCTATGTTGTGAATTTTATATGCAAAACTATGAAATTGACATACAAAACTATGAAATTTACATGCAGAGCTGTGAAATTGACATGCAGCAATATGGCACTGATATACAATGTTGTAAACTTGACATGAAAATATATTTAAATGACATGCATGGTTAAAAAAACAATTAAACTAACTTACCAAGTTGGGGCTTAGGGATTCCCCATCACTTTTTCCGGCCACTTCCCCTGCATTCTCCATGCTCAGGATATGGGAATGAACATGACCAACGAAATGATAGACATTGATGGACTCATGATGGAGGACCAGAGAAACATTTCCATGCAAAATGAAAACCCAGTAACCAAACAGACAGGGGCTATGAGCATTAGAAAATAATTTTAAATTCCTCTCAGATGGATCATCATCCAAAACAAACATCTTAACTAAACCTGGGTGGTACGCATACATTCCAAGTGTAGAAAAAAGAATCAGAGCATACAGACCAAGGCCTTTTCTCATCGCAGAGAAAATCATACTTAGAAAAAACCTAGATATGAGAACATGCCCGAGGAAGCAACACACAGATTTTTGCAACTCCCTTGTCTCCTCACCTGCCTTCTACCCAACTACCTTCGTTACCTGCTCAACAATCATCCCCTCATGAACTAGCCAAATATTTTTACTGAACCTTTTCTCCCTCCCGTGTTGGCGCTTTCCCCAAAAACGTTGTGACACTCCTCAATGTTTTTCGTCCACAATAAATTTCATCATTATTCGACATGGGGGAAGCCACCCACAACTGTAACCACGTGTCATAACTATTACTCTGTTTGGCCCGCATAGCCTCCTGCCACCTCACACCTCCCTCAGCACACTTGGCATCCCGATCGAGGATTTTGGCTTTCACTACTGTATTTTTCCACTATCTCCTATAGGGTTTCAAGCCCAGTCTCCTATCTCAATCTATCCTAGGTGATATCCGTATGCCTTCCTTGGTGGTTACACCCCAAATTCACAAGCATATCAACTGTTGCATTTCCCACTCTGTGGATGTGAGACAGAATCATGTAGTAAATGCTTTGTATGAGGTCCTTGATCTCCTATACTAGGCAAGTTGTATGCCAACTTTGACTAGTTTGTTCCCATCCTGCTCCATGTTGCAGCCTTTGGAGTATTCCTGTGACCATAGTTGAATCTCCCTCAACTATAAGCATGTTATACTACTCTCTTCTTGCTATTAGGAGGCATTTTTTAACCATATTTAGCTTATCTTCATTATTTCTAGAAAAACCAAGGTCCATAGCATATATCCTCCTTTCCTCACCACGAGACTCTCTCAAAATTCCCCCTCCTCCTGTTTCGCTTGGATTTCCTTTTGAAGCCTGATCATAGTCGAGTTTTAGAAAACCTTGTAAGGGTGCCTTGAATTTATCCTACAATTGACATACCATGTTGGCAATATGATGCAATATGGGAGATTGTTGGCAATATGATGTAATGTGTTGTCCTTGATGGCAACCTACTTGATGAAGTTGTCCTTGATGAGTTGTCTTTGGATAGCAACCTATTTGTTAATAATGTAAATTTGATGTATCTACAGAGCAGTTAAGAAGTAACGAAGAAATAAATTCCAGTAAGTTCCAGAGCAATGATGAATAATATATGTCACAATGTATACACGAGTTTGTAAAGGCCAAGTTGCGTATGCACGCAGATAAGTATGTCCCAAGTCGCGTATGCCCTTTTGCGCTCCAAAATTACAATACCAAGGGGAATTACCATGGTTTTGGCACATAGTATTGAGCGTTGTATGGTTTATTTGATTCCGTCCAAGAATACCATTGGAAGTTGTGTGGTTTTGGCTCATGGTATTGGTAAAAGCTAAATCTATTTAAGGATAAGAAGATCATAGTGCAAGGGGGGCATGAGTAAGGGTTGTTGATGAAAAATTTCTCTAAGGAATATCTAAATGGATGAACTCTGTTCTTAATTGATAGATCTGAATATATGATGCACCCAAGGACATATTGATGGTTTAAGATCTCTAGATCTAAAGATGATGAATCTCTAGTTTGATCAACGAAAGAAATGATGAAGAACTGGCGCAAGTCTGCTGAAGAACATGAATAAATCTGGGTAAGTTTTATAGATCTGGTCTGCTCTGCAAAATATATTTTTACAGATCTATATGCTAGTTCGCTTCATGAAAAGTGTGTATGTACGTGGGTTTTCTTCATTAAAAGTGCATATGGCAGTTAGGGTTTTCTGAAGATAATATACACAGAATTATACGCGAGTTGGTGTGCAGGAAAGCTCGTATGTATGCGGCTTCAGTAAAGCAAAGTAGCGTATGCTATTTGAATTAATAAAGGTTCAGGGTTGAATTTGTATCTACACATCTATTCTGAAGTCTGGGTTATTTCTGAAGCTCTGGTTACAGTGTTTTCACTGTTCTAACTGAAGTAGTGGGAAAAGTTTATGATAGTTGATAAAGTACAAGTGTTTGGGTATTGAATGAATACTTCACTCTGAAGTATATCTGCATGGAATGGGTTACAGTTAATTTATAGATCTGAATAAATAATGCACCTATACAATGATGAATGAAGATCTCTTGACCTGAAATGACTATGTATCTTTTAGATCTGTTTATGGAATGTTTAGATCTGAGATGAGGCAAAATATTTTATGAAGTGAAGGGTAAGATCTAAGATGTTTATCTGTTCTGAAGAGTTGCGCAGCCCTGCAATTTTTGAAGATCTATACGCAGGTTCGTGGCAGAGAAAGCGCGTATATACGCGGGTTGGTTTCAGTGAAAGCACGTATAAGATTAGTCCCGAAATAGTTGCAGATCTATACGCAAGTTTGTCTCTGTGAAAGCGCGTATATATGCAGGTTCAGTGAAGTAAAAGCGCGTATGGAATCTAGGGTTTTGCTAAAGTGTGTGGAATGAAATGTTTGATCTGTTTTGATATTTTACTGCTATCTGTCAATGATGTATTCATACAGATCTGGGTTGTTTGAATGTTGATTATGTTGCTGATTAAAGATCAAGTTGTTGGTTGATTGGTTGATGATTCAATGAATGAATTGATGGGGTTATAAGTTTCAGTTTGATGAATGTTGAGATTAAATGTGTGGAGTGGGTCCAGTCTGAAAATATGATGAAAAGTGGCCTACAAGTTGTGTTGTATGGAAGCTGTTGGATCCAGTATGAAAATTGATGAAACGTGGTCCATGGTGGTGCTGAGGGTCGAAGCCTTCAATGAGGGGGTTGTAGCTCCCTTCCAGTGGTAGCTGGTAAACGAGAGCAGGGGGTAGTAGCTCCCTTCCAAGAGAGGCTGGTAAACGAGTGCAGGGGGTTGTAGCTCCCATGCATATAGGAGGCGGTAAACGAGATCGGGGGTTGGAGCTCCTTCCGGTGGTAGATTTGGAGAACGAAGGTTACCTTATGCGGTGGGTGCACAACGTCTTCGGTATGAGTCGACACCGGTTCAAAATTGTAACAGTTTTCTTTATAATAAATATTGAAGACAAAGACGACAACGATGGTGGTTTTCTCCGCTGAATTGGTTTTCACCTTAAATACGGGTGTTTTATGTGTCTTGCTTATGTGTGATGGTTTATTCTGTTATTACTGCACATTCTTACTACTTACTAAACATCTGATGAATGAATTATGCAATGATCTAAGTAAAAAATTAAATGCATAATAAGATCTCTGGACATACGCAAGTTTTCTTAAGGATATCCGCATGTATACACGAGTTGGGTTCAGTAAAGTAGCGTATGGTTTTAAGAGAAAGAAAAAGTAAAAAGTTTCCAGTCAGCTCTAAATACTGATTCACCCCCCCTCTCAGTATTTTTCCCAACAATTGGTATCAGAGCAAGTCCTTCTGAAGGAGCTGGATCACTTGAAGGAGATCCGTCACAATGGGAAGGAAGCAAAAGAAGAGGGCTACTCAAGGAAAGAATATATCATGTACGGAAGGAAATGAAGATGATGCAAAAGGTATTAATCCTTGTTCTTGTGATTCACTTCCTTATGCAAGCAATGGTGAAGATAGTGAAAATGATAGTGAAAGTAACAGTATGGGTCTAGAAGAAAATCTCAAGATTAATGTTGAAGATCAATTTAAAAAGAAGGAATCTATCTACAAATATATGATCTCTAGAATGAATGGAAAGATAGAAATGTATCAAAGAGTGCAGGATAAATTAACCAATCGAAGTGAAAGACTTGAAGCAGAAATCATCTCTCTCAAAACAGATCTGGAAAAATTAAATAAGAAGAATGAATAAATTTTACAAACTTTTGAAGAACAAGAAAATGGGTTGAAAGAAGAGATTTTAAAATTGAATGATCAAGTAGAAGAAGGAAAAAGGGTCGAAGAAAGTATGAAGAAGCAATGCCAAATATTGGAGGTTGAGGTAAACATTTTAAAAGGTAAATTAGAGGAAAAGGATAAACTCTTGAGGTTTCAAGATAGTACTATGATTATGGATAATATTCTTAGTAGTCAAAGGTCTCCTTCTGTTAAATTTGGTCTTGGTTTTCATGAAACTGTTAAAGGAGATTATAGTTCACAAGGAGGTGCTAAAGATATCAATGCAAAACCTGAAGTGTTGAAAGAGACAAAAGGTCAACCGACAATCATGAACTCTCAAAGGAAATCATTCGCTCCTAACTATAGAAGCATCTATCAATTCTCTCCTTTGATCAATAATGTTGAATTCTTTAAATGTCATAATTATAGGCACGTTGCAGCCAATTGTAGAAGCAGATTGTTTCAGTCACAAACAAACAGATTCTACATAGAAAGGTACTCAGGTTTCTTTAAGGGATATTTTTTTTCATGCAGGAAGTTTGGTCATAAAGCAACTAATTGCAATAGAATAAAGAATAGAAAAACACATTATGATCCCTATGCTTACTTTTCTGGTCACACAAGATGTTATGCTTGTAAAAAGTATGGACATGTAGAAAAGGAATGCAGGATGAATAGATCTGAGAAATTGGATAATTTCTAGCACACAATAAGAAATTTCAAGCAAAGCTGGAAAAAGAAGGAGGATCGGTCAAAAACGTAGGGGATAATAATCCTACTGCAGTCTTCCGCTTCTAAAGCTTACTTCTCATAATGACTGCAGGAGTGATGTGAGATACATTATAGGAATCAGTAATGTATCATCACAAGGGGAGCAATATATGGTGATTCCCATGGTTGGTTTGGTAATTTTGGTTGTGTTTATTTCTAACAGTGCATCTAATGTGACAACAAAAGACAGGTACAGAATGTATAAATCCAGGAGAAAATGGAGCTGTGAAATTTTCAGTATTTCATTTTTCATACGCGGGTTTCATGAACTAAAGCCGCGTATACACGCGAGTTCCGTTGGATACAGAAGCATATGTTTTTCTGATAAGAAAAACAGTGAGTCAGCTCAAGGACAGGAGCACAGTTTCAGGGGGAGCATTAGCCTTGCTGAGAGTAATGCATTATTGGCATTATGATGGTTCTAAAATATGATCTCTCTCTTGAGGTCTTTTGGTATTGGTTATAAAAAGTCATATTTGTAATTTGATGAAAAGGTTATGTTGAGACCTATGATGTAAATTGTTATATTCAGTCATGTAAGGACTTTTTCAAATGTGTAAACCCACTTGGTTGGGTACTTGAGTCACATATGTAAATCCACTTGGTTGGATCATTGATGTAAGTATGAGTCCTTGGTGATAGGAAAGGTCATAGAGTCATGTACTTCATTGAAAAATATGTTTGAAGATTCAGCTTGAACTCAGGGGGAGCATGGTAACTTCAGTGCACATCAGATCTATAGAGCTCTTCTTTCTACAAGAGAAGAAAAAACTTGTTTTGGTTTTGATCTGCCCTTTGCCCTTGATGTCAAAGGGGGAGAGTATCATGGTGTTTGAATAATGGTTATAATCAATGTATCTATCTGTTGTGGTGATCAAACACTATCACGGTTGCCATCAAGTCAAAAGGGGGAGATTGTTGGAAATATGATGCTATATGGGAGATTGTTGGCAATATGATGTAATGTGTTGTCCTTGATGGCAACCTACTTGATGAAGTTGTCCTTGATGAGTTGTCTTTGGATAGAAACCTATTTGTTAATAATGTAAATCTGATGTATCTATAGAGCAGTTCAGAAGAAACGAAGAAAGAAATTCCAGTAAGTGCCAGAGTAATGATGAATAAGATATGTCATAATGTATACGCGAGTTTGTAAATGCCAAGTCGCGTATGCACGCAGATAATTACGTCCCAAGTCGTGTATGCCCTTTTGCGCTCCAAAATTACAATACCAAGGGGCATTACCATGGTTTTGGCACACAGTATTGAGCGCTGTATGGTTTATTTGATTCCTTCCAAGAATACCATCGGAAGTTGTGTGGTTTTGGCTCATGGTATTGGTAAAAGTTAAATCTATTTAAGGAGAAGAAGATCATACTGCAAGGGGGGCATGAGTAAGGGTTGTTGATGAAAAATTTCTCTAAGGAAATTCTACATGGATGAAATATGTTCTTAATTGATAGATCTGAATCTATGATGCACCCAAGGACATAATGATGGTTCAAGATCTCTAGATCTAAAGATGATAAATCTCTAGTTTGATCAACGGAAGAAATGATGAAGAACTGGCGCAATTCTGCTAAAGAACATGAATAAATCTATTTAAGTTTTATAGATCTGGTCTGCTCTGCAAAATATATTTTTACAGATCTATACGCTAGTTTTCTTCATGAAAAGTATGTATATACGCGGGTTTTCTTCATTAAAAGCGCGTATGTCAGTTAGGGTTTTCTGAAGATAATATACATAGAAGTATACGCGAGTTGGTGTGCAGGAAAGCACGTATGTATGCGGCTTCAGTAAAGCGAAGTAGCATATGCTATTTGAATTAATAAAGGTTTAGGGTTGAATTTGTATCTGCACATCTATTCTGAAGTCTGGGTTATTTCTGAAGCTCTGGTTACAGTGTTTTCACTGTTCTAATTGAAGTAGTGGGCAAAGTTTATGATAGTTGATAAAGTACAAGTGTTTGGGTATTGAATGAATACTTCGCTCTGAAGTATATCTGCATGGAATGGGTTACAGTTCATTAATAGATCTGAATAAATAATGCACCTATATAATGATGGATGAAGATCTCTTGACTTGAAATGACTATGTATCTATTAGATCTGTTTATGGAATGTTTAGATCTGAGATGAGGCAAAATATTTTCTGAAGTGAAGGGTAAGATCTGAGTTGTTTATCTGTTCTAAAGAGTTGCACAGCCCTGCAATGTTTGAAGATATATACGCAGGTTCATGGCAGAGAAAGCGCGTATATACGCGGGTTGGTTTCAGCGAAAGTGCGTATAAGGTCAGTCCTGAAATAGTTGCAGATCTATACGCAATTTTGTCTCTGTGAAAGCACGTATATACGCAGGTTCAGTGAAGTAAAAGCGCATATGGAATCTAGGGTTTTGCTGAAGTGTGTGGAATGAAATGTCTGATCTGTTTTTTTGTTTTACTGCTATCTGTCAATGATGTATTCATACAGATCTGGCTTGTTTGAATGTTGATTATGTTGCTGATCATGTTGATTAAAGACCAAGTTGTTGGCTGATTGGTTGATGATTCAATGAATGAATTGACGGGGTTATAAGTTTCAGTTTGATGTATATTGAGCTTAAATGTGTGGAGTGGGTCCCTTCTAAAAGTCTGATGAAAAGTGGCCTACAAGGTATGTTGTGTGGAAGCTGTTGGATCCAGTATGAAAATTGATGAAACGTGGTCCGCAGTTGTGCTGAGGGTCGAAGCCTTCAGTGAGGGGGTTGTAGCTCCCTTCTAGTGGTAGCTGGTAAACGAGAGCAGGGGGTAGTAGCTCCCTTCCAGGAGAGGCTGGTAAACGAGATCAGGGGGTAGTAGCTCCCTTCCAGATGAGGCTGGTAAACGAGAGCAGGGGGTAGTAGCTCCCTTCTAGGAGAGGCTGGTAAACGAGATCAGGGGGTTGGAGCTCCCTTCCAGTAGTGGCTGGAGAACGAGAGAAGGTTGCAGCCTTCTACAGGTGGGTACCTGCGTGCTGGTATGAGTCTGTGCCAGTACAAAATTGTAAGAAGTTTTATTTATAATAAATATTGAAGACAGAGACGATAACAGCGGTGGTTTTCTCCCGAATTGGGTTTCCACCTTAAATACTAGTGTTCATGTGTGTTGCTTATGTGTAATGGTTTATTCTGTTATTAATGCACATGATTACTACTTATTAAACATCTGATGAATGAATGATGCAATGATCTGAGTAAAGAATTAAATCCATAATAAGATCTCTGGACATACGCAAGTTTTCTTAAGGATATCCGCGTGGATACGTGAGTTGGGTTCATTAAAGTAGCGTATGGTTTTAAGAGAAAGAAAAATTAAAAAAAATTTAGTCTGCTCTAAATACTGATTCACCCCCCCCCTCTCAATATTTTTCCCAACAATTGGTATCAAAGCAGGTACTTCTGCAGAAGCTTGATCGCTTGAAGGAGATTCGTCGCAATGGGAAGGAAGCAAAAGAAGAGGGCTACTCAAGGAAAGAAGATATCTCAGAAATCGTGTATGGCAGAAAATGAAGATGATGCAAAAGGTATTAATCCTTGTTCTTGTGATTCACTTCCTTATGCAAGCAATGGTGAAGATAGTGAAAATGATAGTGAAAGTAATAGTATGGGTCTAGAAGCAAATCTCAAGATTAATGTTGAAGATCAATTTAAAAAGAATGAATCTATCTACAAAGATATGATCTCTAGAATGAATGGACAGATAGAAATGTATCAAAGACTGCAGGATAAAGTAACCAATTGAAGTGAAAGACTTGAAGCAGAAATCATCTCTCTCAAAACAGATCTGGAAAAATCAAATAAGAATAATGAAAAACTTTTACAAACTTTTGAAGAACAATAAAATGGGTTGAAAGAAGAGATTTTAAAATTGAATGATCAAGTAGAAGAAGGAAGAAGGGTCTAAGAAAGTATGAAGAATCAATGCCAAATATTGGAGGTTGAGGTAAACATTTTAAAAGGTAAATTAGAAGAAAAGGATAAACTCTTGAGGTTTCAAGATAGTACTAAGATTCTGGACAATATTCTTAGTAGTCAAAGGTCTCCTTCTGTTAAATTTGGTCTTGGTTTTCATGAAACGGTTAAAGGAGAATCTAGTTCACAAGAAAGTGCTAAAGATTCAAAGGATATCAATGCAAAACCTGAAGTGTTGAAAGAAACAAAAGGTCAACCGACAATCATGAACTCTAAAAAGAAATCATTCCCTCCTAACTATAGAAGCATCAATCGATTCTCTCCTTTGATAAATAATGTTGAATGCTTTAAATGTCATAATTATGGGCATGTTGCAGCCAATTGCAGAAGCAGATTGACAAACAGATTCTACACACAAAGGTACTCAGGTTTCTTTAAGGGATATTTTTTTTCATGCAGCAAGTTTGGTCATAAAGCAGATGATTGCAATAGAAGAAAGAATAGAAAAACACATTATGATCCCTATGCTTATTTTTCTGTTCACTCAATATGTTATGCTTGTAACAAGTATGGACATGTAGAAAAGGAATGCAGGATTAATAGATCTGAGAAATTGGATAATTTCCAGCACACAATAATAAATTTCAAGCAAAGCTGGAAAAAGAAGGAGGACCGGTCAAAAACATAAGGGATAATAATCCTACTGCAGTCTTCTGCTTCTAAAGCTTACTTCTCATAATGACTGTAGGAGTGATGTGAGATACATTATAGGAATCAGTAATGTGTCATCACAAGGGGAGAAATATATGGTGATTCCCATGGTTGGTTGGTAATTCTGGTTGTGTTTATTTCTAACAGTGCATCTGATGTGACAAGAGAAGACAGGTACAGGTGGTACAAATTCAGGGGGAGAAGAAGGAGTGTGAAATTTTTAGTATTTCACTTTCCATACGCGAGTTTCATGAACTAAAGCCGCGTATACACGTGAGTTCCAATGGATACAGAAGCATGTGTTTTTCTGTTAAGGAAAACAGTGAGATGGCTCAAGAACAGGAGCATAGTTTCAGGGGGAGCATTAGCCTTGCTGAGAGTAATGCATTGTTGGAATTATGATGGTTTTTAAATATGATCTCTCTCTTGAGGTCTTTTTGGTATTAGTTATAAAATTCATATTTGTAATTTGATGAAAAGGTTATGTTGAGACCTATGATGTAAATTTTTATATTCAGTCATGTAAGGACTTCTTCAAATTTGTAAACCCACTTGGTTGGGTACTTGAGTCACATATGTAAATCCACTTGGTTGGATCATTGATGTAAGTATGAGTCTTTGGTAATAGGAAAGTTCATAAATTCATGTACTTCATTGAAAAATATGTTTGAAGATTTAGCGTGAACTCAGGGGGAGCATGGTAACTTCAGTGCACATCAGATCTACAGAGCTCTTCTTTCTACAAGAGAAGAAAAACCTTGTTTTGGTTTTGATCCACCCTTTGCCCTTGATGTCAAAGGGGGAGAGTATCATGGTGTTTGAATAATGGTTATAATCAATGTATCTATCTGTTGTGGTGATCAAACACCATCATGGTTTCCATCAAGTCCAAAAGGGGATATTGTTGGCAATATGATGCAATATGGGAGATTGTTGGCAATATGATGTAATGTGTTGTCCTTGATGGAAACCTACTTGATGAAGTTGTCCTTGATGAGTTGTCTTTGGATAGCAACCCATTTGTTAATGATGTAAATCTGATGTATCTACAGAGCAGTTTAGAATTAACGAAGAAAGAAATTCCAGTAAGTGCAAGAGTAATGATGAATAAGATATGTCACAATGTATACGCGAGTTTGTAAAGGCCAAGTCGCATATGCACGCGGATAAGTACGTCCCAAGTCGCGTATGCCCTTTTGCGCTCCAAAATTATAATACCAAGGGGCATTACCATGGTTTTGGCACACAGTATTGAAGCATTGTATGGTTTATTTGATTCCTTCCAAGAATACCATCAGAAGTTGTGTGGTTTTGGCTCATGGTATTGGTAAAAGCTAAATCTATTTTAAGGAGAAGAAGATCATAGTGCAAGGTGTGCATGTGTAAGGGTTGTTGATGAATAAATTTCTCTAAGGATTATCTGCATGGATGAACTCTTTCTTAATTGATAGATCTGAATCTATGATGCACCCAAGGATATATTGATGGTTCAAGATCTCTAGATCTAAAGATGATGAATCTCTAGTTTGATCAACGCAAGAAATGATGAAGAACTGGCGCAAGTCTGCTGAAGAACATGAATAAATCTGGGTAAGTTTTATAGATCTAGTCTGCTCTGAAAAATATATTTTTACAGATCTATACGCTAGTTCACTTCATGAAAAGCGCGTATATACGTGGGTTAGCTTCATTAAAAGCGCATATGGAAGTTAGGGTTTTCTAAAGATAATATACATAGAATTATACGCGGGTTGGTGTGTAGGAAAGCACGTATGTACGCGGCTTCAGTAAAGAAAAGTAGCATATGCTATTTGAATTAATGAAGGTTCAGGGTTGAGTTTATATCTGCATATCTATTTTGAAGTCTAGGTTATTTTTGAAGCTCTGGTTACAGTGTTTTCACTGTTCTAATTGAAGTAGTGGGCAAAGTTTATGATAGTTGATAAAGTACAAGTGTTTGGATATTGAATGAATACTTCACTCTGAAGTATATCTGCATGGAATGGGTTACAGTTCATTAATAGATCTGAATAAATAATGCACCTATACAATGATGGATGAAGATCTCTTGACCTGAAATGACGATGTATCTTCTAGATCTGGTTATGAAATGTTTAGATCTGAGATGAGGCGAAATATTTTTTTGGAGTGAAGGGTAATATCTGAGTTTTTTATCTGTTGTGAAGAGTTGTGCAACCCTGCAATGTTTGAAGATCTATACACAGGTTCGTGGCAGAGAAAGCGCATATATACACGGGTTGGTTTCAGCGAAAGTGCATATAAGGTCAGTCTTGAAATGTTTGCAGATGTATACGCAGGTTGGTCTCTGTGAAAGTGCGTATATACGTAGGTTCAGTGAAGTAAAAGCGCGTATGGAATCCAGGGTTTGCTAAAGTGTGTGGAATGAAATGTCTGATCTGTTTTGTTGTTTTACTGCTATCTGTCAATGATGTATTCATACAGATCTGAGTTGTTTGAATGTTGATTATGTTGCTGATTATGTTGATTAAAGATCAAGTTGTTGGTTGATTGGTTGATGATTTAGTGAATGAATTGATGGGGTTATAAGTTTCAGTTTGATGTATGTTGAGCTTAAATGTGTGGAGTGGGTCTAGTCTGAAAATCTAATGAAAAATGGCCTACAAGGTATGTTGTGTGGAAGTTGTTGGATCCGGTATGAAAATTGATGGCGTGGTCGGCGTAGTTGTCTTGAGGTCGAAGCCTTGAGAGCAAGGGGTTGTAAGCTCCCTTCCAACGATAGAGTACAAGTAGCTTGAGCAAGGTGTAGTGGCTCACTTCCGGAGAGGTGAGTAGCGAGAGCGGGGGGTACGGGGAGAGGCCGGTAAATGAGAAGCGGGGCTAGTAGCTCCCTTTTAGGAGAGGCTGGTAAACGAGATCAGGGGGTTGGAGCTCCCTTCCAGTAGTGGCTGGAGAACGAGAGAAGGTTGCAACCTTCTGCAGGTGGGTGATTGCGTGCTGGTATGAGTCTGCACCAGTACAAAATTGTAAGAATTTTTCATTATAATAAATATTGAAGACAGAGACGACAACAACGGTAGTTTTCTCCCGAATTGGGTTTCCACCTTAAATACTGGTGTTCATGTGTGTTGCTTATGTGTGATGGTTTATTCTATTATTACTGCACATGCTTACTACTTACTAAACATCTGATGAATGAATGATGCAATGATCTAATTAAAGAATTAAATGCATAATAAGATCTCTGGACATACACAAGTTTTCTTAAGGATATCTGCGTGTATACGCGAGTTGGGTTCAGTAAAGTAGCGTATGGGTTTAAGAGAAGGAAAAAGTAAAAAAATTTCAGTCAGCTCTAAATACTGATTCACCCCCCCCCCTCTCAGTATTTTTCCCAACAATTGGTATCAGAGGTGGTCCTTCTGCAGAAGCTTGATCGCTTGAAGGAGATCTGTCACAATGGGAAGGAAGCAAAAGAAGAGGGCTACTCAATGAAAGAAGATATCTCAGAAATTGTGTATGGCAGAAAATGAAGATGATGCAAAAGGTATTAATCCTTGTTCTTGTGATTCACTTCCTTATGCAAGAAATGGTGAAGATAGTGAAAATGATAGTGAAAGTAATAGTATGGGTCTAGAAGCAAATCTCAAGATCAATGTTGAAGATCAATTTAAAAAGAAGGAATCCATCTACAAAGATATGATCTCTAGAATGAATGGACAGATAGAAATGTATCAAAGACTACAGGATAAAGTAACGAATCGAAGTGAAAGACTTGAAGCAGAAATCATCTCTCTCAAAACAGATCTGGAAAAATCAAATAAGAAGAATGAAGAACTTTTACAAACTTTTGAAGAACAAGAAAATGGGTTGAAAGAAGAGATTTTAAAATTGAATGATCAAGTATAAGAAGGAAGAAGGGTCGAAGAAAGTATGAAGAAGCAATGCCAAAGATTGGAGGTTGAGGTAAACATTTTAAAAGGTAAATTAGAAGAAAAAGATAAACTCTTGAGGTTTCAAGATAGTACTAAGATTCTGGACAATATTCTTAGTAGTCAAAGGTCTCCTTCTATTAAATTTGGTCTTGGTTTTCATGAAACTATTAAAGGAGAATCTAGTTCACAAGAAAGTGCTAAAGATTCAAAGGATATCAATGCAAAACTTGAAGTGTTGAAAGAAACAAAAGGTCAACCGACAATCATGAACTCTCAAAAGAAATCATTCCCTCCTAACTATAGAAGCATCAATCGATTCTCTCCTTTGATCAATAATGTTGAATGCTTTAAATGTCATAATTATGGGCATGTTGCAGCAAATTTCAGAAGTAGATTGTTTCAATCACAAACCAACAGATTCTACACAGAAAGGTACTAAGGTTTCTTTAAGGGATATTGTTTTTCATGCAGCAAGTTTGGTCATAAAGCAGCTGATTGCAATAGAAGAAAGAATAGAAAAACAAATTATCATCCCTATGCTTACTTTTCTGGTTACACAAGATGTTATGCTTGTAACAAGTATAGACATGTAGAAAAAGAATGCGGGATGAATAGATCTGAGAAATTGGATAATTTCCAGCACATAATAAGAGATTTCAAGCAAAGCTGGAAAAAGAAGGAGGACCGGTCAAAAACATAGGGGATAATAATCCTACTACAGTCTTCCGCTTCTAAAGCTTACTTCTCATAATGACTACAGGAGAGATGTGAGATATATTATAGGAATCAGTGATGTATCATCACAAGGGGAGCAATATATGGTGATTCCCATGGTTGGTTTGGTAATTCTGGTTGTGTTTATTTTTAACAGTGCATCTAATGTGACAACAGAAGACAGGTATAGAATGTATAAATCCAGGAGAAAATGGAGATGTGAAATTTTTAGTATTTCACTTTTCATACTCAGGTTTCATGAACTAAATCCGTGTATACACGCGAATTCCGTTGGAGATAGAAGCGTATGTTTTTCTGATAAGAAAAATAGTGAGTCAGCTCAAGGACAGGAGCACAGTTTCAAGGGGAGCATTAACCTTGCTGAGAGTAATGCATTGTTGGCATTATGATGGTTCTAAAATATGATCTCTTTCTTGAGGTATTTTTGGTATTGGTTATAAAAAGTCATATTTGTAATTTGATGAAAAGGTTATGTTGAGACCTGTGATGTAAATTGTTATATTCAGTCATGTAAGGACTTCTTCAAATTTGTAAACCCACTTGGTTGGGTACTTGAGTCACATATGTAAATCCACTTGGTTGGATCATTGATGTAATTATGAGTCCTTGGTGATAGGAAAGGTCATAGATTCATGTACTTCATTGAAAAATATGTTTGAAGATTCAGCATCAACTCAGGGGGAGCATGGTAACTTCAGTGCAAATCAGATCTACAGAGCTCTTCTTTCTACAAGAGAAGAAAAACCTTGTTTTGGTTTTGATCTGCCCTTTTCCCTTGATTTCAAAGGGGGAGAGTATCATGGTGTTTGAATAATGTTTATAATCAATGTATATATCTATTGTGGTGATCAAACACCATCACAGTTGCCATCAAGTCCAAAGGGGGAGATTGTTGGCAATATGATGCAATATGGGAGATTGTTGGCAATATGATGTAATATGTTGTCCTTGATGGAAACCTACTTGATGAAGTTGTCTTTGATGAGTTGTATTTGGATAGAAACCTATTTGTTAATAATGTAAATCTGATGTATCTACAGAGCAGTTCAGAAGTTACGAAGAAATAAATTCTAGTAAGTGCCAGAGTAATGATGAATAAGATATGTCATAATGTATATGCGAGTTTGTAAATGCCAAGTCGCGTATGCACGCCAATAAGTACATTCCAAGTCGCGTATGCCCTTTTGCGCTCTAAAATTACAATATCAAGGGGCATTACCATGGTTTTGGCACACAGTATTGAGCGCTGTATGGTTTATTTGATTTCGTCCAAGAATACCATCGAAAGTTGTGTGGTTTTGGCTCATGGTATTGGTAAAAGCTAAATCTATTTAAGGAGAAGAAGATCATAGTGCAAGGGGGGCATGAGTAAGGGTTGTTGATGAAAAATTTCTCTAAGGAATATCTACATGGATGAACTCTGTTCTTAATTGATAGATCTGAATCTATGATGCACCCAAGGACATATTGATGGTTCAAGATCTCTAGATCTAAAGATGATGAATCTCTAGTTTGATCAACGAAAGAAATGATGAAGAACTGGCGCAAGTCTGCTAAAGAACATGAATAAATCTGGGTAAGTTTTATAGATATGGTCTGCTCTGCAAAATATATTTTTACAGATCTATACGCTAGTTCGCTTCATGAAAAGTGTGTATATACGCGGGTTCGCTTCATTAAAAGTGCGTATGGCAGTTAGGGTTTTTTGAAGATAATATACACAGAAGTATACGCGAGTTGGTGTGTAAGAAAGCGCGTATGTATGCGGCTTCAGTAAAGCAAAGTAGCGTATGCTATTTGAATTAATAAAGGTTCAGGGTTGAATTTGTATCTGCACATCTATTCTGAAGTCTGGGTTATTTCTGAAGCTCTGGTTACAGTGTTTTCACTATTCTAATTGAAGTAGTGGGAAAATTTTATGATAGTTGATAAAGTACAAGTGTTTGGGTATTGAATGAATACTTCACTTTGAAGTATATCTGCATCGAATGGGTTACAGTTCATTAATAGATCTGAATAAATAATGCACCTATACAATGATGGATGAAGATCTCTTGACCTGAAATGACTATGTATCTTCTAGATTTGTTTATGGAATGTTTAGATCTGAGATGAGGTGAAATATTTTCTGATGTGAAGGGTAAGATCTGAGCTGTTTATCTATTCTGAAGAGTTGCACAGCCCTGCAATGTTTGAAGATCTATACGCAGGTTCGTGGCAGAGAAAGCGTGTATATACGTGGGTTGGTTTCAGCGAAAGCGCGTATAAGGTCAGTCCTGAAATAGTTGCAAATCTATACGCAAGTTTCTCTCTGTGAAAACGCGTATATACGCAGGTTCAGTGAAGTAAAAGCACGTATGGAATCTAGGGTTTTGCTTAAGTATGTGGAATGAAATGTCTGATATGTTTTGCTGTTTTACTACTATATGTCAATAATGTTTTCATACAGATCTTGGTTGTTTGAATGTTGATTATGTTGCTGATTATGTTGATTAAAGATCAAGTTGTTGGTTGATTGGTTGATGATTCAATGAATGAATTGATGGGGTTATAAGTTTTAGTTTGATGTATATTGAGCTTAAATGTGTGGAGTGGTTCCAGTCTAAAAATTTGATGAAAAGTGGCCTACAAGGTATGTTGTGTGGAAGTTGTTGGATCCAGTATGAAAATTGATGAAACGTGGTCCACAGTTGTGCTGAGGGTTGAAGCCTTCAATGAGGGGGTTGTAGCTCCCTTCCAGTGGTATCTAGTAAACGAGAGTAGGGGGTAGTAGCTTCCTTCCAGGAGAGGCTGGTAAACAAGAGTAGGGGGTAGTAGCTCCCTTCCAGGAGAGGCTGGTAAACGAGAGTAGGGGGTAGTAGCTCCCTTCCAGGAGAGGCTGGTAAACGAGATCAGGGGGTTGGAGCTCCCTTCCAGTAGTGGCTAGAGAACGAGAGAAGGTTGCAGCCTTCTGTAGGTGGGTTCCTGCGTGCTGGTATGAGTTTGCGCCAGTACAAAATTGTAAGAAGTTTTCTTTATAATAAATATTGAAGACAGAGACGATAACATCGGTGGTTTTCTCCTGAATTGGGTTTCCACCTTAAATACTGGTGTTCATGTGTGTTTCTTTTGTGTGATGGTTTATTTTTTTATTACTACACATGCGTACTGCTTACTAAACATCTGATGAATGAATGATGCAATGATCTAAGTAAAGAATTAAATGCATAATAAGATCTTTGGACATACGCAAGTTTTCTTAAGGATATCCGCGTGTATATGCGAGTTGGGTTCAGTAAAGTAGCGTATGGTTTTAAGAGAAAGAAAAAGTACAAAGTTTTTAGTCAGCTCTAAATACTGATTCACCCCCCCCCCCTCAGTATTTTTTCCAACATACCATTGGTTTTAGTTTCTAGGAGGTCGCAACAAGCATTTGAGTTTTGAGGTTTAATTTTGCTAAGATTTGAGCCTCGTACACATTCACTTTCCAATCATCCTGATGCTATTTATCAACAAGGATGATTTCTCTTATATTTTCAATAATTTTCTTCCAGGTTTATTTTTTCTGGTGAGTCTCCTCTCTAAATGTTCTCATTTTCCTTTCTTTCCATACTACCCACATGAGGAAGCATATATATAGCGGCCAAGCTCTTTTAATGACTGGGATTTGGTATCCCCCTCTTCTCAAATTTTCAATTGTGTGTTTGATACTCAATCTGTCTCTATCTATTTGTTTAAAAAGGAAGGAGAGGTTCTGCCACATATGATCATCGACAGGGAATTTATTCAAAAAGTGTTCAATTGTTTCATTATTTTTGCCACACATCTTGCAGGCGGACGGTCCTTGCATCCCACGCTTCTGGAATTGATCCTAGGTTAGTATCCTTCCATGGCTTACTAACCATAGGAAGTATTCAAATTTGGCCAATGATTTGCAGACCAAATTTTCTGCCAAAGGTTTGAGGCTTGAAGCTGTAGATTATCAATTTTAATGTTGTATCCTTCTTGAATTGTAAACATCCCTTTTCTTTTATACCCACATCTCAGGATGTCATCTCTTGTCATTGAAAGTATTTTTCTATATTTTAACTCGTTTTCATAATTCTCCCATTGCTAAGTGTCCGAAGCATTTTTCCAATGTCCCTTTCATTTCCATTTTCTCCATTGATGACCTGTCCCTTTGTCCCGGAATTGAGCTATTGTTTTGTTATTCATTTGATTGGTGAATAGAAAGATCTCCGCTAGATCTATTTTGTTGAAAAATTTCTCCCTTTTCTGCCATGAATCTTCCCAAAACAGAGCAGTATTTCCTCCCCTGATTTCCAAAAATTTGTGGTCCCTCATGAAGTCTTTATTTGAAGCTCCCAAATTCCATATTGTCGATCCTTTTGGGGTGTTCTAAATCTTCAATGTTGCTTTAGTAGGTTTGGCGGTGCATATTTTATTTCCCAAATAACTTTCCACAAATCTTTGCCTCCATGTATTCATCGCCACTAAAGCTTTGCTCCCATCACCTAGTTCAGCATATACGGGACCCTCAACCCAAGGACTCCTGATTTTCTTTATTTTAATAAGTTTTTCCTAGGAGAAAAGGGAACATTTACAAGCTTGTTGGGATCCTTGCCACAAAAATTTCTTAAATATGTTAGCCATATTAATACAATTATTTTTTTGGGGTTGCCAACCCTGATAACTAGTAGATAGGGACAGATTGCAAGACAACTTTCAAGAGGACAACACGATTGGGGGAATTGACCACCTGAAAGGACCAGTTTTGAAGCCGAGATTGAATACGGTTGAGAAGATCTTTCCAACAAGATACCCAGAGGGAGTTGGGGATAAGTGGGATACCCAAATATTTCGTGGGAACGGATCCAATGCTGAACACCAAATTTCATGCCAAAAATAGTTGAGGCTGAAGATTTATATTGAAGAAGAAGACACTATATTTGTCATTATTTATGAGAGTTTTGGAAGTAGAGATGAAATCCTTGGGAATGGAGAGAATGGCCTTGGATTCTTCAAGAGTTGCTTGGAAAAAAACATTATGTCATCAACAAAATTTTAGTGAGATAGTTTGAGACCAGCACCCCATAGATTCAAGCCTTTAAGGTGACCTCCAACAACCTTATACTTCATATATCTCCCTAAACCTTTAGTAGAAATAAAGAAGAGTAAATGGGTTAACAGATCAACTTGTCTCAGCCCACGGGTGGCTTTAAAAGGATCAGAGGGAGCTCCATTGACCAGAATGGAATAATGAGGGGAAGAAATAAATGAAAGGATCCAATAATTCCATCTCGAATCAAAGCCAAAAGCCTGTAAAATACTTTGGAGATAATTCCAGCTAAGGTGATCATAAACTTTGGAGAGGTCTAGTTTAATCATCATTCCTTTGGTTTTGATAGTTCTAAGAGAACGAATGGCTTCCTGAGCAATGATTATTCCATCAAGGATTTTCCTTCCTTTATCAAAACCAGTATGCTCAGGGGATATTAAAGCAGGAAGAATGGGATTAAGGCAATTCACCATAATTTTAGACATGATTTTATATATAGAATTACATAAAGCTACAGGTCTGAAACCCGCAAGTTCATAAAAATGATCATACCTTGTAATTAACACAATAAAGGCGGAATTTAGGGTTGGATATATCTTTCTAGTCCCGTGCAATTCCTCCACTAATTCCAAGATGTCTTTGCCTATGAATGGCCACAGTGCTTGGTACAATTCAGCTGTAAAACCATCTAGTCCGGGTGTGTTGTTTTTTTCTAGGAATTTTACAACTTCGTCCACCTCTTGAAGTGTAATATCCCGTAATAGTGCCAAATTTTGTTCTCAATTGATTGTTACACAGATTAATCCCTCTTGCAGATAAGAGCGATCTCCCTAGTACTCAGAGAGTAGCTAGAAACAAACATCCATTTGAAAACCTTTTTCTCTAGATTAATTGCATTTCAGAATTATTATAAGAAAGTAGAGAGGACATGCCCCTACCTTTAAATCCAAACGTTCGATTTAATCTTTTATCTTGTCACTCCAAAGTGGTTTCTCCAATAAGTAGAACCTGCAATCAAAGACAAGACAAAAAGATCAAAGCATCTGCAACATATAATAATCAAGAAACGTTAACCCAACTTAGTGATCAAGGATTCTAAGTATTGATTTTATGTCAATAAGCATAAGAAAAACTTAATGATAAAAAGAGATCCATATGTATAATCTTAAATAAAAAGAGTAATCTTACAACCTAATGCCTTGATGTCATACAGATTTCTCCCCGGGTCTTGAACAATCGTTTCTCCTTCAGTTTGATAAGCCTTCCTCTCTGAATACTAGCATGGAGTTATAGAAACAAGGGTGTGATCATTCTCATGCCAACAACAACTCACTAGCATAGAAATTATGCACTCCTATGAATTTCTTAAGCAACTACCATGTATGTCTACCCTTCAACCTGAAACTTGCACTCAATTTATAGGGAAATGGAGGTAGTTTCAGTTCCATGAAGAGGGGGATGGATTCCTCTTCTGAAGCGATTTGAGGTCCACAGACCAAGGGATAAGCTCCATGAGTGGAGGGATAAAGCTCGAACTAAACATGACTCTAGAATCTTCCAGTTGGGAGAATATTCGACCAGCTAGGCTTCTAGAATTTACTTTTTCTTTTATTTTTCTCTTCATGGGGGTGTGCAGGTAATAATGGAAAAAATTACGGGGGTTGCCGTAGTTTATTTACTAAACAACAGTGCATGCGTAGGGAAAGGCTAGAAAAACCACGCAGGTAGACTTTTAAGGGTTTTACAGAGATTTTCTCCAATTCCAAGGTTTGATTTAGGAATATTAAGGTTTTTTACTTCTAAAGGAACATGATATAGGTGGTGATAGACCCATATGAATAGTCAAATTTCATGGTGAAAAAATGACATGTAACAGATTTCCCCCTAAAGTGCGAAGTTTGAGGTTATTATCAAGAGTGAAGTGCTTTATCATTCTGAGGATTGAATCTGAAACACCCGTTGAAAACTTGTAAAAAATTCAGTGCAAACATATATATCATCGTTGAGCTAGGAATTCTAATACTTAGATAAAAACTAACTAAATGTTCTCTTATAGATATGGTTTCAATATTACATCAAAAGTAGACACAGTAAGGACGCAGCCATCTATCATGAGTAGTCTATTGTATCCTGAATAATAAAACTCTTTGCAGCCTGGATGGTGGAAACTAGATCCAGGGTCTTGATTTATGCTTCCCGAACTAGTACGGATCTATCCATGTGATTGATTGTGTCGAAGTTGAACATGGTAAAAACCACTTGATTATCGATCAATGATGTGAACCGTTAACAAGTGTGAGAGAAACCACCAATAATAAAAATGGTTCTCAAATTACTCCAGTACAATCTATGAAGTGTGAATGAATGATTTGCAGTCGAACACTCATAGAATCATTCGACTAAAGGTCAATGATGCAACCTTTCATTGAAGGCGAGAAAATTTCCATTAAGGGATGCAAATCCCAAGGTACTGATAGGATTCTAGATCAACTTTCTAGATGATGAGCTCACGTCGATAGAAAGTGACCCGTCATAGGAAGGCCTACGACACGAAACCATTAGATAAAATTTTGAAGAAATATTTGCAAGGACTGACTCTAGGATGGTCAACGTGAATGGAGACAAATTTTTGCAATGAATGGTTTATTTGAAATTTCTCTTGAACACATAACAACATTGCAGATAGATTGGTAGCATTTGAACTAAAGCTAATACCTAGAAACCGGCTGAATACTTTCAATGTGGTTCAATTAATTGTTAGACAAATTATTTCCCAACCCAGGTACAAGTGTGACAAAGTGTAGTGTTCAAGAGTGGCTTGCTGCTTTTTAAACAAGGGTGACAATTGGATTCTTTTTCTCTATTTCCCCCCCAACATTACTAGCAAGTACCTCTTTATTTTTTTTAAGCTTGAAGAGGATAACATTTTCTTTTTTGTATTATCTCATCCTTTGGATGAGTCCATCTTAGTATTAAAATCGAACCCTAAGAAGGAGTGGTCCGGTCCTGTTCATAATCGACAGGTCCTTTACTATCAAATTTTACGAGTCCAATATAGGAGAAACTCGACGTTTTTCACTTTTAGGAACTCAGAAGAAAAACATAAGTAAACTCCATGGTTGTTATTTTTTGTAAAATTAGTCTCTCAGGCCCTAAAAAGGATAAAATAATGTAGGAGGGAACTCTATTGACCATGATTAGTCAACGTATACATTTTTCATAATTAGTCCATTTCTGCCTAAAAAAGGGGTAAACTTATATTGAAGGGATGACTTTTCATTTACTTTAACGAGTTCGAATAGTCAAGTATTCAGAAATATTTTCATATTTCGAGAGTCTGAAAAGGGCTTCAAAGAGAACTCCAGGGTTTCGATTTTTCGTAATTTTACAGAGCCCAAAAAAGTGATAAAAGTATACTCAATGTCAAAATAATTCTTTTCACCAAAAAATCCTATATCCTGCACAAAAACTCAAAATATTACACATACCTATTTCTAAAAAGTAAAAAATATTTAAAAATGACCTTTTAAAGTGAAAAATAAATAAAAATAATAATATTTTATTCATTTAAAAACTACAAAAAGGGGTTAAAACAAATCATTTTCACCTTTTGTGTTTAGAGCAGTGCATAGAGAGATTTTGGCTAAGAACTTCGGGAGCAGGTATCGAGAGAACCAATCGTCCATTTCTCGAATCATCACAAACAGGTAATCCACATCGTCCTTAGCTTTATTTTTATTCACTTCATTTTTCATTTTGAACCTTTATTTCATTTTTTAGGAGAATTTTATCTTTTAAAATGCGCTCTCGAGGGTCCACAGGAAATGCATGCGATAACTACGAACCCTGATAATTTTTAAAAGGAAAAATTATCGGGCTGCCACAGGTTCTGCATGGAGGGTGTGCAGACGTCCGCACTGTCTGCACATAGAACCTGCGGAGGCGTCATGAAAGTTTTAAAAACTCAAATTTCTCTTTAAAAATGGTTCGATTTTTCTTCCAAATGGCTTTAACTGTTAAATGTGTTGATTTGTAAGTTCTTCAACCATGTTGGAGTGGCAAGAACGCGAACTCGAGCTCATAGACAATGAAGCCATGGATCACAATACAACCATACATGCATTGAAGAATTATGGTTTATATAAATTCTGGGTTATCCAAGAGATTAAGGAACAAGTGAGGTTAATTGTTTGGCTTGTAAATATGTGGGATGTTGAAGACCAATGCTTCATAATTGGTCACCACCATCTTGAGATTGAGCTACAATACATTTATTTCCTTACCGGATTTTTCTGGAGAGCGAGAAGCATATCCTTATTTTGGGCTAGACAGGGAGGTCTTCCCACTGCCATCTACAAAGAACAATATTGCAGCAATGAGGAAGACCTGAAGGATGATCGCATACATATTAAAAATACCTTGCGATTAGATCTCAAAGTGATAGCATTTATAGTAACCTGATTGTGTGGGAGTGTAGCTCCTCATGTGGCTACTAAGTCACAGATGCAAACAACGATTGAGTGCCTTGGAGGAACCATATTCAACTAGTGCGAAGGAGTATTGGACAATATGAAAGGCCAATTAACTAAAGCAAAGAATGTGAAGTTGAAAAACTTTGGATATGGCACCATTCTCATTTCCTTTTCTTTAGAGAGAATTCTTCTTCTCGCTCCTCAGCTGATTCTAGTAGATAGTGGGGCTCCTTAGGAGCTTCGGATGGTGCAATGGGTGGCACTAATGGCTCGCCATGTTGGCGAGGGTGGCTCAGTATTTTAATTTACTCTGACATATTTCATGTGGCTTAGGAACCAAGTCTTCACCATTGAAGACTTTCCTTATGCAAGAATGGATTATAGGGGTGATCCTGAAACATATTTTCCTCCAGGGGAACGGTGGGACGCATCAGGTTAGTGAATTATTTTAATGTTTTTAATCTAATTTTTATTTTATTTTTATCGTCCAATACTAAGAAAAATATTTAAATACAGATGTCGGTCAACAACGACCAGTAACACTTTGTCACTTTGACAGGGAAGAAGCACAACCCTTACGACCTCCACAGGACCAGGCCACAAATATCCTAGCAGCCATGGAGCATAACCTTGATAGGTTTGACATAAATATTCTTGAGACGGGAATAGATGATATCCCTCTCAGGCTTCAGGGACACGTGACAGGTGGCCCAGGTCCATTCAGGATATTCCTGCGCAATGTGGTGCGTGCTATAGTCTATTACCATGATCATCATCACGGATAGTGGATGATAATTGTAGATTGACATTTTTGTTTTTCGTATCCGTAGCTATTACATCATAAGGTGTTTGAATCTATGATCATATACGATGTAATATTTTTTTTAAATGAACTAACATATCCTATTTATATTACTACTTTCGTTCCCTGAGTATCTTTTTCAACATGAATTGAATGTTGTTTTGGTTTATTTTGTCAATGTTACAAATTTCTATTTAGAACGCGATTAGCTAATGCATCGGCCAATGTGTTTAAATTTCTTGAAATATGTTGATATTCGATATAATCAAAAGTTCGTTCCAAGAGACGAACCTTCAAAAATAATGTTAATAATAGTGGATTTCTAATTTCATAAACTCTCTTTAAATGCAATAAAATGAGTTGTGAATCCAACCTAATGATCAAACATCGAATACCAAATTAAATGGCATCAAATAATAACTCAATTACTACGCTATATTCTACAATAATGTTCGTTGTTTGACCAAGCCATATCCCATGAATATAAACTAACTCATCGGTGGGTGAATAGATAACCCAAGCCACGGAAGAGCTATTCTGTGTACTACGACACACAACATCAACAGAACCAATGTATTTTTGAATGGATTTCGACATCTAAAATATCAAGAGTAATCAAGATAAGTAGCGGTAGTAGTAACAGCAAAACTAATCTAGGCACACTTGTCTAATCTAAGGCACACTATTCTAAAAAGTAACTATTTTACAAGAGATAACTTCATACGAAAGTCAAGCATTATATCTCTTAAGATAAAGAACATTTCTGGGCTTATCGAAAGAGACCCCGTCATAATCAATTAATTCATAGACGCCTTTTGCAAGAACACACTTGACAATATAGGGACCATGCCACATCGGTTCAAATTTTATAGCGCCTAGCTTATCATTAGCTTGACCGTATAGTAACACTAGGTCACCTTCTAAATAAACATGAGGGTTAACACTTTAATCATACCGAGCTTTCACACATTTCTTATGAGCTTCGACAACCAACGCAGCGGTGCGTCAAGTCTCATCTAATTGTGCTAAGTATAGAAAGTGTTTATCCTCTTCAGAGGTAGCTGGTAAAAACTCAATGGCTAATTTGATTGACGATATTTCGCATTCAATGGGTAACACAACTTATAAACCATAGGAAAGTTGAAAAGGAGTGAACCCTGTAGCAGTTTTTGCAGATGTTTGGTATGCCCATAATGTTGAAAAAAGCATGGTATGCCAATTTGATTTGTGAGTTCTGATAATCCATTTAGTCATGGTGGTTAAAACCTTATTGACGCCTTCAACTTGACCATTAGCCTATGGGTAATACGGAGTAGAATTATCATGGCGTAGGCCAAGTTGATTGGAATGTTAGATCATCATAATTTTTCGAAAATGACTCCCATGGTCTGTGATAATAGCTTGAGGCAGACCGAAACGAGCAATCACATGATTGAATACGAAATTAGCTGTAGTTTTTCCATCACCCATGAATGTAAGCATCACCTCGGCCCATTTGGTAAAGTAATCTACGACGAGAATAATATACCCATGCCCCCCGGTTGAGTGAGGGTTACATGTAATGAAATAAATGCCCCATTTCATAAAAGGACCAAAAACAATGATTGGGTGAAGAGGAGCTGGAGGTGCACGCATATTTTCAATCAAAAAATTGGCAGTTGTGGAATTTTCAAATAGCAACGATACAATCTTTGAATAAGTACGACAAAAAATAACCAGTGCACAATATCTTTTGGGTTGTGGAAAACCCAGATATATGACCACCACACGCTCTAGAGTGGAAATTGTTTAAAACCTTTTTAACCTCTGCGTGAGTTATACAACGTCGGAAAACAAAATCCGCACCATGATGGTAAAGAGTGTCGACAAAAATATTGTGTTGCTGGGATTGATATCGGATTCTCTGTCGATTTGTATGTGAAAGCTCTGGGTGAAAGGTTTGTGTTTGAAGATATATAATGATATCTGCGTATCATGGGTCTAACATATTGATGAGAAATAGAGATTCATCGGCGATGGGATTCTCTACCATGGCTTCTGTATCAATATTGGGAAAGTCACACATACGATCAGCAAATACTAGTGATTTCTTTGATTTAGATTTTTCGAATTCCAAATCAAACTCTTGAAGGATGAAAATCCATTTGGAGTATTTTTTCCTAAGTAATTTTTTTGTCAAGATATGCATCATTGGTTTGCAATTAGATATCATAGTTGTTTTACGTAACAGTATGTAGTGGCGGAATCATTAGACAGCTTGGAGTGTTGACAAGGCCAATTTATCCACATGCGAATATTTGATTTCCATCAGAGTGAGATTCATCTTCTTGAACCAAGACCATTCCGATGGTGGAATCAAAGGCAGCTAAGTATAAAAATTAATCCTGGTGGTAATTGGGTGGATACAATAACAGTGCATGGGTCAATGCATGTTTTAGTGCATCAAAATATTTATTAGAAATCTCATCCCAAATAAAAGGAACACTTTGTTTCAACAACCAGGTAAAACTTTTTGTTAACTCATCATAGTTTGGGATAAAGCGACGTAAAAAATTTTCTTTCCCTTGTAAACTTTGGAGTTGGCGAAGTGTGGAAGGAGGAGGTAAATTTATGATGGCCTCAACCTTCAACAGGTCGAAACGAATGCCATCTTTTGAAATGATGAATCCAAGTAATCATGCTGATTGTACACAAAAAAACACATTTGTGCGGGTTCAAACGAATTTTTTAATTCCTAAATCTCTTGAAAATAGATTGTAAGTGTGTAGGATGATCATTTATGTGGAAAGAATGAGTAGGTAAATCATTCAGATAAGGTTGTACAATATGTTTTATATCATGAAAAGCATAATACATAGCTCTTTGAAAAGTTTCACCAGCATTTTTTAGGCTGAAAGGTAATTTGCAATAAGAAAACATTCCCTAAGGACATATAAACATTGTTTTTGGTTGATTAGTAGGGAGTATGTTGATTTGATTATAGCAAGAAAATCCATCCATAAATGAGAAAATTTCATTTCTGGCACAATCATCAATAATTTGGTCAATATAGAGTGTAAGATAGTTGTCTTTTAGACATGCTTTATTAATGTCCCTATAATCGACACATACTCTTATAGTCCCTTGTTTTTTCGTAACTAGAACTATGTTAGATCCCCAATCTATCAATGGAATTGGATAAATAAATCTTGCTTGTAATAGCTTCTCAAATTCAGCTTTGATAGCTCCAGCTTTCTGCAGATGTATTGGACGTAATCTTTATCTAATAGGCTTGGCATCTGGGTATGTCTTGATTTCATGAATGACAATCTTAGGATCGATTCCTGGCATCTATTTGTAAGACCAGGAAAAAATGTCTCGAAATTCTTGAAATAAGGCTTTGTAAGTGTTAATCTCTTCCATCATACATGAAGCACCTATATGAATGTTTTCAACAATTCCAGGTTTAACTGATATGTCGATAGGAATTATTGTAGAAATATTTCCCAAATTAGTCTCAGAATCTGAATGTGTAATCGATATGGGATTTTGTGGTTCCTTGACATAATCAATCATAAAAATAGACGAAAAATCATTTTCAAACTTATCAAGATCAGGTAAAAATGAATATTTATGATGTAGATCATCCCAGGGTAATTCATCCGATGACAAAATTTCTCAAATACTTCCATCAATGTGAAATACATGTTGAAAGGGATCTGAAAATGATGTCAAGGCCGAGCTTGATAAAGAAGATGATTCTTCACTGATCACATTAATTTGATCAGGAGTAGTTGAAAGTGTGTCAGAATATGATTGTACTGCTACATATGCCTTTTCAAAAGGACTCAAAGGCCTCTTGCCATTGAAAGAGACCAATTCTGATTCTGAAGGCACTACCCAGGTGTCATTGAATGGTATAGTGCTTGATGAGATCATATTGATGTTGGAAATTATTCGCGATACATTGGGTGGAGGTATGGAGAAAGTTCCCATGAGAGCGGAATCCTTCACCAGTCCTACACCAACATATTCGTATGGGATAACAGTTTTTACGACATGCTGGATACTGTCTGTAGAAGCGGGGTTTGATGAAAAGTATGACAACTGATTGATTTTCAGAATATTTCCTTTCGAAGGAAACATGATTACCCAAAATATTGATGAAACGATAACAGTGATGGCATAAGACCAACTACAACCCAAAAGAATTTTGTAATCAAGAGAGGCATCAACAACTTCCACCTCTAGATTAATGGTTTTGCCTTCTACTTCTATAGGTAGATCCTGGAGTATTCTGTATGGCTGAAATCCTCTTCCATCAAAGGCTTTAAGGATAGTTGGTGATTGGTTGAGTGTTGGAGAACCGAGTTTTTTCCAACAGTTTAACAACACTATACACGTAGATGCCCCCTCATCAATTATAGTACGAAAAACTTGTCTAGATTTGACTAATACTCGAATCTAAAAATCCATTTGATGAGGGAGTCTTGGTGTAAAATTTTTGAGGTCAAATACCATGAGGTTTGAATCCTGAGGATCAATAGCTTTGATAGCTTATAATAGTAATTTCCTTTGTGTTGGACATGATTGTAGCACTTCTAAGGCCGAAATTACTGAAGGGGATATCACCAAATCTTCAACAATGTTCTAATTCTGAGCAGCTCTCGCATGTGGATTGAAAGCTGACTTTCGAAGTACACCTTTAGCAGGCGGTTTAATCACGAAATCAAGATTAGGTTTCTCGATTTGAAGCGGTTCAAAAACTAAAGGAGGTATAGAAATTTTTTTACTATAATTTTCTGTCTCTTTACCAGTTACAAAATTTTTAGCTCCATAGTGTTGAGATCACATCGCAACCATGACTTGAGACATCATTAAAATATGTGCCGATGAATTTGAAGAATATACTATCATTTTACTATCTTGAGTGGGAAAAGGATCCTTCAAGACAACGGGTGTCGGTGAACCTTTGACAAACTTGGATACCTCTAACCAATGTGGACACCTTTTGGTATAGTGACCCTTGTCACAGATAAGACAAGGATAATGAGGCTTTCATTTTTCATTAACTGGTTTTTTCTTTTCTGTTTTCTCTTTGAGAGATGTAGTTTGTTTCTTTTTATTATTTCCTTTATTCTTCTTGCCGATTTTAGATTTAGCTGTGGATGATTCTACAACATGAATGTCGGCAGAAGTTTTAAGGGAAGAATCCCCTTTAAGTGAATCTGCTAAATTTATAACGGGAGAAGTAGATTTATATGACTTCTTCTTACTCTTGTTAGTAATAAATGAACCAATTACACCACCTACAGAATGAGAACCAGAGGGAGTTTCAGTTATTTGACCTGAACGTGACAAGTCAGGAATTTTTTCGTATAAAGTACCAGACTGTGTATATACAAGGTCTAAGTATTGTGCTTGAGCTATGACCTATTCTTCCATAACAACACCTCCCTTAGCGACATCTTCAGTGATCTTTAGAAGTAATGATTTGATAAACCATTCTACCAAGATTTGATCTGGAGTGAAAATTTTCACTAAACATCATCTACGTCTCCATTCTTGTATGTGATCTGAAATGTATGTAGACGTATTTTGTTTTAATGAAGTTAAGAGTTCCATGCCATTTTCGTAACGAACTAGAAACTGAAAATGTGTTAATAAACATGTTGTTAACACGTTGAAATTGTTGAATGAGCCATGTGGTAGTTCAATATACCACTTTTCAGTTAAGCCTATCAATGTTATTTGAAACAGTCTCAATCAAATGGAATCATCGATTAAAGAGTTAGATGCACACCAAAGGTGGTAATTCATGACATGATTTGAAGGGTCTTCTCCTGATTTACCTTCAAACTTAGGAATATCACTCAGAAACTTATTCGGAATTGGCGGCTAAAATGGAAGATAATAAATCAGATCATTCATGAGGCATGACAAATTTGGCAAGCCCAAAAGTTGCAATGAATGGTAACCGACGGTTAGGGTCCTGTTGAGAAAACTGATAGACTTGAGGAACAATACCAGTGCCAAGAGGAGGATATATAGGGTAGCCTGGAATAACTGTGTAGTGGTAATTGAAATACATCCAGGACAACCAGGGTTAGATGTACCAAAGTTAGGTTGAGCTGGTATCTGATACGTATAACCACGGTACGGTTGATGTTGGTATACTATATTTTTTCCTACGGGTCCATATTGATACTACCCTTGATAGCGTTGATAAAAAAACTGACCTATATAAGGTTGGCTTGTTACAATTGTACTTGTACCAGGTTGCCCTGCAGATGCTTGAACAATAGTCTGAACTGTAGGTCCAGGTTGATGAGTAGTGACTTGAGGGATTGGTTGTGATACAGTTTCCATCGTTTACTTGAGGGGTTGTACAAATAAGGACTTGGGAACATCCAAGGATAGGTGTACTAGGTTTTTAAATAGAATTTGATGCAACAGTTTGGACAGGAGTTCTAGGTGTACTCAGACCAGGTTGCTAAATACTACTAGGTGCAGATACCTGAGGTATAACTTGAAGCGTAGGTTGGACAGGTTGTTGGATTTGTGCATAACCAGTTGGCTGACTAGGATGATTATAGGGTACTTTCATGGTAGGTTGAAAATTATATTGATTCAACGATGAATTCCACACTGTGTTTACTCCAGGATACAGAGCTCCCATTAAAGGTTGTGATGCGTAAGTTTGGCCATAAGCAATTTGAGGAATTGGAATGTAAGTTTGATAATTTGTTGGATAATTTCCAATAAAAAGTTGACCTCCTTGAAACAGTTGTTGTTCTTGATAAAACTGTGGCCCCAAAAGAGGTTGTTGTCCTTGAAAAGGTTGTTGCCCTGGCATAGGGTACCTCCCTTGAAGAGGTTGTGGCCATGGAATAGAGTACTACCCTTGAGGTTGATATTTTCCTTGAGGTATATACTACCCTTGAGGTTGATATTGTCCTTGAGGTTGCCCTCCAGGTGGTAAATAACTACCTTGAGGGTGCCCCCCGGGTAGTAAATTTCTACCTTGATGGTCAAGGATAGGAATATTTCCAGACATCATGTAGACTTGTACCATTGTCAATGTTTCGGTATGAGATTCATTGGGACCAAGTGATTGTATAATTTTTTCGGGAGAGGGAGATTCTCCGAAGAAAGTACTAGAAAGCGACTGGTATCCTGAAGGAACATATGTAACACCATACAAAAAGGTTTTTGGTGATGAACAAAACATAGATGACTCACCATACATATTTGATAAAGGTCTGTAACTACCTCTGGGTATGGCGTAAAAAGGAATATGAGGTGGTGAATAATTGAGACCATAATTATGTAGAAATTTAGTTAACTAAGAATACCTAGGATCTTCTTTAAAAGGTTTATAATGGTAAATTGATTCAATATGCCTTATATGTAAATATTCTTGACATGAAGGAAGTATAACTTCTTCTTCTGTGTCAGTAATCTCTTCGATACTAATGAGGCCAGGAGGAAGTTTCTTGATGATGCGAAGCTTCACTCGAGGTGAATGAGGATGACCAGGAGTTTGGGTTATGAACTCCAATTAGGCTCATGTGTAGCATATTCAATTTCAGGTTCATAAATTTCAACTTCAGATGCTAATAATTCACTAGTTGTAAATGAAACTTCAACTAGTTCAGAAATTTTTGGTTGTTCTTGATAAATTTCTTCTATTTAAGGTTGATCTACTTCATAATAAGGATGTATTATTAAAAAAATTTCCTCTTGTTCAGTTGATCTGGTTCCTAATTATTGGCCTCTTTCATATTTAATATTTTCTAATTGACTTGGTGTGTACTCAGGGGGTTTCCCCTGCACTCTACGGGAGTGTGTTGGTAATTCATCCATGGTTAAATGTTTAACACACAAAATAAAAAAAAATGTCAACAAAATAAACCTAAAGTCACTAAGGAAACAATCAAATTGAACACATGCCTAAAAAATCTAAGATACAATCCACACACAAACTGTATGTTTCCACACTAAAAACACTAGTTGGTGATGAAATCCAACGTCGTAGAATTCTAATGTGGAAAAATTGGCGGTTGGAACAGTTACCCCAACAACCTACTTAATTAAACAGTCTGGTGAAAGTCCATCCACTTATGCCATCTCGAATTGAAGAGTACCCGCTGGAAATTTCAAGTGAGTCTAGCCGACGTCTACTCCATGTATAGTGGGACCTTCCCTACACCATCACCTTGGGAAAAATCCTAAAGATTATGGTCACTAAAGTCACCAATGGAGATAAATGTACCTGGGGGAATAGTCTAAGATCCGATCTACATGCAAGGGTAGAGTATCAAGCTCACTCCCCTTGAAGGCTCCTCGATATGGTAAATCCAAGGTTTTCCAACAAGTGACCCTAGGCTCCTTGACAACGGTTAATCTGATTTTTACCGTTTGTATTACGTTCACATATCCTATCTTTCCCAATGATATAGGTATGATTACCTCACTGTGTATAACATGATCTCGTGCTTGACTCTTTTAAGAAGAGCTTCCCAGAGCACAAACACCTGGCACGTTGAAACGGAACTATTACCAAAATATGAAACTCATTCAAAAGACTCAAAAAACATGAAAAAAGCTCCAAAAACAAAAAGTGTGTATTCCAGAATGCATTTGGTTTTTTATCAAGGTCAAATTTCGACACTTTATAAAATTATGCTAAAAATGAAATTGTTTCTTGAAAAAATATTGAAAAAACACCCTCTAAACAAAACGAGTTGATGCTGGAATAACAAAAAAAAACATCGTGTCACACTTTTGACACATTGTAACAGTGGAATTAATGACAACATATTAGGACATTGAAAAATTGTGAAATTCTAAAAATTTTGATAGATGATATTAAAGATAAACAAAAACATGTCTGAAGGGCTTATCATTTAGAACAATTTTCATCCATGTTGCTAAACATAAAATATCGACTCTAAAAAACCCTAAAATTGCAATTATTTTGAACCATAACATTAAAGATAAAATTTCGTAGTGCATAAGAACCTTAATGACATGTTGTAAATCTAATTTTTTTCAATCTTAAGTTTTCAACATACTTGAACCATGAAATTACGGAGAAATTATATGACTTAAACAATTTTTAAAAATGAACAAGTAAATGAAAAATTTATTATTCCAAGAGTAATTTTAATATTAAAGGATAAAAATATATCTCTTTTCAAATCTTAGCATAAGAAAAATTTAAATCTAATTTCAACCAAAACCTAAAAATAGAGCATCAAAACAAAGTGTCCCCTTTCAGTGAGGCATAAAATTTTTAAAATTTTTAAAAGTATCTTATACCAAATGGTAAAAATACATAATATCATGGTAATATCACTGCATAATCTAAAAATTCGACATTAATTTCTATTTTCTATTTTACTTTTAATCAAAATATCAACATTGGTACATTGAATATAACATAAATTATTTTTTTAATTCATTGTTGCACTGTGGATATTCTAAAGAGATGAATTCTTCATAATTAAAACATATACTCCAACAAACATAGAAATTCCTCATAACTTCATGAAAAATCAGATGGAAGTGAAAATTTTTATTTCAAGTTACCATGCAAACATCAATTACATAAAAGTGTCTTAGACAGTTATTCAAAATCAACCATAGGTTCCAGCACACCATCAGAACCTACATCTTCAGATCAATGACTTGATGTAGATGAATATGATCCATATTCTTACCTTTCATCAACTAGTGCCCCATCTGAGTCATCATGCATGCCCACCATTTCAGAGTTCAAATGTATTGTAGATCTACGACTACATTCTGCAGAGTCCCATCTCAACAGTAATTGTTCTGGTAGAAATTTCTTCAAAATATTTATGTTCTTCAACCAAAGAGGTCCTCTCTTTGTCAAATTGAATTGATACACAAGTATGTCAACATCCTCCAATTTTAAGACATTTGTGCGGCGAGGATTTATATTTGTGCCCTTTCTTTTTGTCTTTCTGCCAATTTTTTTGACAACTACCATCTCTGGATTGTACACACCATTGAAAGGGTGGGTACTTGTGGCATACCAATGTACATCAATAGCTGTAATATCTTCATTTTCATTAATGAACTCTATAACCTTGGCAATCTAGAATGGATAACCAAGTGGATCTTCATCTACTAACACTGCTATCATTCAATCCTCCTTAACATCCTGCACAGAACACCTGTAAAGGTCTTCCATGGCTTCACGTTTTGCACGTGATCTTCTAGAACCAATATAGATTTCTCTTTCCTCTACCCGTGGAGAATTAATAATAGCTTGAGACTATTGTTGTTCAACAATGTTTGTTTCCTGATGTTCATTTGGCATATTTTGTGGCCAAAAAAGGAGACTTCAAAAGCGTATACACATTTATAGATATTAAAATCATATCACTTTGATTACTGAAAAAAGACTCCCACCAAATTGAATCAGTGACATCGAAGTACTCATATGTATATCTAATACATCTTTTAATTTCCTCCAGATATTCAGAATAATTTGTGTCTCTCTTATGCCTTCGGGCATTATGGATTTCAGCAACTAACTGTAATAAAAATATCTTTGATGAAAATATTGGGCGCTCTGGAATGAACTTAAAAAATGCTAAACCTGATGATTGATCCCATTCTGCAATAGTTGAATACTTCTTGCCCCATATAAGTGTTATCAAATCAATTTTTTTGATACGAAAATGATGCTGGAATTTAATGTCGTTAAGTTTTTCAATGCATTTCTCCTCACAATGTGATCCCAAAATAAACCTTCACAGGCCAATAGTTTCTTCCAACACATGAAAAACGGGCTCTGGAATGTACGATTTCTTAATACAATCAATTAATTATGGCAGGCTCCCAACACCTTTCCTTCTCAGTGTTACTTAAAAACGACTGAAAAATTGATCAATGTGATCATGAGTATGCCCAACAAGAATGAAACCAACCTTTATCTTTCTAAAAATTCCCAATTCAACGAGCATGTTTAGATACCAAAAAAGAACTTGATTTTTATTTTCACAACTTGTGTTGTCTAATTGTAAATACAAACTTTAGGAAGAATACCAGACCAATGAGTAACCACATCATGGATTATAGTTATGGTCAGATTTGCATCATTGTGAATATTTGGAATTGTGAAGAAAACTCTTGGAAACATCTTCTCATTAAATACCATACAACCAACCAAGTGAAACTGAATTAAATTTTCCTCTTGTAATTTTTTTGGCGTGCGGAAAAAATGTGGAAGAAGTGTTTTCTATTGGTCCATACCATCAATTATGAAAGCCAGATATTTATTTGGATGATCATAGCACTTCTTTTAATGTTTATACAACTTTTTCCTTTCACTTGTTTGCTGATTGCGATGCTCTTGAAGTTCTTTAACAATGGAATCTGTACATAAAATAAAAGAAACATATGAATACATATTTTTTCATAGTTGATAACTATCCAATTTTAAAAAACAATGTTTGAACGCATACCTCTTTTTTACCCTTGACATTTATCTATTTTTTCTTTAAGATAAGCACATGTGTTGAAAACCCCAATCCTTGTCTTCTTAGGAATATGAACATTGTTGAATTTGTTTTTCAATAACCTTGTAAAATAAGAATATGTAATAAAATTACCAACTCCTTCAACAACTTCTGCATAATCTCTGTATAAGATGAATATTTCTCGTCTCGAGAAGTTATCTTGAATATATATTGTGTCTTTATTTGGCATACACTATCCAAGCTTTGAAAAGAAGTCTTTCATCCATGTCTTAGCAGTATTTACAAACAGCCCAACCTCCTGTTTATAACGTACTTATGAATAATATGTGCGATCCTTTTCCAATTTTTCTTGGATTCTTGACAAATGACAATTACCAATTGAATGCAACATGTTTAAATCCTTTCTACATAGCAACACATTCCCAACACGATAATCATAACTTGCTAGTGTAGATTGCATGAAACCCACTAAATATGAATTTTTCATGCTTTTATTCATTGAAATCTATATTTTCCTTTTCTCCAAAACAAAGTTGAAATCCATATGTTTCAACAATCCCTTCAACAAAATTCACTTGAAATCAAATGAACAACATAACTTTTTTTTGTGAGATATTTTGTCCTCACCCATGTATAATTGGAATGTTTTGGGTTGATATGAAAAGGTCTACTCCTACTCCTAGTTACAATATTTTCTTGCAACGACTTCATCATTCCATCATCCTTTGTAGAAGCAGTTTCATCACCATTAGGAGGAGTATTATTTCTACTATCATCATTCTCAACATAGTTAAGAAATTCATCAAAATCATTGCCTGGAAAATTTTCATTACCATCATCACTTGAAGAAAACATTTCACAAGAATCATTTGCGCTTTTGTAACCCCGACTCAGATGAAGTTCTTCACCATCTTGATCCATAATTTCAAATTCTTCCCTGGGAGGATTCAATTATTCATCACCATGAGTGTCTTTGAAATGATCACTTAGAGAAAATGCATTATTCAGATATGTGTCTTTGAAATGATCACTTAGAGAAAATGCATTATTCAAATATGTGCCTCTAAAATGATCATTTGCAAGAAAATCTTCATCCTCCCCTTCCTTAGTGGTGCTCTCATAATCCTTGGGATTAGACCTAAGTGGAAGCTTTAAATCTGTATTCACTATAATTTCTTCATCATGCCCTTCCCTTCCTCACTGGTGCTCTCATAATCCTTAGGATTAGAAACAGTGGATGCTTTGTTAAGCATTGAATCCCTCTGACAGATGATCCCTCTAGCCCTAGAGTGGGTCTAGAAACAGAGGGACATGCTAAAGTGTTGCTTCCTAATTATTTAATGAACAAGAGACATAGTATATCGACCTACTTGGAATCCAATGTTTTTGTCGCGGTTGTGGTGGTGGTGGCCTCTCGCTCCTACCTCAACAAGTCACAATCCTTCTGCAGTCATGCTCGGATACCTGCACATAGATCATCAAACAAGAACAACATACGACATAATAACTTCATTCATAACTATTAGCCAGTCAAAGAGGGCTAATAATATTGCATTAAACAAATAACATAACACAAAATGGGAACCAAGCAATATTCACGTATATGTATTGATAGAATGAAGAGTTACAACCAAAGATTTGATGTCGTGGTCTCCCCTCCGGTTGCTGTCTGGGGCCGAAGCGCGTCTCAAATACTCGTCGTGGGGATTCAGATGGGATGAGGGCATGGGCTTAAGCTCTCTCAATGAATTTCCTTCTTGTTCTATCTCTTCAACAATTCAGCTATAGTATACTCAATTCTTCATGTTCAGCTAGTTTATGCAAGGATAGATAGCTTCTTTTTATAGAGGAAAAGGAGGAGGATAGGATCCTTACAAAGGTGGAAGAGAGGCTTATCATTTAGAAGGTTCCCATAAGAGGTGGAAACCATAAAATAAAGGAGGGATTCCATGGTTATTCAGTCCAACCACTCCCAATTGCTCATCCTCGAAGTTGTTAGAGTGTAATCTCCACCTCTATTTTTTTTTTTAAATTCCATAAAAATCTTGGGACGAGCGGCTAACTAAGACAGAGCACCAAATGGCACAAGGCCCATTGCTAATTTTCCTCATTAGCATGAGGGCAGAACTGGCTACTCGCGCCAAGGAAAAAATAGGGGTTTCTGAAGCTCTACTCAGGGAATTGTCAACAGAATGAATATTACTTTCATGTAAAGGGATTCAATGATGGTCTTTGCAAGGCATGACACTTCTTATTAGTCACAAAAATTACCCTCCAATGTGTGAGATGGGGATTGCAGGGATAGTGAAAAAATGTTGTGTAACAAATGCCCCCTAAAACATGAGGTTCGAGGGAGAGGTAGGGGCATTCAAACTAAAAAATACTGTCAGAAGACCTACAATTACAAATACAACTGATATCTCTGATACATGAAGATGCGGTATGGGAGCAAATGCATCCATACCGCAGCACATAAAAACGAAGATCTCATGGGTATGACTACCATCCAAAAGAGTAAGAATCAACAAATAGACTCATGTATGGTCGCAACCATCCAACTCCAAAAGAGTCACACAACAGCCGCACATCCGGTAGGGACCTCATGTTCTGATTTTATCGTAATAAAACCCGTGGTCTTGCACTCTATCTCAACCCGAAAAAGCAGACACTTCACATGGAATATATGAGCCTAATCTGAATAATGCAAGAAAATCATCTGATTACCAGCTAATGATGAAAGCCATTAACAGACACGAGAGAAACCACCAATAGTGACAATGGCTATCAAGGTACGAAAGGTACAATCCACGGAATTTGAATAGTGATATGATGTCGAACAACCGCAGAATCACTCGATCGAAGGCCAATGATGTGAACCTTGTGTCGACTGCGAAGAACCTGCCATTGAGGCATGAAGGTTCCAAGGTACCGGAAGGGAGTCTCTAGATCAAATTCCTGGATAATGAGCTGAAGTCGACAGGAAATGACCTAGTCGAAGGAGGGCCATAATGTTTCCCACATCATCGACACGAGATAGAGGAACATGATGATAGTGAAATAGGACCAACAGAGAATCAGAGCGAGGTTGAAAATTGCAGAGGCAAACTTCTCTTGAACATATCAACAACACGACACTGGATTTGGCAGTATTTGACATCAAAGGATCTAAGGTCATGATGACATGGAAAAGAGCATATGAGAGGTCAAAAGAGATTACCCAAACCCATGGAGGAAAAAATGACGAAATGAGATGTCCCCAACTAATACCACGTGCATGCGCGGCCATGTTTAAGAGCAACATACTGCCAACATAACTAAAAACTCATTCCATTTTCCCCCACCATTTCTGGCGAGTACCCCAATTATTTTTTAAAACAAGCTTGAAAGGGATAGCATATGCTTGCAATGTAAGTTTTTCCTTCGAAAAAATCCAACCTAGTACATTTTACGAGCCCTAGGAAGGAGGAACTCGGGTAACGTCATGGTGACAAATTCCGATGTCATCAGAGTTTAACGAGTCTGAAAAAGGAAGAACTCAACATATTTTCATGTTTAGAGAGTTTGAAAAGAAAGAAGAAAAGAAAACTCAAGCATGGCCCTTTTCGTAAATAGTCTCTCAGATCCGAAAAGGTAGAAAACAATTTCTGAAAGAACCTCTTAGTCGCAATAGGCTAAGGTATTCTTTTTCATAAATAATCCATCCTAGCCCTAAAAAGGGGTAAATGTATACTGGGTAGATATCGTTTCGTAGCCATTTAACGAGTTCAAAACGACAAGAGTCTCGGCAATCTTTTCAATTTTAGAGAGTCAAAAAAGAGCTGAAATATGACTCCAGTAGTGATTTTTTCGTGTTTTTACCGAGTTCAAAAAAGCATAAAATACAACTCGTTACTTCATCACAATCGCGTGAAAACCTGTCGCTGCACAAGAGACACGTGTAAAACCCATTTCTCAAAAATAATATAATAAAATAATTAAAAAATATGTCTTAAACCCTAATTAGGGTTCTGAAAAGTTATAAAATGTGAAAAATGGTAAAAAATAATTAATTTTCACTTTGACCTCTTGTGGAGCAATAGTGACCCATTTTACCTTGTGATTTTGTGGTGACGATAGCGGGCAATCCAACAAACCAATCTCGAATCCGTCAGTTCTAGGTAGCCAATAGCCAACATCTTTCCCTTCATTTTGAATCCTCTTTTATGCCTAGAACCCTCAATTTTGATTTTTTCAGGGGGGGGGGGGGGGAATAGTAAATTTTAGGGCGCAGCGGTTCGCGTGAGTTTTGGGCATGGACTCGTGCCAATTATCCATTTTCCTTAACTAGGGAGCACCCATTGGCGTGACTTTCTGAGAAACAGTTGCACCAAGGGTGCAGACCATTTTTATTTTGAAAATGAAAGTTAAAGGGCCCAATTATTACAAATATAAGCTTGAAAAATAGCTAATATCATCTATGTGAACATGTTTGCAGGTACAAAGGGGAAAAATGGTAATCGAATGGAAAGAACGAGAACACAATGAAGAGGATGAGCTTTCCATGGGAAATGAGAGATGCATGGAAGCTCTTAGAGACTGTGGACTGAATAAGTTCTTCTTGACACTGTGTCTCTGAGCTCAACTGGAGCTGCTACAGTATTTGGTCAGCATATGGGATGAGAATCAGGAAAATTTCATCCTTCGAGATCAGGAACTCAAGATTGATGTTTTTGATGTCTACTTCATAATAGTATTATCACAGAGGGGAGCAGCACCAATCCTAACCGGCACCTGGCCTTGCATGGAGAATATGTCCATGGTGATTGACAGGGTATGTCCAGGGGTATGGAAGGGATCAGGAAGTGGTAAAGTTGATATGAGACTATCCCAGAATTGACACTAAAAGTAGTGCTACATACCATCACACAAGCTGTGGGATCGCAAGCATTGCACGGAGCAACAAAGACACAATTGCTTCTTGTTGTAGACTTCTTGACACTGACCATCTACAACTAGGTAGAGGCCGTGACAATAAACATGAAACGCCAGCTGAAAAAATGCAAGAAGATCAAATTAAATAAATTCAGTTATGGGTCTATCCTAGTATCGTTTTTCTTGGAAGGACTACCAATCTTTCAGCGGAAGGAGGTCATAGTCTTGACACCACCAATGAGGGAGCCATGGATGGCCTGATTGGCAGCTTTGATGCCAAGGGTAGGGGGCAGTCAACAAATGTCCTGGAGATCGGAATTCTTTCATTGGATCCACCGATAGTTGATTGTCGTGGAGGACTGGCCCTACTTTGGTACAGATTTTACTGGTGATCCGGACCTCCCACTCCTGGAGGGAGAGGATTGGGATGAAGATTTTGGTTAGACTCATTTTTTATTTTCATGAGTGTTATAATTTTTAATTATGCATGTTCTGACATTAAATCCATGTGCTTGCAGACGTTGGCCCAGAGAGACCCGCAAGCATGTCCTCGAAAGCGAGATGAATCCCTCACGATTTTGACCCTCATGGTGAGGGAGGCAAGGAAGAGGAGATCGTGCACAATCTAGAGGGAATCACACGTGGAGTCCTGGACTATGCATGATTTGACGATGTTCCTCGTGCCTACTAGAGACATACCGTAGGGGTGCCAAGCCGAATTCACTGCTTTCTAAGGCGGCTTGTACGGGTAGTGACATGCTACCATGAGCATCATGCCGATTAGACACCTAGGTTTTATTTCTGCATATTTTGAGAGACACACATATTTTTTGAAGTTATGATGCACATTGATGAAAACATTTGATATATATCTATATATATGTATACATCTATTTTCCTATTTTATATGAGTCTCTCATGTGATGATGATTTTACAGATTACTCAATACAATGTCTATCTAATACAATGTTAATTAATGTATTAGTAAAAATAATTTGCATAATAAGTAATGACCCAAAAGACAGGAAAACATTCACAAAGCACATAAAACCAAAATATTTCATTTTTACGCAAGCTCGAAAACAAAAGTAAACTATGCTTAAGATTGGTTTCATTTTTACACAAGCTTGAAACAAAGACAAAAGTAAACTATGCTTGAAAAATGGGCACGCCCCCAGCATGGTGACTCAATTCGAGGTATATGCCCCCCAAGCTTCACGCCATATGAAATACAAATGGATTGAAGGTTCAAGTTACGAGATCAAGGGAAACACTCGACTGGGATTTTACGAGATCGTATGAAAGACTCAAATTGAATAGGAACATGTTTCATTGTTTTAACGAGGTTGACACATCAAAAGAACTATCCTTGTAACACCTTGTTTCATTTTTTAAGGATCTTGAAATAAGAAAATGAACTATGATCCTACCTAATTCATTTTTTAATGAGGTTGACATAGAAGATGAACTATCCTTCAAAGACAACTCATCATGGTGAATAATAATTCATAGCTCCCAAGAGATTCACATCTAATGGGAGGAAAATGTCCTGAAAATCAGGACCCAATGCCCCCAGCACATGATGGACAATGAGACCATCACTGAATGCAGGAATATGGCTGGTAGCCACATAATTAACCCATGGCAGGGAAGATACAACGAGTAGATAAAGATCCGGAAGGGACGATGGTGGGCCAGCTGCCACATCAGGACCAAAGAATTAAAGTTGATCAAGGGTCACGATCCATCCTTCATGTGGAAAACATATCACATGAAATAGGGAAGAGACAAGCACTCCCATAACATAAGTATAGTCATGCCCTAAGAGTAAATTAAAATCTAAGGGGCCAGGAACAACCATCACGTCTATATAGATGGTTTTCCCTCCCAAAGTAACAGGAAACTTTGGAAAGATACCTAACGGTTGATTGGTTCTTCTATTAAATGCCAACAAATTATGTGTAATAGGCATAAGAGGTGGAGAGCTAAAATATTTCCAAGTAGTTCAAGATAGAATAATAACAGATGCACATTCATCTATAACTGTGCTAGGTATGGCCACATCAAAGATCTACACCGTAATCTCAAAAGGCACATAAGAAGGAAGGCGGTATCCTGCAAATCAACTCCAATAGAAGGAAGCAACCAAACTACTTGGAGGAGGTACCATTGAACTAATATGGTCATCCCTTGGTGTTACGGGAGAAAGAAGAGCATCCTTCGAGACCTCCATCATGGGAGCAGGAGGAATATTCTCCAGGACATCCACCATGGAAGTAGGAGGAGCAGCTCCTTGAACCATGGGAGAATATTTCTCCAAGTCCGAGGAATCTGAAGAAACAAGAAGAATGTGAGGGGTGTGTGAGCCACTCTCGACAGAAAGGATCTCATGAACCATAGGCAGGATTAGATCGACTGGTTCCACGACCAATGGTGGGTTGGGAACAACTTCTTGAATTGGAATTTTCTAAGGAATGGGATCGACCAAGGATGACGCTTGACCGATCAAAGAATCAACTAGAGGAGGATTCAAAGAAAACTTTTGGTCACCAGCCAGAAGGCAGGGTGCAGAAATAGTAGGGTTGTCCAACACTCTTATAGCTTCATCCATGTATGGAAAAAGGTGAATGGGATGTTTCCCTTCACACAACTTACAAGGATTCATAATCTTACCCTGTTTCATACAAGTCTTATCATTTTTAGTCAAAGATGTGCCACCAATATGACTTCCAGAAGCCAAAGGCAATGACGGACGGTCGTCGGACCATGCTTCAAGTACCTTGGGAATGCCAGGGCAGTCTCGAAGAAAGTGGTCACCTTTGCACAACATGAAAGGGAATTTGAATTTCCATGGAAGGTTGAATGGTTTATCAATGGAGGGTGTCTAAGGTGCAATAACTGCAGAGATAGACTCTCTCTTATCTAACTTCTTCTTCTTCGTCTTCATCTTCTTCTCCTTAGCCACCTGGTTACTAGAATCCAGACTTTCACCAAGCGAAATAGATGAAGAGGATGAAGAAACAGGTGAAGAAGTGGAGAGTTCCACCTTGGAATCAACATGATGTTGTCCAGGTGGAGGGGGTGGTTGCACAGTGGATGGAATATTCAAGACCACCGAGGTGGATAACAACCAAACAGGCAAACCAAAAGTTAACCCAGGCAGGGATAACGTTGCCATATAAGGAACACCAACATTTCCAAAATAAGGAAAAGGACCAGGATTCCCTTTGGAGGGTATTCCTTGGTTGGTAAACTCCGGAAATGTTACCATTGAAAACAACCCTAAAAAAACACACTAAGGAAGATAACTTTAACTAGGGATATTTCATGGGTAGTTAATAATTTAAGACACTGAAACAAAACTCTATCGTTTCATATTTTAAGAGTTGAGAAATAGGAAAAAGGTGACTCTATCACTTTCAATTGAAACGAGCGTGAAAGGATAAGCGCTCGACGATCTCTTCTCTTTTTAAGGAGTCATGAAAAGATCAAAATGACCACTCAGGTACTCTAAGGAAGAGGGTGTACCAAGTTTCCGTGAACTGCCATATACACCTTGGTGATCAAATGAAAGAGAAATGACCAAGGACTTAACGTATGTGCAAGTAGTCTCCCCGAATGTTGTGTTCGGTGTATCTCAATTACAAGGCGGAAGACTCAGCTTCCTATGGAGAAAATGATTGCAACCTAGAGGGGTCTCCCTTTATATACTTGATGGTACGGGGAGCACAAGTCCATACTAGCGTTGTCTAAGGCCAGATGGAAAACGAAAGCTACTAGGTCTTAAGACGCCGGAACACGTCTCTAGCCTAGAACACTAAAAATGTTGTGTTAGGTTTCAATGTTTTCTTAGGTTAATTGAATAAATTTTAAAGTTGATCTCGGATTATGTTTCAATTTCAAGGCCCTACCGAATTTGTATTTCAAATTTCCTAAATGCAAGCTATATGCAACAGAAAATCATCTTCAATTCAATGAATGATTATTACAAGAAGGATAGAGATCTTTCAAACAATAGCAAACAATGAAAATATGCGAAGAAATCCACTAATTCATCTAATGCAATCAAACAAAAATGAAACCCTTTCCTAGACTATCAACTGCTAGTTATGCAAAAGAAGTTTTCACTTTCAATGCAAAGAAAGAATGCAATATATATATATATATATATATATATATATATATATATATATATAGATATGAAACGAAGCACACAATGCACTAATTACATGAAAAAATAAATAAACACTAGCCTGCGTATTGTAAATGTAGGAATCGAAATTGAATGGCTCAATCAATGCAAAACAAACACAAGAAAGCACTTAAACTAATGCTACAATCTTTCAAACCAAAAGAGAGTTTTCCAAAACGACCCAAAACAAGCAATGTAATCAATACTTGGAGAAACAAGGAGAAGAATCAATCGAAAACAAAATGATCATTCAATCAAATCAAACACTCAAAAGTATCAAGAAAACTCAATGCAATCGATCCAAGAATGAGACTGACAACGTTCAAAGAGACTTGATTTCCAAACATAAGGCTCAGTGCACAAAGACACTTAGAAACCCTAAGGCCTTAAACTACACCGATAGGAAAATGGACAAATGACTGAGAAATACAAGCCTACAATAGTCAAAACAATCCCAAAGGCTTAATTACACACAACAAATAACCCAGAGTCAAGCAGAACTAACAAAAAGACTCATCAGAGAGGGAAAACCAAATTCTACAGGAGTGGGCGCGACTATGAGGCGGTATTCAGCACCAAACAGGGGTTGGCGCGACTACACCAAAAGTAACCTATGCCAATCGACGCGACTGTTCAAACGAAAAACGTTCCAGGCTAAATAATTATGGGAAAAGGGTCAACTCAATTAGCAAAGGTCAATCTTGACACTCTGGAGATGAACAGGGGATGGCAAGAAAGCAAGCAAATCAGAAAAAGACAAACAAGCAAGCCAACGACTGAAGTCAACCCAAACAATTTAAAACGATATACTCACACTGATCCCCAACAGAGTCGCCAATTTATTAAGCAGGTAAATCCTCTCTGCAGACAGGGACAATCCCTCTATCCCTAGAGTGGGTCTATAAACAAAGAGACATCCTAGAGTGTTGGTTCCTAATTATTGAATGAAAAGAGGACATGGTAGATCAACTTACCTAGAATCCAATGCTGTCGTTACGGTTGTAGTGGTGGTGCCCTCTCACTCCTGACTCGGTAAGTCACAATCCTTCCGCAGTCATGCTCAGATACCTACACATAGAATAGTAAACAAGAACATCATACAACATAATAACTTCATTCGTAATCACTAGCCAATAAAATAGGGCTAAGCATATTGCATTAAACAAACATCATAACACAAAATGGGAACCCAAACAATAGTCATGTATATGAATTGATAGAAGGAAGAGGTACAACCAAAGCTTTGACGTCACAGTCTCCTCCAACAGGGTTCAACCGAAGCGCGTCTCAGATACTCATTAGGGGATGCAGACAGGATGAGGGCATGGGCTTAAGCTCTCTCAACGAAGTTCCTTCTTGTTCTATCTATTCAACAATTCAGCTATAGTATACTCAGTTCTCCATGTTCAACTAGCTTATGGAAGGACATATAACTTATTTTTGTAGAGGAAAAGGAGGAGGTTACGATCCCTACAAAGGTCGAAGGGAGGAATATCCTTTAGGAGGTTCCCATAAGAGGTGGAAACCATAAACTAAAGGAGGGAGTCTGTGGTTATTCAGTCCAACCACTCCTAATTACTCATCCTCGAAGTTGTTGAAGTGGAATCTTCGCCTCTATTTAAAAAAATAAATTCATAAACAGCTCAGCGTGGGTGTCTAACTAGGACAGAGAGCCAACTGGTGCAGGGCCCAATGTTAATCTTCCTCATCAGCGCGAGGGTAGAACTGGCTACTCATGCCAAGGAAAAAACAAGGGTTTTTGAAGCTCTGCTCAGGGAATTATCAACAAAAGGAATATTGTTGTCATTTAAAGGGATGCCATTATGGTCTTTGCAAGGCATGACACTTCTTATTAGTCACAGAAATTACCCTCCAATGTGCAAGATGGGGATTGCAAGGACAGTGAAAAAATGTTGTGTAACACCTTGAATCTATATTTATTGGAAATTATTCATCCCCCCCTTTATCAGTCTTTCTCTTATAATCATTACGATTAGGATGAAGTGAAAATTTTGACTCTGGAAATTCATCCCCCTCTTCATTAGTCATGTTGGCATATTCCTTAGGATTAGGACGAAGTGGATATTTTGACGCTGCAAATTCTTTATTCCCCTCTTCATTAGTGGTGTTGGAAAAATCCTTAGGATTAAGACGAAGTGCATATTTTGACTCTCCAAATTCTTCATTCCCATCTTCATCTGTGGTGCTCACATAATCCTTAGGATTAGGATGAAGTGGATATTTTGACTCTCAAATTTTTTCATCCCCCTCTTCATCAATGGTGCTCACATAATCCTTAGGATTAGGATGGAGTGGATATTTTGACGCTACAAACTTTTCATTTCTCTCTTCATCAATGGTGTTGGAATAATCGTTAGGATTAGGACGAAGTGGATTTTTGACTCTGGAATTTTATCATTCCCCTCTTTATCAGTAGTGTTGGAATAATCCTTACGATTAGGACGAAGTGGATATTTTGACTCTGGAATTTTTTCATCCCCCTCTTCATCAGTGGTGCTGGCATAGTCCTTAGGATTAGGATAGAGTGGATATTTTAACACTGCAAATTCTTCATTCCCCTCTTCATCAATGGTGCTGGCATAATCCTTAAGATTAGGACGAAGTGGAATTTTTGACTCTGTAAATTCTTCATTCCCCTCTTCATCACTGGTGCTAGCATAATCTTTAGGATTAGGACGAAGTGGATATTTTGACTCTGCAAATTATTCATTCCCCTCTTCATTTGTGGTGCTCGCATAATCCTTAGGATTAGGACAAAGTGGATATTCTTCATCTCCCCCTTCATTAGTGGTGCCCTCACAATCCTTAGCATTAGGACTATGTGAAAAATTTGACTCTGGAAATTCTTCATCATGCCCTTCATCACTGTTGCTTTCATAATCCTTAGGATTAAGAGTAAGTGGAATAACTGACTCTCGATTTAAAGAAATTTATTTTTTCTGTGCCTCATCAATTATGTTCTCATCATCCTTAAGATTATGACCAACTCAATTTTTCGACTCTCTATTCATGGTGAACGAACTCCTGTTATATTCATCAATCTGAATAGAGTTGTTGCATGACAAAGATGTTGATGTTGTAGAAATAAAAACTTCGCTATCAGAAGAAACCATGGCTTTAAACAAGAATATGTTGAATGATACAAATTCCTCTCCCAATTACAATATATAGCTTAAAAATTGAAAATTTCCCTCCGAATTTCCCTTCCAAAAAATTTCGCGAAAAACTTTCCCTCCAAAATTTTTGTTTCAAATATTTCGTACAAAATATTCGTCAAAAATGTATTTAAAAGAATTTTAATAAATTTTTTGTGTTGAAATATTTTACCAATATTTCTATTCAAAATATCCGCAAAATATTCTTATCATGCATGCCTTCGAAACTAAAATAATGTTATTATTTTAATGATTTAACATTGACTACATGTAAATATTAACTACAATATTACTATAATAACTACATGCAAATATTAGCTATTTTAACTATAATTAACCACATGTAAATATTTTAAATTTTAAACATACATTATACTCGTCTAAAATATATTTCTAAATTTCTTAATAAACTGTTGGTCTTGAAATATTTCACCATACTTTCTATTCAAAATATCCACAAAAGATTCCTTTCATGCATGCCTTCCAAACTAAAATAATTTTCTTATTTGAATGATTAAAGATTGACTACATGTAAATATTAACAATAATAACTACATGCAAATATTAACTATTTTAACTATAATATTAACTATATTTAAGTACATGTAAAAATTTTAAATTTTAAATTTTAATCCCAGATTATATTTGAATGATTTAATATTGAGTACATGTAAATATTAACTATGATAACTACATGAAAATATTAACTATTTTAACTATAATATTAACTACAATTATCTACATGTGAATATTTTAAATTTTAAATTTTAATCCGAGATTATATTTGAATGATTTAACATTGAGTACATGTAAATATTAACTATGATAACAACATGCAAATATTAACTATTTTAACTATAATATTAACTATAATTAACTACATGTAAATATTTTAAATTTTAAATTTTAATCCCACATTTGTTAAACAGTAAACCAATCACACAAAATTCGCCATATAACAAGAATTATTGTTTCTATTCATCACATCACATCAAGTTTTCTGGTTTTTGTTGGAGCAATTTTTTGGAGGTGTTGCGTTGGCATTGATAACTTCATGGAGGCATTGCATTCCCATTGGAGGCGTTGTGTTCGTATTGGTAATTTTGTGGACGCATTGTGTTCGCATTGGTGACAGGAGTTTTTTGCATTTCAAATGTTAGCTTTCCTTCTATTCTGTCCATTTAAAGACGATTTTGGGGAAAATCTGTTTTTCTATGGTTTTTGTGTTCAAAAAATATATTTTTAAAGTGTTTAGGTTCGAAAACCATAAATTTTTTTGTATTTTTTTAGTAAATAAAATGGAAAAAAAAAAACTCGAATTTTTAGGGTTTTTAGGAAAAAAAAATTAGAATTTTAAAACATGAAAAAATATTTTTAGAAATATGATTAGATATTTTATTTTATCTTATTTAAAGGAGAATAGATAGTTTTAGTTTATATTAAATCTATTTGTTTTTTTATATATATAAATATATTGGTGGTTTCAATATTTAAAATGTTTTTTTTTTTTAATTTGACAATTTTTTTATTTTATATTTTATTTTTATTTTTTTAATTTAAATCTTATTTTTAATTGTGATTTATAATTTTATTATTTTTTGTTTATATTTGAAAACATATATATATTTAATTTTAAATTCTATAGTTTTATATTTTACATTAAACAAAAATTGTTTTTTTATTATAATTGTTTTATTTAAAAAAATTAAAAATTAAAAATTAACATTTTCATATATTTGTTTGTTGGTATTTTAAAACATATTTTTTTTTCTATATTTTAAATTATAATTGTTTTAGTTTTAAGAAAATAAAAATTAAAAATAAAAATTTTATTATATATGTTTGTTTATATTTTAAAACATATTTTTAATTTTTTTTAATTGTTTTTTTATATTTTAAATAATAATTATTTTAATTTTAAAAAAATAAAATTAAAAATTAATTTTTTTTTTTTATATTTGTTTGTTTATTTTTTAAAACATATTTTTTGATTTATTTTTATTGTTTTTTTATATTTTAAAATTTTAATTGAATAGTTTTTTTTTATATTAAAAAATAGATTTTTTTTTTATTATAATAGTTTTTGTTTAAAAAAAAAATTATATAGCTTTTGTTTGAAAAAAACAAAAAAAATATTGAGTTCTAGCCTCTGGTCCCAAGTGTGCACGAAACTTTTTTTTTTAATTTAAATATATAAAAAAAAATTATAACAGATTTATTTATTCATTTATTTATTTATTTTTTTGTTTTAAATATAAAATATTAATGTTTTGTTTGAAAAATTTTAATATAAAATTATAATATAAATTTTTTAAAATGTATATAATGTTTTATAATAAAGTTTTAATGTTTTTTTAAATATATAATTTTTAAGATTGTTATAATATAAAGTTTTAATTTTAAAATTTATTTATAGTTATAATTATAAACCACATAATAATTTAAAAATTAAAAAATTATTTTATATTAAAAATTTTTAATATTTAATAAATAGTGTATGTTTCAATATTTTAAAATTTTAAAATACAATAAAATATTATAAGTTTTAAATTTAAATTTTAAAATATATGTTTTAATTATATTCATTCTATGTAAAATTTTAAAATATAATTGATTAAGTGTACATTTAATAAAACAAGACAATTTAAATTAAAACAAAAAATTAACATTCTTTTTTTTAATAAATTCTTTAGCTTAGAAAAATATATATTAATTTTAACATTTCTTAAATAATAAATATTTATTTGTGTTTTTTTTTTAAATATTAAATAAAACTTAAGTTTCAAATTGATTTTTATTTCTTCTAAATTGTTTTATACAATTTAAAACAAATTTAATTTTTTTTATAAAATGTATTCAAAAACATATTATATAGATATATATACATATATTTAAATATGATTTTTAATATTTTTTTTTTAAATGAATAATTTCTATAGTTAAATTTATTGGTTTATTTTCAATTTATTTAATTACAAATATTTTTTTTTTTTAATTTATTTTATATACATTATTTTTGGTAAATTTAAATTTATATTGACAAATTTAAAAAAAAAATGATTAACTTTTTTCTCATTAACATATATATATATATATATATATATATATATATATATATATATATATAATCAGGAAAAAGGCATCAAAAAATATTTCTGCGAATGTTTCTGCACCCAGGGCAGCAACTCCCAAATCTAAAATTACAGCTCAACGCACTATGGATACAACTCCCAAATCTAAAGTTGCAGTTGGGCGCACAATGGATATTGCTGGACACAGTAAGGACATTGTTGCACACACTAATAAAAGTCAAGCGAGTGGCCCACCAGGTTTATTAAAGCTTATTCTGATTGGAAGAATGCCGAGGAAATAGATAAAATTGATTTATCATGGTACCTTTAAGACAGTGAAACGGAGGCTGATATACATATCTATCTGGTTTGTGGTATGATTGAATTAAATGAACCATATGATGTGATGGGCAGAGTACGAGACATATGTATGGTCCAAAATACAAACAATTTTTATGTTCTTGCAAGGAAGGCTAATAAACATGACAAGGTTAGATATCGTCTATCAAAGGTCAAGTATGACACAAATGAAATATCTACAATTTTTTCTAAATAAATCTCAAGAAACATTGCAAATAACATTGTAAGTATGCTTATTTTTATTTCCACTATGCATTATTCTAAGGATCATTCAATTTTTATAAATTATTGATCATTGACATGTTTTATTTTGTTTCATAGGATTTTGTTTCGAGTATTTCAAACATGTTTGAAGGTATTTATTATATGGAGCCAGATGTTATGAATGTGATCAACACTTTCCACACAGACAAAGCAGAGGAAAGGAGATTGAAACAAAGATCAATAGCTTGTGACATTGAAAAAGTACAAAGAGGGGACCAACCAAGAGTCACTAAGGTGGGTCAATCTGGTAAACCTAAACATGTTTCTTTTCAAGATGTGGAACATGAAACTGAAAATTATGATAGAATTAGTGAGGAGGAGATTACAACTATTGTGCAAAAGGAGAAAACAAATCAGACACCAAAAAGAAAAATGGTCAAAGATGTCTCTCTTTTACCTGATGACGAAGAGCTTGTTTATAAAAGAACTGATATGTTAACCAATACTAATAGGAAATCAAATATTGGTCAACATATAAAAGTCATGAGTAGTAGTGACGAACAAACTGAAATATATAATGGAAGCAGAGAAATCATAACACTAGGTGCTGAGTTAGAGGATGTCATTATTAAAACAAAACAAAATTCTATTCGATATGAGTTGAGGAAGAATAAATTAATTCTTGGTGGCCAAACATTTGAGCTTAATGTCAGCCAATTTTATAGGCCAGATGAAGGACAATCTCAATATCAAATTAGAAAGGCCCATCACTTGCATGTACATAATCTAAAAACATTGTTCAGGTTCAATCCATATGCACATGTGGTGGATTATGTGGTTCTTGTCGATCCACTTCAGGTTCCCAACAAACAGGCATTTGACAAGACAAAATGTTTTGATTATAAATATTATGTAATTGGAGGGAACCATTTGGTAGAGGCTAAAAGACATTTGATTGAGGAATATCCCAATAACTATATTTTTCAAATAGTGAAATGCATCATTTACGTTGGCTTAATAGAAATAGAATCAAAGTTATTCGCATGGGATCATAATGCAGATAATGAGTACAGAATGAAAATGACTTTCATCCAAAGGATAAGATTTATTCATAATGAATTCATAGAAAAATGTGGTGGGGATAAGACACAAGTTAGTCTAAAATTTCGGAAGGAATGTTTAATGGAAATAGGTTATCAAATTGATGAAAAAACCAAAGCAAAAGATGGAAAAATGCATTCAAATATATTAAGAATCATGGATAAGATTTTTCAATTGGAATTTAGAAATGGGAAGATATGGGATTTGATTGATGAGATTTTTGAGCGGTGGAAGAATATTTCCATGAAAAATTAGAAGGTTAAAAAGAGTAAACCCATAATATTTACCAACAGTGAGACAAGTCCTGAGATAAAGCAACTTCCAGAGGATATGACTATCACACCTTGGAGAAAAATGCAAGGTGTGAAGGATGAGAAACTAGTCAAATTAGTACTAGCCCATGCGAAGTCGGGTGAATTATCAATGGAAGAAATGTGTGCAAATTTCAAAAGTAAGTTTCTTGAATTATTTCTTATTTTCCTTTTATTATAATTTTCTTTTAAATAAAACATAATTTTATTAGTATAATTTGTTATGCATGTCACTATATTAACAATTTTAACTTTATTTATTCAGTCAGAATATTTTTATGAAAATACAAGAACATATGGTTAAAATGTTGAATGAAGACAGTTGGGATGATGTTGTGCGCCACTACCCAGAAGCAAGTTCTACAACAACACTTAAAGATTTTTATATTGAATTCGATAAGGTATGTTGATTTATACATTCATTTTATTCATGTTTAAACTATTTTTATTTTATTAGTTATGCATATATACTTTTATGTCATTAAAGATGTCGAAGAAGGATGGAAATGGAGTACCAGATACTTTCAAAAGATTTATTGAAAAAATTGAGTTGGAAAAGATGAGAAAGAAGCATCTTATGAATGTTGAACTTGATTCTACTCTTAATCATTACATTTGGAATGGGCTCGACAGTATCCAATATCAAATAATACAAGGTGAATGTGAGGAAATTGCATCACTAATACCTAAAAGGGAATATGCCCTAGTTATTGCAAATATTCCTCATGGTTTCAATTTCCCAGACATTGAATATGATAGTGAACCATATACTTATCAAGCTTTTAGTAAATTGGTTACGGGTTTTCAAGAAGTGACAACATCACCACTTTGGCGATTAGTGACATTTCATTTAGACACACAGTTTGCAATGTTATTAAAAAGCTTCAAGGGAAAATCAAACTCAAGGATGCAACTTACATGATAAGAATTTGAAATTGTATGTTTGACTACTGTTAATTTTTTTTATTTATGAACAATTTAATTGAACTTTTACTATGTTATGTTACAGGCATAAGTCAAATATTGTTTCTTCCAAAAATCAGCCTATTATAAATGATTGTGAGTTCATCCATGTTGAATGTTAGACAAAAGAGGATAGATATAAGCGTATTATTATGAATTGAGTAAATCGAAAGAGTCATAGTCAAATATTGGTTCATAATGCAGTTGTAAGAAAATGAACATATGAGGATAAAGATGCAAAAGGAGATATAGTTAACATTTATTAAAAACCGCAAGCATTGATTAACTATCTTATAGACCTATGTTCAAATGAAGGAGATTGGGTTTTGGATTTATTCTCAAGTTCAAATAAGTTTTATTATACAAATTTAAATTTAAATATTTTATTTTTTACTTTTTATGTCTTTATACTAATTTTCTTTCTCATTTCTTTTGTGCTTGATGACTAGGTACAACACTAGCATGTTGCCTACCAAAAGGAAGAAATTTCATTTTCATTGAGAAAGACCCAATGCAATGCAAATTTATTCAACAAAGAATTAACGCTCTTGAATTCCTTCTAGATGCGAAGAAAGAAGTTGGTTTAAGGAAAGGGGATTTTAATGAATCATGTGCGGCAAAAAAAGTAAAGGAACCTCAACCACCATTATATTAAATGGTTGGAAAGGGACACTTTGGAATATTTGCAGACATGAAAGATCCATTAGAAGATGACAATGACCAAAATGAAGCAAAAAATGTTACGGAAGAAGCCATCAATGATGTTCTAGAAGATGTTGAACATGTATTAGTTGATATTGTTGATAATCTTTAAGTTATGCTTGCAAACAAAGCTCATTTTTTAGATCTATTAATCAATTTTACTTGTAATGTTTAGAATTTGATATTTTATGAGAAGAATCCTTATTTTTTGCAAAAAACATGTGACTACTTTTATTTTTTGACATAAAGTTCAATAAAAATGCTATTTTATTAAGTTTTTTTGTTAAGATTTTCCCAAAAACTTAGTTTATTTAACATGACTTTTTTAACAAAAAAGTCTCTAAAAGTGTATTTTTTGCATTTTATTTATATTGAAAATTTGTATTTTTTTGTCATATCATTCAAAATATTGTTTTTTTAGCGACAATTATTTGATGTGCATTCAAAAATTGATTAAAAATACATAAACTTGTAGAAAATATAAACTTTATAATATTGACCCTTTTTTCATTTTTTATCTATGTGAAAAAGTGAAGATATTATTACAAATTTTTATTTTAAAAAAGAAATATTTTCTTTTTAAAACACAAGTACATAAATGCACTTAAAAATAAACATCTCACAGAAGAAGAACACAATAGAAAATATATAGTGTCAAAATCAATCCTCTAAAAAAACATTGGTGATGATACGTCTCCACTATTCAAAATCGACATAAGAAGCATCACCCCAAAAAAAAAAAAAATTAAGTGCCAAATACATGCTAAAAAAAATGAATCTGCATCACCACTTTTCAAAATTGGGTGTTTTACTTGCTACCTCAAAAATTAGGTACCAGTGCAGTTACCTATTTCATCAGTAACAGTGTTACAAATTCTACAATTAGATTTTCCTACCGCAAGATTCTACTTGTCTACTTAAACTATTTTGGAATGTTAATTACAACCTGTTCCAAAACACTAGCGTAAGCTATGTTGGTGGAATGAGCCATAGAAAATGTAAAATATCTATGTTGATTTTATTAACGCATTGTATTAATTTGGTTTTTGATTAAGACAAAAGGTATGGAGTTGAAACTTTAATGATGTTTGTGACCCAACTCAAAAATACACAATGATGTTCGTGACTCGACTCAAAAATACGCTAAATTCATCTAAATGAGAAGTGCGACTCTTTCTTTTCAATAAATCTTATTTAAGTGAAAGATTGAGAGATTTATCAATTTTTAAAGCACCAATTCTTTCATTAATAAATAAAATCCTTTTTGAAAAGAAGACGATTTCATAAATAACTCAATTTGCAAGAATGATCAATTACTCTTTTGAAATGAAATTCCTCAAACAATCAAATCAAAAACTACAATTCAATAAACAAACCATTTCCAAAAGAAAACAATCTCTAAAAATCTCTAAAAATATAAATTTCAAAATCAAAGAAAAATCTAATTTTGAAGTCTATCTAGAATATTTGAGGATGTTTTCTCCTAGTTTGTGATCCGACTAAGAAAAATTTCCACTTATCTCAGCAGAAATGAAAACATCCAAAAATGCTTTGGTGTTATATCGGGTTTTAGTAAGCTAAAATCTCTTCCAGATTTGCAAATGAAAAAGGAATCAATTTTCATAAAAGTAATGTTTGCATTGATCCTAATGGCTCATAAAGACAATATCATCATACTAGTAAGCTGAGGTAAGTGAAGGTATCTTTGTATGGAGCAACAATAAAGTATGAAAAACACTTACTTATAAAATGAAAATAGGATGATAAATCACACAAATGCAAAAGTTGATGAAAAGAAATTCTCACACAAGATTTGACAGCTAAGATAGATCAAGGAAAACACAAATAATCAGGTTATCTCACTCTAAAAAGAGAAATTTACTTTTTTTTTGAAAATTTTTCCAGGGGTGTACAGTTTATAGTGGAAGATAGAACACATGCGCACTGTTTTGAACTAAAAGTTGTGAAGGTTGACGCATTGTTTTCTACTGAAAACCGCGAAGGCAAGAAAAAACTTGGAAAAAATAAATAATCAGCTTTCTTTTTATGGATTCTTAAAGGTTATCTACGTAACCCGACTCAGATAATTCAAAATCATAAAACTCTAAAATTCAAACAAAAAATAAATAAAGAAAACTAAGCTCTAGTTCCCCAGTATGGTTGCCAATTTGTTACACAGATTAATCCCTCTTGTGGACAAGAGCAATCTCCCTAGTACTCAGAGAGTAGCTAGAAATAAACATCCATTTGAAAACCTTTTTCTCTAGATTAATTTCATTTCATAATTATTATAATAAAGTAGAGAGGACATGCCCCTACCTTGAAATCCAAACATTCAATGTAGTCTTTTATCTTGTCACTCCACAGTGGTTTCTCCAATAAGTAGAACCTACAATCAAAGACAAGACAAAAATATCAAAGCATCTACAACAAATAATAATCAAGAAAAGTTAACCCAATTTAGTGATCAAGGAGTCTAAGTATTGATGTTATTTCAATAAAAAAAAGAACAACTCAATGAGAAAAAGAGATCCATATGTATTAACTTGAATAAAAAGAGTAATCTTACGACCTGATGCCTTGATGTCGTACAGATTTCTCCCGGGTCCTGAACAATCATTTCTCCTTTAGTTTGATAAACCTTCCTCTCTGAATACCAACATGGAGTTATAGACACAAGGGTGTGATCATTATCATGCCAACAACAACTCACTAGGGTAGAAAGTATGCACTCTTATGAATTCCTTCAGCAACTATCATGTATGTCTACCCGTCAACCTGAAACTTGAGCTCAATTTATAGGGAAATGGATGTAGTTTTAGTTCCATGAAGAGGGGGATGGATTCCTCTTATGAAGGGATTTGAGCTCCACGGACCAAGGGATAAGCTCCATGAGTGGAGGAATAAAGCTCAAACTGATCGCGACTCTAGAAGCTTCTAGTTGGGAGAATATTCCACCAACTAGGCTTCTAGAATTTACTTTTTCTTTTATTTTTATTTTCATTGGGGTGCACAGGTAATAGTGGAAAAAAGTGAGAGGGTTGTCGTATTTTATTTACCAAACAGGAGCACATGCACAGGGAAAGGCTAGAAAAACCATGCTGGTAGACTTTTAAGGGTTTTACAGAGCTTTTCTCCAATTCCAAGACTTGATTCAGGAACATTAAGGTTTTTGGCTTCTAAGGGAAGATGATATAGGTGGTGATAGACACATATAAACAGTCACAAATCATGGTTACAAAATGACGTGTAATACTAATTATATGGGGTATGTATCGCTTTATCCTTTCGATTTCTTTCGTTCTTTGTTGATCTGGTTCTGTCAAAATATAGCTAAAATGTTCCACCAGCAAGGCCTCCATGTCTTGATGTTGGACCAACCTGTTTCCTCCTGAATATTTAAGGGAAAAAATTCGGTTATGTTTTGTTCTCTGAATCATCACCTTAAGAAAAAAATTGGTGTTTATGTCCCCTTCTCTTAGCCACTGTATTCTGGATTTTTGTTTCCACAAAATTTCCTCCTGCTTTCTTCGTTCTTGTAGTTTCCATAGAATATTTCCTTCTTCCATCAAAAGGATCTCCTACCTCACTTGTAATATGATTTGTTGTTATACTTGTTTCATACGAGCCTGTAATTTTTCCTTATCTTGTTGTATGTGGCCAAACTATGTTTTATTCCACTTCTTTATTTTTTTCTTTGAGTCTTTTAGTCAGAGTTGGAAGGTATGCATCCTATTTCTTCCTTGTATTCGGCTTGATTCCCACCATCTCTTGTCTTTTTTGATGAAGGTATGATCCCCTAACCAGAACGCCTCAAATATAAATGGTCTTTTCTTCTTACACTACTTAATGTCTACCTCTAGACATATCAGCCAGTGGTCTACTCCCAAACTAGGAAGGGTTGAGGCCTCATCAAAAACATCGCTACTTATAAGGGCTTATAATGCTAAAAATCAATCAAGACTTGACGTTATTTGATGAGATCCTTCGCATCTATTGTTCCAGGTATACTTAGCATTGACTATCAGTATGTAAACTAGTTGCAAATCTGTTAACATGTCCCTGAACATCTCCATCTTTGGTTCTTCTCTTAGTATGCCTCCTTTTTTCTCCTCCACAGCTGTGAAAATATTAAAATTGCCTCCTATCAGCCAGTAATTCTCATTATGAAAATTATTTAGCATTCCTATACTCTCAAGGAATGATGCCTTTTCCCCTAGAAGATAGGGGCCATAAACTGATGAAATTAGAATCCAATCATTCGTCCCAATTTTCCTAAAATGACAAGTTATAATGCGACTTAATCTTATCCATCCTTCTACCATAATATCCATTAGATTCCACATAATATCTATTCTTCTCGCACTTCCTCTCGAGTCTATGGCCACTCCTTCATATTTAGGTTTCAGAAACTTCAAGATTTCCTCTAATCGTTGCCCCAAGACTTTGGTTTCCTAAAGGATTACCAATGCATCCTCTCCATATTCAATCTTTCTTGTAGATATCTCTGCTTGCCCTTGTTGTTAAGGCACCTCATATTCCAAGAGATAGCTATCATTTGGAAACTTTGTTTAGTTGTTGGAATACTGCTCATAGCGGTATTACCCTCCCCAAATTCACTAACATTTCACTAACCATTTGAATAGATTCCTACAAATTCTTTCTTCACCTCTTCTTTCCTCCTTTAGCTTGAGTGTTAGGTTCCTCATAGTTTCTTTTTTGTGAGCTCAAAGTATCTACCATTTCTATTTGTCTCTATTCTTGGGAGGTCATGTATTGTTCAAATTTTTCCTTGTACAACCTCTTTTGGTCTTCTGGTATGAACTTGTCATATAGGTTTCTCCATTATTGCATCAATTTCTTTAATACCACCTCTTCCGTGCATAAATCATCCTTGGTTGTGTCCACTTCCATAGTTGATTGTTCCACCATTTGAGATTGATCTTGCTAATCTATCAGCTCTTATTGAGCCTTTCTTAAATTAGCTTTCATGGATTTTTGGATAATGTGTCCCTGAACTTCTTCAATGGAATATTCAACTTCTTTCGAAACTTCTCCCATTTCTTGCAATATTTCATACATGTTTTGATTACTCTTATGCTTAGTTGGGCTACTGGTTTGGTTTGCATGCGATTTACTGTTATTTCTACTACTGGAAACTATCTTGATCACATCATCTTTCTTGGTTGATCCTCCTCCTCCATCTGGTTGATCCTCCTCCCCCATATGGTTGATCCTCCTCCTCCATCTGGTTGCTTCCCCTCCATCTTCTCTGGATTATTGAGAGGGAGAGTTTTAAATAAGTGGTCATATTCATGGCATCACCGGCACCTAAACATAATATTTTCATAATCAAGAAGTTGTTTCCAGACTTCTCCATCATATTCCAATTCTATCAATTTAGGTAAAGGCTCTGTTCTATTCATGTAAACACAGATGCAGGCAAATGAAGTATACCTTCGTCGACAAGTGGTTTCCATTATTTTAAAAAATCTACCAAGAGAATTTCCAATACCTTCGAGTACTTCTCGGTCCCAGAAATTGACAAGTAATGCAAAGAGCCTCACCCAGACAAGTGGTACCAAAAACATTTCTTGATAAGGGTTTCAAGATGGGCGTTCATTTTATTAAGATTAATCCGAGGAAGCATTTACACAGGAAAAACACCAGAATGATTAGCATTATTCCCATTTCCTCACAAATAACCCTGCATTATAGTATAAATATGGGCCTCCCTAAAAAATTCTTTTTTAATCTATGAGGTTGGTGAAGATCACTATAAAATAGCCTCTTGCCCAAAATTTCAGATCTATATGTCCCTTTGGTTGCCATTTTAACTGTATTCATTTGATTAAATCCTTCTAAGTTGGCCAGATGCTTATAAATTTACAGATTAAAGAATGGTCCTCCATATACCTTCGGTATTGTTCCAATTTGTTTGTCAGAATGACAAAGCATGGCTTCTTTGTGGCTCTTGGCAGGCTTTGGCCTCTAGTCTTCGCCCGCCATTGGGCTCCTAAAATAGGTCCTAGGTTAGCGCCGACACCTCCTTCGTATCCTGACTGCTTATGACTGTACTCCCCTGCCGTTACATTCTGATAGGAGGGAATCTCACCCCCCCAATGATGTTTCCATGTTGTCGCTCAAAACTATCACAAAAAAGCCCCCTCCTTGCCTCGAATTAGACACTGTCAAATTTTTCAGTTATCTCCAACCCCTAGCAACTCGCTGGGCTCCATAAAACCATGGGTTTGTTAACCACAAGCAATCCATTATAAAATTATATATGGAATTTTCCATTAGAATATAAATAATATTATTAATAATAATTATTGAATTTAATAAATTAATATTTTGGATAAAATTAAAATTAAATTAGATATTCAGAAGCATTGATATATATTTTATTTTTTAATTATAAAAAAAATATATATTATTTCAAAAATATTACCCTAATTTTTCGAAGGTGGGTTATCAAAGCGATATGGAGATTATCATTGCGTGTTGAAAGAGAATATTTTTCAAATTTTGAAAAATCATTATTATTGACTATCTTTGAGCCAAGGGAGAATGGTTTACAACAATATCCTTAAGGAAACTTTGAGCAAGTAAAGTCTTAACCTTGTTCACGGAATGCATTTCATCATTACATCCTTCATCATCCTTGTCCAAACTAGAGGAAACATTTTCCTCCATAAGAGGTGGATTATAGGGTTTCTAACTTTTTTCTTTGGAATTTTGAGTGTTCCGCTTTTGGTGAGATTTGAATGGTACATAAAATTCTATAAATGACATATTTGATGAGAAAATCAATAAAGAGAAGCAATATTCTCATAGTCCAAATCATGAGTCCAATGAAATTCATCTACTTTTAAATAGATTTTACCTAAAAACCCTTTATCTTCTCATATTCATACTATTTTCCTCCATTATCTTAACTAACATCATTGCAATTCTATACGTGCGCCATTAAAACTATGAACCTTAATCATGCTTGCTTCTCCTCGCTTATGAAGACGAAATTCTTCTGCTCCTTCCTAAATTTAGTAATGGAGAGCCAGAACTTCCAGTTTCCCCATCCCACATTAGCAACCATATTATTTACCCATAATTTTTAAAGGGCCCAAACCCTCACATCGATGAAGAGCTGTCATTGTGACTAAGGAATGTGCCTGGGTGATAGTGAAGCATGAATATATGCCGACATGAGGATGTTGGGATGCCCGTTTATTTATTCTCCACTTGTACCTCTTGATATTATATAAATAAAACATTAAAGTTTAATATGTGTTTCCATAACAATAACAATAAAAAAAACAAATCGATAACAATCTTGCTATGGAAAAGAACAAATAAGAAATATACTTTAGAAAAACATAAATAATATAACCTTGAATTGTTATTTTAAATCTTATTCCAAAAGAGACATTAGACGTCACATTTGCATTGCTAGTTGTCTTTCTAAAAATAAAACGTTACGTGTAAGATAACAAGTCAACGGAAACTAGCTTTATAGATACCAACGTTTCTCGGCACAAGCACCGTGATATTATATAATTTACATGTTATTGTGCACCATACTTCTATGGCACATTATGTGGTGTACAACTTATTAAAAGATTATGATTTTATTGTTGACTCGCTGTTATCGTATTCATTTATAACTATATAGAAATATACTTCCCGTAGCTTCTCAGCAGCAGGGCTCTAGATATTCTGAACTAAATTAGTGTGCCTATTCACTATAATCGTGTGTGAATTTTCGCTCTGATAGATTAGTTGTTTGTAAAATTCATCTGTTTTGTTGCTGGTTAATAATAATAATAAAGAAAAATAATCTGACCTGATGTGCTAGAGTGTTTTGGTCAACAATTGGATTTTCCATTTAAGTGGGTTTAAAAGTCTGGACAATCAATTTCAGTAATTAAGTGGGTTCAAGTATTCTTAACACGTCATATATTTAGTCTATATATATAATCCTTTTATACTTAATATTCTTTTATACAGATTTATTATTTAAGATGTTTCATAGGTTTAATTTATGTTCTCGTAACATTGAACGTTGCTAAAGTGGAAAACTCTCGACTTTTGGCCATTAAACCAATTTCTTTAAGAAAAAGTTAGTAATGTTATTTAATTTTATATATAAAATTAAATTTTTTTATAATTTTTAAATAAAAAAGTTAAACTTCAATCTATATATATAATTAAATATATATTTTTAGACTTATAATTTTTAAAAATATATATAAAGTTTTAACTTATAAATATTTTATAAAGTTTTAACTTATAAATATTTTGGTTTTTTCATTTATATCAGTTTTGAAATGAAAGATTAATATAAATTAAAGTTTTATTTTTAAGATATATAATTTTATTGTTATAATTTAAAAAAAAAAAAGTTTAAAGTTTTAATTTAAAAGTATCTAAGCAATCAAATGAGGCTTGAGTAGCTTGGGGCGCATTAGCCACACTCTATTCAAATTTCCAATAATATATATATAATCATTTTAACTAATTTCTAATTGTATTTGTTATAATTTTATATGTATTTAATTTATTTTTTATTAATATTAATTAAATAAATTAAATGGAAAAATTAGAATAATTTTATATTTAAAACTTAAAATTTATTTTACAATTTATTTACTATAATCAAATATAATTGAACAAAATAATTGAATTGAAAGAAATCATTTTAATTTTACCTTTTAATAGTTAAACACAATATTAATATACACATTTAAACACAATATTAATATACACATGTAAATTTAAAATTATGAATTATTAGAAAAAATATCATTATAATAATATTAATATTAAGATTTTGTGTAAACTTGAGAAGGAATATGTAAATAAATCATTTATTACATTTAATTAATTTTTATCTTTTTATAAATAAAATTATCATTTAACTCTTAATTCTTTAACTTATATGTGCTTATTTTGAGATGAGTGATATTTCTAATGACTAAAAAATTTAAATACAATAAGTTCAAAGTTTTAACATTATAGCCAAAATTGAAATTAAGTATATCTAATTCTACTTCTACACACGACGAGATTACAAATTGGAAAATTCTAGACAATCCAGTTTTATTACATCAAAAAGCACTCGAATTCTAAAACAGATAGTCTCCTTGAAACAAGGGATGAGCCTTGGCTCAGGACGACCACAGTGGTATCTATAATCCATGGCCTCTACCACGAGGAACGTAATCAAAGGTCAGGTAAATGGTGCATCGATCATATCCAGAGGTACTGGTGGGGGAATAAATAAGAGGGCGGCCCAACATCCTCATGCCAACATATATTCATGCTTCGCAGTCGCCCAGGCACATTCCTTAGTATAATGGCAGCTCCTCATCGATGTCAGAATTCAGCCCTTTCATTCTTATGGCTAAATAGTATGGTTGTTAAGGTGGGGAAACTGGAAGGTCTAGCTCTCCATTAGTAAATTTGGGAAGGAGTTGTGAAGGAGCAGATGAATGTCGTTTTCATAAGCGAGGAGAAGCGAGCATGATTAAGGTTCATAGTTTTAATGGGGCAGGTATAGAATTGCAATGATGTTAGTTCAGATAATGAGGAAATTGTATGAATATGACGTGCAATGATGTTAGTTTAGATAATGAAGAAATTAGTAAGAATATGACCAGATAAAGGGTGGTTAGAAAAAAAATTATTTTAAAATAAGTGAATTTCATTAGATTTAGAATTTGGATTATGAGATTATTGCTTTTAGTCACTAATTTTCTTATTAAATATATTGTTAATAGAATTTTTTCTCAGTCAAATATCACCAAAAACTGAACACATTTTGGAAGCCTTATAATCCGCCTCTTATGAAAGAAAAAGCTTCTTTTAATTTGAAGAAAAATGATGAAGGATCTAATAATGAAATGTATTTAGTAGACAAAGTTAAGACTTCAGCTACTTAAAGAGTCCCCTGAGGATCTTGTGAACCATGCTCCCTTAGTAAGCACATAAATAATCAATAATAATACTTTTTCTGATGCATCTAAACAAGCCCATGAATCAGCTTTTCCTCATTTTGACAAATATTATCTTTCAAGAGACCATGAGAATTTCCATATCATTTTGATAAACCCTCTTAAAAATGAGATTAATATTTTAAAAATATTAATTTTATTTATAATTAAAAAATAAAATATATTTCAATGCTTTCAAATATCTAAAATAATTTTAATTTTATTTAAAATATTAATTTATTAAATTTTATAATTATTATTAATAATATTATTTACTTTTTAAATAGAAAATAACATATATAATTTTATATAAAATTTTAATTTATTAAATTCTATAATTATTATTAATAATATTATTTATATTCTAATGGAGAATAACATATATAATTTTCGGAGTAACTATCTTATATATTTAATTTTTTCCAAAAACATTTAACATAAAGAAACTAACATTCAAAATACCATTTAAACTTCCACAAGAATAATTAATAAATCTTTCTTAACTTGTTTTTAAATAATTTCTTTATGAGTTTTTACATTTCACATTCTCATTTTTATCTTGTTGGCAATTTGAATAACCCAGTTACATTGTGGTTTTTGGTTAAGATATTTGTTGATAAAAAATTATTATAAAAATTTTGAAGCAAAAATCCAATTTGATCACTTCTTAATTTTGATGAATTATACCCCAAATTAAGTGATACATATTTTTTTTTGGTCCTACTTTTTTTAATTTAATTATCAATAATTATTAAGTGAATAACAAGAATTTAACCTCTATTGAATATTTATACTAGCATACACAAATGAATAATTGTGATATATCTTATGATTTATTTAATTTGTATAGCTTTTTCTATTTAATAATTTTATATTTATTATGAAATAATATTTATTAAATGTTTAATTTATATAATTATATTAATATTATATTTCCAAAAAAATTATAGCAATTTTTTTGTATAGAAATATTTTTTTGGAAAAATCACATAGCAAAAAATGTGATCGACTCATTTCTAACCAACTAATATAGTTCATCTTCAAAACTAGTCAGTAATCAAATTTTAAAACTTTAACTTTTTATAATCAAAATTTAAAACCAAAAAATTTATTTATATTAAATAAATAATTAAATTTTTGATATGGATTCCCATAACAATTAAAAAACAAATCGATAACCATCTTGCTATGGAAAAAAACAAATAAGAAATATATTTTAGGAAAAACATAAATAATACACACTTGAATTATTATTTTGAATCTTATTCCAAAAGAGACATTAGATGTCACATTTGCATTTCTGGTTGTCTTTCTAAAAATAAAACTTTACGTGTTAGATAACAAGTCAACGGAAACTACCTTTATAGATACCAACGTTTCTCAGCACAAGCACCGTGATATTATATAATTTATATGTTATTGTGCACCAAACTTCTATGGCACATTATGTGGTGTACAAATTATTGAAAGATTAAACAAGATTTTATTGCTGACTCACTGTTATCGGATTCATTTAAAACTATATAGAAATATACTTCCCGTGGGGGAGTTAATATATGAGCGAGAGCTGTCTTGCCCGAGACGTGCCGATAGATAAAAATAAATAAATAAACATAAAAGATTTCATAATCTTTTTCTTCATTATTTTAATAGCCCGCGAGAGCTACAAATGGGCTTCAATGGAACTGAATCCTTTTCGCAGATGGCTGAGAGTTATAATAAGCCCATTGTGTATATAGCAGACCAGTAGGCTTTTCTTAACCCCTGATCTCTAATCGAACTGAATCAATTTCACTAGTTAAGTGGGTTCAAATATTTTTAACAAATCATATATTTAGTATGGAAAATTTTAGGGGTTAATATTTGCAAGTGGGTTAATTTTTTATGGTTTTTCCTAAAAAAGATTTGTTAATTTCCATTTTTTTATAAAAATGATTTGTCCAAATTTTATAATATAAAATTATTTTACATTAAAAATCCCCAACATTATATAGAGAGTATATATAGTATCATTATAAATTTGAATAATTTTACAAATACATCAATAAACATTTTATAGTTCGCATATCAAAGACTAGTGAGATTAGCCAATGTTTTAAACTTCAAGATAATTTTCTATCCTTAAAATTTTCTAAAGTGGAAACCTCTCAACTTTTGGAAATTAAACCAATTTCTTTTAAGAAAAAATTAATAATGTTATTTAAGTTTATATATATATATATATAATTTTTAAATAAAAAGTTAAATTGCAATCCGATTATATATATATAATTAAATATATATTTTTAGACGTATAATTTTATTGTTAGAATTTTTAAAAGGGGAGTATAAATTAAAAATTTATAAATATTTTTGTTTGCTAATTTATGTCAATTTTGAGATGAAAGATTAACATAAATTTTAAAAAAAAAATTAAAGATATATAATATTATTGTTATAATTTTTAAAAAGAAAAGTTTAAATTTTTAATTTACAAATATTTTTAACTTTTGTTTGCTAATTTATGTGAATTTTGAGATGTTTGTAAAATTAATGTATGGTTTGAGTAATCAGAACTTAAAGGTATCTAAGCAATCAAACTCAACTTGAATGGCTTGGGCCATATTAACCACCGTCTATTTTAATTCCCAATAACTTTTATATATATATATATATCATTTCAACTAATTTCTAATTGTATTTATTGTTATTATAATTTTATATGTATTTAATTTATTTATTTTATTAATATTAAATAAATAAATTTAAAAAAAATTATAATAATTTTATATTTAAAATTTAAAATTTGTTTTATAATTTATTTACTATAATCAAATATAATCAAATATAATTGAACAAAACACTTTAATTGAAAGAAATCATTTTAATTTCACTTTTTAATAGTTAAACACAATATTAATATACATATGTAAATTTAAAATTATGAATTATTAATATAAATATCATTATAATAATATTAATATTAAGCTTTTGTGTAAAGTTGAGAAGGAATATGTAAATAAATCATTTATTACATTTAATTAATTTTTATCTTTTATAAATAAAATTATCATTTAATTTTTTAAGTTATATGTTTCTTTTTTGCCTTAAGGCGCTTAAGGCTTATTTTGAGATGACTGATATTTGTAATTTGTGAAATTGGGAATATAATTCATCAAAATTAAGAAGTGATCAAATTGGATTTTTGCCCCCAAATTTTTATAATAACTTTTTATCAATAAATATCTTAACCAAAAACCACAATGTAACTGTATTACTCAAATTCTCAACAAAATAAAAATGAGAATGTGAAATGTAAAAAATCATAAAGAAATTATTTAAAAACAAGTTAAGAAGGATTTATTAACCATTCGTGTGGAAGTTTAAATGGTATTTTGAGTGTTAGTTTTTTTTTATGTTAAATGCTTTTGGAAAAAATTAAATATATAAGACAATTACTCCTAAAATTATATATGTTACTTTTCATTAGAATATAAATGATATTATTAATAATAATTATAGAATTTAATAAATTAAAATTTTATATAAAATTATATATGTTATTTTCTATTAAAAAAAATTAATATTATTAATAATAATTATAAAATTTAATAAATTAATATTTTGAATAAAATTAAAATTAAATTAGATATTTGAAAACATATATATATATATATATATATATATATAATTTTAAAAATATTAATCTAATTTTTAAGGGGTTTATCAAAATGATATGGAGATTATCATGGTGTCTTGAAAGATAATATTTGTTAAAATGAGAAAAAGTTGATTCATGGGCTTGTTTAGATGCATCCGAAAAAGTATTATTATTGATTATTTATGTGGTTACCAAGGGAACATGGTTCACAAGATCCTCGGGGACTCTTTAAGCAGCTAAGTCTTAACTTTGTCTACTAAATGCATTTCATTGTTAGATTTTTCATCATTTTTGTTCAAACTAGAGGAAGCTTTTTCTTCCATACGAGGGGGATTATAAGGCTTCCAAAATGTGTTAAGTTTCTAGTGATATTTGAATGAGAAAAAATTCTATAAACAATATATTTAATGAGAAAATCAGTAGCTAAAAACAATATTCTTATAATCCAAATTCTAGATCCAATGAAATTCACTTATTATAAATCTCCGATCGAGGTGATGTATTTGGACATGTTGATGAAAATGGAGTAAAAGGAAAAAACAAAAAGAAAGAAAAAAGTGAAAAATAAAAAGAACTACCAAGCTTACAAAAAAAAAAAAAATTCACTTATTATAAAATAATTTTTTTCTAACAACTCTTTTTCTTGTCATATTCATACTAATTTCCTCATTATCTGAACTAATATCATTGCACGTCATATTCATACTATTTTCCTCATTATCTGAACTAACATGATTGCAATTCTATACCTGCCCCATTAAAACTATGAACCTTAACATGATTGCAATTCTATACCTGCCCCATTAAAACTATGAACCCTAATCATGCTTGCTTCTCCTCGCTTATGAAAAGGACATTCGTCAGCTCCTTCCCAAATTTACTAATGGAGAGCTAGAACTTCCAGTTTCCCCACATTAACAACCATACTATTTAGCCATACGATTGAAAGGGCCAAATTCTGACATCGATGAGGAGCTGCTATTCTACTAAGGAATATGCCTGGGTGACCGCGAAGCATGAATATATATTGGCATGAGGATGTTGGGCCGCCCTCTTATTTATTCCCCCACTAGTACCTCTTGATATGATCGATGCACCATTTACCTGACCTTTGATTACGTTTCTCACGTTTCTCATGGTAGAAGATTATAGATACCACTGTGGTCGTCCTGAGCCAATATCCCTTGTTTCAAGGAGACTATCAGTTTTAGAATTCAAGTGCTTTTTGATGTAATAAAACTGGATTGTCTAGAATTTTCCAATTTGTATTCTTGTGGTGTGTAGAATTAGAAGTTGAACGAGGTGGAAATTCGCTTTAGCTTAAGTTTGATCACTTGCTGAATGATTATTATGGAGCCTTCAAATACTATTAATTACCGAATTTTTTTGATATACTTAATTTCAACTCTGTCTATAATGCTAAAATGCTAAAACTCACAATGTATTGTATCAAAAAATTTTCGTTTAGATGATAGATATTTTTTTTCTCTACTATTTTTCTTAGTTTAATTATCAATAAGTGAATAACGAAGATTTAACTTCCATTGAATATTTATACCAGCATACAGTGATGAATAATTATGATATATCTAGTTAAAGTTATGATTTATTTAACATAGTATAATTTTTTTTATTTTTAATAATTCTTTATTTATTATAAAATAATATTTATTGACTGTTCAATTTATATAATTATATTAATGTTATATTTTCAAAAAAAATATAGTAATTTTTTTGTATAAAAATATCTTTTGGTAAAATTATATAGCAAAAAATTTGATTAATTTGTTTCTAACTAGCTAATGTAGTTCATCTTCAAGACTAATCAATAATCAAATTTTAAAACTTTAAAGTTTATAATCAAAATTTAAAACTACAAATTTTATTTGTATTATATAAATAAATAATTAAAATTTTAATACGTATTCCCATAACAATTAAAAAACAAATCGATAACCATCTTGCTATTGAAAAGAACAAATAAGAAATAAATTTTAGAAAAACATAAATAATACACACTTCAATTATTATTTTAAATCTTATTCCAAACGAGACAATAGACGTCACATTTGCATTTCTGGTTGTCTTTCTAAAAATAAAACTTCAAGTGTAAGATAACAAGTCAACGGAAACTACCTTTATAGATACCAACGTTTCTCCGCACAAGCACCGTGATATTATATAATTTATACGTTATCGTGCACCCTACTTCTATGGCACATTATGTGGGGTAGAAATTATTAATAGATTAAACAAGATTTTATTGTTGACTCAATGTTATCGTATTCATTTAAAATTATATAGAAATATACTTCACGTGGGGGAGTTAATATATGAGCGAGAGCCAACTTGCCCGAGACGTGCCGGTGACTACAGATGAAAAGAAATTAAAACAAACATAAAATTTTCCATCATCTTTTTTCATTATTTTAATAGCCCGCGAGAGCTACAAATGGGATTCAATGGAGCTGAATCTTTTTCACAGATGGCTGAGAATTATAATAAGCCCATTGTGTATATAGCAGGCAAGTAGGCTTTTCTTAATCTCTGTTCTTAAGGGGCTTCCCGCTTGGCATCTTGTCATTTACGCGAGGATTTTCCGAGCCTAGGGTTTAATGGTTGTCTAGCAATGCGCAGGCTGTACAAATCACCAGAACTGTTATGAACAACGATAGGAGGCCACGGGTGAAGATGCACATGTATACGGCCTATGACAGAGGTTGAGCTCTGCGATTTTCCGAGCCCTGGAGCCGCCCTGGTTTTTAGGTTTTCTGGATTGGTACTGAGGTTGCGACTTCCAATCCCATGCACGGCAAAGAGGCAAGAAACAGATTGCTGAAACTGATTATGAAGACATGGCGTCGGCCTCCTCTGGTAGTGCCTAGGACCACCAGCTCGCTGTGCCGACAGCGACGGGGCTGAGAGCGACCGGAAAGACATGGCTCCGGAAGGGTATTTCGCAGTCTACGTCGGGGCGGATCGCGCCCGCTTCCTGATCAAAACGGAATCGGTCAACCACCCTCTGTTCCGGAAGCTGTTAGACGATGCGGAGAATGAATGTGGTTTCGACTTCGTGGGCCCTCTCACTCTGCCCTGCGAGGTCTCCGTTTTTCGCGGGATTATGGACACCTTGAATAACGGGGGCTATGGCGGTGATGTATCTCTGAATGAGGGCGACGAATGCCTGTGGCTTCTCAGCGGCAGGGCTCTACATATTCTGAACTAAATTAGTGTGTCTATTTACTATAATCGTCTGTAAATTTTCGCTCGGATAAATTAGTTGTTTGTAAAATTCATCTGTTTCCTTGCTGGTTAATAATAATAATAAAGAAAAATATTATCAAAGATCTTCCCTGATGTGCTGAAGTGTTTTGGTCAACAATTGTATTTTCTAATTAAGTGGGTTTAAAAGTCTGGACAATCAATTGTGGTTTCAAATATTCATAACACATCATATCTCATTCATATATATATATATAGCTTTATATATATATATATATATATAATCTTTTATATTTAATATTTTTTTTATAGATTTATTATTTAAGATGTTTTATTGGTTTAATTTATGTTCTCATAAATTTGAACCTTGATCAAGTGGAAAACCACTCTTGACTTTTGGCCATTAAATCAATTCCTTTTAAGAAAAAGTTAATAATGTTATTTAATTTTATATATAAATTTTTTTCATAATTTTTAAATAAAAACTTAAATTGCAATCCATACTATTTGATTATATATAAAATTAAGGATATTGTTTTAGACGTATAAGTTTATTGTTAGAATTTTTAAAAGGAAAGTATAAAGTTTTAGGTTACAAATATTTTTGTTGGCTAATTTATGTCAATTTTGAGATGAAAGATTAATATTAATTAAAGTTACTTTTTTAATATAATTTTATTATTATAACTTTAAAAAAAAATTAAAATTTTAACTGACAAATATTTTTGTTTGTTAATTTATGTGAATTTTGAAATGAATATAAGATTAATGTGTGACTTCAGTAGTCATAATTGTAGGTATCTAATCATTTAAACTAGATTTGGGTGGGTGGGTTAGGAAATACTGTGTCACTTTTTCTTTTTATTCCTTTTATATATATATATATATAATTTTAAATAATTTATAACTCTATATATATTTAATTTATTTTTTTATTAATATAAATTTTTAAAAAAATTAAAAATTAAAAATTTATTTTATGATTTATTTATTATAATAAAAATTAATTAAATAAATTAAACAAAAATTAATTTTAAATTAAAATGATTTATATTTTATATTCAAAATTTAATATTTATTTTATAATTCATGTATTGTAATCGAAGATAATTGAACAAAACACATTTATTAAAAGAAACTATATTTTAATTCCACCTTTTAATAGTTAAACACAATATTAATGATGATGATGGTGGTGGTGGTTAACATCCACTGAGACCAATATTTGGTCTATCAGACCTAAAGAAAAGAGTTATTTAGTTTGATTTAAGATTTTATTCCTATGCTCAAAAAGCTTGGAGAGAAGCCTCCCGAGCTCACTATAATTTTGATATCTTACAAGGCTAGGAAAGTTAGTATTGCAACAAAGATTATGAAATTGAGCTGTAATATACACATGTAAATTTAAAATTATGAATTATTAATATAAATATCATTTTAATAATATTAATATTAAGATATTGTGTAAAGTTGAAAAGGATGATGGACTCTTAGTTAAACTGAGAGAGGGTGAATCAGTTTAATACATTCATGGACATTTAAAACTCTTTTCATTTAATTCATTTATACCTTCATTTTATAAGCGGCTTATTCATGAACATTTAAAACTCTTTTCATTTAACTCATTTATACCTTCATTTCATAAGCAACTTAACACATAATGAATCAGCAAACTTAATGTGTGAACAACAAGTAATTAAGCAGATTAAAACATCACAACAACACATAATCATCAAACACATAGACAATAGATATAAGTGGAAACCCATAAGGGAGAAAACCGCATCTTATTATTGATGTGATGCAAAGGCAAGCTCAAACTCCCTCTCACCACTGATTTTCTATAGGCTCCAACCTACAGGAGGCTACTACCTCAAATTCTGCAAGCTACGACTTGCAAGGAAGCTCCAACTTCCATCTATTTTCTGCAGGCTACAACCCACAGGAGGCTCCTACCTCAACCAGCTCCAACTGGAGATCTATCAAGGTACAAATTGAAACAGAAGCATCAACTCCCATGTATTTTTCTGCAGCCTACAACCCACAGGAGGCTCCTACCTCAACTAGCTACAACTAGACATATATCAAGCTACAACTTGATATGGAAGCACAAACTTCCTCACACTATAATGTAATCATGTGCTAATTTACCTGGATATCAGTTATGTTTTACTCCTTCTTTAATGTTGCCCTTCTAGCCTTCAAATCTACTTCATATCAGCTCTGGATCTGCACATCATCTATATCCGCTCTCTCTCATTCTTCCACTCTCTCTCCTATCTATGCATATAACAATAACATTGTTTATAGAGATCACTTCACGATTTTTTGCATTCTATATGGGAATATGAAGTGAACAGGCATGACTCTAGCCTTCCACACACTCATTTCCTCACTCAATATATTCAGGATGTTACAACAATGTATACACACGTTTCAGTATTAATTGGATTTTTTCTTTGCCTTGGAGACTTGCATTTTCATCACAAACAATATAAAATAATTAATACATTTACGGTTACAATCAAATATTTTTCTTATCCCTTTCAGCTTCTTAGATTTTTTGTGTGTTTGTCCTCTTCTGCTTGTTGTCCCTTTGTCTTTTATGTTTTTGTAGTTATATTTCCAACTGTGCTGCAACATTACTGTCTTAGCCCAACTTGACCCATGCCTTTATGTCTTACACTGCCGCTACCTATTGTTGATACAACACGAAACTACCATTTTAAACAATACTGTGACCTGTGGGTTATGGCCCACATAAACTCCCTTTTAACACTGCGGATTAAAATTTTCAAGTTTTATTAACATACATATGTTTAGCAATAAAACAGCGCATACTTTATAATAGAACACACATAACAGACATCCCTTACATATACGTAGAATAGGGGTTTTTGGGTTCCACAATACTTGACCAATCACAATACATCATACTTCGCTTGCCCACATCTTTTAACGTTTAGCAATAGATGTATCTTCTATCTTGTGCGATATACGATCACATCGCATCGCATCCAACATAACTTACCGTGCTAACCTTAAGTACAAAATATAAAATCTGTGATGTGCGCTAATGCGCAGTGCTAACACGTGGCTCCTCCCTTTCACCACAACGCAACTTTCTAACCTTACTGCATCGCAAACTAATTAACATACTTATGAAGCCTTCACAACCTCTATTTCGTGCGATCTGCGATATTGTGTCATGCCAACACGTGTCCCTTCTCCACTTCGCATTGCACACAAAATAACTTACCCTGTGATGGCCTTAACACTTAAAGACTAAACTTTGCGATTTGTGCTTTCGATCTCTGTTATTGGTCTTCGTTGGATTCAACAGTCCACGCTTGTCTCCTTACCAATCCACTTCACATCGCAAGTTAAATAACTTAACTTGCGAAGTCTTAACCATAAATACTATACCCTGCAATATGTGATGTCTTCATGGTTGCGATATTATCTTCTACCGTTGATTTGTGAAAGATCTACGGTCCTTGTTGCTACTTGCAAATCTGATTGCATTCTGCTATGTGATTAATACAGTATTCAATCAAACAGAGGATTGTGTAATATCTATGGTCCTCACTGTGTCTTGCAAATCCGATTTCTTTCTGCTATGTGATTAATACAATATTCAATCAAACATAGGATTGTTTAAGATATATCGTCCTCGCCATGTCTTGCAAATCCAATTTCTTTCTGCTCTGTGATTAATACGATATTCAATCAAACAGAGGATTGTGTAAGATCTATGGTCCTCATTGTGTCTTACAAATTTGATTGCCTTTTTCTATGTGATTCATATGATATTCAATCAAACAGAGGACTGTGTAAGATCTATGGTCCTTGTTGTGTCTTGCAAATCCTATTTCCTTTTTTGGTGCTCTAAATCAATTTTCTTTGCTGCCTTTGCTACCTTTGTTTCCTTTGCCTTTTTGCTACCTTTAATCCTTTGGTGCCTTTGTTGATAGTCTAATGTTGCTCCTTGCCTCTCTGGTGCTCCTCTGCCTCTCTTTTATGTTTTCTTACTGCATTATTGACTGATCTGCTTCTTTGCCTTATTGTTGTTCCTTATCTGCTTCTTTGCCTTATTTCTGCTGCTTCTCTTCTCCTTTTCCTTAATGATAGTTCAAGTGCTGCTCCTTTGTGCTCCTTTTCCATCAATGATAATATTTCCAACAATCCCCCCCCATTGGCATTTATGGAAACACTTCCTCCAACACTCCAATACTTCCTCTAAGACTTCCTCCCCCCTTTCATTCTGAGAAGTGTCTTTCTTCCTCTGCTTGCTTTCAAAAGAGCCTTTCTTCATCTACTTGCTTTTCCTCCCCCTTTGACATCAATGGAAAATGATTTCACATTTCCTAGTGTATTTTCCATCTTTGCATTATTTTTTTCTGATTTGTGTATAGGCCTTCTTCTTCTCACTTTATACCTTGTTGCTCCAGACTGGTGTACAAGAGTTTTTGGGAGAACACTTTGAGAATCATTGAACTTGTATGCATATACACAGTAAGCTGATACCATCCCAAAGCACAGACTCCTTGCACTTGTATAAAGATGAAATTTATGATAAGGATTCTTCATAGAACAAATTGTACCAGACTTATATAATCAGAGATGCATAATTGGAATAATACTAAAAGACAGAGAATGGGCCAGATGACATATAAAGTCTGTTCCAAATATACTTCAGTCTATATTATGATCTTCATCTAAGATACATATTTGTGGAGGAAGGTTGAATATGGGATATGTATTCTTCTATAATACACATCTGCAGTACACATTTGTTCAAATATGATGATGCCAATATATCTTTTGAATTTGTGGTTCACCTTTACTGCCTGTTGTTGGTGATATGTGCTAGACTACTAACAGGGATATTATACTAACAACCGAAAGGCCCTTGATACTGATGTGAACAATGAATATCAAGAATCCTTACAACTTGTTGTAAAACTAGATCGTCTTTCAATCTAAAGGACCCAATGACTTTAATACTGTACAAAGTATTTTCAAAATAAACCCTTGAGGCTGGATACATTCAATTCATTGGTAAGAATCACTTATCAACTATACAATTTTATTTATGACATAAATGGGGTGGGTGTGGGGGTATGTATGTTGATGATCAACCTCTCTATAATGGTGAAATACCAAAAATTCCTTTCTTCTGAAGTAGGCTTTAGATGAATCAATAAAAGAATCTTGAGCTTCAAATAGTAAGATTAACACAACTAGTCCTTCATACTTCAGATACTTTAACTATTCTATCATAATGATCTTCAACAAAACATCATCAAGTTGTTTAATTGAAATTTTAGCAAATAGACTTCACATAATTTTATGAATGATCTTAAGAAAGATGCCTTGAAGATATATATGTATTAACTTGAGGAAGGCATGTAGTTATATCTAGCAATAGATACTGCTTCGATACTCAATATAATACTTCAAACATAAAAAAGATAATGATCCTTTAGCACTTTTATTGACCTTTTCGTGCTTTAATAATGCATCTCGACATTCTCCAATATTTACAACCAGAAAATGCGTTGCAATAATCAGAGAAACCAGAGCTTAATCCACATATACTATAATTTTGATAATGTTGTGACTACTACCTTGATTAACTTCTGCCATAATACTCTGATCTTGAGGATCTATACCATACCACTGCTCCACTAATAAAACTTGGTATTCTACTGATAGGCAAGTTGCTTGTTCCAAATACCAGTTGATACTAATTTGATAATCCATGTAGTAATTTCACTTCAGCTCGCACATACACCCATAGTTACGACAACCTTCATAGTTTCTGCTATTGAGCTCTTCATTATTCTCAATAGCAATCATAAATATAATGAATCTGATCTTGGCATCATTAACCTTTTGATTATTATGTCATTATGTTTTAAATGAATGTCACTGCATATACCTTTCTAGGATTGCTCCAGAATCATTACTGCTCTATATACAATTCAACTGTTCTAACATAATGATCTTCAGGAAGGTATCTTCAATTTCTTTACTTGGAATCTAAAAGGGTAGAAAACTCATAGTTTTATCACTCATTTAACTTCTTTCCTCTAAGGGGACCTTCTATTGATAAATGATGTAATGATATAATGATGATAACCATTTCTCTTACTCATCCTTCTTAATTTCATTTCATTGTTAACTATTGCAGTGTGATGCACAATGTGATCATCCTCTATGGATCTTCCCAGTTCTATAGCTCGAAACATGATTTTTCTGATTTTAACCATTCATCACTTAGTGTGTCGTTGTCTTCTTAGCTTACATGTTCATGGTTGAGCTTCCCTCTACCACTGTGGTTGCTTGTTGCCTTCTCTCCTTCCATTAACCTATTGGCTATTGAATGCTTCAGGCATCCTTCTTCCTCTATAGTTCTCTATCAGAGGAATTGTCCTTTCCCTTCCTAAAATTTTAGTTGTTCTCATTCCAAGGAGCCCTTCTTAGACTACTTTTATGGGGACTTTTTATGAAATTCTCTCCCCATGGGATGTTTCTTCTTATCTATTACTGGTTGGATAGTTGTGTTGCTTCCTAAAGCAGCTCCCCCTGAGACTATGATGGATTCGTTATGTTATTGAAGTAACAGGCTCCCCCTTTCTATTTTCCTTCCATACTTTATTGGGGTTATTCATAATGTCTACACTTCTTTTTTATTCATAGTTTTGTCTGAGTTGATTGGATTCCATCATCTGTCTAGAGTTCTTTAATGTATATGGTAGGTTACAGTATTTTTCATTGTGGCCAATCTTGTGGCATACATAACATCTTATTTTACCAAGGTACATTTGAGATTATGTATAATATTTTGTGCTCCCTTTTGAACATAATTTACATTCAACAAGTTTATGTCCAAAATCATTGCATGCATAATAGTAGCCATAGAAATTATTTGTGTACCTCGTGATAGATTGTCTTCTCCATTTGTTTGCTTGAGGTAGTCTTTTCATTGGCTGCATCTTTAGTTGGTTGGACTCGATTTTCTTTTTCTTATAGTATGTCATAGTATGTCGAGGTTTGTGGCAGTCAAAACAATTTATAATTCTCATAGGAGGAAGGAACCTCCTTTGACATCTTCCAAATTTGTTCAATTCATCCTTAGGAGCATATGAGCCTTTAGCAGTTGACTGTTTCCTCCTCTCATTCTCTATCCTTTCATGTTGCTACTTGTTTCATTAAAAATCATGTCCTTGATGGCTTATACTTCTCTAGGAATCTTTTGAGTTGCTTCATTATCGTTTACAAATTTTATAAAAATGATATTATTGTCATCTTCTACCTTGGACTTACTGGTTTCTCCTTCATAGCCTATCCCAACCTTTATGAGAGGAGACCTTTGAGCATTTAGATCCAACTTTCCAGATATTTTCATTTGTGGAATATTCATAATTAGTTAAATTTGTCCCTTCTCTGATTTCATCCTCAGGCTTACCACCTCTTCTTCCAATCTTCCACATTCCAGAATTTTCTCTCTTATTTTTTGTAGCAGAGTGTCTTCTACTTTCCTTGCTTCTTCAAGTTGTGCCTTTAGGCCAATAATTTCTTCCTTATCTTCATATTCTCTCTCATCACATATTTGCACCATTGTCTTAAGGTTTTTGTTTTCATTCTTCAATCTTTCTACTTCAGTCAAGGTTGTGTCAAGTTTGTTTTTTTCCTCAACCGTAATTTCTTCATGGTACTCACATCCATTCACCCTAGCGGGTATCTCATTTGATTTACCTTTTTCCTTTTCAAAGGAATTTTTCTTCTTCTTCTTGTTTATCTTATCCTTCTTGATAATGCATCCAGCAGTGTCTCCTTCATGCATGAGATGCAATTTATTCAAGATTCATTTTGCAGAAGTTAAATCCATTATTGAATCAAGATCCTTGTTATGAAGATAGTTATATATCAGACATTTTTCCTTGATATTCCACTATTGTTATTGCAAAGAGGGAGATTCTGTGTAGTAACCATCACATACAACCTTCCATACTTTAGGTTCATAAGCCAATAAATCTGTTTTAACCTTATCTCTCCATTGAGGAAAGTTTTTTGTATTCAACATGGGTACATTTTAATAGTCCATGACTCAACTAGATCTCCTTCAAGCTATTAGGCTTACACCAAAGGAACATGCTCTGATACCAATTGATGGACCCTTAGTTAAACTGAGAGGGGGGGTGAATGAGTTTAATACATTCATGGACATTTAAAACTCTTTTCATTCAACTCATTTATACCTTCATTTCATAAGCAGCTTAACACATAATGAATCAGCAAACTTAACATGTGAACAATAAGTAATTAAGAATATTAAAACATCACATCAACACCTAATCAGCAAGGACATAGACAACAGATATAAGTGGAAACCCATAAGGGAGAAAACAACACATTATTATTGTTGTGATGCAAAGGCATGCTCCAACTCCCTCTCACCACTGATTTTATATAGGCTCCAACCTACAAGAGGCTACTACCTCAAATTATGCAAGCTAAAACTTGCAAGGAAGCTCCAACTCCCATCTATTTTCTACAGGATACAACCCACAAGAGGCTCCTACCTCAACCAACTCCAACTGGACATCTATCAAGATAAAACTTGAAACAAAAGCACCAACTCCCATGTATTTTTGTGCAGGCTACAACCCACAGGAGGCTCCTACCTCAACCAGCTACAATTGGACATCTATCAAGCTAAAACTTTATATGGAAGCACCAACTTCCTCACACTAAAATGTAATCATATGATGATTTACCTAGATATTGGCTCTGTTTTACTCCTCCTTTAATTCTTCCATTCCCATCTTCAAATTTGCTTCATATCAGCTCTGGATCTGCACATCATCTCTATCTGCTCTCTCTCTCATTCTTCCACTCTTTGTCCTATCTATCCATATAACAATAACATCATTTATAGAGATCACTTCATTTTTGTTTGCATTATATATGGGAATATGAAGTGAACAGAAATGAATCTTGCCTTCTACACACTCATTTCCTCACTCAGTATATTCAGGATGTTACAACAATATATACACTCATTTCATTATTGATTGGAATTTTGCTTTGTGTTGGAGACTTGCCTTTTTGTCACAAACAATATAAAATTCTTAATACATTTACAGTTACAATAAAATATTTCACTCAGCCCTTTCAACTTCTTATATTTTCTATGTGTTTTTCCTCTTCTGCTTTTTGTCCCTTTGTCTTTTATATTTCTACAATTATATTTCCAAATTTGTTGCAACATTACTGTCTTAGCCTGACTTGACCCATGCCTTTATGTTTTACATTGTTGCTGCCTATTTCTGTGTAATATTCCCAAATTTTCACATGATATTTGGAATATTAGAGTTCTAGATTTTCTTAATAAATTAAGTAACTAAAATGGTGGAGGGACCCACAAACCTCAAATATGAATAAAATCCACTTTTAGTGTATGTATGTGGATATTCTAGATATAGATCTAAAACGATGGAGTAGTGGAGAAGCTCCATTAATGGAGATCATGTCTCATTTACGAGATAGATTATGGAGGACAAAACAATCAAATAATATCGGATCTTAAATGTAAAATCATGAGGACATTTCATAAGGTCAACTGAGATCAGTGCATTCAAAGAAGATCGTAGAGAACTTAAAATAAGTTAATGGAGGAAGTGATGCATTTAATGCACACATGATGGAGAGGGTGATCACCCCATATGAACATGATGGAGGACATGGAGAAACAACACAATCAACCATGGAGACTTATGTCCACATGTACAATGCATTTTTGGAGTGGGCCTAGGCTATGGAAGGCTCATATCTATATAATGAAGGTGAAGGCACAATAGAATGCAGGATTTGGATTATTCATTTCTTGATCTGTTTAGATCTAGATTTTTCTTAGGACATCTCTATGCTTTCTTGAGTTGTTTAGCTAAGATTTCAATGATGTTTAGCACAAGGTTTTCCCGAACGGGAATCACTCCTCTTTCATTGAGTATCTCTTGAAAGAGGATTGTACTACATTCCTTATCAGGCATTGGTGCGATCTTCAAGAGGTTGTTTCTAGCATTCAGCTAGGAAACCAATGGAGGATTCATCCTACCACTTTTTTCTTCCATACAGTCTTCCAAGAGCAGCAGATCTATATCCTCCATTCAGGCCATCGGGTTTTACCTCCATGCAATAGCGGTCCCTTCAAGGATTGTGCAGTCCAGTCCTGTAGATCTGTTGGAGGGAGGAATTCTCTAGTATTTCAATTGGAAATCCTATGAGGGAACATCTCCTCACATTGGATCTATTGTTTCCATCACTCAGGAGCTGATTTGACACATATAGAAGTAGGCTCTTGAGCCTCCCTCTCTTACAGCGCAGTTTTCTGAAGTTGTTGTTCATCCAACAACTATTTTCAGTGGAGGATACTGGAGGAGCTAGACCTTGAGCTTTTAGCCCAAGGATCTAGTGGAGGGATCAACCCTTCTTGCTTAGATTTGATTATGCATCATTGCAGCCATCATATCATCTAATCTAGTTCCATATTTGCATACCCAATAGTATATATGGGAAGCCTTAAGAGGGTGTTTTTCTTAGATTGACGGATCTGAGAAACTCTTTCTGTGTTATCTTGGGTATCCATCGTAGAGCCCAGATCTCTATTTTCAGCATCATTGGAGCTCCCATTCTACCTAGATATGACTTTGTATCTTTCAGGAAGTTGCAGTCCGCACAATTGTAGAAGGGACAATGTAGTTTACCTTCCAGTAGTTCAATAGTTACGCAGTCGCCCTTGTGGGATCATTGTAGGGTCATTCCAGGCCAACCCTTTCACTTGAGTGTATCATATTTTGAGCACTATTGTACTTGCTTTTTCACCTCCTATATAATAAAATGGCTCATCTATTCCTGTGCATTCTGATGTGTATTTAGATTTATTGTTTACTTTGTTGCAATTCTTATATTATGTTTTAGTATTATCACATTTTCCCTTTTGGGATATTATAGTGGTATCAGAGCATGATCTTTGGCTCAGCTTATGGACACTTCATCTTTTGCATCAAAAGAAGAAGCAGATAGATGAGATCCATCATGAAGGAGGATTGTAGTTTTTCCACTCCTCTCTCTATATCCATGCAAGATCTCTCCAAGGAGGTCAACCAAATGGAGAGAGAGAGGCAACAGGAGGATCCAAGAAGAATATTGGAGGAGGAAGGTCCAAGCACTTCCTATCAGCAACAAAGAAGACCGAAGAATCATAGATCTCCTCATAGATCTACTATGCCCACTTTCTTTGAAGAAGATGAATGGTATAGAAATGAATAAAGGAAAGAACTTGAGGCTCATGAGACTCTCATTATATATCTTGAAGAGTAAAAAGCTCAGTCTAGAGCATTCAAAGAGAGTCTAACTCTCCAATAATTCTTCGAACTCAAAGAAGAAAGAAGATCCTATAGCAACAATAGAAGGAAGTGGCATAGTAGATTTTATTTTCCTACATTTGATGGATCTTCCTCAAGAATTGTTAAGGCTTGGAGGAAATAGTTAGATATATTTTTCATGCTACATCTGGTGGCTGAAAAAAGAGGCTTTCCAAATTGCAGCACTTCATCTTTTAGGTGAAGCCAATGATTGGTGTTTTGGTCACATGGAGCATGCAAAGGTGACTAAATATTTAGATTTCTTTCACAAGTTGAGAATGAATTTTGATGTGAGAAAACCAGAGATGTGTCACAAAGAGAAATTTCTTGAGGTAACAAAGGAGGATGTCATTCTTGTCATGTTGGGCAAGGAGTCTTTACATTCACCACCAGCTACAGAATTAATTGCATCCAAAGAAGAGAAACTTGCAAATTTTCAAGACGGTCTTAAGCTCTTGACACATAGAGTCCCATGCATGATTCAGGAGATGCATGAGGAAGAGCAGGGAGATTCCAGCACTGGTACACTTGGAGAAGAGCAACCATCACTCTTACTAGTAGTGGGAGACACCACTGTCCTAGTTGGAGGAACTCTTGTGTTCTTGTAAGAGGTTCCCACACATCAGTTGATCCAAGATATGCATACATATTCATCACATTTTGTTTCAGTAGATATTCTTGAAACTTATGTGGACATGGAATCAGGGCCAATGCATAACCAAGGGTTAGAACAAAATGTTGATTTGAAGCAGCAAACTATCACGGTGGAGAGGACCCTTGATCTAATCAAGGAGGAAATGAAAAGCTATCCCAGATTTTCATTGATGGACTACATTCAACCCTTTCAATTGAAGTGTAGGGTTTCATAAAATGGGATGAGCATGATCCTATGTACAATTACTGGTTATGCAATTAGTATTGTCCCTTGCTTGGAGACAACACATGTATTACCATGCTCATCTACAACGTTGTCACTTAGTAGCAGTGACAAAGAAGAAGTCCCATTATTCTTGGAGCATTCTGAAGGTATCTTCACTGATGAAGAAATGAAGGTCAAGATGATATATGGTAGACATCTTGAGATGAGGAAAATTTTCTCCTTTCTAGATGACACTTTCTCAATGAGCATCTCACAACTCAAAGAGAAACTTCTACCTGCAACAAATCCAGGACCTCACTGGTTTTGGAGGGCCATTGATGAGAAGAAGGTCTCAATGAGAGATCTCATTAGAGGTGCACATAAACATTTCATGGAGTGCAAAGTTCTTCATCAGTTTGAGAAGAATGGTATTCTACAAGGGGAGGATACCATGTTTGTGCAATACATCATTCATCATCCACATTGGGATGAGTGGGTGAGGATGATAAGCAAGGGGTTGCATGACCACTTGCAGATATATGACATGGGCTAGCAAGAAGCTTGGTTATGTTGGTTTCTCTTGGGTGATTTTGGTTACTACCCTAAGGCTCCTATTCCTTTGATCCATGCCTTGAAAAACACTCATGAAATGAAGAAGGAGGTATGGTTGCATTAGCTGCTCTTGTGTAAGTATTGTTACCACCCAATAGCTCATATTTTCCTGATTCATGCCTTGTGTATCAGTGATAGAATGCAGCAAAAGAAGGCATGTTCACTTTGGTTTCCCTTGAGAGAGTTTGGCCATCACATGACATCTCCTATGTCTATGTGTTTTGTATTGGGTAGAATTTGGCATGATGCTCTCATGACGTGTATTGATGGTGTTTGCTTGTATTGGGATGATGTGACATTCCACATTTCTATCAGTATTTTTTTACTCCATGATGCACATGAGGAGGAGAGAAAGAAGCAAGATCTCTTGTTGCTTTAGTTTCTTTTGGGGGAGTTTGGCCTGTCCATCTCGCATGGGGGAGATGGAGGACGACAACAAAAGGCCTTACTCCGGTGGTTACTGTTGGCTGAATATGGTTTGAAATATTTGTCCAACCATATATCTCTATTTCTTCTTCTGAATAATGATGGAGTGATGCTTGGAACCAACAAGGCCAACAGGGCTAAAGATGAGGGCATGTCAATTCTCAATGTACTTCATGAAACATGGGATGAAGAAATTCTTTGTGAGATGGGACTTTTCCTTTATGAGAAGAACCACTTTGTTTTATGTATCTCATGTATTGATGATGATATTGGAAATCATATGGTTATCACTTGGTTTATGTATCTCATGTATTGATGATGATATTGGAAATCATATGGTTATCACTTGGTACTTCATGGTGGAAGGATGGCATTTAACTATACAGTTGGAGGTCATTATATGCATTCTTGAGAGACAACTTTGGAACCAAACATGCATGACACATTGCAGCAAATGGAGGAGGCCTTCCTTATGTGGATGCCATTTTGAGGGGAATGGATGGCTTTGCATCTACTTTTGCAGTTGCTTGAGGAAAAGAAACATTTTGCTGGGGAGGACTGTAATATTCCCAAATTTTCACATGATATTTGGAATATTAGAGTTCTTGATTTTCTTAATAAATTAAGTAAATAAAAGGGTGGAGGGACCCACAAACCTAAAATATGAATAAAATCCACTTTTAATGTGTATATGTGGATATTCTAGATCTATATCTAAAACCATGGAGTAGTGGAGCAACTCCATTAATGGAGATCATGTCTCATTCATGAGATAGATTATGGAGGATGAAACAATAAAATAAGATCATGGATATTAAATGTAAAATCATGAGGATCTTTGATAAGATCATAATGTATTCAAAGAAGATCATAGAGCACTTATGATAAGTTAGTGGAGGAAGTGATGCATTTAATGCACACATGATGGAGAGGGTGATCACCCCATATGAACATGATGGAGGACATGGAGAAACAACGCAATCAACCATGGAGACTTATTTCCACATGTACAACACAGTTTTGGAGTGGGCCTAGGCTATGGAAGGCTCATATCTATATAATGACGGTGAAGGCACAATAGAAGGCATGATTTGGATTACTCATTTATTTATCTATTTAGATCTAGATTTGGCTTAGGACATCTCTATGCATTCTTGAGTTGTTTAGCTAATATTGCAGTGCTGTTTAGCACATGGTGTTCCTGAGCAGGAATCCCTCCTCTTTCATTGAGTAGCCCTTGAAGGAGGGTTGTACTACATTCCTTATCAGGCATTGGTGCCATCTTCAGGAGGTTGTTTCTAGCATTCAGCTAGGAAACTAGCGGAGGATTCACCCTACCACTTTGTTCTTCACATACAGTCTTCCAGGAGCAGCAGATCTATATCCAGAATTTAGGCCATTGGGTTTTACCTCCATGCAACATGAATCCCTTCAAGGATTGCGCAGTCCAATCCTATAGATCTATTGGAGAAAGGAATTTTCCAGTATTTCAGTTGGAAATCCTGTGAGGGATTATCTCCTCACATTGGATCTATTGTTTCCATCACTCAGGAGCTAATTTGACACATCTAGCAGTAGGTTATTGAGCCTCCCTCTCTTACAGCGTATTTTTCTGAAGTTGTTGTTCATCAAGTAGCTGTTTTCAGTGGAGGAGATTGGAGGAGCTAGATCTTGAGCTTTTAGCCCAAGGATCTAGTGGAGGTATCAAACCTTCTTGCATAGATCTGATTGTGCATCATTATAGCCATCATATCATCAGATCTAATTCCAGATCTGCATACCTAGTAGTATATATGTGAAGCCCTAAGAGGATGGTTTTCTTAGATTGACAGATCTGAGAAGCCCTTTCTGGGTTATCTTGGTTATCCATCATAGAGCCCGGATCTCTGTTTTCAACATAATTGGAGCTCCCATTCTGCCTAGATCTAACTTTCTATCTTTCACCTAGTTGTAGTCCACATAGTTGTAGTAGGGACAACGCAGTTTAACTTCTAGCAGTTTGGCAGTTATGCAGTCCCTCTTGTGGGATCATTGTAGGGTCATTCCATGCCATCCCTTTGGCTTGAGTGTCTCATATTTTGAGCACTGTTGTACTCACTTTTTCACCTCCTATATAATAAAATGGCTCAGCTATTTCTATGCATCCTAATGTGTATTTATATTTATTGTTTACTTTTCTACAGTTCTTATAATGTGTTTTAGTATTAATGCATTCTCCCTTTTTGGATATTACATGCTGATACAACACAAAACTACCATTTTAAACAATATTGTGACTTGTGGTTTATGACCCACATAAACTCCCTTTTAACACAACGGATTACAATTTTAGAGTTTGATTAACATACATACATTTAGCAATAAAATAGCCCATACTTTATAATAGAATGCACATAACAAAATCCCTTACATATACGTGGAATAGGGGTTTTTGAGTCCCACAATACTTGACAAATCACAATACATCGCACTTCGCTTGCCCACAACTTTTAATGTTTATCAATATACATATCTCCTATCTTGTACGATATGTGATCACATCGCATTGCATCCAACATAACTTACCGTGCGAACCATAATTACAAAATATAAAATCTGCGATGTGCGCTAATGCGCAGTGCTGACACATGGCTCCTCCCTTTCACCACATCGCAACTTTCTAACCTTACCGCATCGCAAACAAATTAACATACATTGCAAAACCTTAGCAACCTCTATTTCATGTGATCTGTGATATTGCATCATGCCAACACATGTCCCTTCTCCACTTCGCATCGCACACAAAATAACTTACCCTACGACGGCCTTAACACTTAAACGCTAAACTTTGCGATTTGCGCTTTCGATCTCCGTCATTGGTCTTCGTTGGCTTCGACGATCCACGCTTGTCTCCTTTCCAATCCACTTCACATCGCAAGTTAAATAACTTAACTTGTTAAGTCTTAATCATAAATACCATACCCTGTGATATGCGATGTCTTCATGGTTGCGATATGATCTTCCACCATTGATCTGCACAAGATCTATAGTCCTCATTGTTGCTTGCAAATCTGATTGTTTTTTCTATGTGATTAATACGGTATTTAATCAAACAGAGGATTGTGTAATATCTATGGTCCTCGCTGTGTCTTGCAAATTGGATTGCTTTTTGCTATGTGCTTAGTATGATATTCAATCGAATAGAGGATTGTGTAAGATCTATGGTCCTCTTTGTGTCTTACAAATCTGATTTCTTTCTACTATGTGCTTAATACGATATTCAATCAAACATAATATTGTGTAAGATCTATGGTCCTCGTTGTTCCTTGCAAATCTAATTGCCTTTTGTTATGTGATTAATATGATATTCAATCAAACAGAGGATTCTGTAAGATCTATGGTCCTCATTGTGTCTTGCAAATCTGATTGCCTTCTATTGTGCGCTAAAGCAGTTCTCTTTTCCACCTTTACTTCTTAGATTCCTTTGTTCCCTTTTCATTTTTGCTTCCTTTGCTCCTTTGCTTCATTTTTTGATAGTCTAATGGTTCTCCTTGCCTCTCTGTTGCTCCTCTGCCTCTCTTTTATGTTTTTTTACTGCATTATTGCCTGATCTTCTTCTTTGCCTTATTGCTGCTGCTTATTTGCTCATTTTCCTTATTTTTGGTGCTTCTCTGCTCCTTTGCCTTAATGATAGTTCAGGTGCTGCTCCTTTGTGCAACTTTTCCATCAATGACAATATTTCCAACAAAGGAATGTGTATATAAATCATTTATTGCATTTAATTAATTTTTTATTTTTTATTATAAATGAAATTGTCATTTTATTATTTAAGTTATATGTTTCTTTTTGGTCTTAAGTCAAGCATGTTTAAAGATGGCTGAAATTTCTAAATTGTGAATTTGGAGCAAAGTCATCAAAATTAGGAAGTGATCAAGTTGGATTTTTGTCTCAAAAAAATTGAACTAATAACCTTTGTATTAAAAACTAGCAATTGCACCAAATGTTGCAAAGGAAACGTCGTAAGGCAGTAGTGTAGGAAAGAAGAGAATAGGAAAGAGTACCATTAAATTGTTACTCTTCCATGATGACAGTGAAATTGTCACCAGATGTTGCCAAATTGGACTTTTGGATCTTATTTAAAGAGTGGGGTCTCAGGAATTGCATCATTAACATGACAAGAGTATCCTTAGTATCAAGTTCTCTCATTTTGTTTATTTAGTGTAGTATCTAAAGAATGCACTGTAGAGATAACAAATATCTCTATCCTTAGTAATTATTGACCACAAGACTTTGATTTGGTCTTTTGGGCATATGTATTTGCAGTGACAACACTTATGCTTGAAGTATTAGCCTACTTGAATGGTTGGAATTTATCCAAAACCTATTTGTATATGCCTACTTTATTTGGGATTCAAGATTTCTTGCAATTGATATCACTCTCTTGGGTTTCATTTAAATCCATTTACATTGTTCCCCTAATTCAAACTCTGGCAAACATTTCTACCATTTTGTTTTTTATCAATATCTGGACCAAATCATAGTGACCTGCATCAAATTGTTTTGGATAAATTATAAAAATATTAAGTTGAAGTGAAAATATGAATCTTTTGAACTCAAGGATGTTGAAAATATCAAATTACTGTACTCTACCACAAGTATGGTAAATTTGAATAATGAAGATCAACACATTTAGTCTTTGAATTATAGAGAGGAATATGAGCGTAGAGTAGGATACCAAATTCCTTTCAATTGATAATATCAACAACTCAAAAATCATTATTAACCAAAACACCATTATTAACCAAAATTTTTTCTTAGGATTTGATCTTCCAAAAATCATCTATAACCAAAACAATGAATTTATCCACTACATTTTGCAATTGTTGTAGAATTGGTTTAAACCAAACAAAGGAAAATGTTTCCTTATGTTCACATGTTGATGGATCAATTGAGGTAGAAAATTTCACTATTATTCAATCATTATGTATATTAAATTAGATTCATTAAAATGTAATAAAGTTATTTTCCCACATTGAAAAGATTCAGAATCAAATTCAAAAAGATTAATATAATAAAATTCATTAAATTTACCGCCAAAAACTTGAGCTATTCATCTCCTGAACTGAGAGTTACATTAAAAATCAATACAATTATGACCCATTATGATGTAATGATTCTCCATTATGATGTCCTTAAATGATGAATCACTTTTCTAACAAACTTATATTATTTATATAATTATGATTTTTGTGAGTGAAGATATGTTTCTCAAGTGACAATGGTGATTGCCATAGTAGCTCCTTATGAGGTTGTGCATGGTGGATTAGATATTTTAACATCCAATACAATTTGATTTGTAATAGGCTTGAATGAAGATGAATTCATACCACATAGAGCAATAACCTATGTGTAATAGTTTGACATGTCTACTATGTCTCTTGTTGATTTTGTAGAAAAATTCATTTTCAACGCTTGGCGCAGATTCCTCCTTCAATCGTACTTATCACTATGATCTAAGTATAGTGGGGAGAGAAGCATCATGATAGATCCTTTGGATGTGTGCACCAAGCCTAAACATGACAGTGGACTTAGCTTGATTGTTGTTTCTACATACTTTTGCTACCACATTTGAATCGTGTGATATTATTTCTATGCCTCACTTATTTCAAGTTTCAAGGTCATTCATCCTCCAAAGTATATGGGAAACTTGGAAATCCATGAATGGTTTGGTTCATTGGTCTTTGCAGGGCAACAAGGCAAGATGGAACTTAGCTTGCAACCCCATATAGAGTTGGACGGTGCAGGGTCAATGTGATGTAGATATACTCGGATGGAACTTAGCTTGCCACCCCATCTGGAGTTAGAGGGTGCAGGGTCAATGTGATGAAAATATACCTGTGCAGGGTCAATGTGATGTTGATATAAACCATTTTCAAGCTCAAAAATTGAGTAGAAATGATATTTTATTTTGGGAGGACATTTGGGATTTCATTTTTCACTCTTGAAGGGACTAGTGTATTCTTTATTAGGATTTTTTTTTTATGGCCTCAAATCCCCTCTCAATTATGGAGTTGATAAAGTTCATCTCAAAGGCCAAGTTATTGAAAATGAATCTAGGGATGACATGTATATTGTGGAAGAACTAGTGATGGATCTTTACTCACTCTTTCACCATCATCATTTGTTGTCAATCGTACTGAATGTGAGATGAATGTTTAATTCTATAGAGCAATATTTGGTCCACTTTGATTTTTTATTTTTTTTATTCATATATTTTTAAATACAGTTCAATAATAAAAAAAATTACTTAATAGTACATAGTGAAATATTTCATTTATAATTCACAATGAAATTTTTTATCATTATTAATAATTTTTAAATGCCACATATTAAATTTATATCAATAATTGAATTAATTACACATTTCAAAATGAATTTTCTTACTTTCAATAAAAGAAAATATAAAAAAAGAGGAGCGATGGCAGTCAGCGGCGAAACTAGGGTTTATAGGTTTTGCCTCTTGGACTACGCAGCAGCCCCTCACGGCAGTGCATCGGACGAGAAGCCCGCACCTCTTACTAAGGAATTAGGACCAGTACCTGTGTCGAAATGGAGTAATGTTTGGATGAGGGGTTACTCTGCATTCACGGAGGCCGCCTCCCATTCCCCCATCGATAATATCGGCCTCAAGCCTAACAATGTTGCGGCAACCCAACACCCTCGACAGACTCTTACATGACCGAGACACCCCAACATTCAGGATCCTGCTTGTTGAGGGTATGATGTGAAGACTATTCCAGAAATGGTGTTGGCGGATGCAAGAAGGGTTTGGTGCATTTTTTCTCTGTGGGGTACTATGCGTGCACTGGGGAATTGCGGAGGCAGACCACATGACACACGATTTCGAGGATTCCTACATCTCGACACATACCCAACTCTACCCAAGAAAGCAAAACAAAAACCCAAAGGAACCCACAGATAATGAGAATCAGGTAAGCACTTATCATTTTCAAATTTTCATAAAACCCCCAGTGGCGAATAGTTTTTTAGTATGAGTATAGGACATCGATAGGTTTTTACTCCTAAAGAAAAATATCAAGTCATCCTCAGGATACTCCTGCCACATGCAATCATTAATCCATGGTATCCTTACAAGACCCCTGCTCTATCAAGGAATTTCCCATAGGCCATAGGTCTACCGTTTATCTCAACCTGAGACTGAGAGGAGGCGCAACAGATCATAACAGAACCCAAGGACCCCCAAGAGGATCTAACACCTCCAAATTAGAATCCCAAAAGGACCCTCATACAGGAACATTCTGTAGGGGAAAAGCAGAGCAACAACACCAACTGAACCAGCAGAGAACACTCCCAAACCAAACATTGTGGAGTAGCTAAACTATGTGCCCAAACATAATATAGATATTCCAAAGATAGACGAGCATCACTCCACATTTGAATCCTAAGCAATAATATGCAGATTTAATTACTTTTGGCCCAAACCAATGGAGCTCTTTCATTGGATCTTTACCAACTAGAACATGGACTGTGAAATCCACCTCTGTTCTAAAGGATATTTCATAGTCAAGTTTCCATCTTTAGAAGCCAAAGACATCATACTTAGGGCTGGACCGTGGTTCTGGGGATCCACCCGAATCTTCATCACACCATGGTTTCCAGATTTTGACGCAAACACTATGGAGGTTACCAGAATGTCAGTTTGGGTCTGGCCATACAACTTCCTGCTTCATTTTTGGAATGAATGTGTTCTAGAAATCATTGGAAACATCTTTGGGAGATACATAAAAATAGATACCCAACATTTGGAGGAGCGCATCTACAACTTCGCACGAATATGTGTGGAAGTGGACCTCAGCAAAGGGCTACTAGAGAATTCAACTGGTTCACAAAAAACAAAAATGAACGCAACACTTAGACTATGAAAACGCTGCATTCAGATGTAGAATATGTAGGAATACCGGACACTTACAAAACACATGCATAGATGCAAAACTAGATAACAAAAACAAGAAGAATATAGGGAAAGCAACCAAAGGATGACAATTCCCTTCAGGTAAACTAGAGCAGTAGACAAATGAAGAAGAGGGTGACCCCATCCCAAATGAGAGTAAACAGACAACAACCACTTTGGGTGTACAAGAACAGGAAATGCAAGATCCATTTGACATTACAACCACGGTATAGCCGGCAATGGATCCTGGGACACTAGACAGCGAAGGAAACAAAAGACAACACAATTCAGATACTTTGGATTTAGATAAGGACAATGGAGCACTCACAAAATAAAACTTTGGATTTAGATAAGGACAATGGAGCACTCACAAAATAAAATCAGTTCACTCGTGCTTGGTGAAAGGTTGAAAAGAAAAAAGGGAGAAAACCTTAATTTCTCCCCTTGTATTATAGGTTTTTATATGTAGCTTAATAGCATGTCTTGATTCACAATTACGCGTACATTCAACATGTAATTTTGTTTTCTTAAATAAAATTACAACTTTTTCCTTGGCTAAAAAATATATTTATAAAAACATGAAAAAAAAAAACATTCTTATTTTTAACTATATGTTTATTGACTAAATTTCCTAAATTTTGACATGATTTTTAATTATATATTATCAAAAGTTTTATGGCTGAATACAAATAAATTAATTATATTTCCAGCCTGTAATTGAGCAACCCTTTCATTCCAGTATTCCATGTAAAATAAAAAAAGTCCAATTTTATTTTTTGTTAAAATATATACATGCATAAAAATATAAATCCCTTTAAGTATAAATTCTTTTAATTTTAAAATATTTCTATAATATATATATTATATTTTTATTACATTAAAATATATGTTTCCCTCTATAAATGTATATGAATTGATATTGAAATATTTTTGAAAAGTATAGTGGCATTATTTTTTATTTTATTTACTTTATTTTTATAAAAAGATAATATAAAATTATGTTGGTTCACATGGACATGCAAATATATTATTTATGGTTGACATTGAAAATAAAACGTGTCCTTCATGTCGGATCTTAACATTGAATCTAATGATTTGCATGACTAATTATGGAATCTTAACTTTGAATCTAATGATTAGCATGACTAATTAAGTGTCCTTCATGTGGGATCTTAACTTTGAATCTAATGATTTGCATGACTAATTAAGCTCTTCTATGTGCTTGAATTGAAAAATTCAATTTATATTATAAAATAGAAATTTATTTTTAATATATATATATATATATATATATATATATATATATATATATAACATTTCCACATATAAAAACATTTTTATTTTTTATTATATGTTTATTAATTAAATTTAGTAGGATTGTATATGGATTTTAATTATATATTATGAAAATTTATAAAATTGAATATAAATAAATTAATTCTCTTTCATGAGAAAAAAATCCTTTAAAATATATACATGCATAAGAATATAAATCCCTTTTAAATATAAATTCATTTAATTTTAAAATGTATATATATATAGAAATATATATGAATTTAAAAAAAAATTAAACTAATAAATTATACATATCAAAATTATTATATTATAAGAAAATTAATAAATTATTAGTAAATTTAAAATTAAATTCAATACATGATGAAAAAATATATTTTACATAAAAAAAATTGCATCTATCTTATTTGAGTATAGAGCAAAAGATAACATCCATAATAAGATTATATTAGGGTTATCGAACCAATTATACTATATATCTCAGTGGACGTTAACCACCACCATCATGATCATCATCATATCAATCATTTCCACATATAAAAACATACTTATTTTTAATTATATGTTTATTAATTAAATTTAGTAAGATTGTGTATAAATTTTAATTATATATTATGAAAAATTATAAAATTGAATATAAATTAATTTTTTTTTTTGTGAGTGGTGATTAAGTAACCCTTCCATTCAAATATTTCATATAAAAGAAAAAAAATCTTTTAAAATATATATATGCATAAGAATATAAATTCCTTTTAAATATAAATTCATTCAATTTTAAAATTTTTCAAATATATAAATTTTAAAATAAATTTAAACTAATAAATTATAGATATCAAAACTATTAGTAAATTTAAAATTAAATTCCATACATAATGAAAAATATATTTCACATACATATACATAATGAAAAATAAAATTAAATTCCATACATAATGAAGAATATATTTCACATACATAATGAAAAATATATTTCCAGTACAATGGGAGGTTTGGAACCCTTTCGCAATGGAAATCAGCATTCTTATTTCTCCACATTTGAGTGATCTTTTTTCCAATGGAGGATAGGAATACTGGGTAAACTAAATATCTGCATTCGAGTCATTTGTTGCGGAAGACTGAAAATGCCGGGGTGACTGTAGACGGGTATGTAGACATCGTTGCGGAAAGACTGAAAATGCCGGGGTGATTGTAGTCGGGTATGTAGACTTCGTTGCGGAAAACTCAAAATGCTGGGGTGACTGTAGACGGGTATGTAGACTACAGCGGGCGAGCCTTTTGTTGGTGACCGGTCTTGAACCTTGGTCATTATTTATTTATTCATTTTTAGCTATTATTAAGAATTTCAATGGTGAGGTTAGAGAGTTAGTTAGGTCCTTAAATTAAATTAAGGAAATTGTAGATGAATAGTTTAAAACATTTCAATAGTGTAATATTTGATTTAATGATGTAGAAAAGTACATCGTGACACCTCAGAGAATAAGTTGTTTTAAAAAAAAAAACACCTTACCACATAAAAGTATCTTAACAAAAACCACATTGATGTCACTATATTATTCAAAAGAAAGTTTATATGGTATTTTAAATGTTAGTTGCTTTATATTAAATGCTTTTAGATAAAGTTAAATATATAAGACAATTACTGTTAAAATTATATATATTATTTTCTATTAAAATATAAATAATAATAATAATAATAATTATTATTATTATAATTATAATTATAATTATAATTATAGAATTTAATAAATCAAAATTAACAACCATACTATTTAGCCATAAGTTTTAAAACTTTAAATTTTCAAATCAACATTTAAAACTGGTGATTTGTTTATATTATATAGATAAATAATTACAAATTTAATATGTCATAACAATTAAAAAACAAATCGATAGCAATCTTGTTATGGAAAAGAGCAAAGAAGAAATATAATTTAGAAACACATAAATAATACAAACTTGAATTATTATTTTAAATCTTCTTCCAAAAGAGACATTAGACGTCACATTTGCATTGCTAGTTGTCCTTCTAAAAATAAAACGTTAGGTGTCAGATAATAAGTCAACCGAAACTACCTTGATAGATACCAACGTTTCTCCGCGCAAGCACCGTGATATTATATAATTTATATGTTGTCGTGCACCATACTTTAATGGCACATTATGTGTTGTAGAAATTATTAAAAGATAAAACAGGTTTTATTATTCACTCGTTGTTATCTGATTCATTTAAAACCATATAGAAAGTTAATATATGAGCGAGAGCCATCTCGGCCGAGACGTCCCGGTGACTACAGATAAAAAAATAAATAAGAGAACATAAAAATTTGCATCATCTTTTTCTTCATTATTTTAATAGCCCGCGAGAGCTACAAATGGGCTTATGCCTCTCAATAAGCTGTGCCGCTGCCGTTCTTGGCCTGACAGCGACTGGGCTGACAGCGACCGGAAAGACATGGCTCCCGAAGGGTATTTCGCAGTCTATGGTTTCGACTTCGCGGGCCCTCTCACTCTGCCTTGCGAGCTCTCCGTTTTTCGCGGGATTGTGGACACCTTGAATAACGGAGGTGATGTACCTATGAATGAGGGCGACGACTGCCTGTGGCTTCTCCGCGGCAGGGCTCTACATATTCTGAACTAAATTAGTATGTCTATTCATTATAATCATGTATATATTTTCGCTCGGAGAAGATCTTACCTGATGTGCTAAAGTGTTTTGGTCAACAATTGGTTTTTCTAATTAAGTGGGTTCAAAAGTCTGGACAATCAATTTATCTAATCAAGTGGGTTCAAATATTCGTAACACATCATATATTTAGTCCATAGTGATAATCATATATATATATATATATATATATATATATATATATATATATAATTTTGTATACTTAAGATTCTTCTATAGAGATTTATTATTTAAGATGTTTCATAGGTTTAATTTATGCTTTCATAAAATTGGACCTTGATGAAGGTGGAAACTCTTAAATTTTGGCCATTAAATCTATCCCATTTAGAAAAATTAATAATGTTATTTAATTTTGTATATAAAATTAAAACTTCTTTCATAATTTTTAAATAAAAAAATATTCGTAACACATCATATATTTAGTCCATAGTGATAATCATATATATATATATATATATATATATATATATAATTTTTTATACTTAAGATTCTTCTATAGAGATTTATTATTTAAGATGTTTCATAGGTTTAATTTATGTTCTCATAAAATTGGACCTTGATGAAGGTGGAAACTCTTAAATTTTGGCCATTAAATCTATCCCATTTAGAAAAATTAATAATGTTATTTAATTTTGTATATAAAATTAAAACTTCTTTCATAATTTTTCAATAAAAAATTAAATGGCAATCTATACTATTTCAGTTTATATATTATTTTTTTTAAAAAGATTTATAATTTTATTGTTAGAAATTTTAAAAGTTTAAAGTTTTAATTTACAAATATTTTTGTTTGTTAATTTATGTGAATTTTGAAATGAAAATTAATATAAATTACAGTTATTTGTGTTTGTTAATTTATATGAATAAGTAATTTTAGTTAGAATTAATATCTATATATATATAATTGTATGGATTGTTCTTATAATTTTATACATATTTTTATTTTTTATTTTTATTAATATTAATTCAAAATAAATTTAAAATTTATTATATAATTTATTTATTATAATAAAAAATGATATATATAATTTCTTTTTTTTGGTCAATTTAGTATTGCCTTGCTATTTTCTATTTATCTTTTGAAAGCAGGTTACAAAAAATAATATTAAGTCTGTGGCCTCAACCTGCTCGGAGGAAACCAAGTCTGTTGGCCACCTTAAAGCGTTATAAGCCATTCAAAGCTGAAAAAGTTTCATTCTACTATTTGTTGCATGAGCTAGCTGACTATTCAATCTATTTTCTACGTAACTATTAGACACTATATGTCTTTCCAAAAAAACAAAATACATATAATATACAAAACAAAGTTCCTATCCATCTGAAGAATCAATTGGGGTTGGGTCCTTTGCTGTGGATCCTGGCATATCCGCTTGTTGCAGCTGTTGGATTTGCTTCTCAAGTCTTCCAACACGATCATCAAGTCAACCGATACGATCAGTGACCTGGTACTGTGTGACTTTGATGTGTTGCAGCTGAACGTCAATGTCCTGTAACAACTCCACCATTTTTGGTTCTGGCTTCTCTCTGTTAGGATGAAAACTCTGTATAGCCTTAGCTAATAGAAATTTGACAATCCAATAAGTGTGGACTGTTTGATTAAACAGATATAAGTGTCCTCGAGTATTGCCAGGATTTGTAACAAAGTCCATAATTTCTGCTTCTGCTTCATTGTCTTCCTCATTGTTCTGAATTTCTCTTTCCCATTAATGAATTTCCTGTCTGACCTGTGATGAATTTCCAAGTGAGTAGGTTGATGAGAGGTTCAATAAAACCTCGTGTTTTGTCTTCCTCCCTCTTTTCCTATTCTTGTCTTCAGGTTGTAACATCTTATGTTTCCCCTTTTCTATAGTCTAGGGCATAGATTTTCTTGTTTGCCTCTTAACCATGGTGATGAACTGACTTATAATAAGATTGAGCTCTAGAATAAGAATAAGCAAATGAAAGAAAGAGAGAAAAATTAAAGTTTGAACCTTGTCACCAAGAACATGATTTGGATAATTCTGCTTCTCCTCGATAGCATAAGACATGTTTTCTTACCCATTAGCAGTAAGGACATTACATTGAACCCAGAATTGATAGAGGTTCCAGATACATGAAAAAAACCAACAAACAGCTGGGACTAGATAGAGGCAGATTTGAAAGCTATACTGTTGATTGGAAAACATGCGCTGGCAAGGAGATGGAGTAGAAACTATACTGACTCGCAATGAAAGAACCCCCCACAGATTATAACTGAGACCAAGAAAAATCGTCATATCTTTCCCTCTGCTACGGATAATAAAAGGGAAAATACTATAAAACCAGAGTTCCGTAACACTTCCTATATTAAAATTAGCTTTTTGCCTATGACTAAAATACTCAATAAGCATAACAAAACGACAGGGGAAAAAATTCGGACTTATTCCCTGAATACTGCAATAGACTCTCACACCATTCCTTTTCGAATTTGGATTTCCAACCAACCCAACACAGAATTTTATAACTAGACAGGGCCAATACGTTTTCTTTACCGATAGATGGGGGTTAAACTTAATGTTATAGGGATCTCTAAAGCATGGTTTGACTGGTTTTAACATAACAAACTCGAACCAATCTACGCACTGACTGAAACAACTTTCTGACTCTATCCTAACCAGATACATTTCCAAGATTTTGGTAATGAGCATAAATTGAGAATTGAGATTAACATACCCCAACCAAGCAATGAACCTGGTGCTGACGGTGGTCGCCTCCATCCTCACGTGCTTCTTCTCGATTGCTGTCACAGAGGAATGTTGTGTTTTACAAACTATCTTCCAATTCATACACCCTACCCTCAAATTGATTTTTCCTTTTAGCTCTGACAGCACAGGCTGTCTTACAAAACTCAACATCATACCCTTATCTCCCCCATGCAGCCATGATCCTATTGTGGACGGCTTATGCATGTATCCTTAATGGTGCATGAACGACGGTTGCCACTTGGTTGACTCCGTAGTCGGTGGCCTCGTTCATTGAGCACCCTGATCGGGGGTCTCATGATCCACTAGATCTCTGTCTATAATTATCTGAAGAGGGTGTAGTTCAATCTCCCAAGTTCTGTTATTTGGTGTTACATCCAATTGTCTACCAACATTTCGACTCGCCCAATTTGCCAGAAATTTTGCCTCCTCATTTCTTGTCCGACGGACATGTAAAGGTATTAGATACTGGATATCTTGAATGAGAGAGCCTATTTCTCTGATGAGATTTTTTGTCCCCCAGCTTTTGCTAATATTTTCCTAGGGTGTGCCTTGTTTCAATTTTTTCAGTACTCCTGTGACCATTGTCGAGTCTCCTTCTACAACCAGGCATTGAAAATTTTCTCTATTTGCTATAATTAAGCCCTATTTAACTGTCGACAACTCTGCTTCATTATTCGTTGCATGTCCTATATCCATTGAATAACTCCTACAAGCTACCCGTCTGAAGTTTTTGAAACTCCCTACAGCTCTTGCCTGTCTCGAGTTTCCTTTTGATGCACCATCATAGTTTAATTTGATAAATCCATGTTGTGGTACTTGCCATCTTTCCTTCTCAGTTCTTCTAGGAGGTATAAATTTCCATAAGTTGGTTTACAACATTTGGGGTTTGAGATTTATATTAGCCATGATTTGTGTTTCAATACCTTCTATCTTCCACTCTTCCTCTGTCCACTTACATTTCAAAATTGTCTCCTGAATTTTTTGAATCATTTTCTACCAAATTTGATCCTTATTATTGAGATCACCTCTGAATATCATATGGTTTCTTTCTTTCCATATTCCCCATAAGAGAAACCCCGGAATTAGTCTCCATGCTCTGTTCAAAACTTCTCTTTTGAATCCTCCCTTCCGCCAATGTAGGATTGTTGTATTTATATTTGTATTGTCTGTATCCATTTGCAGAAATATCCTTTCAATGTTGTTCCACATTGTTTCAACAATTTCACGATTATTTAAAAGGTGCTCTATTGATTCATTTGCGCTCTTCCACATGTAGTAGATTGATGGGCCATTCATTCCTTGCCTCTGCATCTGATCCCAAGTTAGGATTTTCCTATGACTCAGCAGCCAAATAAAGTACTCCACTTTAGGCCAATGGTCGATACCCCAAATTTTTTTCCATATGGTCCTGTCATTATTATTGCAGTTATTTGCATTAATTTTGTAACCTTCTTTGATTGAAAACATACCTTTATTTTCATACCCCCATCTGAGTATATCCTTTCTTGTTTCCAGTACTATTCTTCTTGTACTCAATTCCTTTTCTAGATTATTCTATTGTCTAGTTTCTGGTGCATCTGGCCAATGAATTTTCTCTTTCCATTGCCTCCATTGGTTATTTGGATGATTACACCAATAATTATGAATCAATCTGTAATCTGGAGTGTTTGTGAATAGGAATATTTCCCCTAAGTCGAGTCTGCTGAAAAAAATTTCTCGTTGTTGCCAGGAGTCTTCCCAAAAGAGTGCTGATCTTCCTTCCCTGACTTCCCAAAAACTATGTTGTCGTATAATATGTCTATTCTGAGAAGCAAGATTCCATATTGTGGAGCCCTTTGGGACACTGTCTATTTTTAATCTTCCAGTTGGATATTGGGGCATACTATTTTTCCGTTCCCATAAGCGTTTCTAGAGGTCATGACCTCCTTGAACCCATATCCACCATAATTTAGCTCCCATAATTTGATTTAAGACATATGGATCTCTAAGCCCTAGGCCCCCTACTGATTTTTCTTTTATGGGTTGATCCCATGATAAAAGCGCCCATTTCCTGCAATCTTGCGCTCCTTGCCAAAGGAAGTTTTTAAAAATTTTACTAATTGATTGCAAACGCTTTTAGTTGCTGCTCTACCTAAAAATTGGTATACCAAGAGTGATTGTAAAACTTATTTAAGCATGGTTAATCGTCTTGGAGCATTTAGTACTCGAAATTTCCACAGTTGCAATTTTTGACCAACTCTGGTTAGAAGATATTTCCAGTCTGCTATTCGTAGGGAGGAAGTATTCAGTGGTACTCCTAAGTATCTCATAGGGAACTTGCCTATTTTGAAACCTATAGTTCTTGCCAGAAAAATCTACACATGCTCGTGAGCATTAAAGAAATATACATTTGATTTATCATTATTAACAAGTGTACCTGAGGCTTCCATGAATAAGTTTAAAATTTTTAAGATAACTCTTACTTCTCTCAGTGAGGCCTGACAAAATAGAATAATATCATCAAAAAACTATTGATGTGTCAAGGAGATATCTGGACCCCAAAGTTTTATTCCCTGTATCTGACCTTCCCTCAAATACGTTTTAAATTAATCTTCCCAGTCCTTCTGCTGCTAAAATAAATAAAAAAGGAGAAAACAGATCCCCTTGCCAAAGGCCTCTAGAAATGTTAAAAGGCTTGGATGGAGTTCCATTTAGAAGGATTGAAAAATGTGGAGATGAAATGAATGAATATAGCCATTGAACCCATCTATCATCAAATCCAAAAGCTTTAAGAACTGCTATCAAATAAGACCAACTGATATGATCATATGCCTTAGAGAGATCTAGTTTTATAAGCATACCTTTCTTCTTGAGTGACTTTAGTGAATGAATTACCTCTTGAGATGTAACAATGACATCCAATATTTGCCTTCCTTTGACAAATCCAGTTTTCTCTAGGGATATCAAACTAGGTAAGAGTGGTTTAAGCCTGTTCACCATGATAGTTGATAAAATTTTATAGATGACATTACATAAAGCTATGGGTCTGAACCCAACAGGGGTGTCCGAATTTTCCTATTTAGGGATAAGAGTTATAAGAGTGGAATTTAGAGCTGGATACACATTCCTGTTTCTCCTTGATTCCTCCACTAGCTCCCATATGTCTTCTCCCATGAATTTCCACGTTGCCTTAAAAAATTCTGTTGTGAAACCATTCTATCCAGGGGCTTTATTCCACAGCATATTCATAATAACTTCCTCTACTTCTTCTATTCTGATTTCTCTTAGTAATGCTAAGTTCTGATCCCTAGTAACTATAGATGGAATATTGCTTGTAATTCTTTAAATTCCTTCCTGTCTATTTGGTTCAAGCTCTATAAGTAAATTTCTGAAATTATCTGTAAGTAATTTTTCCATGTCCTCATGTTGGAGTAATCGATTTCCCTGTTCATCTTTTAGGGAGAAAAATCTATTGTGTTGTCTTCTTTGTATCATTGTTTTATGAAAGAAATTAGTGTTTCGTTCTCCTTCTTTTAACCATTGCACTCTCGATTTTTGCTTCCATAGTATCTCCTCTTGCTTCCTTCGTTCTTCAAGAAGACTGAGGGTTCTTCCTTCTTCAACCATGAGGTCCTCTGTTCTACCATTCATAATCATGGTTTGCTGAATTTTCTCCATTTGATCTTTGAGTCTGATCTGATCCTATTGGATATTGCCAAATTGTATCCTGTTCCAAATTTTAATTTCATTTTTCAACTGTTTTATTCTAAGCTGGAAAGTATGCATTTTATTTCTTCTTGTTATTCGATTAGTTCCCCACCATTGTTTAGCTTTCTCAAGGAATCTTGGATCTCTTAGCCAGAATAATTCAAATCTAAATGGTCTATTCTTTGGACTAGCTTTGATATCAATCTCTATACAGATAAGCCAATGGTCAGATCCAAGCGTTGGAAGAATTTCTGCCTCATAATAAACATCCAGATTGTCTAGAGCTTCTGAGGCAAGGAAGAGGTCTAACCTCGCTGCAATTTGATGCCTTTCTCCCCTTATATTATTCCAAGTATGCATACCATTTACCGTGGGAATATCTACCAGATATAGATCTATTATTAGGTCCCTGAAAATTTCCATTTCTGGTTCTTCTCTCCTTATTCCCCCTCATTTTTCTGCCAGATTTAATAACATGTTGAAATCCCCACCTAGAAGCCAATACTTTTCCTCATGCAATTCATTTAATTTCCTTATGTCCTGTAAGAAACTTTCTCTTTCTCCTGGAATTGGAGGCTCGTAAACTGTTGATATTTGTATTTTTTCATTAGATCCTATTTTTTGGAAGGTACCAGATAAAATTCTTGGAAGTCCTATCCATCCTTCAGCTTCAATTTCTATAGGGTTCCATCATATAGCTATGCCTCCTGATGTTCCTCTTGAGTCTATAGCCATCACTTCAAAATAGGGTTTGAATGAGTGGACAATGGCAGACATTTTAGTTCTGGAAACTTTAGTTTCTTGGATCATCATTACTTGTGGTTTCTCTGATTTCAACCTTTCCTTAAGGTATCTTTGTTTCCCTTTACTATTTAAGCCTCTTATATTCCAAGAGAGTAATTTCATTAATTAACTTTTGGGGATTTGTTGGAATACCATTTTTAACGGTATTATCTTACCTGTATTTATCATCATTTCACCGACTAGTTGTATAGATTCCTGTAATGTTCTCCTGCCCCTCTTCTTCAGTCCTTTAGTCTGAGTATTAGTCCCTTTACCAGCCAATTTACCTGGGTTAATTTCTTCCTTTTTTGCTTGGGCTATCAAATAGTTTTCAAATGTTTCTTTATACAGATTTTTCTATTCTGTAGGAATAAATCTATCATCTAGATTTTTCCATTCATTCAATAACCATTTTAAAAAAATTTCCTCTGCACTTAACTCTTCTTTATTTTGTTCTATATCCATTGGTATCTGCTCCATTTGAGCATTATCCTCTATTTCACTCTGATATTGCGGTGCCTTGTGTTTTGCTGTCAGGGGTTTTGAGGAACTTTCCACATGCGCAAGCGCAGATCCTTCTTCTTCAACATGATATGTTTCCCCTTCCTCTTGTAACACTTCATACCGTTTCAAGGCTACTCTCTACATAGTTTGGTTCATTGTATTTGTTGGAGCTTTATTAGTTCGTCTTTTTGCTGAGACTGTAATAAATCCATATTCCTTATCTCGGCCCTGGTCAGAAGCAATATTTTGACGGTTGGATTGTTGTTCGACACTATTGAGAGGGCATGATTTATACAGGTGTCCATACTCGTGGCATCTTCGACATTGAAATGGAATATGTTCATAATCAAGGAGTTGTAGCCAAAATTTTCCATCATATTCAAGTTCTATATTTTCAGGAAATGGCTCTGAAATATTCATGTATACAAAGATTCTTGCAAAAGACATATAACGACCCCTTCTACATGTTTAAATTGTGAATTTGGGGTATCTAAATCATCAAAATCAGACAGAGATCATACTTGGCTTGAACCACACCAACCTTTACCATAACTTGATTTTTTCCAAAACATTTTGAACTAATAATCTTTTTATCTATAAATACCTTAACCAAAAACCATGTCATTGTGTATTTTGCACCATGGACATTATTTAAGTTATAATTATTGAAATTGTCACTAACATAAAAATGAGAATGTTAAATGTAGAAACTCATAAAGAATTTATTTTAAAAAAGGGGTTACCAAGGATTTATTAACTATTAGTGTGGAGTTTTTATTTTTTGTAAGTTTGGTAGTGTCTCCCTATTCTTCCATTAGATCAAAAAAGAAAGTTATAATCAAAATATATATCGTATGGAGCTTACAATCAAATTATATATTGGATCGCCTCAACCTTCCCACAAGGTCTTTTGGCCAAAATTGATAAAGTTTAAATCTATCTCTATCTGCCTTAACAGATCTATTATCTACCACATCCAAAGTCTTAACAAGAAAGTAAATGATATTCATTATATGCATCTAAAAAAAAAAGAGTAAAAAAACTTAGTTTAAGTCGAGGTTTAAGTGGTATTTTGAATGTTAGTTTATTTACAATTTTACATTAAATGTTTTGGAAAAAAACAGATACATAAGACAATTATTGCTAAAATTATATATGCTATTTTCCATTAGAATATAAATAATATATTATTAATAATAAATATATAAATTAATAAATTAACACTTTATATAAAATTAAAATTAAAATTAAATGTTGAATTAGATACTGTAAAGTATTCATTTATATTTTAATTATAAATAAAACTATCATGTTATCATAAAAGTTTGTGTGTAATGAGAATTTTATTGATTAATCAGAAATGAATGTATCATAAATAATCACCATTCTTTTTTTGTCATAGTGTGTCATATATTGATAGGAACATCACTAGGATATATGAGATTGAAAAAAAAGGAGATATAGTAGAACAAAGGAAACAATTACAAGAAAGAATCACCCATGTCCTCAGAGCGACCTTTATTTCTTTTCTTTTTAGAAACCTTAACCCAACCTTCCGAAGGTGGGTTTATCAAAGCAATATGGAGATTATCATTGTGTGCTGAACAAGAATCCTTGTGAAATATTGAAGAAGTTGACTCATGAGCTTGCTTCAATGCATCTGAAGAAGCATTATATGATTGACTATCTTTGTGTTGCTAAGGGAGCATGGTTCACAACGGGATCCTCATGAAACCTTTGAGGAGCTGAAGTCTGAACTTTGTCCACTGAATGCATTTAATGATTAGATCCTTCATCATCTTTGTCCAAACTAGAGGAAGCATTATCTTCCATAAGAGGCAGACTGTAGGGATTTCAACCTTTTGCTCTGGAATTTTGAGTGTTCCACTTCTGGTGAGATTTTAATTGGGGAAGGAATTCTATAAATGCATATTTGATAACAAAATCGGGAGCAAAAAGAAATATTCTCATAGTCCAAATCCTAGTTCCAATGACATTCACCTATTTTAAAATCGATTTTGTCTGGAAACCCTTTATTGATATTGATTTCATCAAAAATTATACCATAGGTGTAAATGCCAAAATTCCCATGAGAAGTACTAGTTGAAAAAAAATGCCTCAAGGAGTTTCCAATGCCCTAAAAAATCGAGTGTTTCCAAAAGTGGGCAGGTGGATTAGGAAGTCAAGCCCATATTGATAATTTGGTAAAGATTTTTGTAGAAGAGTCAAAATCTGAAAACCAAGGGGTTCATAGGAGTCTATCATTTCCCTTGAAGCAAGGCCCTTTAGATAAAACTTTTTAGTATTCTTCTATTTTAGCAAATGCCACAATGAAGAAGCCTTTGCAGCAAAAAATAACCTTGCAACTATTGGACCATGAAAATGAATCCACTGGTTATATCAGTCATGCAAGGCCATACACCACTAAAGCCACAAATGAGGGTTGATTCTACATAGAGGAATCATTGTCCTCTGTAAGAGGCAGATTGTAGGGCTTCCAAATATTTTCTCCAGAATTTCGAGTGTTCCACTTCTGGTGAGAGTTTAATGGGGGAAAGAACTTTATAAATGGAATGTTTCATGAAAAAATCGACAATGAAAAACAATACTCTCATATTCTGAATCACAGGTCCAATGAAATTCGCCTTATTTTAAATTGATTTTGTCTAGAAACCCTTTATTAATGTTGATTTCAACACATATTATGGCATAGGTGTAAACACCAAACTACCCATGAGAAATACCAATTAAAACAAAACGTCCAGGGGAGTTTCCAATGCCCTTAAAAATTGATTGGTGCCACCAGTGGGAAGGAAGATTAGAAAGTTGAGACCATAATGACAACTTGGTAATGAATGTTGTAGAAGGGTCAAAATCTGGAAACCAAGGGTTTCAGAAAAATCCAACATTTCCCTTGAAGCAATGCCCTTAAGATAAAACTTTATAATATTATTTTTATTTAGAAAATACCACAATGAAGAAGCCTTTGGAGCAAAAAATAACCTTGAAAATATTGGACCATGAAGAATGAATCCATTGGTAAATATCAGCTGAGCGAGGCCATACACTATTATAGCCAAAGATGAGGGTTGATTCTACATAGTGGAAGCCTTGTCCTCCATAAGAGGCAGATTGTAGGGCTTCAAACTTTTTACTCTAGAATTTTGAGTGCTCTGCCTCTGGTGATATTTGAATGGGGGGAATAATTCTATAAGTGACATGTTTGATGACAAAATCAGTAGCAAAAAAGAAATATTCTCATAGTCCAGATATTAGGTCCATTGAAATTCACCTATTTTTAAATTGATTTTCTCTGGAAACCCTTTATTGACGTCTATTTAAAAATAAAAATGTCCATAAGTGTCAACACCAAACTTCCAATGAGACTTACCAAGTGAAACATAACATCTGAGGGAGTTTCCAATGCCCTAAAAAACTAAGTGGTGCCACAAGTGGGCAGGCAGATAAGGAAGTCGAGACTATATTGAAAACTTGGCAATGGTTATTGTACAAGGATGAAAATATAGAAAACAAGGGGTTTGGAATAGTCCAACATTTCCCTTGAAGTAAGTCCCTTGAGATTAAACTTTCTAGTATTCTTATGATTTAACAAATGCCACAATGAAGAATCCTTTGGAGCAAAAAATAACCTTGTAACTCTTGGACAATGAATAATGAATCCATTAGTAACTATATGCCAAGTGGGGTCATAAACCATTAAATCCCTAGATGAGGGTTGATTATACATAGAGATGATGGAGGTTATCAAGAGGCAGAGTTGAAATTTCTAAGGAGAGAATTTACTTAGATGTTTCGAACAAAAATGGGATAGGAGACACTTAAGACTATGCTAACTTTGGGAAGGGTTGAGCATGGACAACGTCTTTATTAGAAAAAAATTGAGAGGAGGACATATTTCCCACACCCCCCCTTGTAAAAAAAGGGGCCATAAATAAAATTGCATCTTTACTAATATTATAGACTAAAAGACAAAGAATCATCAACTTTATTTCCTTCAAAAAGTATCCATTGCATGACAGAGGAAATACCCACCCAAAGCTTTAGGGAAAGCTTGAGGTCCCATACCAAATCATAGGAGCAATACCCAAGGAGACAAAAATGCCTAGAGAGAAGTTTGACGAGGAACCGAAAATAAATTTGTAGACCCAGGGTTGAGGTCTCAATACCCTGACAATGTAAGGTAGTAGGATGTTAACACCATCATTGTTACAAACTTTAGCACCCTTGCTTCCATTAGGAAGTCGAGACCATATTGAAAAATTGGTAATGATTGTTGTATAAGGGTCAAAATATAGAAACCAAGGGGTTTGGAATAGTCCAACATTGCCCTTGAACGAATGCCCTTTAGATAAATCTTTTTAGCATTCTTTTGATTTAGAAAATTACACAATGAAGAAGCCTCTGGAGCAAAAAATAATGTTGCAAATCTTTGACCATGAAGAATGAATCCATTGTTAAATATGAGTCGAGTAGGGCCAGACACCATTAAAGCCACATATGAGGGTTGATTCTACATAGAGGAAGCCTTGTACTCGATAAGAGTAGGGCTATACACCATACATCCATAGATGAGGGTTGATTCTACATAGAGGAAGCCTTCTCTTCCATAGGAGCTAGATTTCAAGGCTTCAAATATTTTTCTTTATACTTTTAAGTGTTCCTCTTTTGGTGATATTTTTATGGGGGAAATAATTCTATAAATGGCATGTTTGATGAAAAAATCAGTAGCAAAAAGCAATATTCTCATAGTCCAAATCATAGGTGCAATGAAATTCACCTATTTTTAAATTTATCTTGTCTAGAAACCCTTTATTGATGTCGATTTTAATATAGATTATGTCATAGGTGTAAACACCAAACTTCCCACGAGAAGTACCTAGTGAAACAAAACATTCGAGGGAATTTCCAATGCCCTCAAAAACTGAGTGGTGTCATAAGTGGGAAAATGAGTTAGGAAGTCGAGACCATATTGACAACTTGGTAATGATTGTTGTAAAAGGGTCAAAATTTGGAAACCAAGGGTTTTGGAACAATCCAAGATTTCCCTTGAAGAAAGGCACTTTAGATAAAACTCTTTAATATTCTTATCATTTAGAAAATGCCACAATGAAGAATCCTCTCGAGAAAAAAATAACCTTGAAACCCTTGGACCATGAAGAATGAATTCATTGGTAAATATCATCCGAGTGGGTCCATACACCATTAAATTTACAAATGAGGTTTTATTCTACATAGAGATGGTGGAGGTTCTCAAGGGTTATATGAGAGATTTCTAAGAGGGGAATTTCCTAATATTTCTCGACCATAAATGGCACATGAGCCACCTAAGACTATGGGTAGGGTTGAGCATTGAAAACATATTTATAACAAAAAACTTGAGAGGAGGAAATATTTCCCGCATCACCCCTCATAAACAAAGGGGCTAAAAAAATGGAATCTTTACCAATATTATAGATTAAAAGAGGGAAAGAATGATCCAGTTGCTTACCTTCAAAAAATATTAATTGCATGACAAAGGAAATACCCGCCCAAAGATCTAGGGAAAGCTTCAGGTCCCATACCAAATCAGAGGAGAAATACCCAAGGAGAAACAAATGCCTAGAGAGAAGTTTGACAGGGATCTAAAAATAAATTTGTAGAATTGGGGGTTGAGGGTCGAATACCACAACAATGTAGGGTAGTAGGATGTGAACACCATCATTGTGTCAACCTATGACACCCTTTCCTGCTTAGGAAAATGGTTCTTAAATATCAAACACTACCACCTGAGTGGAGATTATAATGACATATAAGTTTTTTATAGGGTTAATCTCATCAATCCTTGAACAAATATCCCTACTCACAGTACTACGAGAGCAATGTGGGAATTAAGACTAGTCTGTTGACCCAAAACGAGGATGATATTAAACATATTTTAGCTTCGATGAAGGAGAACATGAATATATTCATCTAATAAGTCTACCATTACAAGTCATTAGCCAATATTATTTTCTTTCAAATGTCAATTTGTTTGTCTTAGGATCCATATTTTCTTCAACCCTTCAACATCTTCCTGGTGTTGGCTAGGGTTTGGATCCATTATATTTTCCTCCATGTGATGAGGAAAAGTTGTTGATAGTGGATAATAACTTTGACACACATTTAAAGATAAACACTTATGATCCAGGTGGATATTGGTGGCCACCCACCTAATCCACTTGGAGCCCCACCATTGTCTGTTTCAGTTTTTTAGTTTCGGCACTACTTACTATTTTTTACATTTTTTCGGGTCCTGAACTTTCAGAGCCATTTTGAGGCCCTAAACGAAGTTTTGGGAAAATTAAGAGTGGTTGAGCCTAGATTTCTTTCACCAAAAGTTTTACTCCTCGGATATATTTTTCTAACGAGCTATTGAGTGCATCAAACGGAGATCGTATGCCAAAGTTACATCCCCGAGAAGTTGAAACACCAATTTACGCAAATGGGGCCCATAGTTTTGGCGCTTCATCTCCTAGGGTTAGGGTTTTTGATGTTTAGGGCTTTCCATTTTTCTAAATAATAAATAGGCCCTTGAGCCTCATCATAACTTAGTTCAGAGGCCTGTAGCCGCCACATCTCTTCTCAGAGATAAGCTACCAGCGCCCTAGCTAGTTTATTTCTATTCTATCTGTAAGAAAATTTCAGTTCTTTGATATTAATGAAATGAAGTGTTATTTATGCTGAATATTTGTATTTATGATTACATGTGTATTCTGTTGAATTCCTGCATAAATCTAGATCAGTGGTATCGGAGCAGTCTGCCTTTTCTCGATCCTTGTTTGCATGTCCCTAACAAGGTCGAGGTATAAGGAGTTGGGGCTCGATCTGATTGAACCTTTGCAAGATTAGCCTCGCAAACCCTGATAGTCACCCATGGGGGAAGAAAAGAAAGATGAGGGAGTAGGAGATCCTATCAAAATATTGCTCGAGGAGGCCCTCAAAAAACAAAGGAATGCAATAATGGATAACCTTTCCCAGATCCTTCAACGACTGCCCACCGGTGGCGCATCTGCATACAACAACCACTCTGGAGGCACGACTCCCTTTAAGGTGCAAGTAAACTTTGAAATTCCCATATTTGAAGGTCAAATAGATGCATATGTTGTATATATATGGTTGAATCTATTATAAGGATATTTCTCGGTCCATGACTCTTCTGACCGGGAGAAGATTATTTTTGCACTCCTCAAAGCTACCCTCCATGTCAAGGACTGGTGGGAAACCTACTATGAGAAAACGGATGAGATAGAACCCTCTCTATTCTCAATCATACCCACTTGGAATTCTTTCCAAGATGCCATCAAGGAACAATACTGTCCCATGGGGAGCTATGAGGACAAGTACATACAGTGGACCACGCTACGACAAAAAAGGGATCAAGATGTGCATGAGCTGACGAATCTGTTCCATACCCTGCGCACAAAGTTGGGTATCAAAGATTTGAAGAAACATTTGGTGCTAAAGTATTATAGTTGTCTACATAGATACATTCAGGAGGAAATGGATTTCCTCGACATCTCCTCGCTTGGTACAACATACTGATATTCCACCAAGATTGAGCAGAAATTTAAGCAGAAGAAGCAAGACTTTGGATCTGCGAATCAAAAGCAAGGGAAAGGTGCCCCCAAACCACAGAACAAAGGAAAAATCCAAGGCATGGTGACCCAAGACAACCTGCAAAAGCCACGAGGAAAGAACAACACTGCAAAGCCAAAGAAGGACATAGAAAAGTGGTGTGAGTTCCATAAGAGCTCCACTCACAACACAAGTGAGTGTCGGGCCAAGCAGTCGCTCGTGGCCGAGATGAGGGCTTCTAAATCAGATGCATGTTCTGACACTGAATCAAAACCTGACAAGGAAAATGACAAAGGGAAACAAATTATTAATGCAGAGCCCAACGCCACTTTTGCCACTATGAAGCTCGAGAAGGTGGAACCAGAGGATCCAGAGGAGGCGAAATGTATTTTCCACTCCCAGATGTGGGTAAAGGGTTCCTTGCTACAATTCATTGTCGATAATGGGAGCCAAAAGAACCTCATTTTAGAAAATGTCATGAAGCGGTTGGGCTTGATGACCACAACGCACTCACAGCCATACACCATTAGGTGGCTTCACCAAGGACAGGATCTCCCTGTCAGCCAATAGTACCACCTTCCCTATACCATCAAGCCCTTCACGGATGAGGTACTATGTGACATTGCTCCTATTGATGTTTCTGATGTATTATTAGGCCAACCATACTTGTGGAGGTGACATGTTGTGTATGAGTCATGGCCTCGTGTTGTTATTGTTACCTTGGGAAATAAGCTATATAGGATACCAGAGGTACCATCACCTACAACTATCTCTTTGGTTACTGCAAAACAATGCAGTAAGCTCATTTCCCAAACCAAGAAATTTTTTTTCCTGATGATCCGCCCCCAGGGCAAGAAGAAGACTATGGCCATGACCTCTAGACATGGCTCCTCTATATGACAACAACAAATTGACAAGGCTGTGGAGGAGTACGAGGACAATTTGACCTCACCCACAGGGGTGCCTCTACACTGTTAGGTCAAGCACCCCATTGATCTGACCCCAGGTGTGCCGCTACCCAACGAACCAATATATCGGTGCTCTGTTTTGGAGAATGATGAAATCAAGAGGCAAATTCAAGAGTTGCTACAGAAAGGTCACATCTGGCCAATTTCATCACCCTGTGGGAGCCCGATCATGTTAGTACAGAAGAAGGATGGGACTTGGAGACTCTGTAGTGACTATCGGGCACTGAACAAGATCACTGTCAAAAATAGGTACTTGATCCCACAGATTGATGACCTTCTAGACCAACTCAAAGGAGCGAAATATTTCAGCAAGATCGACTTGAATTCTAGGTATCTCTAGGTACCCATCGAACCCTCTGATGTGTGGAAGACTACCTTCAAAGCTAAGGAGGGCCTCTTTGAATGGTTGGTCATGCCTTTCGGGTTGACGAATGCTCCCGCAACCTTCATGAGGTTGATGGAAGACATCTTAAGGCCATTCACCAACTCATTTATAGTAGTGTACTTGTATGACATTCAGGTCTTCAGCCAGACTTGGGAAGAGAACCTCCACCACATCCGACAAGTCCTCCAAACACTACGACATCACAAGTTGTGTGCCAATTTGGAGAAGTACACTTTTGGCATGACCCAGGTTCAATATCTGGGATACATTATTGATGAAAAGGGGGTGCATGTGGATCCAACCAAGATCCAAGTCATTCGAGACTGGCTAGCCCCAACCACTATAATAGAGCTTCACATATTTCTGGGTCTTGCTAATTGCTACCGCAGGTTCATGTTGGGATTCTCTCATATCACTTGGCCCTTGAGTCAAGTCACCAAAGGAGGAGTGAGAGAAAAATTCTTTTGGTCCGAATCTCAACAAAAGGCGTTCATAGAATTGAAACATCGCCTCTGTTGTTCCCCCATGCTCACATTACCAGACTTGCAACAACCATTTGAGATCAAGACAGATGCCTCTGACTATGCTATTGGGGCAGTTATTACTCAATAGGGGCATCCAGTGGCATATCATAGTGAGACATTGTCCGACACAGTTCGAAAGTATCCCACTTATGACAAAGAAATGTATTCCATTGTGCAGGCTTGTCGACAATGGAAACATTACATTTCAGGGAAGGAAATAATCATCCACACAAACCACCGACCCCTATAATTCATACAGACACAAGGGAATTTGCAGAACGATCACCATCAAAAGTGGTCCACATATCTGCAACAGTTTCATTTGAACATCGAGTACAAGAAGGGTAGCACCAATAATGTTGTAGACTACGTCAACCGAACACTAATCGTGGCACTAACCACCATTCTCAACTTTTGTGGGCATGAGACTTTTGATTGGCTGCTTCTCTACAAAAGTGATCTAGAATTCAGCCACACATACAAGGCACTCTGTGACCATCGATATCTACTTGGATCATTCGTCCCTCCTTAGGAAGCAATGGTCCCCATTCTGTTGAGATCCTCCATGAGATGAGGCAAATTATGTTGAAATGGGTATTAGACTTGTCGAAGATGTCATGGACCTGCAGGTGGACATGCTGGATGCATTTACTAATTCTGGTTTCTTTATCAGCCTCAGACAGTACATTTGTGGATTATGTATGTGTAGTTGCAGGAGGTATGGAAACATCAAGCGGTAGTGTGTCGGGGGTCAGATCAATGGAGTGCTTGTCCTGATAGTGTTGAGGAACCTTTTTGAGTGAGAAGATAATATTCTCGTATTCCTCCATGACTTTTTCCATCTGCTGCAGCCGTGCAAGGGAGCGCTTCTTCCATTCACAAATGTGGGTGAAGGGTTCTCCACTGCAATTCCTTGTCAATAGCAGAAGTCAAAAGAACCTCATTTCAGCAGAGGTCGTGAAGCGGCTCAGCCTACCGACCATAGCACACCCATAGCCGTATACCATTGGGTGGCTTCACCCAGCGAGAGATATCTGCATCCGCCAACAATGTTGCCTTTCGTACAGCATCAAGCCATTCACGGATGAGGTATTATGTGATGTTGCTCCTCTTGATGTAGCTGATCTGTATTATTACACCAACCATACTTGCGGAGGTGACATACTATGTATGAGTCTAGGCCTCGTGCTGTTATTATTACTTTGGGAAATAACTTGTACAGGATACCGGAGGTAGTACTGCCTCCTGTCATCTCTTTGACTACTACAAAACAACGCAGTAAGATCGTTTCCCAAACTAGGAAATTTATTTTCCTTACAACTCGCTCATAGGGAAAGAAGAATAGTCTGGCTACAACCTTGAAACATGGCTCCCCTGCACGGCTACAGCAGATGGACAAAGTCATGGAGGAATACGAGGATATTTTATCCTCACTCACAGAGGTTCCTCAACACTGTCAGGACAAGCACTCCATTGATCTAACCCACGACGCACTGTCGCCTGATGTTGCCATACCTCCTGCAACTACACATACAGAATCCACACATGTACTATCTAAGGCTGATAAAGAAACCAAAATTACTAAACGCATCTAACATGTCTGCCCGCAGGTCCATGACATCTTCGAAAAATCTAATACCCATTTCAACAGAATTTTCCTCATCTCATGGAGGATCTCAATGCAATGGAGAACATTGCTTCCTAAGGAGGGAGGAATGATCCAAGTGGATATCGGTGGCCACCCATCTATTCCATTTGGACCCGCACCATCAATTCTTGCATATTTTCACATTCAGCACAACTTACTATTTTTAGCAGGTTTTCGAGTCCTGCACTCCCGGAGCTATTTTGGGGTCTTAATGATCCAGGTGGATATTGGTGGCCACCCACCTATTCCATTTGAACCCCCACCATCAGTTCGTTTAGTTTTTAAGTTACAACACAACTTACTATTTTTAGCATTTTTTCGGGTCCTGAACTTCTGGAGTTTTTTTGAGGCCCTGAACAATCATGTTTTGGGAAAACCAGGAGAAACATGGGTCCATGGACTGATGTTTCTCACATCGACAGTTGCACTCCTCAGATATATATTTCTAACGAGCTATTTAGCGCGTCAAATGAAGATCATATGCCAAAGTTACGTCCCCGGGAAGTTGAAACACCAATTTATCCAAACGGGACCCACAGTTTTGGCGCTTCATCTCCTAGGGTTAGGTTTTTGGATGTTTCAGTTTTTCCATTGTTTATAAATAATAAATAGGCTCTTGAGCCTCATTGTAACACAGTTTAGAGGTCTGTAGCTGCCACATCTCTTCTCAGAGATACGCTACCAGCACCCTAGCTAATTTATTTCCATTATGTCTATAAGCATATTTCAGTCATTCTTTTATGAATAAAATGAAGCATTATTTCCACTGCATATTTTTATTTATGGTTATATTTGTATTATGTTGTGTTCTAGTCAAGTCGCTGAGCATTTTGAGGTCGAGAAAATAGTGGCAGTACTGCAGAAGTATTTCTATTGGTCAAACCTTCAACAGGATGTCGAGAAGTACATGAGATCCTGCACTACTTGTGCCATTGCCAAACTGACCATCAAGAATAAAGGCCTCTATACTCCGCTACCTACCCCTAGTTGACATTTTGTATCCATCTCCATGGATTACATGTCAGGCCTTCCTTCTACTAAGCATGGAAATGACTGTGTTTTTGTGGTCGTCAACAAATTCTTAAAGATGGCCATTATGGCGGCCTGCAAGAAGAACATCACAACAGAAGCCACTGCTAAAATCTTCTTTGAACGAGTTTGGGTGCACTTTTGGATCCCACAGTTTATCATATTAGATCGCGACAACAGCTTCCTCAGCACATTTTGGTCCAACCTCTGGTCAATGTTGGACACTAAGCTCACCAAGTCCACAGCTTTCCATCCCCAAACTGATGGCCAGACAAAGGTCGTCAACAGGATGGTTGTACACATTTTGTGCATGTACAATTCAAAGAATCCATGCACATGGGATGAGAACCTCCCCTATGTGAAACACAATTATAATCAGGCTCTCCACAACTCAACCGACCATAGCCCCTTTCAGGTGGGCTTGGGATTCCAACCACTATGTCCCATTGACGTAGCCATGCCATTTGCGGCTACTCAGGCCGATTCGGCTCATGTCCAGTCTAAAGCTGACAATACGAACAGGTTCATCGAGCGCATTCAGCACATCCACCAACAACATCATGACATATTGGACAGAGCCAATGCTAAGTACAAGCAATGACATGATCAACATCAGGTACCACACAACTTCCAGGTGGGCGACAAAGTGTGGCTACATTTTCAGAAGGAGCGCCTCAGTGGACCCCACTGCAAGCTTCGTCCGCTCCGATATGGGCCGTACACCATCACCAAGGCGGTAAGGAACAATGCCTTCGAGCTCAGTATTCCACCATTCCTTGGTCTGCACTCGGTATTCAATGTGGACCGCCTTCATCCCTACTTCCCACCTCTACTGGACACCTCTGACATTGCAGAACAACTCACAACAACAGAGTTAAACCCAAACTGCATAGAACAGGCCACCACAGATTGTATCATGGACATGTAAATCAAGAACACTCACCAACAAAAGATCCAACTATATCAGATTGTCAAAGCTGGCCAACTCCTGCACCAAGGCAAGTGGTATGTGTGGGAAACTAGGTCTGTCTTGGAATTTGAAAGCTTTGGGTGATTTTAAGTTTGTTCAGAAGGTCTTGGATAAAGGTGTTGAAAAAGTGGCTTAGACGCGCTTATGTAGGAGTGAAACTGCGTGTGGGCCTTGGTTGGGGGCATCAAAAACTACTAAGGGCAAAGATTCTGGCGATTCTTTGTTAGGCCAGAATTTTCCTCATCTCATGGAGGAACTCAATGCAATGAGGACCATTGCTTCCTAAGGGGGGGAGAAATGATCCAGGTGGATGTTGGTGGCCACCCACCTATTCCACTTGGGGCCCCACCATTGTCTCTTTTAGTTTTTTAGTTTTGACACAACTTACTATTTTTGAAAGCTTTTCAGGTCTTGAACATTCAAAGCCATTTTGAGGCCCTAAACGAAGTTTTTTTGGAAAAATGAGAGCAGCCGAACCCAAGAAGTTGAAACACCAATTTATCCAAACGAGGCCCATAGTTTTGGTGCTTCATCTCCTAGGGTTAGGGTTTTGGATGTTCAGAGTTTTCCATTATTTCTAAATAATAAATAGGCCCTCGAGCCTCATTATAACTTAGTTCAGAGGCCTATAGCTGCCACATCTCTTCTCAGAGATAAGCTACCAGTGCCCTAGCTAGTTTATTTCTATTCTATCTTTAAGCAAAATTCAGTTCTTTGATATTAATGAAATAAAGTGTTATTTCTGCTACATATTTGTATTTATGGTTACATGTGTATTCTGTTGCATTCCTGCATAAATTTGGATCAACTTAATTACCCATTTTACCATATAAGTTATAACCACTTAAATTATGATCATATTAAATTTAAAGATAAAAAATAATGAAAATTTGAATATTAACTATTCTGATGAATATTTATATTATCATTTGAATAATATTTCTTTAAAATCATGTATTAAATATTTTTTTTTAAATTTAAAATATAATATAATTAATTAATCGAAGGCATCGGTAATTCAATCAACAACTTTTTCAAAGTATTGAGGGTTACAAAGCAAGGGATGTACACTTCATATGCATGGATTTGTTTCTATATGAATATCTCCCAACCCCGTCCAACATACATTGATATTTACTATCAGGATAGTGTTTGGAAGAAATTTCTAGATTATCAACAAGTCTTCTTTAGATGCAAATGTTGTATGGGAATCTTATTAGGGACTAGCCAATGAATACAAAGAAAACATTTTAAGTAAAATATTATTAGAAAGAGCCAGTTTATTTGGTAGAAATCCACCAAAGAAGCATAATTATAAGTCCACCTGGTACCTAAAAATACTCACAGGATGCCTAGATCAAAAAATAGCTTTGATTCTCTCTCATCTTTGAATGAGTCTCTAGTGTAATTCAACATTGAAGAAAGCATTAATTAGTAGAAGGTCAATTCCAGAACCCTACAGATTTCATGCAAGTCTCTTTAAGGGCATTAGAAAAATCCATTACCACAAGAGATGATTAGCTCCCCTTTAGATGAAGCTAAACTAGAATCCCTACTAGAATATGTGGATCTAGATTACCCATGACTAATTTCCCTTGTTGAAGCATGGCATGGAAAATATGTGATGGAGATGCTAGATCATAAGGCTAGGATTTTTCATAAGGCCTATCTTTGAAGAAAAAAATTAGGATCAATTTTTTCACTGTCTAGTCTTCAAGTTCAGAACATGGATTTCAATGTGGTCTCTAGGAAAGATAAAATATCCAAAAAATGAGGTGTAAGAGAAATAAGGCACAAATCCAAGAAGATGGTGAAGAATTATTCAACTTGGGTAAATTCATGCAAATGTAAAAGGAATTCCCCCCCTTGAAATCTTGAATCCTCATATATTTTTTTATGTTCTTATGCTTATCGTAATAGTTCTTTTATTATCTGTTCTTAGTAGGAAAATTTTTGTTTTTAAGCATCCCCTATATTTTAGCACTCTTTCGGAAAGTCAAGCTAAATGTAACTTTTTCTGATTAATGAAAGGATCCTTGTGTGTAATTTATCTCAAGAACACACCTCAAAACATATTCTCTGTTGACTTACTTACAATTCCACAATAGGTTCTCACCACTTGCGAAACATATCTCTATGGTATAAGTTGGTAGTTAGCCACATTTTCCCTTTACTTATTAATGCACTGGTTAAAATTAAACCTTTACATTAACTCTGCTCAACTTATTTTAACCTTTTCATTATTATTCCATGTCTATGATTTAACATAGCATATATTAGGATATAATGCCCTTAAGTCCAATATGGATCCCTTGCACACCATACTTCTCCAATATACACACCGACTTATGGTTAAAGTTTTGAAATACATTCTTTATTCCTCCTTAGTTTATTTTATATTTGATTCATTGTTATGTATCTGGTTTTTCTTAATCCTTAGTTGAGGTGGAATATGGCCTTTTACATGGGTTCCACTACTTGTCCACATGGATCAATTCTATTGATCCACACATGTGCTTCTCACACAAATTCACGTGATTTAGAATGGTGAGGCATAGGTTTTTAATAGACAATCCCATTTGTGTTTTGAAAAAATAATGGTCCTTCGTGTTAGGGTTTCTATTTGGGTGAAAATATCTACCTTCAGTTTATTTTTTCATTTTCTTTTTGGATACAGTGAGAGCATAGTTTATGGTTTCTACAAGCCTTCAGCCTACCATTCCCTACCAATTTTCCATACCAATTGTAGCTACATTTTCTTTCCACTCATTAGTCATATTTTGAAAAAGGCGCATTAGAAACCATGTGGCAGGACTGGTGTTAGTTCCCTATACTACTAGTGTAGTCTCTTATTTTTGTTAGTGTAGCCCCTTTATGTTTATTTTTTTACCCGTGTAACTCCCATATTCTTATTATTGTGCCCTTACATTATTATTGTTAGGTCGTCTAGGATTATATTGTGACCCCATGGACTCCTATATATATAAAGGAGATTTTTTCATTTGTATCATCCAAGAATTGTTAATTTATGTAACGTAAAGGAGGTTTCCCCCTCGAAGTGGCTTATTTATAAGGCGTTGATCTCTTTTTTCTTTTATTTTTGGAGCTGGTTTCATAACATTTGGTATCAAAGCTTTGGAGTCTAGGGTTTCACTACTCCAAACCGATAATTGTGGCATTTTAGATATAAATTATTTTATACCGAGGTTTAGAAGTTGAATTTTTACCACATGAAGCCAAAATCCTAAGGAACTGTGCGTAAAAATTTTAGATTTTGGTTCACAATATTTTCAGAGATATGATCTGTGGAAGTTAGTGTTTTGGCAGGCTCCCGAATTTCATCTAAAATAGGTGACTTTGGGAAAATTTCCATAACACTCTCTCTAAGAATCAGATTGGAATTATGTAAAAAGTGGCTCAAAGTAAACGGACTGGAGTTTCATGTGTATCAATTTCAGAGCCAAAGGAGGAAACAATGACACATGTCACGCTGTACAATTGTGCTCTACTAAACCAGTCCATAATTAGGTCATTGTGGGAGATTTGGCATAAATTTGCCTTGAAGAATCAAAATTAGGTCAGACCTGTGGCATTATAAATAAGATTCAAAGGGAAACTACTGGACTAAATTTTAGATATTGAAGATCCGAAATAACAGAGATAATTCAGTTTCAATATCAAGCTCCTCAAAAGAAATAAAAAGGTCTGTATTTTTTTCAAATTGCATAAGTCTTATTTCAAAAATCAATTTGAAGTGACTCTAAGGGCATATTGAAGCATAGATATCCATATTGGGTTCTAAAATTCCCCCTAAAAATAATTCAACACCCATTAAGCCCTGAGAATACTCTACTATCACTCATGAAGATGAAGAAGTGCAACATGATATATCAAAATTACAAGAGCAAGTGTGCCAAATTTCGCTCTCGCAAAGAGCAACAAAAAATGAAATAGAAGTGTTGAAGAAAGGAATGGAAGCAAAGATTGATGGTTTAAAGAAGCGAGTGGAAGCTAATATTGATGGTTTGAAGAAAGGCGTGGAAGCTAATATGGAGGGTTTGAAAAAAGGCATGGAAGCTAAGATGGATAGTTTGAAGAATGGCATGGAAATCATGCAAGAAAAAATGAAAGACAACTTGGAAGACATGAAGAATGATCTAAAAGTAGACATGGAAGGTTTGAAAAATTTGATACAAGACATGATTCCTAATGGAGAAAAGATAGTAGAGGAAACTCATGATGAGAACAAAATAAATGTTAATCGTGATTTCATGAACTCTAATGTTGGCTCGAAGACCCACCATATTCCAAATATCGATATGAGGATTTTTTATGGCAAGGATCCCGTAACATGGATTCTACAAATGGAGCAATAATTTTATCTCAATAATGTGCAAAACACACAAAAGGTATGCCTTGGAAATTTATATTTAGAATAAAATATATTTTATGGTATCAATGGCTTTTCTCTCGTAAAAAAAAATCACTTGGTCAATTTTTATGGAAGAAGTGATAACACATTATCAATATACAAATAGTAACAGCTTCTTTAGCCAATTGATAAATCTCAAACAAAAGGGTTCAGTGGTGGAGCACATTGAGGACTTCCAAAAATTGAATATAAGGGTAGCTGATATTTCAGAGGAACACATGATTGATGTCTTCATAGGGACTTTAAAGGATAACATCCAACATGAATTTCACCTTTGGAAACTTGATTTATTGGAGAAGGAATTCAAGTTGGAAAGAAAAATTGAATGTAAAATTATGGCGACAAGGAAACCTACCACTCACATCCATAAAGATGGAAGTGTTGCTACTCCTAGAGTTCCAAAACCTACAAGGTTGACACCACAACAATTGGAAGAAAAAAGAGCAAAAGGGATTTGCTACAGTTGTGATATAAAATACACTAGAGGTCATAAGTGTTCTGAGAAGAAATTATTTTACATAGATTGTGAAGAGGAGGAAGAAAATGGACAAGAAGCTTACAAAGAAGAGGATATACACCAAGAACAAACCCTAGATAAAGAAGAAATGAGTCCAACCATATCTTGTAGTGCATTGGTAGGAATTACTACTCCTCAAACTCTCAAGATAGAAGGACATATCAAGAAGAAAAAAATAATAGTGTTGATTGATTTGGGTAGTACCCATAATTTTATTCATTGTAAGGTAGCTAAGGAATTGAATTGCTTCCTATACCCAGCACCAAGTGATGGTTGGAAATGGAGGAACTATAAATTGCTCTGGAAAAGGTCATAATATCAAGCTAACCATTGGTTGATATGTATTTAATAGTCCAATGTTTTCCATTTCAATGGGAGGTGTTGATGTTGTACTAGGAGTACAATGGTTACAATCTTTGGGGACAATAGCTTTTAATTTTCAAGAAATTTTCTTGAAATGTTTTTTGGAAGGAAAGGAATTTGAATTACGGGGTATCACAGGGAAGCCGAGAAAGATAATAAGCTCTAATGTCATGAAAAAGCTTCTGAAGAAAGAACAACAAGGCGTAATTGCAAAATTATGCTCACTAGAAGTTCTGACATCAAAATCATCTATTTCTCTAGATCTCCAAAAAAACTTGGACAATCATTCCAAGGTGTTTGAAACTCCCAAAGGACTCCCACCTATTCGTGATCATGATCATGCTATTCATTTGCTTCCAAGAATTTTTCCTCCAAACCTCAAGCCTTACAAATATCCTTATGTCCAAAAGAGTGAAATTGAACGTATGATTGCAGAAATGTTAGAGGTTGGTATAATTCAACCTAGTCAAAGTTTTTTCTTTGCTCCAGTAGTATTGTTCCACAAGAAGGATGGATCATGGTGCATGTGTCCAGAATATAGGGAGCTCAATAAGCTCACTATTAAAGATAAATTTCTCATTCCTGTGATTTATGAATTATTGGAAGAATTACATGGAGAAATTTATTTTACCAAGATGGATCTTCATTTAGGATATCATCAAATTAGAATGAACGCTGAAGATATTCCGAAAACAACATTTCGAACTCATGAGGGTCATTATGAATTTTTGGTCATGCCTTTTGGCCTTACAAATGCACCTTCTACATTTTAAGGGTTGATGAATTTCATTTTCAAATCCTTCCTTAGAACATTTGTGTTAGTATTTTTTGATGATATATTAATCTACATGTTGAGATGGTGCTGAAACTATTGGAGGAGAAACAATTATATGAAAAAACCTCCAAATGTTTCTTTGGAGTACAAGAGGTGGAATATCTGGGTCATATTGTATCTCACGAGGGTGTTAAGGTAGACGCTAACAAAATTAAATCTAATAAGGAATGAAAATTCCCCACAACCATAAAGTAGTTGCGAGGATTTCTCAAGTTAACAGGGTATTATCGCAAGTTTGTTAAGAATTATGGGAGAATAGCAACACCTATAACAAATTTATTGAAGAAAGATGCATTTTCATGGAATCCTGAAGCAACTAAGGCATTTGAACATCTTAAAGAGGCAATGTTCCTAGCACCAGTATTAGCTACGCCAGACTTCACAAAAACCTTTATTGTGGAATGTGATGCCTCAAGAAATATAATTGGTGTTGCTTTAATGTAAGAAGGAAGACCCATTTCTTTTGAAAGTAGTCCAATCAAAGGAAAGTATTTATAGAAAGCTATTTATGAGAAGGAAATGTTGGAAATACTACATGCACTCAAGAAATGGTGACCTTACCTAATGGGAAGACACTTCAAGGTAAAATATAATCATGATAGTCTTAAATACTTTTTGGAACAATGACTATCTTCAAAAGAGCGGCAAAAATGGGTCACAAATATGTTGGGTTATGACTTTGAAATCATCTACAAAAAAGGGAAGCTAAATGTTGTTGCAGATGCACTCTCAAGAAAGGATGAAGAGGTGGAATCATTTCTTTGTGCCATTTATATTATCCAACCAGATTGGATAACCGAGGCAAGGGATGAATGGAAAAAGGACGAAGAAGTGTGGACACTCATTCAAAATTTGCAGCAAGATCCTAGTACATCTGATACATTTAGTTGGGAAAATGACTCCTTATGGTAAAAAAAAAATATTTTTTTTGGAATTGCACACTTCTCCCTTAGGAGGACACTCAGGAATTTTAAAAACTTACCACGGGGTGAAGAAAGAATTTTTTGGAATGGCCTTAAGTCTGATATTCAAAATTTTATGGTAGAATGTTTGGTTTTCCAGCAAAACAAAGTTGAGACAATTAAGGCCCCGGGTCTTCTACAAACTTTATCCATTCCAGGTCAATGTTGGGAGGATATTTCAATGGATTTTATCGCAGTTTTACCTAATTCCGAAGGAAAGAGTGTCATCATGGTGGTAGTTGATAGAATTACCAAGTATGCACACTTTTGTGCATTATCTCATCCAGTTGAAGCAAGTACAGTTGCTACTGCATTTATGGAAACAATTCAAAAGCTACATGGAAACCCAATGATTATTGTAAGCGATAGAAATCCCATTTTTACTAGAAATTTTTGGACAAAATTATTATCTTTTTTGGGTACTCAACTAGCTCATAGCTCATCTTATCATCCTCAATCCAATAGGAAAACTGAGATAGTGAACAAATGTTTGGAGGTATATCTTCATTTTTTGTATCTGATAAACAAACACAATGGGTCAAGTGGTTACCTATGGTTGAATGTCGGTGTAACACTTCCTTCCATACTACAGAAAAAATGACCCCATTTATGGCACTTTATGGATATCATCCACCATCCATCACATTATCTTTGAGAGAAAATTATAAGGTTAAAGTAGTGGAACATCACATTGAGCATCAACAAGAAGTTGCAACAAGATCCTAGTACATCTGATACATCTAGTTAGGAAAATGACTCCTTATGATAAAAATATCGCTTATATCTTTGTAAGAATTCCCAACTAAAACAAAATATTTGTTTTGGAATTGCACACTTATCCCTTAGGAGGACACTCAGGAATTTTAAAAACTTACCACAAGGTGAAGAAAGAATTTTTTGGAATGGCCTTAAGTCTGATATTCAAAATTTTATGGTAGAATGTTTGGTTTTCCAGCAAAATAAAGTTGAGACAATTAAAGCCCCGGGTCTTCTACCAACTTTATCCATTCCTGGTCAATTTTGGGAGGATATTTCAATGGATTTTATCACAGGTTTACCTAAGTCCAAAGGAAAGAGTGTCATCATGGTGGTAGTTGATAGAATTACCAAGTATGCACACTTTTGTGCATTATCTCATCCAGTTAAAGCAAGTACAGTTGCTACTGCATTTATGGAAACAATTCAAAAGCTACATGGAAACCCAATGATTATTGTAAGCGATAGAAATCCCATTTTTACTGGAAATTTTTGGACAAAATTATTATCTTTTTTGGGTACTCAACTAGCTCATAGCTCATCTTATCATCCTCAATCCGATAGGAAAACTGAGATAGTGAACAAATGTTTGGAGGTATATCTTCATTTTTTGTATCTGATAAACAAACACAATGGGTCAAGTGGTTACCTATGGTTGAATGTCGGTGTAACACTTCCTTCCATACTACAGAAAAAATGACCCCATTTATGGCACTTTATGGATATCATCCACCATCCTTCACATTATCTTTGAGAGAAAATTATAAGGTTCAAGTAGTGGAACATCACATTGAGCATCAACAACAAGTTATCCAACTCTTAAAGGATAACCTAAATTTGGCATAAAATCGAATGAAAAAATAGGCAAATCAACATCGTACTGAGAGAAGTTTTGATGTAGGAAACTGGGTATTTTTATGGTTACAACCATACAAAAAAATGTCCCTCAAGCAAGCTAAGAAGGATAATAAATTATCTCCAAAGTACTATGGTCCTTACATGGTGTTGCAAAAGATTGGTACTATGGCATACAAATTGGAGCTTTGTGCTTCTTCTCGAGTGCATCCAATTTTCCATGTTTCATGCTTAAAGAAGGTTATAGGTGAAAAACTTCAAGTTCAAACAATATTGCTAGAACTTGATGAGGAAGGAAAAATCATATTGGAACCTGAAGTAGTCACAGAAACAAGAACTCGGCAGCTACGAAATCGATCAATTTCAAAGTATACTCAAGTGTTTAGGACAATTTTTTTTTGAAGGAGAGTAGCATTTTAGGTCCCTATATTACTAGTGTAGTCCCTTATTGGTTTTAATATAGCCCCCTTATGGCTATTTTTGTACCCCTGTAACCCCCATATTGTTATTATTGTGCCCTTACATTATTATTGTTAGGTCGGCTAGGATTATATAGTGACCCCATGGACTCCTATATATAGAAAGGAGTTTTTGTCATTTGTAGCATCCAAGAATTTTTCATGTAAGTAATATAAAGGAGGTTTCCCCCTCGAAGTGGCTTATTTCTAAGGAGTTGATCTTTATTTTCTTCTATTTTTGGAGCTTATTTCATAACAACTAGTAAGTAGCAAGGTATAGGGTCAACCTTCTGTTTCTGTATTTCTACTCCAAATTCTTCCATTTTGTTGATATTTTGGTTTATTTGGTTTTTTACATATCATTTCAAGTTCAGTAGGGAGTATTTCCCTTATAGATACATCGAGACTCTCCCAATCTCTTTCACAAGTGAAATTTCCCTATTAGTGCTAGTCTTATTTCTACTAAATTTGTTACAAGGGTCTTCCTTGAATCCCATCTTTTCTAGGTAACCCTTGTTTCTTCATCATACATATGGAGTCTTTTGTTTGAAAATTGAGACAAGGTTTATATTGACACATTTTATTCTATGTTATAGGTGCTTTCAAATAGAATTGTGTTTCTTTCGATGTCCTCTTGGTAAGGGTTTGCAACCAATAGGTAAATTTATTCTTCTCACAAAAAACCTCAGTTCATTTTTCGTTCATCATTTTCTTTTGGGTTAGTTTACAACCTAGGGTTGGGTTGTGAAGACCATGTACTTCCATGTGTTATTGTGTGGTCATGGTTCTGACTCAACTTTAAACACTTAACCATGGCCAAAAATATGTCACACTGTGAGTAATTTTTTAGTAAAATATTGTTTTCTTCTTTGTGTAAAGTTCAATTATTATTTAGGTTTTCCCCTACCCATATTTGTCATTTCAATACCACTTCTTTACTATTTACATTTGGTAAATTATTTACAGAGTTCATATATGTTTCTAGATAGACTATGTCATGTATGAGAGTGGATTATTTCTTAGGAGAGTGAATTATTTATCATGTATAAGTGTATATGCTTGTTACTATGTTTCCTTTTGAAAATATAATTATTTCCACTAGCAAATTCATAACCCATACTTTATTTTTTTTCAGAAGAAAAAAAATAGCTGAATTATATTGATATAAATCAGTACATCATATTATAGGCAGTATAGTCCATACTTTATACTAACATGGTTTTGTGGCTCTTATGCAGGCAGACCAAACCCTTGGTGTAACATATGTGTTTTGGTTCAATTCAGAATTTCTCAAGACCCACGATACATTTCAACTTCTTCCCTTATATTTTGGACACACGTGTGCTCTCTGGTCCATTTTATGGAAATCCTATACATTTTAGGTCACCAATTATGAAACAAGATGCCAAGAGCTAAATTTATAAATTAGGAATTATGAAAATGTCTTATTTTTACCCAAGGGGATTAAATTCAAGAAGGAAATTATGGTCATGTGTTTTGTAGTTAGATAAGAATATGATAAGTTGCTTCAATTCAACTTACATTTGTAATTTTTAATGGAACGGGTCTAGTTTGACGTAATTATTATCACCTATTAATTTGTGGTTGATAATTTATACTTGGTTGAGCTTTATATCTTCAAGGGATAATTCCTTAACTTATATGGACCATATTTGTCTTCTTTGTTTCCCCATTATTATATATATATATATATATATATATATATATATATATATATATATATATATGTTGATTTTTCATTGTTCACATGCATAGTAGAGCTCTCCTATAAGTATTAAGATTTGATGTTATCCATTGTTTTGTTTCCTTTTCTTTTCTCCAGTTTCGTAGAGGTTGGCTACTACCCCTCATGTCTCTGTGCATAAAGGAAACATATTATTTTTGAGAAATTATGGATAAGATGTATTTTAATTTCTTACTAAATCGAATTCGTGCACGCCAATTCTATTCAGGATTTTATTATAAGATTTGCATAATGGATTTTGTTTTTGTAATATTTACTTCCACCAAGGGTATATTTAAAATAAACCAGAGATCATAAGAGCTTAATAATAATATATTATTCCTCGCCTCTGGTTTGTAAATATTGTAGATTTCTCTTCAATCGAAATCATGTGTTTTTTGTTTTATTACTCTTTCTCATTAATTATTTTCATAAATGTAGCATTAAAATAACCATGTTTAAAACATAGATCATTGGTGAACTATATTTCTCATGCCCCTTGGAATTATTACGAAGGACTTTTTCATCTACAGCCTTGTGTAAACTCATTATCAAATTTCTTTTTACTAACCTTTCGTATATCTTTATCTCTTGGCTTTCTAACTTGTAATACAAGTCAACTACATCATAATGTTAACAGAACTCTATCATTTAAGTATTATAGGAAAATTCTCAAAATTAGATTATGAGTACTGGCTAGAATCACAAAAATAAGTCAAGCATGGTTTGAGAAGTCTTCTTATCCCATGCTTCCTTACATAATTAAAACTTTTAAGATAAAAGTCCATCTTATAGTGTTATGTCATCTTGTCTCTGATCAAGACTAAGTTACCTCCTATATAATTATATGATCTGCCTCTATCTAGTTAATCTCAGGTTTAACGTATACCTCTAACCATTTATTTTTTTCCTAACTATTGAACTATCTAAAATATATTAAAATATATGCACTATATATTTGTTCCATTTATAATAAAATATAGATTTATAAGAAAATATTTCTATATTTTATACATGCCAAGCTTCCTTACATGATATGGAAGACCAATATATCTTATAGGGTATTATAACATAGGATTTGGTTTCACATACAACCAAGTGACTGTAGCTTCTCAAATTTTTTATTACATATCTATTCCAAATCAAACCAAATAAAACACATAATTTAATCACCACATATCATTCAACATGAATTTAAAATACTACATATCCATGTTTTTATATATACATATATATACACCATGACCATATATCATGTATAATTCATAAAATAATCACTTAAAACTTTTTCCATAAAACACATAAATGAATCATCTTCAATAAGTATAAAAAATAATTTATCTTACTTGAATAGATCATTTGAGCAAATTAAGGGAGCGAACATGTTCCTCCCAACGACAAGCTCCCGATGACAACACCCACTAAGCTTAACCTTCTCACCCCAGGGAATAACAAACCCTTTTGTATTCCCTTAGTGGTATTTTATAATTTCTTCCTTGTAGAATTCTCCTAACAGTGTCTTGATTTTAGGATGTGCACCATTTTTATTTACCTAGCCTTTTACTTTTTTCCTTTAAAGCATGTCTTTCTCTCCCGGTGTGATTTTGTCAAATTTTTACCCAACTTAGAATTTCTCTCTAGCTAAGTGTTAATTTCCACCTACCATAATATTTCTATCCAATTATCCTTTTCTCTTAATGGAAATTTTCTTCTAGGATTTTTAGGAGAAAAAATGAGGAAGCTCCATTGTGTTGACTTAACCACTTAAGAACTTTCTAGAATAACAAGAAGTCCCTATTACTCATGTGATTTTTCACATACAATTCCCAAACGTAAATTTTATTTATAATATAAAATTTAATTACATAATCATTCAATTCAAATCTTGGCCTCTGTGGCCATTATGTTCAAATAATAATCATAATAGTATAAAAATAGTCATGTCTTTAAAGAGAAAAGCTTAGGGGTATCACATCTCCCCCCTCTCAAAATAAACATCATCCTTGGTGTTCCCCATTTTCCATAACTTTTTAAACAAGGATGGAAATGCTTCGCGCATTTTATCCTCCATTTCCCTAGTAGCCTCCTTAGGGTTGAAGTGCTTCCATTACACTTTAACCTGGGTGATGACTCAATTTTAGGATGAATTTTCCCTTCAATATAATATTTGCAAAGGCTAGCTATTTTCTTGCACAGTCCATATAACCTAGGTGTTAACCTAGCACATGTTAACAATTTCAGAGTACTTTTATTTGGCCTAAATTTAATATAGAGATACTCTCCCACATTGTACTCTTTATGCAGTCACTTCTGATCTGCATAACTCTACTACACATCTTGGGCTAATTTTAAGTCTTATCTTGTGTTCCTAACCAACTATTCCATTTCCTGTAGAAGATCAGGTCCTATATCAATCCATCTTCTAGCTGGTTCCAACTCAAATGAGTGTGGAACTTCTGTCCATACAAGGCTTCAAATGGACTCATTTTAATGGTTGCTTGGTAGCTGTTATTGTAAGAAAAGTATACTAAGTGAAAATAATCCTTTCACTTTGTGGGTTACTCCATTACGTACATACGCAACATATCACCAACTATTTTATTTTTATTTTCTGTTTGACCATGTGTTTGAGGATGGTACGTTGTAATAAATTTTAGGTGTGTACCCATTCTTGCAAACAATGTCTTCTAGAAATTAGAAGCAAACTTGGCATCTAGATCTAATATAATTTTTTTCAACATGGAAAATTTTAGGGGCTAATATTTGTAGATGGGCTAATTTTCCATTATTTTTACAAAAAAGGGATTCACCAATTTCCATATTTTATAAAAAATATTTGCCCAAGTTTTACAATAAAAAAATATTTTACCTTAAAAATCACCAACATTATATGGAGAATATATAATAAATATTTATAAATTTGAATAATTTTACAAATACATCAATAAACATTTATAGTTTTCATATTAGGGACAAGTGAGATTCACCAATGTTTTTAACCTTCAAGATAATTTTCCATCCTTAAAAATTTCCCTAGTTTTCAGTATCCCATGTAACCGAAATATCTCCTTCATGAAAATGTCGAAAATTTGTATTTCTTTATGTTTGGATTGGACAAGTGTAAAGTGAGTCTCATTTCTTTACTGGACCACCACCAACATGATTGATTCATGCTACTTCTTGATTCTAAGTAGCCCACCAATGAAGTTTAAAGAAATAACTTCCCACTTCCATTTTAGAATGGGTAAATGATGTAGTAGTGGAGCAAGGTGTTGGTGCTCCAATTTAACTTGTTGGCACTCTAAATACCTTGTCGAGTACTTAACCACTTCCCCTTTCATTTTGGACAATAAAACTATTTTCCTAAAGTTGTAATTATTTTATAATACCCAATATGAGCTAAAAATTAGTTGTTTCAACGTAAGCTCATTTGGAACATATATTCTATTTTTTAAAGTTAGCATCCCATCCTTATTTTCTACATAACATGATTTTTCTGAACTGTTTAATTTTTGTTGAAAATGTCCATAAACTTCATCTATTAAGTTTGTTAATTTGATTTATTCTGCAGAGTATGTTTTTTCACTGCTGGAAACAATTTCAACAATATGATTTGCATTCTTGCTCAATGAATTTTCTACCTTATTCTCCTTCCCCTATATATGTTTAATATGAAACTCATATTCACTCAAGAAAGCCATCAATCTTGCTTGTGTGGCATTCAAATCTAGTTGGATGAAAAGGTACTTCAAACTAATATGATCAGTAACAAGAGTAAAAATTTCCCCTAACAGACAATACTACCACATCTTTAGTGCATGTATGACTGCAACTAATTCAATATCATAAATAACATAGTTTTTGTAATGGTATTTTAACATTCTTGATTCATATGAAATTACATGATTTTCTTGTATCAATACTCCACCCAGCCCTTCAAGGCATGCATCTATGAAAAAAGATAAATATTTACTAAGATCAACAATTTTCAATATTGGAGATACTGTTAATAAAATTTTCACCCTATTAAATCTCTCTTGACACTTTTGTGTCCAATTAAACTTCACTCCTTTTTTCAGCAGTGAATAGATTGGGTAAACTTGTTTTGAGAATCCTTCAATAAGTCTCTGGTAATACCTAATGATACCCATGAAGGACCTAATGTCTGCCACATACTTAGATATTGTCCAATTTAATATGGCCTTGACCTTTTTAAGGTCAATTGAAATCCCTTCCTCGGAGATCAAATGTCCCAAGCGCTAGATTTTTTATTGTAAAATTCACGTTTGCCTAATTTTGCATATAACTAGTGTTCCCTAAGGGTTTTTAGGACTATCCTCAACTGCTCTTCATCTTCATCTTGAGCTTTTGAATATATCAAACTATCATAAATGAAATTTAACACGAACTTGTCTTACTACTGGTTGAATACACCATTCACCAGACACATAAAGGTAGCTTGAGAATTTGTAAGAACAAATGGAAGTACAATAAATTCATGCTTCCCATGTCGATTTCTGAAGGAAGGTGTGGGTATGTATTCCTCTCTCATTATTACTTGATGGTAATAAGACGAAAGGTATATTTCTGAAAAAAATGTTTCCCCTCTAATTTGGTCAAACAAATAATCTATATAGGTTAAAGGATATTTATTTTTAATAATTATATTATTTAATTATGTTTAGTCTATGCACATCCTAAGGGTTCAGTATTTATTTATTACAAACATCACGGGTGCTCCCTATGGGGAAACACTTGGTATGATATATCCCTTGTCTAGAAACTCTTGCAACTGCATTTTTAACTCCATGACTTCTGGCACGCTCATTTTGTAGGGTGCTTTGGACATAAGTGTGGCTGTCGACATTAATTCAATTGTGAAATATATGTCTCTTTTGGGGGGTCATCCTAGAATCTCATCTAGAAACATGTATTTAAATTATTTGATGACTTAAAGGTCATCTGTAGTTATATTTTATATTTTATATGTAAATTCTTCTATCTGTATAGAAAATTGTTTTCATCCTTTTCGAGCACATATTTCCTACAAAGCTTGGATTAATCCATTATTATATACACATTTTATAAGAAAATAAATATCCCCATTACCCCGACACTTTAATAGCTCCTGTTTTGGCATTATGACAAATGTGTTTTCCTTAATGGCAACCTATCTGATGAGTTGTGCTTGATGACAACTTACTTGATGAAGATGACAACATGAATGATAACAGGATGAGTCTACAAGCTAGTACACATGTGACAGAGAGTTTGGACAAATGCATAGAAATTCAAAGACATAGGAATAATGAAGGTGGTGTTTTGAGAAATACATGCGGTTTTTGGGAAGAAAAGTCACGTACATACGTGGGTATCGAGAATATACAGTGCATACAGTTTTCACACGACGATATACTAAATACCAGGGGTCTTTTCCATGGTATTCACCCACAATATTGAGTGTGGAAATGAATATTACATCCCATCAAGGAATACCATTGGAATTAGTATGGTTTTGACCCATGGTATTTACTAAGGCCTAAGATATATAAGGAGATGGAGATCAAACTATTCATTGTGCATGTTATGGGTTATTGATGAACTGTTTGATCTTAAATAAGTGTGCGCACTAGAATATGATGATGGACCAAATCTAGTAGATCTGAAATGACTATACATTGATCATTTTCTCATGGGTTGGTTTGGTTTGTAATGATACTTTTTGACTCATGTTTCTACTATGTATGCCGAGATATGGATTCATCTGAAGTTCAATTGTGCAGCAAAGGTATGCATTAATAATTGTATATCTATATGTAGGTTTGTCTTAGGAATATCATGTGCATACATGGGTCCCACTTTGGTAAGTCGTGTATTGTTTCTGCAGAATGGAGAGATATGTAAGCAGGTATGATTCCTGAAAGACATATATACATGCAAAAGTGCTTTGTGGGAAGTGCATATATATGCTAGGTTTTCGTTGAATATGATATTTTATTTGTCTAATTAGTTTTGTTGTGTTTTTTGTTGTCTTTCAATGAAGTCTTATATGGTGATCTGGGTTTAACAGTGATGATTGGATTTTGTGGATTGATATGTTGAATAGTAATAATGCTTCTATATGTATATGTGATGGTTCTGTGATTATTTTATAATGATTCAATGGTATTGTATCCAACTCAGAGATTATTTCAGAATTACAGTGATTCAATTTCAGGGTTAAGTGATTTAAGACTTGTACGCACATATATTTAAGGCAAATCACATGTATACATAGGTATTTTTCATAACAATAGAATATACATTTTGGCATATTGTTGTTGACAGTCTGTAATTGCATAAATTGATTTTAGTGATGGATAATAGTGTATGGATTGGTATTTGATAGTGCATTGACATAATTTGTTCTAATTTAGTTTGATTAGTTGCAATGGTTATGTTCACTCTCCAAAATTTCCCTACGGTTGTTGTCTTGTGTTAAAATAAATATCATAGGTAACTATCAACCACTTTTGAAGATTAGGATCTAGGATTCCTAATGCTCAAATAGGGCTCTCTCTTAATGATTTAACTTTGTTGTTTTAATTGATTTTAGGCTAGTTATGTAATATTTATTTGGTTTGATTTTGATTTGTTGGTGGAATTAAGGATTTAGATGGATAGGTGCCTGTCTATTTTCCATTGGGCTATGGAGTTAATATATGAAGAAAACAAAACAGAAAAAAATGATAAAAGTAGTGTTACAGGGCAGGGTAGCTGAGCAAAATCAGACCTAAAAGGCTGAACGGTGAAGTGATTTTCAATCGGGATCAAGGATCAGTTAAGGATTCCTTAAACCAGATAATGAGAGAATGTGAAAGAGGTCAATTGGGATTAGAGGGCAATTAAGGATCCTCTAAACCAAATATCAAAAGAAAACATAAAAATGGATAACAGTTCAAAACAGAGTGTACTTAAACAAATTCTGCAATAAAATTCCAGTTATACCATTCAAATTTATAAAACATGCAAGTTTATGGAATACTTAAGAAAATAACATGAACAATTGAAATATACTTCACTGAAGTAGCTCAACACATGAATCCTGTAAAAAAATGCCTTTATTATTGTCCTGTCTATCAACTTGGAAAAGTTACAATAAACTCTCTAGTAGTAGATCAATTCAACTATAGAAATGGTCAAGAATCCACACTCAATACTTCTAATTGATGAAGTATTTATACAAAACTTAATACAAAATTCCTATAAACTAACCAGGATTTATTCAAGGGAAATAAAATATATTCATGGAAGAAGATAAAGACACCTATTTAAATAAATTCAAGCTGTCCCTGTTTATTTGATTTATTGTTGGCTTCGTTGATATTTATTTCTTTCATGCTGGCTAGCTTTCACGTTGGCTTGTATTTCACGCTTCTTGTCATCTGAATTTTCTTTTAACTCTATCTTTCATATGTATTCATCTTTAATCTGTCTTTTCTTTATCATGTTTTTACTTTTACCTGTCACAACAAATCACACCATTTTTTCCAGGCTTCTTCATCTCGAAGTTTTATTTTTACCATCCTCCTGTAAATCTCATCAACCTCAATATACTTGGTCAATGTTGGCTTGTTTACAAAAAGATGATTTACCTCATGTTGGAGGTAAAAGAGATTCTAAAAATTCTAAAGGAGCACTTTGCCTGTAGGAACTCCTTTCATTACTGAAATGTTGGAAGTATCTTTAGCTACTTCCCTGATATTGTTTTCATAGTATTCATGGTCCATTAGTCTATCATTGATTACTAATAGATTAGGCAGACCTTTCTACCTCAAAAAATCAAAATTTTTCATGAATTTGTTTACTTCCAATTCCATTGTTTGGCATTTGTCTTCAAGTTGTATCATCATATTTATCTTTGAAATAAATTTTCTCACCTATAAGATATTCTCTGTTCTATCTGTTATCCCAAGTTCTTCTAATTCCTACTTGGTTTTAGAGTTTAGGAACTTAATAATCTCAGTGGCTTCCTCTAGTTTCTTTCCAAGCTCTTCCTTGAATTTATGAATTGCAATACCTGCATCCATTATCAAATCTTTCTGCTCAAATATAACTTGGAAAGAAGGCCAAATATCATTAACAGAGTTAATGATATTGAACCATAGTTGTTTCTTTGCTTGGTCTAGAGCCTCTTTCAAATTCAATTCCTTTTCTAACTTATGAATTTTGTCATTCAATCTGTTGGATTTCTGTGTTTCATATTTATACATTACCCAAGACAATTTATTTTCATCTTCTAGACTTTTTACTTGTTCTTTAATCCTATTTATCTTAGTATTTTGTATTGAAATATCCTGCATTGCTTTAATCAATTTACTTGCCTCAACACTGGGATGGGTTGATACTGTTGTTGATGTAGTAATTGGAACTTATGTTGTCACTAGAACTATTATAGTAGTTTGTACTACTGTAGGTAATGAAACTGATGTTGAAGCTATAGGAATGGCTGTAACAGAAACTACTTCCATGCTGACCTACTTTTCCTGCACTAATTTGTCCATTTCAGTTTCAATCTCTTTCAGTTGAGATCTCCACTGAATGATGAGATTTATCATTTCATCTTTCTAATTTTCATTTTCCAAAACTTCTTTAGTTTGTGGATGCCCTATTGTAGGTAACTTCAGTTGTTTCTTCAATGCATCTATGTCTGCATTCTTCTTCTTGATAATCTTTTCTTCTTCTTTGATATTCTTTGGATCATATCCAACCTCCATGATCAATTATTCAAGTGATTTTATTTTGTTATCCTTTTCTTGTGAAGAAGATTTCTATAGCTTTAACTGTGCTCTGATATTTTCTAGAGAATTCTGAAGTTTTTGTACACTTAAAGCCTTATTTTTCATAGTGGAATCGATCATTTCTCCAACTTGTTTATGAAACTCAATCTAATCTATTGGATGTACATCTTTAGCAAGAACTTCAAAGGTTGTTTTATTGTAATCTGCTGATGATTTTGGAGTCTGCACTGTTGGTTGTAAATATGTCATTTTCATCTTTTTAGTCTTGTAATCAAAAGCTAAAAGTAACCAGTTTTGGTCACTGGGAGTTTGCTTCTAGTACTGGGCATAAGTTACAACTTTCGATGCTTCATTCTTAAATTTAATTTCTTTGTACTTCTCCATTATATATTTCTCTTTATCCATTGTTTTGCTTGATAATGAAACCTCTGCACTATGTTGTTTTTGAATGATTTGTGCACTAGAGGTTGATGGTAGTTGTGTTTCTTCTGAAAATGTTGGAGGTGCATCATCTCTAACCACTATATTTGTATCAATGACTTTAACTGTATCAACTATATCAACTCTCTCTATCACTAGATTCAGTTTTTCCTTTTTCCTGTACATTAGCTTGAATTTGGTATCAAAAGTAGTCTCTGTAGAATAAGAGCCTTCCTCTCTTGTCCTCTTTGAATTTATGTCCCGTGGGGCTAGAGTAAGCAGGATGGAACTAGTATCACCTTGCTTCTCCACCTCTTGTAAAGTATTTTACAACCACTCTGACTAGTTGGAATACTTTTCAATGTCAGGATTTGACTCATGAACAAAAGGGGTCAATTTGAATTTGACTCTTAAATTACTTATGACTCCCAAACAATCATACTTCCATTTGAAATTGCTACTGAATTTGAAATCTTTTAAATACTATTCTGCTTGTTGACCATCATTACTATTATTGCAAATAAAATGCCCTAAGTGATTCTTGATCTTAAATTGAGTTTTCTTCTTTGTTGAAAGGAAATTAACTTCATCTGATTTTAGGATTTTTCTCATGTATTCTAATTCAAATAACCTCATTGGGAGGTATTTGGGAAGCTTGTATGGAGTAATTTGGCTTCCATACACCCTACTTTCTATATGATTCTGGTATTAATATCAGTCTCATGTTCTAATTTGATATGACAATTGGAACACTTTCTTTATCACTTTGATGACTCTAGGTTGTATACTACTGGTTAGCATAATGATAATTGGATAAAAAAAATTAATTAATGAAGTCTTAATAGTTGAATTATGTGGAATCATTTCTGATTAAGGATGTCTAGAAGACTATAGATTAGGGGTTACCCTCTGTGTCCAGTTTTTGGAGGCTAACTGCAAACTTTTTTTATTGGAAATATAAGAATAAATGAAACAAAATTGATGAGTATTTAAATACTCCTTCCACTGGTAATTTGACCAGTTTCTCAAGGATTGCATCTAATAGATATTGAGCAAAATTGAATGTTGAAGCAGGAGGCTGACCTAGGTAGAATATGGACAGAAAACCTAGGACAGATGCATCTACATAGTCATGAGTAAAATATCCTAAAATGCATGAAAACATTGTGACAATCTGTCTGGTTCTCTCTGAAAAAATGGAAGCTGAGTATGGAGGGTTATTTTTAGGGATTTCTACTGATGGAGGAAGGAAAATTTTGAATATTTGGAACCTCTTAGGAAATTCCAGCTTCATATATAGTTCAATGAAGATTTCAATAGATAATGGGGCTTCATCAGGCTTGGTTGGATCTGTAACATTTGATTTATGGATTCTGTAGCTATTATGAATAAAATCTCTTGGCTTGGGTTTACTAGAGCTCTTTCATTAGGCAAATAATTAATCTGGTAGAGTCTGATGATTTCTGGAAATTGAAAGGTCTGTGGGAAGATATACCTGGGTAGATTTGAGTCCCAGAGGTGGATATCATCAGCTTGGTCTATGAATTTATCATGGCTCCAACAGTGGAGCTCTAGAAGGTTGAAATCAGTGACTGTATCACTGATTTTGAAGTCCTTATAATTATGAGGTGTGTGGTCAACATAAACCATAGGTGGTTGCAGAGGGTTTACTGATAAAATTCTTCGGCAGGCCATTAATTCGCTTATTTTATCAATTTATTACTTTCTTTTCTTAATTAATGGCTTTTGGTACTTAAGATTACCTGGAGAAGGTTGAATTTGGTATTTGGAAGCATTTTTGGCCACAGCAGGCTTTAATTCCTATCTGCAAAGCTTTAAACTTGGTCGACAAAGGTTCTGGTAACAATAGGCTTGAAAATGGATTGGTAAAGGCTTCTTTTTCGCAATTCTCAACAAAAATGGTGAAAAAATGTTTTAGGCCTAGCTTTATTGCTTTTAACCAGAGGTATTTAATAATATGGCATGGGTTTGATTAATTTTGAATCACAATGGTTTCATCGCAAAGCGTGGGGACGGGTTGGCAGTTATCACATCGCAGAAAGTGGTTAAGTTGTTTTAGGATGGAGGAGGCGATAGAATATGGGACTGCCATGTGGCGAATGGGTGGGGGTGCGAAACCACCCATTTCGCACCCCCCCCTCCCCTTGGCATTAAACTTTGGACTATATGGGGTATGAAATCTTCTATTGGTCATTAGATCTAATCGGATGAATCAGGGGGATGAAGGAGTTGGGGTTTTTTGACAGGTGGGACCAAGGGTATAATTTCATGCGAATGGGTTTTAATATAAGTGGGTCGGGGTTATATAAAGTGGGGAGTATAATGCAATGAAAGTGGGGAAAAATAAAACTATAGGCTATAATATAATAAGGGGTTTAGGGAAATATATATGCAGGATGTTAAAAATACATTAGGAATAAGTGTTAAAGGGATATCGGGGAGGGTTTTTGCACTGGGGCCTGATATAATTTAAACATTTAAAACTTTTAGATAAGTGGGTTTTTTATGTTTTAAATGGAAAATGGATTTAGTAAAAGGGGAAGTTGATTCTCAAAGGGAGATGGGTTTTTAACTAGGAAAAGGGGTTTTTGGGAAGGGAAAAGGAGGTTTTTAGGAAGGGGAAAGGGATTTTTTTACAAGGGAAAATGACTTCCAAGAGTAGAAATAGGATTTTACCAAAGGGAAGGGGATTTATGAGGGTATTAATGATATGAGATGAACCAATTATTGCTTTCCATTACTTTTGAAATTAATCTACCTACCCTTTATTTACCCTAACATTTTTTACTTCTTTTATTCGGTGCATTTGAGTTTGGTGACCCTTTTATTTTCTTTTGATAAGAAAACTAACCTATTTCTAACCTTATAACTTCCAATGGCTCAGATTAAACTGACGATATCATTTTTATTCTCAACCTAACTACTGATCTGGCAAGATTAAATGGTTTGGACAGATCTTTATTCACTAACTATCATGACATGAAATTTAAAAGCATGAATGAATCAAGGTTAAACTATATGATCATCATGAATTGTGGCATTTTTGACAAGCTACACACAATTTTATTTGCATAAAGTAAACTAAGAGTAGTGGCATTTGAATGTGCAATGCTTTCAGGATCTATTTTTATCTATTTTTATGGGGTTCATATTTATATTCTTTTTTGACCTTATTTTATTTTGGTCCTTTTATTTTTCTTTTAGGACTTACCCTCTTTTCATTTTTTAATATGGGAAAACATTTTCAGAAAGAAAAAGGTATGTACAATATTACAAGACTAAACATAGCCAATTCAAAATTATGATACCTATTATTGTAGGACCCTAACAGTGGCTTCACATGGGGATGGCATTTCCTAGTGAAATGTCAAGAACTTTCTGATCAGTGGTCTTGTAACTTTGACTTTGCTTGCCTTGGAAATGCTTTATGTGATCTCCTTTATTCAAAAATATGATTTTATACCTTTTAAAGCTTAGGACCTTCTCTTTGGGCTTCAACTTTAGAAGACAAACATCTAATGCAATTTAAACTTTTGCTATGGTATTTTACAATGAGCAAAGTAAGAAAATTAAAATGAACTACTAGTTAATCAGGAGAAAAGTAGTGCTTCAACATTCTACCATTCACTGGTCCACCTGGTAGATCTGTTCCATCTAACTCCTTCAAGAAAAATGCATTGTTACCTCTGTAACCATAAATTATGTATGGGCTTCTCCAAAGAAAATCAAATTTCCCATGTTTCCCTTTGTCTTATCTTCTAGAATCCCATTTGAGTACTTTATCACCTATGAAAAAATCATCTTCTTTAGTTTTCTTATCAAAAATATTTTTGATTTTGTCTTGGATTACTTGAGATTTGATATAAACTTCTTCCCTGGTTTGCTGCAAATGAATTGTCTGATTTATCCTCCTTTGGATTTCATTTGGTTCTACTTGCAACTCTTGGATCATTTTCATCACTAGTACTCCTAAAGAATAAGTAAAAACATCATCCATCCCATATACCAATTGATAGGTAGATGTACCAATAGATTTTTTGGTAGTTAGTATGTATGCCCGTAAGGCATTAACCAACCTTTTATTCCAGGTTTTCTTGTTATCTTCTAACAAATTTTTGATGATACAAGCTAGGATTTTGTTTGAGGATTCTGCTAGTCCATTACCTTGAGGGTAATAGGCAGTGGAATGACCAAGGTTGATATGGTATTTGTTACAAAATTCTATCATTTTCTTGGATTTGAAGGCAACAACATTATCAATAATGAGCTTTTGTGGGCATCCAAATCTAGAAAGGATGTTGTTTTCAAGGAATGAGATAATGACAAAGTCTGTGACTTGTCTAGAAGGGATGGCTTCTATCCACTTGGTAAAGTAATTAGTGGTTGTCAAAATCCATTTATGCTGGGCAGAGGAGGGTGGGTGAATTTCACTAATGAATTTTAAACCCCATTGTTGAAATGGAATTTTTGTTGAGATACGTTTGAGGGGTAATGGTAAAATTTTCTTCTTCCCTTTAAATATCTCGCATTTGTGGCAGGAGGTTACATACTTTCTAACATCTGCAAAAAGAGTGGGATAGTAAAAACCCACACTTAAAATTTTATCAGCAATTGTTTTCCAACAAACATGTCCTCCACAGTCTCTTGCATGAAATTCCTACATGATTTTGTCAGCTTAATCTTTCAATAAATAGTTTAATAGAATGCCACCATGATCCTTCCAAAATAAAACATTATCTAGAATACAAAATTTCATTGATTTTAATTTTGAGAATCCGCTTTTAGTTCTAGATAAACCATGAAGAGCTTGTAAGTTGAGTAAAAGAAATATAATGTCTACATACCAAGGTGAATCTAAAAAAGCTTCACTAATCTGTGGAGTCGCCATCTCTTCCTGATCATCTAGTTGAGAAATGAAATTTATGTCTAAGGCCTGACAATTCGATTCAACCATGATTTTGGCTAAACCTTGACCTTTGATCAATTTTGTAGGCTTGATTTCAATGTCATATTCTAGTATAGTGGAAATCCATTTTCCTCTCTTTCCATCAGGCCCATTCTACGTGAGAATGTCCTTTACAACCGAATTTGGAACATATGCAATTATGTGGGAGTATAGAATGTACACTCTGAAATATTTTATAGCTTTCACTAAAGAAAGTGCTTGTTTTTCCATAATATTGTACTTTAGTGGTTCATCTCTTAAGTTTTTACTGAAAAAAGAAATGGGTTGTTCATAACCTTCATCATTCTTTTGCAACAAGACTGCTGCAATGGTGTGTTCTCAAGCAAAAGAAAAAATTATAAAATATTTTTTGAAATTAGGACTTATGAGGATAGGTGTTTTAGTAAGTGCTTCTTTGATTTCTTCAAAAGATTGTTTAGCCTCTACTGTCAATTTTAGTGCTAAATCCCTTTTTAACATGTTATTCAATTCTCTAATTAGTTTTGTTAAATTAGAAATGAATCTTCTAATGAAATTTATTTTACCTAAGAAATCATGTAATTCTTTGATGTTTCTAGGATGATTTATGTTTAAGATTTCTTCAATCCTAGCTAGATCAATTCTAATTACCTATTTTGAAATTATGTGTCCCAGATTTTACCTTCTTCTAAAATAAAGACTGTCTTTTTAGGATTAAAGGAAATTCCAAATTTTCTACATTTAATAAAAACTCTTCTCAAATGATCCAGATGTTCATTATATGTTTTGGAAAATACTGTGATATCATCTAGATAAATGACTAGGAAGTCATGGATTTCCTTGGCAAAAGCTATCTCCATAGCTCTTTGGAATGTAGCTCCAGCATTCATCAATCCAAAGGGAATTTTCAAATACATGAAAGTTCCACATGGAGTGGTAAATGCAATTTTTGCTTGATCTTTAGGTTGGACTAGAATTTGGTTGTATCCAGAGAATCCATCAAGTAATGAAATTATGGATGAGCCTACTACCCTCTGTAGAATATGGTCCATTTTGGGTAGAGGATAGTTATCTTTTAATGACACTTTGTTTAATTTTTTGAAATCAATACAAAGTTTGATTTCTCCTGTTTTCTTTCTAGTGGGAACTAAATTTGAGACCCAATCATAATATCTAATAGGTGCTATTATTTGTGCTTCATACATCCTTTTAACCTATGTTTCTATCAATGGCATAATGACAGGGTTAATTCTCCTAAGCTTTTGTTTAAAGCGCTTCTAATTTTCTTTGATGGGTATTTTATGTTGGATAATGCTGGTGTCATAAGACTTGAGGTCTTCATAACTCTAGGCAAAGACATCTTGAAATTCTCTAAACAAACTAATGTATTTTAACTTTTCTTCTGGAGGTAATGCTTTAGATAATTTGATAAGCTTGGGTTTTTCTTCTGTGCCTATGTTAAATTCTTCTATGTCTGATCTTAAGGGTTCCATTTTTTGTTTTCTAGCAACATCATTTTAGTAAAAAAGATCTTCTAATGGGGCTAATCCCTTAGGAAAAAAGTTGTCTTTAAGTTTTAAAATCTGTGATTCATCATTGGTTAATTCCTCTATTTCTACTGTTTCTAATTTGTCTATTTCTACTCTAATGAATTTAGTTGGTTTTGTTTTATCTATATCATTTTCATCTAACCGATTATTCATGGTATAATATTCTGTATAATCAGTGTATATATTACATTTATGAAATTCTCCTTTACAATTCACAAAATCATAAATTTGTGAGTCTTGTGAAAAGATTTGCCAATACTTCAAATTATCAGGTATTGTTCGCCTATGTCTTACCTCTGCAGTGTACTGATGATTTGACTGAAAAGGTAATCTGCATGTGCTGGAAAAAGTGGCCAAACATGAGCTTGCATATTTTTCTTTCTTGGAATAATAGCAAAGTCAGTTTTAAGAAAACAATTTATCAAGTCTATAATGGTTTCTCTATATCGACTAAGTCTAGGATTATTCACAATATACTCTCCCTTGATTTGTTTTATGATAAGTTCTGAATCTCCCATGATAGAAACTCTTTTGGCACCAAGTTTTCTTACAATTTGCAATCCTAACACTAATGCTTCATACTCTACCATGTTATTAGTGCATTGGAAATCCAATCTAAAAGCATGTCCTTCAGAATGATCATTTTCTAAGTTATAAATCCATACTCCACCTCCTGCTCTTAATTTTTTATAGAGCCATCAAAATATAAATGCCACATAGACTCATGAGTTATATTGACATTGTCAATTTCTTTATGTTTCTCTTCTACAACTGTGATTTTGTCTTTGCCAATGTCTGAATTACAAAGGATAAAAGACTCCATATCAAAATGCGTGGAATAGATAGGGAAATTCTATGGTTTTTCTGCACTACTGACAATAAATTTTATCAAAGTTTCTCTGTAAAGCTTTTTTAGCTGACCAAAAATAGAAATTGTAGCATATGAGATGTCTAACTGTAGTGATCCCTGTAATTTTTCTCCCCATGAGCGAGATAATAACATTCCATAATTTGGAGGGATATCAACAACTACAACATACATGACAATACTCTTAGCTGGGTATTGGACTAGAGTTACACAGAGGTCTTTTATTAGGCCAAGGCATTTAACTTGACTAGAATCAAAGGAAAATAGGTCTTTGTATGGTCTAGTGATATCTAAGTTCATTTTTTCCATGACAACTTTTGGCATTAAGTTATGAGATGCTCCTAAAGTTAACATAGCATTGTGTAAGATCTTATCATGAACGTTTAAGCTAATTTAGAATGGAGGGACACCCCCTTCTTGATCTTTACCATTAAATTCAGGGCCAAATATTAATTCTGGTTGGTCATCATTGAGGTTAACAGTATCTTTGCCTTCTCCTATGTTTAGTGTTTCAGTGATTTGGGCCTTATATGCATCATTTTTCACAAGCTTTGTTAAAGGAACTGGTATTTTCAATTTGGATATCTCCATTTTGATATTGAATGGTATTTGAGTTTTTCCTAACTGAATTATTTCCTCTTTATGAATTGTAGTTTGTGTATTTTTGTCTTTTTTATCAACAGTTGGTAATTCAGCTTGTGTTTCCACTGTTTTACCTTCAATTTTCTTATCAGGAACAATTTGAGTAGCAATTGAAGTTTTAGCAGCAGTTGATGTTTGAGTATCAGTAGATGTTATGTCTATAATCTTTGGACTGACTACAATATTTGGATTGGAAGTATTTTGAGTTTCTCTAGGGAGAATTTGCAAAGTTTTGGTTACAGGAGCTTCTACTGTTTTCTTAGTCTGAGTTTGACTTTTTTTTCTTAGTAGGGGCTTCTTTGTTCTTCTTACTTCTAAGGCTATATTGCTTATGAACTTCATAGATAACAGATTCAATGCCTTGTTTATAGTCAAAGGACTCTCCAGATTAACTGTAATTGTTGTACCATGTATAATTATTGTTCTTCTTGGGTAAGAAAAATAGTATTTCCATCATTTATTTCCATTGTGTTTATCTAGGTGTCCTAGACTTCTTCATTTTGTTGAGAAATTTCAACATAATTTTCTTGGAAAGGTGGTCTAATCATTTGATCAGGTGCAACTTCTCTAGATTTACCAGTATTGGGATTTTTCCTAAAGTTGGGGTTTCTGATTTGAGGACCTTGTTGATTTTTCCACGAAGGCTCTCTTTCCATGTTTTCTAATCTATCCATTAATATTTCCATACTCTTAGCTAAAATATCTATCTTAATATTTTATGTGGATGATTCATCCTTAATGGTAAATTTTCCTTCATTCCTCATTCTAGCTCTTTTAGCTAATAAGTTGGCTTCTACACTAACCGCATTAATTTGCATCTGATCTAATGTTTCAAGGTTTCTTTCTCTTAATTGGTAAGACATTTCAGTGTCAAAACCATCTGGAAATTTGATTAGGGCTAGATCTGGTGGATATTTGATGTTTGCTGGAATTGCATTGTAAATACTATTAAACCTAGTATAGTAATCCTTGTTAAACACATGCATGGTGAATGGATAACACACACATAGAAAGATAGGATAAGTGTGAGTTCTCTTATTATTCACCATAGATGTACATTTATAATACATTGGTGTGACCCTTGGATTCCACATTCCAAGGTCACTTGGACTCCTTCTGTGATTCTTCAGCTTTCACACCTACCCATAGAGGATTAGGTGTCCAACATTCCCTCCCCTTAATCTGAAGGGGTATGTGTGAGTCCAAGAAGAGATTTGTAATAAAAATCTGCAAATTATGCATGGCAGCACTTAAGCTGAATCAACTCTCTAAAATGTTGGCATAAAGAGGTGGTTTAAGGATGACCACCAACACTGGAAGGCTTAGTGCGGTTCCCATAACTCTTCCAAATCTGGCAAGAAGCTGAGGGCTTCTGCTAGAGAAAGTGTCCCTCATATTTGAAGAGGGATACCTTCAACCTAGAAGAAGGGAGGTTTACAACCTGTGATGGTTTAAGGATGACCACCAACACTGGAATGCTTAATACATTTTCTGAAGCTCTACCAAAGCTGGCAAGAAGCCGAAGTCTTCTGCCAGAGGAAGTGTCTCGAATTCTTTGAAGAGGAATAATATAAACCTCACATGGATGGCTTAAGATTGTCCACCAACCAAAGGAATGCTCATGGGCATCCGTATCTCTAGCTACAAATCTTAATGTGGAATGACAAGTTGTGGCTCAGGCTCTCTTGAACTGTTGTGTCTCTGGCTACAACTTTGAATCTGGAATGAGAGATTGTGGCTCAAGCTCGCATGATGTGGCTTCGAAGCTTGTAAATGACCACCATTTCCCCCCCAGTTAGGTACAAGGTGAGACGATGGAAAAAACTCAACTGCAAGATTGTTCAATATTCTAGAACAAGTTCTGACAGGTGACTTAAACATATTATTGGCTATTGATGCCCATTTCCAAGAAGTGATCCATCCAAGATGAATCTTTGTTCTTGCAGGAGGCTTGTTTCTGAAGCATCTATTTGAAGAGTGGGTGTGCCGACCATAGTGCTTGCATGCGTGAATATCAAAACAATGATCTTTCATATGGCCAACTCAGTTGCAGTGTTGGCATTTTAAAATATGTTGTTGTTGTTGTGGAAGAGGAGGAGAATCTGGAACGGCTGAATGTGAACTGTCATGAATAAATCTAGCACTCTGAAATTGAATGGGCTTGGAGTAGTTCGAAATATGGAAGGACAGCTCCTTTTAATATCCAAGAAAAATTTTGTGCTTGTTGTGGACAAGCTCTTCCCAAGGTCTGATGATGAGCTTGGGAAACGAAGTGTGAACATCCACATCTATATACAAATCTGCTTTTGAACTAGGCACTGAATGTGAATCAACTGCAACATTATTGACTTGCTCCTTATAGGAGTCTATTTCAATTTTCTGAATAGAAACAAGTTTATAATGATGACTCCCCTATTGTAATTCTTCTTTTTGAAACTGAGACTCAAGCTGCAAAAAATCTACCTTTTCCTATGAATTTTGCAGAGATTTTTTGATATCCAAAAGATTTTCATTGTTGATGTTTACCATCCCATCCCCAGTGGAGAGTATTAGATGATTTATTAATTATAATAACTCATTAATTCTCTTACAAGTCATGATGTAAGGAGGATTTCACAAACAAGACTAACAATAAACTCACAACCAGCAATTCAAATTCCACCCTCTTCCACCAATAAAAGCTATGTTTTTCTTCGTTGCTTCTAAGATTTCTTCACTTAAATGTGAGAAAAAAGGTGCATCAACATCAAGATCCTCTACCTCAACATTACTCTATAAAGGAAATTCAATAAAACTATAAATAATTCAATTGTCTTGACAGACCACCAACCCTGTCTAAAATGAATTTTGCATACTCCTCGTTGTCCCCCTCATCATCTCTGCATAATAATCAGAGCAATAGCAAAAACAATAGCTCAGTTGATTCCTATACCTCTTCTGCCCTCGTGACTCGATCTAGAGACCTCAATCTCCCTGCTTTTTTTCTCCCTGACCTTGGAGTTTCCACTGAGTGGCAGGTTTTAAATTGTGGAAACCCCCGGTCTGAGCACCGATGGAGTCTTTATGAGAAAAATGGTAGCATAAAATTTGAGGGCACCAAGGCATGAACTACCCTAAGCGATTATGATTCTTCTTCTTCTACGGTTTTAGACGATGAAACGCAGGCTCTTCCTCTTCCTCCTCCTGCTGCTGCTGCTAAGAAGCATTTTCTTCTAGACCTGAATCTTCCACCGCTGCTCCACGATGACGAGGAGCCTCAGCAGATTGGTTCTTGGCCGAAATTTTATTTTAATGTCTTTCATCTCAATTTTTTTCAGCTTTCAACCATTTCAGCTGGTGCAGCCTTGGCGGCCAAATGCCTTTATTAACTTGTTGATACTGCAATGTAAAGTTCCTCCAATAAAATGAGGGTTTGCATGGTTTCTTTTCTTCATTCACCAATCTACAACCACGGAAACATAGTACATCATATTCAATGCATATATATGCCCATCATATCAATTTTAGGCAACATTCATTTCTTCACCTCATTTAGTAATTCGGACCAGTGTTCACCATGACAACGATTTCCACCAGCACATTCAATGAAGAGTCCTCTAGTATTCCACCAAATCCAACACACTTCACTCAATATATTTCATGGTATTGCGTTCAACGACCATAACCAATCCGTGGAGGAGCAATACACCAACGCACAATTGCACAGTCCATCCTTCAATTCATTTCAGCGCCCAGAGAAGCATACACACACACTAAACAGCTCAATGCAGAAAGTAGAGAACACTCTCTCAATGGCGGGGAACAATGAAGGTAAATAGGAGGTGTAGGAGCACAAGGAAGCTAAAAAGAGGGGTTTGGCTCATAACCAGAATTAATAATTTTTCGCATCATACAGAACCTATGCCATGGGAGGAAAGGAATCCCAAGGGACAACTACTATGTGCGTAGAGGAAAATAGGAGTCACTGGAAAAAATTTGCTAAAAAATAGGGGCTGGAAAAATATGAAAATGCCAGGGCATGATAGTAGAGAAAAACCACAAAAACAAGTAGCTCATTCACATGAATAGACAGTAGATATTTGGCTCTAATATCATGTTAAACACATGAATGGTAAATGGAGAACACACACATAGAAAGATAGGATAAGCGTGATTTATCTTATTATTCACCATAGATGTACATTTATAATACATTGGTGTGACCCTTGGATTCCACATTCCAAGGTCACTTAGACTCCTTTTGTGACTGTTCAGCTTCTACATCTACCCATAGAGGATTAGGTGTCCAACAATCCTGAACAGATTCATTAGGAGATCTCTTAATGTTTTCATATTCAGACAATATCTGTAAAGGGTTTTTATTCCCTTCCCATCTATTGATAAACAATCTATGGAAAGCAGCCAGATCAGAAATATGACCAGCAGATAAAGCTTTGAACATCTCCTGCTAATGTTTGTGTAGACAATCTCATTTGAACATCCTCTTCATCAATTTCCTGTAATTCAAAATAATCAGTCATTTTATTTACATGTTGTTGAGTAGTATATTGACCAGTACCATCAAACTGAAATTTTTTACTTTGGTAATCTTGTGGCATGGCATGTAGAGGGGCCTGTAGGGCCAAAGGAGCATATTTGGTTGCCATGGCTAAGATACTAGCTTGACTTGGAGGTAAATTGGTGGTGCTTGGAGATGAACTTGAAGTTCTTGTAGATGTACTAGAAGTGCTAGAAGATGAACTTCAAGTGTTAAAAGATGAGCTTGAAACACTTGAAGATGTACTTGTAACACTTGAGGATGGGAATAAAACTTTAGGTTGAAGAGGAAGCTTGGGGATGAATGGTTCTGTGGAATGAACTATGGTGGATATTATAGATGAGGTGGTACTAAATAAAGTTGTATTTACAGTTTCTGAAGGTTTGGTAGAAGGCTTAGGGGTAGCAGTAGTTAAGGCAGCTAATTCAACATACTGATGAAAATAGGCTTCATATATATCTTTAATCAAATTTGAGGTCAAAATATCAAGTTTATCAAAAGTTTCTAGAACCTGTTGATCTAAATCAAGTTGTATATTTTCCTTCTTTTATTAAATAAATTGAATAAAATTAGGGTCTATTACACTATTATAGATTGATTTTTCAGATTTGGTTCTAAATAAATAATGTTCAAATGATAAATCAAATTGAATATCTTGTATGTTTGATAATTCTTTAGGAAGTGAATTTTCTTTGATTAATTGACTACTACTTCCTAGACTTTCTGGTTTTTTGGGTTTTCTTAAAATTCTGTCAGGATCATCAACAATTATAGCAGCCTATGGATCAAAATGAGCCCTGGTATAGTATGTTCTTTTAGGAGCCAGAATTTTAACTTTTAATAATAAATTTTAACAACCCTAAATAAAACTTAAGGTGAAAAGATGAGGAAAAATGTTTCTTTTAAGATTTATTTAACTGAGGACTGATTTTCCCCAGTCTAATCACTAGTATGTTAACTCTCCAAAATTTCCCTAAGGCTGTTGTGTTGTGTTAAAAGAAATATCAGCAGTAACTATCAACCACTTTTGAAGAATAGGATCTAACCTTCCTAATGCTCAGAGAGGGCTCTCTCTTAATGATTTAACTTTGTTGTTTTAATTGATTTTAGGCTAGTTATGTAAGATTTATTTGGTTTGATTTTGATTTGTTGGTAGAATTACTGATTTAGATGGATAGTTGCCTGTCTATTTTCCATTGGGCTATGGAGTCAATATATCAAGAAAACAGAATAGAAACAAATGATAAAAGCAGTGTTACAGGGCAGGGTAGTTGAGCAAAATCAGATCTGAAAGGCTGAATGGTGAAGTGATTTTCAATCGAGATGAAGGAGCAGTTAAGGATTCCTTAAACCGGATAATGAGAAAAGGTGAAAGGGGTCAATTGGGATTAGAGGGAAATTAAGGATCATCTAAACTAGGTATCAAAAGAAAACATAAAAAATGGATAACAATTCAAAGCAGAGTGTACTTAAACAAATTCTGCAATAAAATTCTAGTTATACCATTCAAATTTAGAAAACATGTAAGTTTATGGAATACTTAAGAAAATAACATGAACAATTGAAATATACTTCACTGAAGTAGCTCAACACATGAATCATGTAAAGAAATGCCTTTATATTGTCCTGTCTGTCAACTTGGAAAAGTTACAATAAACCCTCTGGTAGTAGATCAATTCAACTATAGAAATGTTCAGGAATTCACACTCAATACTTCGAATTGATGAAGTATTTATAAAAAACTTAATACAAAATATCTTGTAAACTAACTAGGATTTATTCAAGGGAAATAAAATATCTTCACACAAGAAGATAGAGACACATATTTAACTAAATGCAAGTTGTCCCTATTTTTTTGATTTATTGTTTGCTGCTTTCATATTTATTGTCTTTCATGCTAGCTGGCTTTCACGTTGGCTTGTTTTTCACGCTACTTGTCATCTTACTTTTCTTTTAAATTTTTCTTTCATCTATATTCATCTTTAATCTGTCTTTGCTTTATCATGCTTTTACTTTTACCTGTCACAATAAATCACACCATTTTTCCCAGGCTTCTTCATCTGGAAGTTTGATTTTTACCATCATCCTGTAAATCTCATCAGCCTCAGTATACTTGGTAAATGTTGGCTTCTTTACAAAAATATGATTTACCTCATGCTGGAGGTAAAAGAGATTCTCAAAATTCTGAAGGAGCACTTTGCCTGTAGGAACTCCTTTCATTGCTGAAATGTTGGGAGTATCTTTAGCTACTTCCATGATATTTTTTTGATAGTCTTCATGCTTCATTAGTCTATCATTGATTACTAATGGATTAGGCAGACCTTTCTGCCTCAAAACATCAAATTTGTTCATGAATCTATTTACTGCCAGTTCCATTGTTTGGCATTTGTCTTCAAGTTGTATCATCATATTTCTCTTTGAAATAACTTTCCTCACCTCTAAGATATTCTTTGTTTTATCTGTTATCCCAAGTTCTTCTAATTCCTAGTTTTTTTTAGAGTTTAGGAACTTAATAATCTCAGCGGCTTCCTTTGGTTTCTTTCCAAGATCTTCCTTGACATTTTGAATTGCAATACATGCTTCCTTTATCAAATCTTTCTGCTCAAATATAACTTGGATAGAAGGCAAAATATCATTAACAGTGTTAATGATATTGGCCCATAGTTGTTGCTTTGCTTGGGCTAGAGGCTCTTCCAAAGTCAATTCCTTTTCTAACTTATGAATTTTGTCATTCAATCTGTTAGATTTCTTTGTTTCAGCTTTATACGTTACCTGAGCCAATTTCTTTTCATATTATAGGATTTTTACTTGTTCTTTAATATTATTCATCACAGTATTTTATATTGGCATATCCTGCATTGCTTTAATAACTTTACTTGCCTCATCATTGGTATGGGCTGATACTGTTGTTGGTGTAGTAACTGGAACTTTTTTTTTTGCTGTGACTACTGTAGTAGTTGGTACTATTGTAGGTAATGAAACTAATGTTGAAGCTATAGGAATGGCTGTAACAGGAAATTCTTCCATGTTGGCCTACTTTTCCTGCACTAATTTTTCCATTTCAATTTCCATCTCTTTCAGTTGAGTTGTCAATTGAATGATGAGATTCATCATTTCATCTTTCTTATTTTCATTTTCCAAAACTTATTTAGTTTGTGGATGCTTTGTTGTAAGTAACTTTAGCTATGTTTGCATTCTTCTTCTTGATAAGATCTTCTGCTGCTTTGATATTCTTTGGATCGTATCCAACCTCCATGATCAATTCTTCAAGTGATTTTATTATGTTATCCTTTGCTTGTGAAGAACCTTTCTCTAGCTTTAACTGTGCTCTGAAATTTTCTAGAGAATTCTGAAGTTTTTGTACACTTAAAGCCTTGTTTGTCATAGTGGGATAGATCATTTCTCCAACTTGTTTATGATACTCAATCTGATCCATGGATGTACATCTTGAGCAAGAACTTCAAAGGTTGTTTTCTTGTAGTCTACTGATGATTTTGGAGCCTGCACTTTTGGTTGTAAAAATTTCATTTTCATCTTTCTAGTTTTGTAATCAAAAGTTGAAAGTAACCTGTTTTGGTCACTGGGATTTTACTTCTAGTACTGGGCATAAGTTACAAATTTCAATGCTTCATTCTTCAATTTAATTTCCTTGTACTTCTCCATTATATCTTTCTCTTTATCCACTAGTTTGCTTGATGATGAAATCTCTGCACTATGTTGTTTCTAAATGATTTGTGCACTGGAGGTTGATGGCGGCTATGTTTCTTCTAACATTGTTGGAGGTGCGTCATCTCTAACCATTATATCTTTATTAGTGACTTTAAATGTATCAAATATCTCAACTGTCTCTATCATTGGATTTTGTTTTTCCTTTTCCTGTACATTGGCTTGAATTTGGTCTTAGAAGTAGTTTCTGTAGAATAAGAGCCTTCCTCTCTTGTCCTCTTTGAATTTATGTCCTGTGGGGCTGGAGTAAGTAGGATGGAACTAGTATCACCTTGCTTCTCCACCTCTTGTAAAGTATTTTCCAACCACTCTAACTGGTTGGAATACTTTTCAATGTCAAGCTTTGACTCATGAACAAAAGGGGTCAACTTGAATTTGAATCTTAACTTACTTATGACTACCAAATGATCATATTGTCATTTGAAACTACTGTTGAATTTGAAATCATGTAAATACTTGTCTTCTTACTGACCAATATTCCTATTATTGCAAATAAAAGGCCCTAACTATTTCTTCATCTTAAATTGAGTTTTCTTCTTTGCTGAAAGGAAATTAACTTCATCTAAGTTCAGAATTTGTCTAATGTATTCTAATTCAAATAACCTCATTGGGAGGTATTTGGGAAGCTTGTATGGATTAAGTTGGCTTCCATACACCCTAATTTATGTATGATTCTGGTATAAATACTATTCTCTTGTTCTAATTTGATCTAACAATTGCAACACTTTCTTTATCTCTTCACTGACTCTAGGCTGTATGCTACTTCTTAGCATATTGATAATTGGATAAACAAATGAATCAATGAATTATTTATAGCTGAATTATGTGGAATATTTTCTTATTAAGGATGTCTATAAGACTACAGATTGGGGGTTACCCTCTGTGTCCAGTTTTGGAGGCTAACTGCAAACCTTTCTTATTGAAAATATAAGAATAAATGAAATAAAACTGATGAGTATTTAAATACTCCTTCCTCTGGTAATTTGACTAGTTTCTCATGGACTGCATCTAATAGATATTGAGCAAAATTGAATGTTGAAGCAAGAGGCTGACCTAGGAAAAATATGGATAGAAAATCTAGGACAGTTGCATCTACATAGTCATCAGTAAATACCCTAAAATGCATGAAAGCATTGTGACAATATGTCTAGTTCTCTCTGAAAAAATGGAAGCTGAGTATGGAGGGTTACTTTTTGGGGTTTCTACTAATGGAGGAAGGAAATTTTGGAATATTTCGAAACTCTTAGGAAATTCCAGCTTCAAATATAGTTTAGTGAGGATTTCAATAGATAATGGGGCTTCATCAGGCTTGGGTTGGATATGTAACATCTGATTTATGAATTTCGCAGTGATTGTGAATAAAATCTCTTGGCTTGGGGTTACTAGAGCTCTTTTATTAGGAAAATAATTAATCTAGCAGAATCTGATGATTTATGGAAATTGAAAGGTCTGTGGGAAGATGTACCTAGGTATATTTGAGTCCTAGAGGTGGATATCATCAGCTTGGTCTATGAATTTATCATGGCTCCAGCAGTGGAGCTCTAGAAGGTTGAAATAAGTGACTGTATCACTAATTTTGAAGTTTGTATCAGCAAGAGGTGTGTGGTCAACATCAACCACAGGTGTTTGCAGAGGGTTTACTAATAAAATGCTCTGGGAGGCTATTGATTTTCTTATTTTATCAATTTATTACTTTCTTTGCTTAAGTAATGGCTTTTGGTGCTTAGGATTACCTGAAAAAGGTTGAATTTGGTCTTTGGAAGGGGTTTTGGCCACATTAGGCTTTAATTCCGGTTTTAAAAGCTTTAAACTGGGTTGGCAAAGGTTCTGGTAATAATAGCCTTGAAAATGGGTCGGCAAAGGCTTCTTTTTCGCAATTTTCAACAGAAATAGTGAAAAAATGTTTTAGGGAAAGCTTTATTGCTTTTAACCAGAGGTAGTTAGTCATATGGCATAGGTTTTATTAATTTTGAATCATAGTGGTTTCATCACAAAGCACAGGGATGGGTTGGCAGTTATCGCATCGTAGAAAGTGGTTAGGTTGTTTTAGGATGGAGGATGCGATAGAATATGGGACTACCGTGTGGAAAATGGGCGGGGGTGCGAAACCACCCATTTCACACCTCTCCCTTTGATTTAAACTTTGGACTGTCGAGAGTGCGAAAGCTTCTATTGCTTGTTGGACCTAATCGGATGGATCGGGTGGATGAAGGAGTTGGGGTGTTTTGATAGGTGGGACTAGGGGTATTATTTCATGCGAATGGGTTTTAATACAAGTGGGTCAGGGTTATATGGATTGGGGAGTATAATGAAATGAAAGTAGGGGAAAATAAAACTATAGGTTATAATATAATAAGGTGGTCGGGGAAATATATATGCGGGATGTTAAAAATACATTAGGAATAAGTGTTAAAAGGATATCGGGGAGGGTTTTCACAGTAGGGCCCAATATAATTTAAACATTTAAAACTTTTAATAAGTGGGTTTTTTATTTTTTAAATGGAAAAGGGAGTTAGTAAAAGGGGAAGTTGATTTTCAAAGGGAAGTGGGTTTTTAACTAGGAAAAGGGGTTTTTGGGAAGGGAAAAGGAGGTTTTTAAGAAGGGGAAAGGGATTTATTTTAAAAGGGAAAATGACTTCCAAGAGTGGAAATAGGATTTAGGAGGGTATTAGTGATATGATATGAACCAAATGATGCTTTCCATTACCCTTGAAAGTAATCTACCTACCCTTTATTTACCCTAACATTTTTTACTTCTTTTATTGGGTGCATTTGAGCTTACTGGCCCTTTTATTTTCTTTTGATAAGAAAACTAACCTATTTCTAACCTTATAACTTCCAATGGCTCAGATTAAACTGATGAGCTCATTTTTATTCTCTGCCTAACTACTGATCTACCAAGATTAAATGGTTTGGCCAGATCTTTATTCACTAAATATCATGGGGAAGGGGATTTAGGAGGGTATTAGTGATATGATATGAACCAAATGATGCTTTCCATTACCCTTGAAAGTAATCTACCTACCCTTTATTTACCCTAACATTTTTTACTTCTTTTATTGGGTGCATTTGAGCTTACTGGCCCTTTTATTTTCTTTTGATAAGAAAACTAACCTATTTCTAACCTTATAACTTCCAATGGCTCAGATTAAACTGATGAGCTCATTTTTATTCTCTGCCTAACTACTGATCTACCAAGATTAAATGGTTTGGCCAGATCTTTATTCACTAAATATCATGACATGAAATTTAAAAGCATGAATGAATCAAGATTAAATTGTATGATCATCATGAATTGTGGCATTTTGGACAAGCTGCACACAATTTTATTTGCATAAAGTAAACTAATAGTAGTGGCATTGAATGTGAAACACTTTCAGGATCTATTTTTATCTCTTTTTGTGGGGCTCATAATTTATATTATTTTTTTAGCTTCTTTTCTTTTGGTCCTTTGATTTTTCTTTCAGGACTTACCCTCTTTTAATTTTTTAATATGGGAAAACATTTGTAGAAAGAAAAGGTATGTACAATATTACAAGACTAAACATAGCTAATTAAAAATTATGATACCTATTATTATATAGGACCCTAATAAAAGATTCAATGATTTTTTCATTTAGTATTTTGACGGTGATAATGGATCCATTTTGAAAATTTGATGAAAGGTGGCCCACATGTTGTAATTTTTTAATCAAGTGGATCTAGTGTGAAAATTTCTAAAAAGTGATCCATAAGGAATTGAAGATAAAGGGGTTGTAGATTTCTTCTAAAAAGTGCTGGAGAATGAGAGAAGGTTATATCCTTCTGTAGGTGGGTGCCTTCATACTAGTATGAGTTTGCGCCAGTTCTAAATTGTAAATAATATTTTTCTTAATTAAAGAAGAAGACAAAGATGACAACAATGGTGGTTTTCTCCCACATTTGGTTTCCACCTAAAAATCTTGGTGTTCATATGTGTTGACTTGTGTGATGATTTATTGTGTTCTTAATACACTTGATTATTGTCTAATTAATTCTTAATGAAGTACTGATACACTCGTTCAAGTTAAATTGATGAATAATTAGTTGAAAAGTTAAATAACTAGATATACGTTGGTTTTCTTCATAATAATAGAGTACATACATTTTTACCTCATCAAAGTCACGTACAGAAATATAAATATAAATTGAGAAGGTCAAGTAATTTTTTAAAATAGTGATTCACCCTCCCCCCCCCCCCCCCAAAGTATTTTTCCTAACAATTGGTATCATAAAATGTCCTTCAGAAGAAGCTTCATCGCTTGAAGGAATATTCATCAAGATGAGCAACCAAGATGGATCAACATCTATAAGGCCCTCATTGTTCAATGGATCCAATACGTTTTTCTAGAAATTCAAAACAAGAGCTTACCTATAGTAGTCACTTGGAGAATATTTTTGAGGAATCATTGAAGGAGCCTATCAATATCCATCTTCCATTCCCACAGATGAAGAAGAAAAGAAGAAATATGAGACCAATGCAAAGGATTTCAATGCTCTGTTAAGAAGCTTGGAAGAATCAGAATTTGTCAGAGTCATGCAGCTAAATACTACAAAGGCTATATGGGAAAATATCATCAAAAGTTATGAAGGTGACACCAAGGTAAAGAGTGTTAATCTTCAAACTTATAGAATTGAATATGAAACGCTAAAAATGAATAACGATGAAAGCATTGCAACTTTATTTCTTAGAGTAGTTGAGATAGTTAATTCAATGAGAAATCTTGGTGACAAAGTAAAATAATCATCTTTGGTTGAGAAACTCATAAGATCTCTAACCCCAAAATTTGATTCAAAAATATCTTCCATTGAAGAGATGAAATATTTGCAGAACCTTACTATTGAAAAACTTCACGGGATTCTAACAACTTATGAAATTAGAAAATGGGGTCCCTCAGATATCAAATAAGTTTCATTCAAGGCTGCTTCTAAAGGAAAATAAAATGAGGAAATTAAGGAATCAGGTTATGTATCAGATGAAGAAGAGGCAAAATTTGCGAAAAAAAACTTCAAGTAGGTATTGGAAGATTCATAGGTAAGATTCACTTCAAATGTTTTTCTTGTGGAAGAGTTGGTCACTATGCTTCTAAATGTCCTTATATATAAAATCATGATAAAGGGAAGAATTCAGCAAAATAAAATTTTATAGGAAGGTTTGAAAACAAAAGAAGCTTCTACGCCGAGAAAGATAGTGATACATTTTCAAATTGCGAAGAAGGTGAGTCTGATCAAGAATATCACTTACTTATGGCTTTTGAATATAAATGTATTGATGAGTATGGTGATGTTTTTATGGATGCCCTAGAAGAAAAGGATAATTTGATTGAAGAAATAACTCAGCTTAAAATATTTTTAGAAGAATCTCTCAAGAAACAAATCCTAAAAAACGAGAAGCATAATGAAAAGCTAGAACTAGAAATAGCAAGTCTAAGAAAGGAATTTGAGAAAACAAAAGGTCTAAATATTAGGTTTTCTAAAGGATCTGAAACCTTAGATGAAATCATGAAAGTAAAACACTCTCCTCTCATAAAAAAAAAATCTTGGATACAAAAGGAGAATCATCAAATACTTTACAGCCTTCTAAAATAGGTACACAAATCACAGGGACTTCACTGCTGGAGCAATACTATAACACGTGTGTTCATAATGGGGGATATATAATGAGGAAAAAATGACATAATATATTGGGGGATATATAGGGGGTAAAGGGTTTTTATATTGGAAGTTATAAAAAATGGAGCTCAAAGTTAATGAAAAAATATAAAGGGATATAAAAAATGTTAATGAAAAAATGGACACCTACAATATATAGTGAAAGTAGGGGATTTTTAAATTGGGAAAGTGTATTGGTTTTATATTGGTAGGGGGTTAAATAATGTGATTTTTAGAATAATTTTCCAATATGTACTCAAATTAAGAGTATTTTTTATTATGCTATGATCGGATGTGATATGTTAAAGGTTCATTGAGTGAAGCCCCTATGCACAAATCTATCTCGATGCAATAAAAGGAAGTAGTCAACAAAACTACATCCATTAGCGAAAGAATAGAGGATAAAATACTTTCTAGGTAAATTTTCCTTACTACAATCAAAGAGAAAAATAAACAAGAAGGTATTATACTCCCATAAACTTCTACTTTAATGGTCAATTCTTCACTTGTCCCAATTTTCGTCATAAGGATGCTCAGTGTGTTGCTTACAAAACTATCATAAGTAGAGAAGCAAGAAAGAAAAAGAATGAGATCGAGGTCAATAAATTCTCTTACAATAATTTCTGACCTCTTCAAGATGAAACTAAATGTTCCTTTCACAATAACTTTGAGAATAAGGAATTTGAATGCAGAAGAAAAATGCGATCAACACTTTAGAATGAGCAAAAGGCAACAACGTCTACGATATGGAAAAATAAAACCATTGAGTTTGAGAACTGTGGCCTAGCTTTATGCAAGAGATCAAGAAAATCTGTGGTACATTGATAGTGGAAGCTCCAAACATATGACATGTGATAAAGATAAGTTTATTTCCTTTAATGAAATAAAGAAAGAAAAGAATGTAACCTTTGGAAAGTATTCACTTGTTTCTATCAAAGGAAAAGGAACTGTTTTTCTAAAACAAAAGGTTAAAGCTGGAATTTTTTTGTTTTTTAATGGATTAAAACATAGCTTTTTGAGTGTTAGTCAGATGTGTGGCCACGTAAATGAGGTTATTTTCAAATATAAGAATTATGTGGTTTATAATATCGATACAGGTAAGATCATAAAAAATGTAAAAAGAACTCTAGGTAACGTCTATGTCTTGTAGGGGGGTCTCTAACAATGTTACTTGAGAAAAGCAAAAGAAATCTAGCTATGGCACAAAATATTGGGAAATATAAGCTTCACTCAAATACATAAGTCGAGAAAACTAGGAGCAATTCATGACTTTCCTAACATCTCTCTACCAGAAAGCACCATATGTAAATCATTTCAATTTGGTAAGAAAACTCAGGTACAATTCAATGCCAAATAAGGTTTCACAATTAAGCCACTTGAACTTATTCATACTGATTTATGTGGGCCTATGAGGAAAAATTCACCTCGGGGTGGACAATATTTCATCTTATTCATTGATGACTTTACTAGAATGTGATGGATTGGTTTATTAAAACATAAAGATGAAGCATTTGCTAAATTTAAAATTTTCAAAACCTTAGTAGAAAATGAGTTAGACTTGAAAATAAAATGCCTTAGATTTGATAGGGGAGGATAATTCATATCAAATGATTTTTTCGACTTTTGTGAGCAACATGGAATCATGAGGATTTTTTCTATAGCTAAAACTCCTCAACAAAATAGGGTGGAAGAAAAAATGAATAGAACAATTCCACAAATGGCATGTGTCATGATTGATGAGTCTAGGACACCTCATACCTTCTGGGATGAAGTAGCCCTTGAAACAGTGACTATTCTTACAAAGCCCATGTATGTGTAAACAATGATAAAACTCCTCATGAAATTTGGTTTGGTAAGGATCCAACTCGTAAGAATTTTAGAGTCTTTGGAAGTAAATTTACATAAAAAATAATGATGATATGCTTGGAAAGTTTGAAGGTATAGAACATGAAGGAATTCTACTTGGATACTCCTCTCGATGCAAAGGATATAAATGCTACAATAAAATACTTCAAAATATTATTGAATGTATTAATGTTGTTATTGATGAAGCATGCACGGGTACCAAAAAGGAAGCACCAACAAATGATGAATGTATCTCTACAACAGGCCAAAAGAATGTAGGAGAAGAAACTAGTGAAGCACCAAAAGTGTCAGAAAATACTCCATCAAGGTATGTTCAGAAAAATAATCAAGAATCTCAAATTCTAGGTGAAAAAGGAGTTGGAGTACAAACTAGAAGAGCTCTTATTGCAATTCCTAGTTATTTACCGTTACTATCCAAAATTGAACCACAAAATGTAAATCAAGAAAGAAAATATTAATGTTGGGTTAAGCATATGGATGAATAATTAGATCAAATACAAACGAATCACACATGGGAATTAGTACCAAGACCTCATGATAAAAATTTTGTTGGGACAAAATGGGTATTAAAAAATAAATTGAACGAAAATGGAGAAGTAATTAGAAAAAAAGCAGGGCTCGTATGCAAAGGCTATGCTCAACAAGAAGGAATGAATTTGAAAAAACATTGCACCTATAGCCAGACTTGAATCCATAAGAATGTTTCTTACTCTTTCAAGCTTTCATAATTTCAAAGTCTATCAAATGAATGCTAAATATAAATTTCTAAATGGGGACTTAGAAGAAGAAGTCTATATTCAACAACCTGAATGTTTAATTCTAGGAAATGACAAAAATCTTGTTTGCAAACTCAAGGAGGAATTATGTGGGCTAAAAAAACCTCTTCGTGCATGTTATTTTCATCTTGACATGTATATTCAACAACAAGGTTTCAGTAAGGGGTCTACAAATAGCAACCTATATATAAAAATGGATGATGGTAAATTTTTAATAGTTTTTGTTTATGTGGATGACATCATTTTTGGAAACAATGAAGAATCTATGAGTCAAAAATATGTGCTGTAATGCAGCAAGAATTTGAAATTTCCTTACTTGGTGAATTAAAATACTTTCTTGGTCTACAAGTAAAACAAGAAAATAATGGCATCTTCCTTTAAAAAAAAAGTATCTCAAGCATATTTTGAAGAAATATGGAATGGAATACTGCAAACTGATATGTAGACCAATGGTACCATGTTGTAATCTTAGTTTGCATGATGATTCTCCCTCAGTTAACCAACCAGAATACAGATCTATGATTAGAAGATTAGTTTATCTTATAGGCACAAGCCCAGATATAATGCATGCAATTAGGATGATTAGATAGTTTCAAGAAAATCCAAAGAAAAATCTTCTTCATGCAGTCAAGATAATATTCAATTATATACAAGGAACTCAAGAATTTGGTTTATGGCATTCCAAAGATTCATATCTTACTCTTCATTCTTACATTGATGTAGATTGGGGTTGGTAATTTTGATGAAAAAATAATCACTAGTGGAGGAGCATTCTACATGGGACCCTGCTTGGTATCATGGTTCAACAAAAAAAATATATGCATTACTTTATCTACTACAAAAGAAAATTATATTTTTGTTACATCCTATTGTACACAACTTCTCTAGACGATGCAAACATTGTTGGATATTCAAATCAATTGTTCTCCACATATTCCCATTTTATGTGATAATATGGGTTCCAGAAGCGTTTCTAAAAATCCTGTCCCGCACTAAAAAAAAAACATATTCCAATCAAATCTCACTTTTTGAGAGAACATGAGCTTGAAAAAAGGGTAAAATTGGAGTATGTTCCCTCAAAAGAACAAGTTGCGGATATCTTTACAAAGCCTCTTCCATGTGCTTCTTTTGAATATCTTAGACAAAAATTAGGACTCGTCTCTGCTTCATCACTCTGTTAATTATTCTGATCAATCCTTCAAGTTCAAGGGGAGCAATTCATATGTTGTCTTGATGATGATTCCCATGGTTGTTTGGATATTTATTACTAATAGTGCATCTAGTGTAGTAATAGTGAACGTGTACATATAGTACAGCCTCAGAGGGAGCTGTAGTCATGTAGTTTTAGTACTTTACTTTCTGTACGTGGATCCTGTGAAGGACAGTCACATATATACGCAAGTTCTAATTTAAATAGTTATGTATGTTTCTCTATAATGAGGAAACATTGGGACAGACTCAAGAAAAAATTATGATATGCTTCTTCTAGTTTGGCCCTCTGGTTTTGATATCATTGGCACAAGCTCAAGGGGAGAATTTTTCGTGCCTCTTATAGTACATTTTTGGAATTCTTGTTTTTTTAACAAGTATATTAATGATGCTACTAAATAAACTCATGTTTCTGAACTTGTTGCATTGTTGTTGATGATTCTCATGGTATTGATGTCTGATGCTTATGGTGCAGATCCTACGTGGTATATGATGGTTGTTGATGATTATCATGGCCTTCAAGAAGTATTTTGTCTTGGTTATATATGACATATATTTTTCTTGATGTAAAGGTCATGAAAAGACCCATAAAGTAATCATTGTCATGATTATTCATGTTTGGACCATTTGGGGTCAAGTCAATTATGGATGTAATCACATTATGGGTATTTGATGTAATGATGAGTCAAAAATGTAACCACAGAGTATTGGGTGATTGATGTAAGTTTGAGTCCTAGGTGATAGGAAAGGCTAGTTTTAGTTGAGTCATAAAGAAATGAACGTATTCTAGACGATTCAACATGTGCTTAGGGGGAGCATGATCAATGCTCATTTTTAGCAGATGAGATCTACAGTGCTCATGTCTACAAAGGGGAAGAGAATCCCTTTGTCATATTTGGTCAGCCCTTTTCCCTTGATGTCAAAGCGGGAGAGTAAATTGGTGTTTGTAAATCTTGGTGCTTATTTTGATGTTCTTTACAAGTATCTACAAGTTGTGGGGACCAAACACCAAATTTATTTCCAACAAGTCCAAAAGGGGAAATTGTTGGAATTATGACAAATGTGTTGTCCTTGATGGAAACCTATTTGATGATTTTTCCTCGATGAAAACCTACTTGATGAAGATGTCAACATGAATGATAACATGATGAGTCTACAAGCTAGTACACATGAGATATATAGTTTGGACAAAGGCATAATAATTCAGAGACAGAGGAATAATGAAGGTGATGTTTTGAGAAATACACACGTGTTTGGTGAAGAAAAGTTGTGTACATATGCGAGTATGGAGAAGATAAAGCACATACAATTTTTGAACCATGGTATCCTAAATCCCAGGGGTCTTTACCGTGGTATTGGCCCACAATATTGATTGTGGAAATGGATATTTGATCCCATTAAGGAATACCATCGACATTAGTATGGTTTTGACCCATAGTATTGACTAAGGCCAAAGATATATAAGGAGATGGAGATAAAAGTTTTCGTTGTGCATGTTATGTGTTATTAATGAACCGGTTGATCTTAAATAAGTGTGCACCGATAATATGATGATGGATCATATCCACTAGATCTGAAATGACTATACATTGATAGTCTATTTATGGGTTGGTTTTATATGTAATGATAATGCTTGATGCACTTTTTTACTATGTATGCTGAGATATGGTTTCATCTAAAGTTCTATTGTGCAGCGAAGGTATGAGTCAATAATTGCAGATACATATGTATGTTTGTCTCAGAAATATCACGTGCATACACAGGTCTCATTCTATTAAGTCGCGTATCATTTCTACATAATGGACACATCTGTACGTGGGTATGATTCCTGAAAGACACATATACACGTGGAAGTGTTTTTTTGGAAGCGTGTATATATTTTAGGGCTTCGCTGAATATGATATCTGATTAGTCTAATAAGTTTTTATGTGTTTTTTGATGTATGTCAATGAAGTCTTACATGATGATCTAGGTTTAACAGTGATGATTAGAGTTGAATTGATTGTATATTGACATGTTAAATAGTAATGATATTGATATTTGTATATGTGATGGTTATGTGATTATTTCAGAATGATTCAGTAGTTCTATGTGCAACTCATAGATTATTTCATATTGACATTGATTCAGTTTTAGGGTTCAATGACTTAAGATCTTTACGAGGGTTTGTTTAAGGCAAAGTGAATTTATACGTGGGTATTTTTCAGAACAGTAGCACATAAATTTTGACATATTATTGATCAGGGTTTGTAGTTGCAGCAGTTTATTTCAGTGATGGATAAAAAAGTATGGATTGATATTTTATAGTGCACTGACATAATTTTTCTGGTTTAGTTTGATTGGTTTCAATGGTTAATTGAGATTCAATGATTTGTGGATTCAATAATTTGATGGTGATAGTGGGTCAAGTTTGAAAATTTGATGAAAGGTGGCCTACAGGTTGTAATGTTTTAATCAGGTGGATCCATTATCAAACATTATGAAAAATTGATCCACAAAGAATTGAAGGTAAGGGGGTTGTATCTCCCTTCCATCAAGTGCTGGAGAATGAGATAAGGTTGTAACCTTCTGCAGGTGGGTGCTTCCGTACTGGTATGGCTTTGCACCAGTACTAAATTGTAAAGAATATTTTTCTTAATTAAAGAAGAAGACGGAGACGACAACAACAATGGTTTTCTCCCATAATGGGTTTCCACCTAAAACCCTTGGTGTTCATATGTGTTTTCTTGTGTGATTATTTATTCCATTCTTACTACACTTGATTACTGTCTAATTAATTCTTAATGAAGTAATAATACATTCATTCAAGTTAAACTGACGAAGAATTAATTGAAAAGTTAAACAACTGGATATACATTGGTTTTCTTCATAATAGTAGCATAAATACGTAGGTTTACCTCATCAAATCTGAGTACATAAATCTGAATAAAAATTGAGAAAGTCAAGTAAGTTTTTAAAATACTAATTCACCCCCCCTCTAAGTATTTTTCCTAACATGTCGCTCTTTTCCCTCATTATTTTCTTTATTATTTAGGGAAATTGTTTTAGAACATGTTTGGAACTATTTTGGCTATGGATGATGTTTCTATTAAATTTTCTGGGTTAATGGTTTTTCCATAATTTTTTGAAAATAGTAAATTTTGAATTTTTATTAGTTTCTTCCAATCTATATTTTCCCTTATTAGGTCATGATTTTGATACTTCACATTTTTTCTTAACTAGTGATGGGGAATTCTAGCCTTTCGAACAACTTTTCCCATCATTTTTGGATTATCAAACTCAATTCTTTCCTTATATTGAAGAGGGAGATAGTTAATAAATTGTTGTACCTTCACTTTTTCTTGTCAAATATAAATAACATATCTCGGAATATTGGTAAATTTAGTTACAAACTCAACCATGCTCATTTGACCCAACTTCAAGCCATGAAATTATTTTTCCTATCATCATAATATCTCTCAAATATGTATTTTTCCTTAAACTATTTATGGAATTCTTCCCAACTTACTATTTTTTCCTCTATTTTTTGTACTATTCTCACCTCTTCCAATCACAATGAGGCTTTTCCTTGCAACTGATAGATGGCTATTTTGGATTTCAGGTTGCTGGAATATTCATATACATGGAAATATTTTGTCATGTTCAACAGTCAGGCTTCTACTACCTATTCTTTTTCACCATCAAATTTGGGTGGTAAGATATTTTTAAAATCTCCTTCAAGTTTTTTTCTTTTTCTTCCTTGTTTTATGATATTTTGAAGATGATTTTTTCTGATTCTCCCTCACACTCAAGTTTTTCATTCTCATTCTTAAGTTTATAATTCTCACTCTCAGTGTTACCATCTCCATTTTTCCACTTTAGGGATTCCTCTCTATCCTCCTCTTCATATGGATATATAGTTTTTTTATCTGACTTTGCATTCAAATCATTAATGAGCTACTCCTTCTCTACACTTTCCTTCAACAATTGCTCATTGTTGGCCCTAATATTGCCCAATTCATGTTTCATGTATTTTACCATTTTTAGTAGTTGTGTTGTAGGAGGTGAGGTTTCATCTCCTAACTACACCCAAATCTACTCTCCTTCAACAAGAGATCTAGAGAATGGCTTCATCATTACTATCTTCTTTGCTTCTTACATTTTTGTAACACAAAAATCACATAATTACTTAAAATGAAAAAAAACAACAATACTATATTATATTTCCATTGTGGTTTGGCACCTAGGCCTCAATATTGAATCAAAATCTCTGATGCCACATGTAATGTACCTTAATAACATGCCTAAAAAAATTTCTCTGCTCAATTAATTACAATTCCACAGTAGGATCTCATCACTAGTGAAGCATATCTCTATGGTATTATTCATTAACCACATTTTCCCTTTACTTCTTAATGTGTTGGTTAAACTTAAACCTTCACATTAAGTTTTATCATATTATAAGTAAATATATGTTCAACTTCTTTTAACCTTTTCATAATTTTTCCATGTCTATGATTTGAACTTAGGACATATTGGAATATAATTTTGTTAAGTATAATGTGGGTCCCTTTCGCACCATACTTCTACAATATACACACTAACTTATGGTTAATGGTTTGTCATACACTGTTTAAGCCTCCTAAGAATTTATATAGGGTTAGGGATAAAATATGTAATTTTGGATTTCTCCCCCCTCTTATCCCTTATGTGATCATGGGTTTACCTCATCCTTATATTATATTTTCTAACTTGGAATATAGTCTTTCGATTAATGTGATCCTTGGTTTATTTTCCATTTGATTCATTGCTACGTATATGGTTCTCCTTAAACCTTAGTTGAGGTGGCATATTTCCTTTTACATGGGATCTATTACTTGGTCACATGGATTGATTTTAGTGATCCACACATGACTTCACATCGTTTAACATGGTGAGATGTATTTTTGTAATTGACCCTCCTAATTTTGTTTTAACAAATTGATAGTGCTTCATGCTAGCTTTTCTATTTTGGTGAAAAGATCTACCCTCTTGTTCATTTGTTTAATTTGTTTTTGGATACAGGTAGAGATTTGTTTGATTTTGCTACTAGGTTTTGACCTACCATTCCTTACCAATTTCCCATAATAGCTATAACTCCATTTTCTTTCCACACATTACTCCCTCTCTCTGGGTGGAGGCACATTTCAGCACAATGTGGCAGAACTAGTAGGTAATAAGGTGTAGGGTCATCCTTATATTTTTGTATTTATAATATTCCTTCCTCCATTATGTTGAGATTTTGGTTTAACCAGTCATTTACTTATCATTCCAGGTTCCTTAAGGATTATTTTCCTTATAGTGACACTGAGACTCTCCTAGTCTCTTTCACTGGTGAACTTTCCATGTTAGTGGTAGTTTTTTTTCCACTAAATTTGTTGCTATGGTCTTCCTCGAATTTTGTTTTCTCTAGGTAACCCTTGCTACTTCTTTCATACCTATGGCGTCTTCTGTCTGAACATTAACACAATGTTTATATTGACACATTTTCTTCTCTGTTACGGGTTCTTTGTGAGATAATGGAATTTATTTTGGCCTCCTATTGGAAATCATTTCCATTGTGAGGCAAATTATGTCTTCTTACCAAAAATATCAATTCATTTTTGCATTTATCATTTTCTTTTGGGTCAGTTTATGACCTAAGGTTGGGTTGTTGAGACCATGGCACACCATGGGTTATTGTGTGGTCATATTTATGATCAAAATTTAAAAATTTATCCATGGCTAGACATACGTCATGCCATGAGTAATTTTTTGGGTAAAATATTCCTTTATTCTTCCAGTAAAGTTCACGTATTATTCAAAGTTTTACCCTACCCATATTTATCGGTTCAGTAACCTTTTTCTACTACTTACATTTGGCGAATTTTGACAGATTTCATATATGTTTATAGGTAGACTATAGCAAGTATTGGAGTGGATTATTTATTAGGAATAACAATATCCTTATTATTCTATTTACTTTTACAATATAATTATTTCTACTAGCATATCCTAGACCCATAATTTTGTGGCTTTGATGCAGGTACACCAAACTCTTGGTGTAGCGTATGTTTTTTTGTTCAATTAGAAATCACTCAAGACCCATGATATTCTTAATATTCCTCACTTATAGGTCTGAAATACTTATCCTCTCTAGTCCATTTGTATGGAGCTGTTGTACATTTTAGATCACCCATAATGAAATGAGATGCATAAAGGTAATTTTTTGAATTAGTCATTATGAAAATGTCTTGGTTTTACCCTAAAGGGGGGTTAAATTCATGGAGGAAATTATTCCCATGTTTGTTGTAGTTAGATAATAAAATGGTTGAATTCCTTCAATAAAAAAAAAAAAATTATAAGATTTAATGGAATAGGTCCTTCGACCTCATTTTTATCACTTTTTAATTTTTGGTTGATAAATTATATTCATCTAAGTTTTATAACTTGAAGGGACCATTATCTAACTTATATGGACTATATGTATTTTCTTTGTTTCCTCATAATGTGTGTGTGTGCGTGTGTGTTACTCTTGTTGATTTTTCATTTTTCACATCCATAGCTCTGAAATAAGATTTAACGTTTGATATTGTCCATTGTTTTCTTTTCCTTTCCTTTATATAGTTTTGTAGAGGTTGGTTATTACCCCTCACATCCCTCTGCAAGAAACAAACTTACAAACTTACTACTGTTGTGAAATTTAGAAGTTTTATTTTAATTAATTATTAATTCAAATTCACGCATGCTATTTTTATTTTGGGATTTTATTATAATATTTTCATAATGTATTTTGATCTTGTTATAGTTAATTCACCCAAGGGTATATTTAAAATAAACAAGAGCTTGGAAGAGATGAATCGTCTATATTATTTTGTGCCTCTAGTCTGTTAATACAGTAGATTTATCTTCAATGGAAATTAGTTGTGTGATTGTTTTATTATTCTCTTTCTCCCTAATTATTTGCATAAATGTAAAATGAAATAAACCTATTAAAATAATAGATAAATGATGAGTCATATTACTCTTTCCCCTTGGAATTATTACTAAAGATTGTGTCCTCTTCTGCGTTATGTAAATTTTTTTTTTTTGTAATCTTAGGTAGTTCCTTCCATTTTCTATTAATAAAATTCGGGCACAAAAATATACAAAACTAGACCTCAACCTGCCCGCAGGAAACCAGGTATTTCGGCCATCGAAGTTCAGAGTATGTCAACCAAAACATAAAAATCCTTAACAATCTATACCATATCTGACGGTACTTAATATCTAAGTCTGGAGATAACAACATATATAGAAAAATTACTAGCCGCTAAAAATAAAGTAAGACATTTTATCATGAAACCCTTAATCTTCCTCAGATTCCACTGGTGTTGGATCTTTGGCACTGGACCCTAGTAATTCAACTGCAACCTACTGCATAGACTTGATTTCCTTCTCCAACCTTCCGAGCCTCTCATACTGATGCAATTTTCAAATATTGATTTCTTGGATGTTTTTGTTAATATCTGCCAAAGTTGATTCCAGCTTAGTTTCTGCTATCGACATGACTGCCTTAGCTAGCAGGAATTTGATTAACCAGTAAGTTCTGTGTTATGTAATTTCACTGACATTATATTTTACTAATTTTTCCAGTATCTTTATCTCTTAGCTTTCTATCTATTAATACAAATCAACTAAATTTAAATTTTAACAAAACTCTATCATCTAAGTATTACAGATGCTTTACCGGAATTAGAATATGAGCACTAGCTAGACTCACAAACGAAACTAAGGAATCTACATGGTTTGATAAGTCTTCTTATTCCATGTTTCTTTATTTGATTAAAAAATTTAAGATCAAATTCCAATTTATAGTGTTATTCATCTTGTCTCTGACCAAGACTAGCTACCTCTCGAACAATTATCTGATCTACGCCTGTCTAGTTAGTCTTCGGTTTAACCCATAACACCCACCATTTGGTTTTTCCTAACTATTGAACTCTCTCACATATATTAAAATATAATATACACATTGCAGATTTACTCAATTTCTCAAAATAAAAGACTAGGTTTTATACATGTCAAGCTTCTTTATAGGATCTGGCAAACCAATATATCTTACTTGGGTATTATAACTTAGGGTTTGGTTTCAAACAAAGTCATTCGACCATAGCTTCTTAAATTTTCTATTATCTATCCCAATTCAAACCAAATAAAACATATAATTTAATCATAACATATCACTCAACATGCCATTATAATACTACACACACACACACACACACACACACACACACATATATATATATATAGACCATGACCATACATCATGTAGAAATAATAAAATAAACTCTTAAAACTAATTCCATAACACTCGAAAATGGAACTAATTCAAGAAGTATGTAAAATCATTTATCTACATGCCATATATCACTTGGGAAAATTATGGGAGAGATAACAATCCTTCAAACTATGATTTTCCACTAGCAACTCTCCTGCAGCTCATCCTTCTTGCCCCAACGAATGACAACCCCTTCTGTATTCTCTTACTGGTATTTTATAATTTCTTCCTAGAATATTTTTCCTAACAACATCCTACTTTTAGGGTCTACGCCCTTTTAATTTTCCTAGGATTTTTATTTTAATTAGGAAAAAATTTTAAATTTTCCTTTAAAGCATGATTTTTTCTCCTACTGTGTTTTTCTCAAATTTTTACCCAACTTAGCATTTCTCTCCAACTAAGTTTTAGTTTCAAGTTAGCATAATTTTTCTCTCTAATTATTATGTTCTCTTAATGTCAATTTACTCTTGGGATTTGCAAGAGAAATATTTGGGAAGGTCCACTCTGTGGACTTGACAACTTAACAACTTTCTAGAATAGCAATAAGTCCCTATTACTCATGTGCTCTTTCCCATACAATTCCCAAAAGTAACATTTATTTATAACATAAAATTTAACTACATAATTAGTAAACTCAAATCTTAACGTCCACGACCATTAAGTTCAAAACAATAATCACAATAGTCTAGAAATAGCCATGTCTTAAAAAATAAAAGCACAAGAATATCACATTCTATCAAAAAAAAAATATGTATAATTTGTTTATGTATATATAAAATATAATATATATATATATAGTGAATAGTAATAGTTTCATTAATCCGCGTTTGGATTGTGACATTAAACTGGATGATTACATCATGTCATTGTCATGCCAAAATTCGGAAAAAGTGTCACTACCTACATACAGGGCTATCTTCGTAGATGCCTTATTTCTATTATGTCTATATTTATGATGCATTATGTTCCCATGTGTGCTATAGAGCTTACAAAATGAGTTTCCAAGGTATGTGCATTTGTGCTTGTCCATTCAAATTTAGATTGGTACTACCTTATCCATTTCTGCTGGGACCTTGCACTTAGATGAGGATATAGTCCTGAAGAGGCTCAAGCTATTGTCCAAATATTTTCCAAAGGGTATGATGTCTCAATGGTGTCCAGAGGTATTGTTGTCCCATTGTTGTCCCAAGTGAATGATGTCTATATGCAGTCCAAATGTCGTGCACATGTTGTTCCAAAGCTCTGCATAATGAATGTTGTCCATATGCTGTCCAAGATGAGTATTGTTCCAATTTTGTCCAAAGGAATTGTTGTTTCTTTGTTTTCCAAATGTTGTTCCAATGCTGTCCAAAATAAATGTTGTTTCCTGATCCATGGTTTTCCTATGAAATCTGGGGTTGAGGTCCAATTCTTTGTGCCAATAATCATGGAAGGGTTAGGGGATATATTTGATGTCCACATTTCCATCGATGTCACATATGGCCTTCAGAAATTTGCACCCTTTATTATCCTGCTCATCTGCTTGAGTGTTTATGGGTCTAAGCACATGAGTGTACTGGATGCCTTCAAATTCCTTTGCTTCATCCTTAATTCTGGTTAACATTTTATTGATTCTAGAATTTTGTGTTTCCTTCCCTTGAAACAGGTTTTTGATTAGGATAAAGGAGTCCCACAGTACCCACATATGTCTCATACCTTTTTCTTTTGCTAAGATGATTCCGAGCCAAAGGCCACTTGCCTCCGCTAGGTTTTTTGTTGCTCTGCCTATCCCCCAAGCATATTTGTGCCTTGTTTTTCCATCAGGGCGAATGAGGACACCTCCTCCCCCTACCTCCCCTGGGTTTACTTTGGAGGCTCCATTGAACTTAAGAGGCCAATACCCTTTCTTCTATATCTTGTCCATTAGCTCTGTTTGAGTGCTTATAAGACACCAGCTAGGAGGATCCACCTTTGTTATTTTTGTTTTCTTGACCCGAGACCATGGAGACAACGAACCATGGAGACAACCACTCCCATTCTAATGGTTCTAACGAAGAGTCAACCTGTGGGGAGTTGAACTCAAAACAGAAAGATAAGGCAAAGAGCGATGATATTCTGGTAGAAGGTTTTTTCATTTTGAAGATTGATTTGTTTCTTGCCATCCAAATCTTCCAGCAGATGTAGTTCGGAAGAGAGTGAAGGATGAATTGCAGATTCAATTTAGTTTGGAGATTTCCTTTGTACCATTTTTTTGGTGTTGAGAACAACATAGAGATCTCTGTTGGCCAATCGATTCTAGAGAATATCTGCCCAAAATCCTCCTTCCATACTTGTTTGATGTAACTGCATTTTATGAATAAATGGTTTATGGTTTCTTCCTCTTGTTCACAAAGAGGGCATCTAGTTGGCCTGCTTATACCTCTTTTCCTGATGTTGTCCTATGAGATAATTTTCTTGTGATTTAGCTACCGAATGAAGTAGTTTACTTTGGAATAGCAATCTGCTTCCAAATACAATTCCATATCCCACTTTTAGGGGGAACCTGTTCTTCGAACAAGAGATGCGTGTAGCCTCCTTTCACTGAGTATTGTGTGTTCTTCCAACACCATTTGTCCATTTTATCTCACACAATTGGAGAAAATCCCTCAAGAATATTTAATAGTTCATTTTTTTCTCATTTAGCTCTCCAGGGATATCTTCCAGAAGCCATGCTTTCCATTTCCTCTTTTCTTCCCACCCTGAGATTTTTGACAAGGCTGTGATTTTAATTGATTTGAACTGATCATGGAGGGGTTTCAGCTATTCCAAATCTTCTATAGGGGTATTATTCATTATTCTATCCTCCCGAATTTTAATGTTTAGACCATTTCCAGGAATTCTACTGATGTTTTGAGTAATTAAAGAAGATGAGGATAGAAGAAGACGCCATATTGGGGAGCCTTGAGTGGCTGGAATATAACTATTTTTCCTGTTCTTGTTGCTTGAAATACTTTCCTCTTATTACTTGAGCCCACCATTCTTCAGGTTTTGTGACTATCCCCCTCCACAATTTGGCCCCAATTGCTGGGTTCGTTAAACTTGGGTCACAAATTCCTAGTCCTCCATGTTTCCTGGGTGTTGTAACAATATTCCAGTTTACCAAGTGATATTTTATTATTGTTTGTTTCCCTCCTTCCCATAACAACTTCCTTATGAAAGTGCCAAGTTGTTGTAGGACATACTTCGGAGCCTAGAGGACCACGAACTGATATATAGGGAGAGAAGACAACATTGATTTGATAAGAATGAGACGACCTACTAGATTTAGCCAAATCCCTCCCCAATTGGTTATTTTCTATTTCATTTTGTCAATCATGCCTTTCTAGGCCTTAGGACTAGCCCTTTTCAAGAAAATTGGGACTCCTAAGTATTTAAATTCCTTCCAGTCTATTTCTACCTTAAACCCAAATATTTCTTCTATTTTTTTTGCCTTTCTAAAGGAGATATTCCATGCATATATTCTAGATTTGGCATCGCTTATTTTCCCTCCAGATGCTTCTTGGAATCTATGCAGGTAAGACTTGAATATTCTAGCTATGACTAGAGAGGCTCCACCTAGAAGAGTTGTATCATCAGCAAATTGCCCGTGATTTATGATTTTGATTCCTTCTTTAAATCTAATTCCTGGGATGTGTTGAGATGACCTTGTTGCTTCAAGACTGTGACTAAGGGCCTCTTTGATCAATATATATAAAAAGGGCGAGAGGGGGCACCCTTTTCGGAGACCTCCTGATGCTTGGAAAAAACCAACCCTCCTACCGTTAATCAGAGGAGAGATCCAGGGCATGGCAATGCATTTCTCTATCCATCCAGTGAAGGTATCTTTAAATCCCATCTTCTTCATTATGTCGAGGAGAAATTTGTGCCGAACCCTATCAAATGCATTGGCCATATCCAGTTTAATGACCATTCCTTACTCCTCACGTCTCCAACTTGAGTCGATGGCTTCCTGGATTAAGATTATATTGTCATAGATTTGTCTTCCCGGGATGAAGCTGCCTTGATTAGGAGAGATGAGAAGATGCAGGAGGACTTTTCGTCTAAGGGCTAGGATTTTGGAAATAATTTTATAAGAGAAGTTACAGATGGAAATTGGCCTAAATCTCGAGAAAGAGGATGGATTTCGTTCTTTTTGTATCAGGGCTAAAAGGGCTGAATTTATTCCACCGCCGATGTATGAGATCTTTAAGGAGTACCCGATAATTCGGCATAAATATATTTTTATTAGATGCCAATAGGTTTGATAAAACCTAGCGATGAAGCAATCAGTTCCAGGGGCCTTATCTAGAGAAAAGGAAAAGACTTTTTTTTGAATTTCTTGTGGATCGGCTAGAGCATTAAGGATTTTATTGGCATCAGTCGTCAGCAAAGAAGGCATCGAGCCAGAGAAGAAGGCTTCACTAATGGGGGCCGAGGGTTGGTCATCATGGTACAGGGTAGAGAAGTGATCTACTGCAGCGGCCTTAATCTCATGAAAAGAGTCAAGAGTTTGAGATCCATGCTGAATTTGGGTAATGCCATTTTTTATCTCTCGAAATTTTGCTTCGTTGTGGAAATATTTTGTGTTCTTGTCTCTGGAGCTAAGCCAGCTATTGCGTGATTTAAGCCACCACATATCTTCCTCTTGTCTCAGACTTGCATGGTATGTTTGGAACATTTTTATTTCTTCTTAGAAGTCCACCTTCTCCACTTCATTATTTTCTATTTAAGCTTTCTTTTTTGCAAGATTGTCTTATGTTATTTTGACATTTAGGGACAGATTTGCATTGAATGTTTTGAGCCATTCTTTGATGTTTGATTCTAACCTTTTAAATTTCCTTTCCCGTATGGTTATAAGGCTTCCATTTACCACTGAGCCCAGGATGCAACGATCATTTCAGAGAAGCCAACTATTTCTATCCATAATGGGGAGAATTTCCATGGGATTGGCCCATAGTTAACTCGAGGAGAAACAAGGAGCATGATCGATCGGTGGTCTGATCCACACCATGGTCGGATCTTTGAAGATATAGAGAAGGACGATGATAGCATAAGCTCTAAAGCTAAAAATATGTCTAACCTTGCTGCTATGTGCCTCGGTCCCACCCTCTCATTATTCCATGTGTATTTAAACTTAGCTTCACATCAAATATATTTAACTGCATTAACAGGTCTTCGAAGTCTTCTTGATGAATTTCTCTTACGATTGTCCCTCCTCTCTTTTCGTCCTATTTTAGTACTCTATTGAAATCTCCTCCTAGAATGCAATTTGTGCCATACTCTATGTGCTTGAGGTCTTGTAGGGATTTCCAACAATCTTTCTTTTCAGCATAAGTATTTGGCATGTATATAATTATGATTGTAATGGTGTAATTTAGATTTTTGACAAAAAAATTTGTTGCTATCCAATGTACTGATTTTAGGGTGCTTACCAGGAGGAGGTTTGCAGGGTCCCATAGAGTGCATACACTGCCCAAGGCTCCACTTGAGCTCACATCCTCCAGCTCACTTTTGTTCCATATCATGGGGTGATGAGCAGTAATATCCACCTCATTCAACTTTGTTTCCTGTAGAATTACAATGCTCGGCTTCTCTTTCTTAATCAATGTCATGGATTTTTCTCTTCTCTTTCTGGTATCGAGTCCTCTGCAGTTCTAGGAAACTACTTTCATTTATCACTTCTTTGAGAGGGAGACCCCTTTTAACGGGCCTGCTTGATTACCCTTCTTATTTCCTTTGCTGCTCAGGTCTACTAATTGGCGAATAATTGTAGTCTGATGTCCTAATTCTTTGTCTCTTTCTACTGTGGCCTGTCTGATTTCTCTATTTGATTTCCTTCCTGATCTTCTGGCATGTTGCTCAATGACAGTGTCTTTTTCTATCTCCAGATCATCTGTTGTGCCCTGTGGTGAAGCTACCAAATATATGTTGGAGGTCAAACAACCTCCATAATATTTGAACTTGAGATCTCTTGCCTATCTCCAATTCTCTTAACCAACTTAGCTATTTTATTACTTAAATATAATATTATTACTAACAATAATTTTACAAAATAAAAAAAATCCATTAAAAACCGATATTCTACCCAAAAAAAAAAAAAAGTGTATAATTTGTTTATGGATATCTAAAATATAATATTATTACTAACAATAATTTTACAAAATAAAAAAATTGATTAAAAACCAAGTGAAATTATTTTATATTTATTTTAAGTGATATAATTACATTTCAATTTTTTTGGGAAATATTTTATTGGTTTATATTTTGATTTTTTTAGGAAAAATGTAATATCTTAAACCTAAGTATTTTTTTTATCAACATTTTATTTAAGATTTACTAATTAATATATTGATCTTTTTAATTAAATTAAGTAATATTAAATTTAAAATAAATTTGGTTATATCTTTTTGTTGGATGTCATGGTGGTCTCACTAGCCATAAGTCATAAAATTTATTTCCTTGGTGCTAACTGTAACATCCTATAACTTGGACCAGCCAACTTTAAACTCTTATTTTACTCTTGAGGAATTTCCTATCCCGAGACTTCAAGGACAAAGTAACAAAATTTTAATTGACGGAAAAGAGTTTTGGTGGTTGGCATTATTAACTAATAGATTAGCACGAAAAGAATGTCGGTCTCGATAGTAAAGAGTTGGTTGATAGAATGATCGACAATGGGTGCTCAATGATAGATAGGAAAAGTTTATGGAAATAGTTTCTATCAGCCCAATAATTAACGAGACCCCTATTGCCTGACGCTATGTTTTCACAACTCATCTGTGCTTCTTGGTTGGGTTGTGGTGGCTGACGGGAGAGTAAATGCTTTTTAAATTTTCTATCTTCTTCGGCTCAAGAATTTAAAAATTACACAACTTTCATCGAATCTGAGAGAAATTTTTGTGAGTTCTGACGGCCGAAGTCCGATAGACGACCTAATACTTCAATGTTGTTCTGTCTTTCTTCTCACACTATGAATTTATGTCTCATCTTCAACTTGGAAAAAAAAACTTGAAAACTTCAGTGATTTACAAAGTGCACTACTATAGTGCACAACTGTGAACCTTCAATCTACAAATAAATCTGATCACTACAACACAAGGAAAATTCTTGCATACACACAAAGGTAATTACAGTGTGTATTCAAACCATAGAATTACACATTTGGCACCATCTCCCTCTTATCTACCTCAATCTCTCATTTCTCGATATCATGATCTTCTCTCCTAATATCTCATGTTACATAACTCAGCTCTTTAATAATTTTCTTGTACAAACCCAACCACAAAAATATATTTCCTATATTATCTAACAAAATCTCATATTTGACTACATTATCCATTTAGCATAGAAACCAAATGACACTTGAACACCTTCTTCACAAATTAAATTTCTTCTATACTATATTTAGGAAAAATATTACAAATTTAAATAAATTAGGGAACCAATTACCTTAGTAAATGATTTTTTTTACTTAAAAAGGTCAAAGGGTAATTTGAATTGTATTTTCTTCTAATCATAGTCCCAAGAAAAAAATAACCTCATCATATCCTTAACACGTGTTCCATACCTAATGATATTTGCTTTAGTCATTGATAGTTGTTGCTTCCATTTGACTAGATATTGAAGATATTTATTACCTTTTCTTTTCTCGACTACTTTCTAACCCAAGATTTCTTCAATTTCCTTTTGATATTCTTTGGGCAATTTCCACTACCTCTTTTTGGTCTTATCTTCATCACTTACATGTGTATCTATTGTAACACTATTTGATTTCTTGAAAATATATAGATATACTACATTGAGAGTTGGTGGTATTCAAATGCCCTGAGGAAGTTCTAATTCACGAGTGTTGAAGGAATTATTTTTCAAAATTTTACAGAGACCAATTTTCTTCACCTTATATTTGTTGTATGTTGCTACAAGAAACCTATTTTTTCTCAAATATGCCATTACTAGGTCACCAACCTTTAAAGCCATCTATCTTCTTTTCATATCTACTCTCTATTTTTATTTTTTTGTGTTCTCCTAGAACTCCTGCATCTTCACTAAAAATTCTTCACATTTTTCACTTCTAATCTCTTTCTTTCCCAAATTACTTAGTTCATATACTCCCCTTATATCGTGCATTCCATACAATATTTGGAATGGGCTCATTCTTGTACTCATATTAGGTGAACATAGCTTGAGAAAGTATTTGATACCATTGTTTGGGATGTTCATTCACCAAAATTTCCATAATGTTTCCTAGACTTATATTTACCACATATGTTTTTCTATTCATTTGGGGCTAATAAGATGAACTAAATTTTGAAATAGTAGATAGTTTCTTCCATGAAATTTTTAAAAAGTGGTCTGTAAATCTTGTATCCTTGTTTGATTCAATGCTTTTTGAAAATCCATGTGATATTAGGATTTATTTAAATAATAAAATTTCCACACTAGTTGCATTAGTGTTTCTAGTAAAATAAATAAAATATTGCGGAAAACCTATCCACAACAACAAAAAAGGAAACATTACTTTTTTGTGTTTGAGGTAGACCCAACACAAAATCCATGCTAATAAAATCCCAAGGCCTACTAGGAATTGGCAATCGTTCGTACAATTTTTCATTTTGACTTCTTCCTTTTTCTTACCGACAAACTCTACATATTTCCTCAAATATCTTTACATTAGCTTCTATACATGGAAAAAAATAAAAATAACTTATTATTGCAAAATCTTTATCAGCTCCAAATTTTCCTACCAATCCTCCATTGTTCTTTTCTTTGATTAAGTTGTCCCTCATGGAATCTAGGAATGCAAAGCCTATATTCCTTGAAAAACAAACCATCTTGAATCATGTAGCTTGACGAGGGAGCTGAAATCATGCTCACTTGGTTTTCACATGCTACATATGCTTCTTTGAAATTGATATCACTTTTGTACAGTTTTTTTTATTTCATCGAATCCTGAAAAATGGAATTGAAATCCTTGTATAATTAATTTAATCCTAATTAATGCACTTTCCACTTTATTTGATGACCCATTAGTATGTTTTATTACAAAAGTGGTTTTTTTCAAAAATTCCACCCATTTGATATGCCTCCAGTTCAAGTTTGGTTGGCTCCCTACAAATTGCAAAGCACGATTATGAGTAAGAAAAATAAATTCCTTGGGCATGATATAGTGACACCACTTCTTCAATGCCCACATAATGGCATAAAGCTCCTTATCATATGAAGATTAATTTTTCTTTGTTTGATTTATTTTTTCACTAAAATAAGTGATTATTTTCCCCTCTTGACCCAACACAACTTCAGTTGTGATCCCACTGGCATTATCTTAAACTTGACATGAATTTTTAAAGTATGGAAATGCTAAAATAGGTTTCTATGTAATTATTTACTTTATTAATTTAAAGTTGTGATCTACTACTACAATCCACTTGAATGGGAGATTATTATCCTTGATAGTTTCAACAATGGGTGCACACAAATTGCTAATTTTTTTTTATAAAATTTCTATACAAACTAACAAAACCATGAAAGTTTCTTACCTCAATCACATTTCTTGGAACTGGCCAGTTAGTTATATCTTTCTCTTTATCTTGCTCTTTATCTTCAATCCATCCTTTGAAATTACACCAACTCATTCTTCATGAAGTTGCATTTGTTTAAATTTAATAACAATTTCTCTTGCTGCAAAGTACTCAAAAATAGGTTCACGTGTCTCAAATGCTCTTTCTTTGTTTGGTCGTTGCTATGAATATAATTTATATTAAAAATAATAAAAATGTAAACAATAATAGACATAAATAATAATTAAGTAACTAGTAGTTAATAATGAAGAGGCATGTCTCTAAGGACATGATTTCTCATGAAAATGTACCTACCTAAATATATATATATATATATATATATATATATATATATATATATATATAAGACCCTTAGTTGTATTAACATCACTATCATTCATACATTTAAATATTTATTCTTGTATTCTCAATGGATATCTACATATTCCAAGTCTTTTGGAGTGTTTAATCTGCTATTAAAAAACAGTGTTCTCTACACTGGTATCAAAGCATTCCTTTAAGTATATGAACTTTGTTCGTTACATTGATATTAGAGTTGTTTGATGCTCTAACCGCTCCACCACTGGACAGAGTCAGTCTATTCTAGGCCTTTGGCCATCAAGATTCGCCTACTTTTTTGTCGTTACAAGTCAAGTGTTTCTCTTCTTAGTACAAAGTATTTGAAAAAAAAAATTTATATTATATTTAAAAAAAATTATTACATATATTAAAAAATATATATTTAATTTGAAAAATAATATATATATATATATATATATATATATATATATATAAATCAAAAATAAAAATCAAATTAAAAACAATAGGTCGCAGCTCACCTCAAAAACTGAATCGCAATCGTTGTAGGCATCTAGTCGCCATTTTTGTTTGTGCGAGCCAATACCTCCTCGTCTGCCATCCACCACTACTGCCAGCCGCCTTCACCATAGCGACCTTCTAGGAAGGCTTTTTTTTTTGCCCACCGCCGTCGCCCGCCCCTGTCCATCAAAGCTACTAGCTTCAATATTATGCCATCGATCCATTCCGTCCACAACTTCAATTATGTCTCCAACATTTTGTGTTGTTTCGCCGCCACCATATATAATATACCAACACTATAGTAAATGGAATCCATCATATTCATACGTAATCCCCTACCAGTCGAATCCGTACACACCACCACTGCCATACTAGCGATATTCGGAATTTCATTGACAAAGGTAATTCTGTTGCAGAAAAATCCACTTGCCATAATTGATTTTCCTTATGTTACAACCTTGCTGTCAAAGCAACCGCCCATCATAAGAAACATCCATTGGAATTTTCCAGAGTAAGTTAGTCGTACATTTCCATTCACATCTTCTACAGTTGCGGGGTGAGGGATGAGATATCTATGCTTGGAATAACGTGGCCATACACTCCCACTGTTTCATAGTACACTGCGTTATTTGTATTGATTATTAATAAAACAAGAACTAAAAATTTAAATTTATATGTTTATGGCCATAGAAATTTTCATGCACCCACTAAATTATTATCAATGAATTAATTCGTAAAGGATATTTTAAGTTAGAAGTTACTTTTTGAAAGAAGAAAAGGCTTATATATATTCAAAGTTATCAAGGAAGTGAATGTATAAACCAAAAAGTGTGGAGTATTGAGCTTAAAATAAATAAGAGATTGGTAATAAAATAAAATAAAAAATAAAATAAAGTAATCCATATAATATATACAACGGTAATTTTAATATTCAAGTTCAAATTCAATAGTTTGGAAGAAATTAAGTACATTTGGAAAAGATCAAAAGTTTCATTTTTGGCCAAAACATCATTTGGTAAAATGATTGAAGAATATAAAATGGAATCTAGTTCAGAAATAAAGGAAGGAATACTTCCAGAAACTTCATATATTTATGTTTCAGTGTTATTTAAAGTAAAAGGGACCCTTTAGGAAAAGACGTTACTACCGCTATCTCACTCACTAAAAATAAAAATTATATAGAGCCTAAAATTGCAAACGAATTAATGATTCATGAATAAAGTATAATCGATAAATTAGACTTCTTGGACAAAACACAATACCAAATAACTGATTTATAATTAAACATTAGGGATTATACATTTATGTTGCAATTCTTTGTTCAATCCCTATGGATTGATCAAAGTGATATTATTTTGGGATGCCCTGAATCCAAACATTACGATCCTTTATCCTGAATACGAAAAAGAAGTTTTTGACATTTTTCCACAAAAAGAAAAAAATAACACTACAAGACATTACAATGAGGCCAAATTCAGTCACGCCATAAGACATACAAGAAATCTCAAAAGTAATTCTTCAATAAAGTAAAAAAATTGATACAAAATATGTAAAGGGAAGTTAACAAAATCACCACTGACAAAAATGAAGAAGTTACTTGCCTCAAGGACCATAAGGAGAAATTATTGAAACAAATTAAGAAACTTGAAAATGACAAGAAACCATTGAAAAAAACCCCTAGAAGAACTCAACATGAAAAATGTATCCAAGTATTCAATCCAAGATGAATAAAAAGATATGAGTGTCGATCCAATGAATATCACAACTCAAGAAGATGAGAAACCGACAAAATTTAAAACATATTCACATGTTACAGTTCAAATAATGTAAATTCCAAGTAATGATTCCATATCTACCTCAACAACAACAATACCTGAAGTAAATGAGGAAACTGCCACACACATGATAAGGCAAAGCCCAACCAGAAGAACTCCTTATCGACATCCAAATCACAAGAGAAGAAAACTAAGTCATTTTACATATTTAAACCACTAAGCATGAAAGCAAAAAATTTATGTTCCAAGGAATACTAAAGTTTGCATAATCCAATCCTATGATAGCAATTCACCACAAAATTCTAGTTACTAGAAAGTTCCATAGAAGATTAATCTAATATGGTTAGATCCATTTTCAGTCCAAAAATTTTGTTTAACACTCAAAGGATCATATCGACTTTTTTGAATGAATATTAAAGTTTTGAGATGAGAAGATATTCGAAATCGGAAAAGGGATCAATCCCTTTCATCAATAAGCTTTGAGGACAAAGATTTTTGAAGAGGAAGGAAATGTTATGAATATAATTTATATTAAAAATAATAAATATGTAAACAATAATAAATATAAATAATAATTGATTAAGTAGTAGTTAATAATGAAGAGGCATGTCTCTAAGGACATGACCGCTCATTAAAGGGAACCTACCTAGGTATATACACATGACCCTCAGTTTTAATAACATCAGTCTCATTCATGGTATTTTTAATATATATTCTTGTATCCTCAATGGAGATCTACATATTCCAAGTATTTTGGTGTTTAAACTTCTATAACAAACCTTGTTCGCTACATTGGTGTCAGAGCATTCCTATGATTATACACACTTTGTTCGTTACAGTTATATACGAAAATGTCATCTAGATATGAAATCATAAACTTTCCTATAAATTCCCTCAAGACATCCTTCATTAATCGCATAAAAGTAGTTGGTGCATTAGTAAGACTGAAAGGCATCACAAGGCACTCATGCAACCCAGGTTTCACTTTTAGGAAGTTTTCCACTGATCCCTTCTCTAATTTGGAATTTGTGGCACTCACTTTTTAATCAATTTCAGATAAATATCAAGCACCACTCAAAACAAATTTACCAACTTAACAATAATTATATCGATTTTTTTTTTCTATACGTCGCAAAAAATCATGATCTTCTATTGATTTTGAAAAGTGTTGATGCAACATCAACTTTTATTTTGGAGCATATTTTTGACACTTTAAATTTTCTTATGTATGAAATATGGACATTTTTTTAAATGTTAGTGATATTCATGCTGATTTTGAAGAGTGTTGATGCAACATGAACCATTTTTTTGGGGCTTATTTTCGACACTTTAAATTTTATAATGTATTAAGTATGGTTTTTTTTTTTAATTTTGGTGATTTTCATGGTGATTTTGGAAATCGTTGATGTAGCATTAACCTTTTCTTTTGTGGGGGGCATATTTTCAACATTTTAAATTTTTTACATGTCTTAAGTATGCACATTTTTTTTTAAATATTCGTTATTTCATCAATTTTCAAGTTATCTTCTTATTCTTCTTCTTATTTTTCTTATTTTTATTCTTGAGATGATCAATTTTTAATGGTATTTCAAACTTGTAATTTATTTTCCTTTGCAATGTCTTTTTTAATGAAAATTTCAAATTTTTAAATGAAAATTTCAAATTTTTATAGATTTTAAAAAATTAATGAAATTAATATTTTGAAGTTAGGATTTTTAACATATATATGTATTTTTAATTAATACCTCAATACATACCAAGTAATTATCACTAAAATAACAATAGTTTTAAACACTTGACAATAAAATACAGATTTCGAGACCTTTTCACTAAAAATGACATTTCAAACATGTTACCATGACCTGTGGATAATGTATATAGGAGAAAAATTTTCTCCCAGATAGACCTCAATGGGTAGCTAGCAGCCCCTTGAATCTACGAGATAGCTCAATGTGCCACTGTCTCTGCTACCTGAGCCAGCCATGTGGTCCCTCGAGCACTTGTCATGAGTGAATGTTTGAAGGTGGGCCTCCCTACCCTAAAGGTATAGATTTTCATTGGTAAAGTTGAGAAATTTTCCTTACTTGTCATGGGAATTTTTGGGCATGAAGTGGTGGGGAGATTTGATGGAAAGAGTGGTTTAGGCTTGTATTCTTGTATCCACTGCCAAATTTCGTGGTTACCCTTGTATCCTAGTACTGTGGGATCTCCTTCACCAACCATTTTGTTTTTGGGTTGGCACTCTATGGGAAATGTCAATTTTGGTTGTGTGATCTTTCTTCTCGATACCACTCACATCACCGCCCTTCCCCTCATTTTAGTCCCATTCATATATTTTCCCATTTAGGTCCACATGAATCCACTAGGTCCACATAAGGATAGCCTTCCTCCTCCCTTTGTCCACACCTTAGGTCATTCTTGGAACAATGCCCCAGACGTTGATGCATCTAAAAAGAAACTAAAAGGCATAATTTGGCCGCTTTCAATATGGAATGTACCACAAAATGCAAAAAATGGCTAGGACATACAAATTTAGCACGTTGGAAAAATCCTAACATGAGTTCTATCCATTACCCATGGTCGTCACCCTAGTTCCTATGGGACCTAGATGAGCCCCCTCCATCACTAAGGAACTATTTTCATTGCTACAACTCACTTTAAATTCTTGTCCTGCACCAATCCAGAGCCTTCCTTGGTCTTATTTATTTTTGTCGCAAACTTTGAAACCCATTCCATGTGCTTTCTTAAAGTGTTGTGCTCCCTTTTGCAAGTTAAGGAAAGTGTAATATTTTCACATTTCGGTTGTCGCATCATGTATATAAGTTTGTTATGGTGATTTCAAGAGGTTTTATTTGTGTAAATGAGTATTTTTATCCGTGTCCACATACGTCCCACTCATTTCCAAAGTTTTAAGCATTGTCGCACAAGTGTCATCAAGGTTGTCGCAAAGTGTATCTTTAGTGTCACACTTGCCATAAAGTTGTCACACTAAGGGAAATGTATTGTTCATGTGTTGTGGATGATCTATGTTTTTGAGTTGTCAAAGTCTTCTAAGAGTGTGATCACAGTCAAAGTATTATCATTGTTCACACTAATCTCACTAATCCCACACTTAGCCATTCTCCAAAAAACTTCCCCATGAAGCAACCAAGCTTAACCTATCCTCCTTGAACTTCGCATTATGAAATTTTAGTCCTCTAGGTTTTATGTTGCCTCTTGGCACTGTGCAATGCACAGTTCCTTCCTCCTAGGGCTGCTACACTGCACATTTTTTGTGCTTAAGCTCCATCACTAACCGCCATAATTACAAAATCCTTCCTCCCAATATGGCCTTAACTGCGTATTGTGCATTCTCTAGCCTAAATATCACTCGCTGAGCTATTTAATTGCAAAACTAAGTAATGGCCCAACCTCCCTTGTCTCCCAAAATTGTGCAGTATCTTTACCCAGTGCCCACTCCCTCATCTTCTCCCACTATCTCCTGGGACTGTGCAAATTAGTCCCTCAACCTAGCTTGAATTTCATATCATGTAGTGTCAAGGCTCAAGGCTTCCCATTTCCTACTTGAAATGTGCAACTATGTAGTCACTAAGCCTCTTTCCCAACTCTCTATCCAGTTCTAGCTCAGTTAATTGATCCGTATGCTCAATATTAGACTGCGGGGTTTTAAGATTTATGTCATCTCATCATGAGTGAATTGCGGCAATAATTACACTATCATTGCATGGAAAGATGATGAAGAAGGACATGAATTAGGGAACGATGCTAAAATAAACTATTGTAGCTGAGTTCACAAGTCGATCAATCAGGAGGAAGCAAAGGGACACTATTTTGCGACCACTATCCAAGACTTGAGATCATTGATGATTCCTTATCAACAAGCCATGCACAAGTGAAAATAAAAACATCCTCAAGAAGAAATTCAACACTCAGCATTACCAATGGCTTGAAATTTCCACATAATCAAGCAATCCATGTCAGCAGTGTCATTTCATGTCATGTCATGAGTGGTCACGTGCCACACCATTGTGGCTAATGATGTAGCATATGTTTCATAAATGTATTGTAAAGTGAGAGTCCAAAAGACATGTGTGGAATATTAAGATTCATGTAAAGTTTAAAACTCATAGGAAGTCAAATATTCATGAGGGTATATGAAGAGTTACACAGAAGGTGAAGTACCACCTCCTCATTGTTATATATACCCCCTCATTATAATAACAAAGGACTTTTCACCTTGGCTCGTCCCGCAAAGCATCATAGAGATAAGCTAGTTCTTTTGGGGAGCAAGGAGTGGCTGCAATGCTCCACTATCGGAGCTAGTGATATTCATTGTATACATGTGTCTTAGAACTTTTACTTAATAAAAAAAGATTTCAATTCCAACACGTTCTCCATGCATGGATTATGAATGTTTGTTAGAATATTTTGTGGATGTATGTATTTCATATTTTCTTTCACATGTGCTAAGGTAGTTGAACTATTTAGGTTATTTTAGTACTTATATTATTAAGAATGTGCTGTAATGGTTTTTATTTATGTCCCATTATTGTGGACTATTCCATAGGATATTAGATATACCTTTCTCATTCGTTGGTTGTAAAGACCATCACACCCCTTTTAGCTTATTATGTTGGATGTTAGATGGGTCCTTGTAGTTCATTTGTGTCTCTTCTTTGGTGGTACTATTACCTCTCCCTTACAGGCTCACTTTTCTCCCTCTCTCTGCAGTAGAAGAACTTTGGCACATTTACAACAGAATGCTCACGAGGCACACCTTCTTTCTTTTCGAAGGTATAATTACATCCCTCTCTCTTGTTGACATTTAGATCCAAGGAAAATATTTAAGAATTTAGAAATCAGGGCATATATTAGATGGGGCACCTACACCAAACGATGTGAGGTATAATTTGGAATTGATATCGGGGAGATCCCCTAAATGTTGGCAGGTCTAGCATCGTCAACATTTCTGGTGCTATAAGGAGGGAAGATATTTTTAATGGCTAATAACCCCAATGACCCCAATATCACATCCTATGGTCAAGACAAAAATGATCATTTCACCACCCCTAATGGTTTTCTTAAAGTTGGTGACTCTTCTCAGCCCAAGCTTGTACAAACTTTTAAAATCTCCTATGATCAGATTCAAGCCATCCGTCCAGTTGCACGTTAGTTTGGAAAATATATTGGATTGGTTCCAGGAGTACACAACCTTCCATATTTCCGAAAAAATAACCCAACCACCCCTATGGGGATAGTGGTTTCTACCATTTAAGATTTGGTTTCACCACCCTTTAAGAGTTTGCAAATTTTTTTGAGAACACAGAAGAACCTTCACTTTATAACGGTGGTGAAAAAGATAAGTTTGTACCAGAAAAAAAATATTACATCAGTTAGGAAGTGAAGGAGAAGAGGAAGAAGAGCCATCAGATTCTGATAAGTAGGAGGAGGAAGAGGAAGAAGAAATGGAAAACCAAGATCTGGATTGGATGTCTCAGGGCCCACTTACACTTCTAGGTGTTTTACACAAAATTCCAAAGCATCTACAAAATCTCTTAACGAAGTACGACCCTGACAAAACAGTAAAGGCAGAGGACCATTTATAAATATTATACCTACTTATGTAGACACTTGAGGTATGATATGATTATGTTGCATGTAGATGTTTTCCATGTACCGTTATATGGAAAATAAGTTGTATGGTATCATAGCCTTCCTCCGAACTCCATCCATAACTAGACGGGGTTTAAGAATATTTTCCTTGAAAAAATCACTGATGATAAGACCCCTCCCATGTTGTTGAAATAATTGGGTAATATCAAGATGGAGCACAAGGAGAAAGTGAAATACTTCACTCATAATTTTAGCCACACTTTTAATAAATTCCTAGTAAACACGAAACCTAATGACTCCATCACAGTAGATTACTACACTTATTCCTTTCCCACAAGCATTGTACAGTTTTTGAAGTGAATTGTGAAACAAACATTCATGGAAAACTATGAAGATGTAATCACGGTTTAAAAGGACATGCACACGATTGGGGTCATCATAGATGATGAATTGACAAAAGACTCCAAAGACACAGGAAAAAGGCCTCAGGCCTCCCTAAGTAAGGCGAAAGAGAATGAACTTTTCCATCTTGAAATATTCACTCACACTAACAAGAATCTATCAAATGAGTTGGCAGAGCTAAAAAAATTTCAAGTGAGACTGTCGTGAGTAGCAATCTCCCCATGTTTAGCCTTTTCAGAAGGACTGCCAATTCCAGTAATAGCAACAACCAAATGGCCAAGTCTACCCAAATCTCGAACGTTGTGCTAAACATTAAAATTATCCGAATGTATCAATATTTTTTTTATCATCAAGAATATCATTTATAAAATACATGCCCACAATGGAACCACATGATAAATGTTTTTTTAACACACCTCATTGATACAATAATTTCAGATGAGCAGACCGAGCCTACAAAAGAAAAGGAGGAAACTGCTGCAACTGGGGAAACTCATACCGTGGAACATGAAGTAAACACATTTATTTGTGTCCTTGTAGCTAAAAAAAATCATTGCTGATAAATAAACTCTGAGTGATGGACCAAAACAAAAGCAGAATAACCGATACAGTTTGACGAGCCAAGGGCCATCCACTCAACCAGAGCTGACGAAACAAAACTTTTAGGAACAATTGTTAAGAAAAATCAGTCCACATGTCAACTCAACACAAATAACTCAAAGAAAGTATGGGAATGTAGCCGCAACGAAAAGTAATTTCATGGGAAATAAGATTAAAACCAACACTCCATAACTCCCAAACCAAGGCATACCCCTAGACACTTCGAAAATTTTCTATGCTTTCTATTACAACACAGTCAAAGAGATGAAGAAGGATTGCCCAAATATATCAATTTTCGAACTAAAAAATATAGTGAGTCAGCGGGACATTCTCCTATGCACACTTGGTCAGTCCACTGCAGGTAATGATGCTTATTCATGTAAGTTATCTGGTAAGTCCTCTGGTTCCCTTGAATATATGATTAATGCTTTAAAAATTGATGCAAATACACTCTTCCCTCCATTTATGTTAACTTTCGAAATATTCAATTTCAATGTACACAATTTCTTAGTTGATTTTGGTGCATCAATAAATGTAATTTCATTATCTATCACAAAGAAAATAAATACAAAATGGGATAAAACATATTTACAAATCATTCAACTAGACAAGACTCTTGTTAGTGTGATTGGTGAACTCGGGAATGTTCTTATCCACATATCATTCAATGAACTAGTTCACCAATGTATAAACATAGTAATTGTGGAAATTTTTGAAGCATATGGAGTATTGTTAAGAAGAGACTAGTCCAGAAATATGAAAGGGTACTTTTCTATGTATTTTTCACACCTATGGATTCTGTACAAGGGAAAGAAACAATCAAATCTAGGTGAACTCAGAGAGATATATGAAACACATGGTCACTCTCTTGAATTGATAGAACAAGCCAATGGATTTCACAGATATTATATTTGGAAATTGTATTTTATAAATTTAATTGGGGTTTTATCTTGCACAATTATCCTGAGTCCCACCAGAAACACAATTGGAGCTCTATCCTAGTCCAACTAGTGAAAATGAAATTTGTATAGTTAGTGATAGTAGTAATAATAGTACTAGTGTAGTTCATAGTCCTTGTACATATAATATGTGGAAATTTTACTTAGATGGTTCCAAAACACAAGAAGGCCTTGGAGCTGGTTTTGTTTTAATAGACTCGCTACAGAGAAAACATCTTATTTCTAGCTGCTTGGAATTTGAGTACACGAAAAACACTGTTGAATATGAGGCACTTATCTTGGGCTTGCGTAGAGCCATCAAACTAAACATTGCATTCCTAAAGGAAATAGGTGACTTATAAATTGTGGTTTGATAGGTACCTGATACCATACAATGTGTGTCACCTCATATTAAAAGTTACCAACAAGAAGTATGGCATTTGATTTCGCATTTCCAAGATTTTAAAATTATTTATATTCCTAGAATGTGTAACACAATTGCAGATGCATTGGAAAATGTTGTTGTTAGGTTATCGCCGATAAGGGGCAGTTTTCTGTAGATATTATTTATAAGCCATCTGTCCCTAATATCATTACTATTTACACGTTTTCAATGATGACCAGCAGATACTACACTTTATGGTGAATGTCGATGTATTCTAAGATGTAGCTATCGACGAAGATAAGCATGAGAAGGCATTGGAGGATGAAGCTAGCACAAGAAAAGGGAACCTCATGCCGAAAGTTTTGGTATCATTAGAGAAGTTATATGACCTGTAGAATTACTTCCAGGGGCCAGTTAATTCTAAGACCCATATATCAACATTGTCGCATGAGTAGATAAATGTGGGAATGGAAATGATCAAAATTTTGTCAATATTGGTACTTGTTGCACACCACATCATCAAAAATATTTTAACCACCTATTAAAATGGTACTAACATGCATTTGCACGATCTTAAAACTTATGACACACTGATTATCCAACATGTGATTCCAATCAAAGAAGGGGCCAAGCCATTTCAACAAAAGCTGCAAAAGGTACATCTGAAGCTTGAGCCTCTCAATCAAAAAGCATTAGGGAAGTTTCTGGATGCACGGATCATATACGGAGTGAAAAATTCAACCTGGGTATCAAACTTGGTCCCAGTAAGGAATAGGTCCAAGGAAATTCCCTTATGTGTTGATTTCTGTATTCTCAACTGCACCTTAGACAAGGATAAATACCTCGTTCTTTCTATGGAAGAGATACTTCAAATAATATGAGGATTAGAAATTTTTTCTCTATTGCATGGATATTGGCCATACAACAAGGTCCTATTCTTAGAGCCTGGCATACTTAAAATGACATTCCATACCAAATGGGGCATGTTCACATGCAAAAGGATGCAATTTGGGTTAATTACTGTCAGTGCAACATTTTAACGCACCATGAACATCACATTTCATGGATTAATCGGAAAAAATCATGCTGATATACATCGATGATGTTAAAATATTTTCTAAGAAGACATATGACAACATATGCCATCTCAGGAAACAAATTGAGAAATGTTGTAAGTACGAGATATCACTCAATCCCAAGAAGATCATTTTTGTAGTGTCCAAGGGTAATCTATTGGGCTATATCATTTCTAAAAGTGGGATTAAAGTAGACCCAGAGAGGGTAAGAGAAATTATACAGATTCCCTTCCTAGTGAACAAAAAATTTATGCAGTCCTTTTTGGGGAAAATAAACTTCCTCCGTAAGTTCATCTCCGACTATGCTCAGATTATCATTCTAATACAGGAGATGGTAAAGAAGGATACAGTATACATATGGGATAAAAGGGGAAAGGACGCATTTTACCGTATTAAGAAAGCTATCGCAAAAGTGCCTTTATTTATAAAACCCATATTTTGGCAATGATTTCTTACTCTGCACCTTTTCTTCCAAAACTTCGCTCATCGTTGTGATTATGCAAAAATAAGATCAAAATAATGAGTGGCCCATATATTTCATGAGTGCTAGTCTTCAAGTACTTGAACTCAATTTTCCTACCATTGATAAACATGCTTATAAGGTGATGAAGCACTTTTGGCCCGACATCTTAAAGAATCATTGTATTATCTTTGTTCCACACCCAATAGTCAGATAACGTTTTGGCCGATAAGAGTTGGGTGAGAGAAGAACGACCTCGATGACCAGTTTATAGGAATATGACTTAGAATTCAAACTATTTCACACAATCAAGGGCCACGGCTCTATCGAATAGTAGTGGAAGCAATATATGCAAAATAATATGAAGATATCTCTAGATGGGAGCAAGAAATCAAAATGTACAAATTTGAGCGAACACCTCCCACTATCATTGTAGGCTCTTGTAAACAGATGTGCGCAAATACCTTGAGCACGACACCGTTCCCTCCCCTTTATCTACATGATAGAAGAGGGCACTTAGAGTCAAATAATTATCTTACCAATTGGTGCATGGAGTGCTTTTCAGAAAGCACCATAACGGAGTGCTACTCAGGTGTTTGGAAGCACACAATTAAAATAAGGTATTACTAGATCTCCATGACAGACCAACCAGGAGATATTTCGCGGGAAACACAAATGGGCATAAAATCATGTGGGTTAGTTTCTATTGGACTACATTATTTAAATATTCTCATCCTTACGCCTGCAATTGTCTGGTCTATCAAAGGTGTGCTAGTTGAAACAAGAAGTCATCTGCCCCATTACAGCATATCGCAGTGGAAGAACATTTTCAACAATGGGGCTTGGATGTTATTGGAGAAATATTTACACATTCATCAAAGAAACACTCTTACATTATCTCTGCCACATACTACTTTATGCAGTGGAAAGAAGCAGTCCCTCTCTAATAGGTGAATGATCAGGAATCCATCAACTTCCTTCAGTACAACATCATTTTGAGGTTTTGAATTCCTATTTCACTTATTTTTGATAATGCAACATACTTTTCATAACTAAACTCTATGATTTTTCATTGGAAAGCGGAATTTTATTGAAATATTCAGCTAATTTATTATCCTCAGGGGAATGGTCTTGTTGAATCCAAGAATAAGAACCTCATCTGCATCATCAAAAGACCATATTATCTCAATAGAAGAACTAGCATTATTCTTTGGTAAATTCTTTAGGGGATTACCAAGTCACACCAAAGCCCTCGTTGAACACCTCCCCTTACTTCTTGGTATATGGAAAGGAATCCATCCTCCCTCCCAATATCTACTTGCCTGCTCTTTAGCTTTCACAAGAATCCCAAGGCAAGCCTTGCTTATTAGTGCAGCATAGGATGGACACCATTCATAAGCTAGAGGAAGAAAGGTTGAAATAAAAAGAAAAAAATTCACTTCATCACAGTCATATCAAGAGGTGGTTCGACAGGGAAATATGCAGGGAAGAACAACTTCATTGTGGGTGAATTAGTCTTGAAGTGGGACAAAGCCCACAAGGACAAAGGAAAAAACAATAAGTTTCAATCCATGTGGATTGGGCCATTCATAGTCAATGAGAAGCTTCGTAAACACACTTATCGTATTCAATCATTTTACGAGAGGTTTGAATCTCTCCTTGTCAATGGCCAAGACTTAAAGCACTATTTTCAATGACGATCTGGGGTTGTTCCCTACACTTTGTACATAGTCCTTCTTGTTTTTGTTTCTTTTCTTTTTTTCGTTATGTGAATAAGTGGTGTGCTTGTACATGTTTTGGCTTCTAAATATGTGTGTGGCTGAATTCTAAAAGAGTATTGTGAAACTTCAACATTTTTCTAAACCTTTGGTCCTTATTAATTGTACTGGTTATGTCTTTTGTCTAATGAATTTCCAATGGAAAATACGATCTGTACGTAAGAATATTTATTGTTAAACCATGAACTTATATCTATTCAGGAAACCATGTTCCTGCATTAATTTCTTTATTTTTTAGTGTTTCCACAATTGTCCAATTAGTAGCAAAGAGGAAGGGTAAAAATATAAACAATAAAAACTAAATCATATGTATTTGCATGCTTCTCTGAAGGAACAACCTCTCATTCTCTCAATAAGTTGGGATCCCTCTTCTGCCCAAAGGTGAATAAGTACCTATGCACAGTCCTATTAAAAATAAATAAATAAAGGTGAAAGAAGTGAAAGGATTATCACACAAAGAGGTGAAGCAATCAACTCCATTGGGGTACTGACTAGGCTCACTTGCAATGGAGAAATGTTTTTCTTCCTATAGTGACTCCATCGGGTTACTTTCCAAGGCCCGCTGGTAGCGAAGTAACACTAGAGATGAAAATTTATACTCTGAAAATATTAAGCTCGCGAAATTCACTACCCTTCCCAACTCGAAACATTATGATAATGTATAATTTCATGTTGAGTTTAACTGAGAATGTATGACAGGGACTATGTCTATTCATGGGGTAAGTGGGGAGACCAAAGTAATATGGATGATAAATCAATACTCCCTAAAGAATCAAGGCCATGCATGAAAGAAATAAACCAAGGTAGAGAAGCTGGAATTCTACCAATGTGTCACCAAATGCTCTCACTAGTACAACACCCTCCAAAATTTTGGCCTATTCCAATTTCATAGTCTTTCTTAGTTTTGTTTATCACTATCGCAAGCTTTGAAACTCATTCCATGTGCTTTCTTAAAGTGTTGTGCTCCTTTTTACAAGTTAAAAAAAGTGTTGTATTTTTTCATGTTGTTTGTCACATCATGTATATAAGCCTATTCTGGTGGTTCAAGAGGTCATTTTTGTGTAAATGAGTTGTTTTAACCATGTAAAAATATGTCCCACTCATTTCCAAAGTTTTAAGCATTTTCACCCCAAGTGTCGTCATAGATGTCGCAAAGTGTATCTTTAATGGTGCACTTGTCATAACTTTCCGTCAAGAAGTCACACGAAGGGAAATGTATTGTTAATGTGTTATGGATGATCTATGTTGTTGAGTCATCAAAGTGTTCTAAGTGTATGATCATATTCAAAGGCTTATCATTAATCACACTATTCTCATTGATCCCACACTTACCCATTCTCTGAAAAACTTCCCAACCAAGCAACCAAGCTTCAGCAAACCTCCTTGAACTGTGCATTGCATATTTTTATTCCTCTATATATGACCTTACCTCCTGGCATTGTGCAATGCACATCCCCTGCCTCCTAGGGCTACTGCACTACATAGTTTGTGTGCTCAAGCTTCATCATTGACCTCTAGAATTGCAAAGTCCTTCCTCATAGCGTGGCCTTTTGAGTAGTATCTATTCTAAATATAACTCCCCAAGCCCTTGAATTGTTCAACTACGCAATGGTCAAGCCTCCCTTGTCTCTAGAAACTACGCAATATGTTCACCCAGTGCCCACTCCCTCAGCCTATCCCACTGTCTCCCAAAACTATGCAGTTTGTCCCCTTAGCCCACCTTGAACTACGCATTGCATAGTCTCAAGGCTCAAGGCCTCCACTTTCTTTCTTGAACTATGCAATTGCACATTCACTGAGTATATTTCCTAGCTCTCTATCTAGTTTTGTCTTAGTTAATGGATTAGTATTCTAAATATTAGACTAGGGGGATTTCGGATTGATATCGTCTCATCATGAGTGAATTGTAGGAACATGTACCCTATCATTCCATGAAAAGATGATGAAGAAGGAGATGAAGGAGAGAAGCATGCTAAAATACACTCTTGTAGTTGAGTTCAAACGTTGATCAATTAGGAAGAAGTGAAAGGACACTAATGTGCGACCACTATCCAAGATTTGAGATCATTAAATATTCCTTGTCACCAAGCCATGCAGAGGTGAAAAGAAAAACATCCTCAAGAAGACATTTAGCACTCATCAGCAGCAATGGCTTGACATTTCCACATTGTCAATCAATCCATGTCAGCATTTTCATGTCATTTCATGTCATGAGTGATCACATGCCACACCATTGTGGCTAATGATATAACATATATTTCAGAAATGTATTGTAAAGTGAGAGCCCAAAGGAAAGGTGTGGAATATGAAAAGTCATGTAAAGTTCAAAAGTCATAGGAAGTCAAAAATTCATGAGGGTAGATGAAGATTCACAAGGAAGGTGAATTATCACCTCCTAATTGTTATATATACCCCCTCATTGTAAGAGAAAAGGGATTTTCACATTGGCTCATCCCGCAAAGCATTAGAGAGATAAGCTAGCTCATTTGGGGAGCAAGGAGTGGCTAAAATGCTCCACTATTGGAGCTAGTGATTTTCATTGTATACATGTGTGTTGGAAATTTTACTTAATAATAGAAGCATTCAAGGACAACACATTCTCCATGCATGTATTGTGTCTATTTGTAAGACTATTTTGTGGATGTTTGTATTTCATGTTTTCCTTCACATCTGCTAAGGTAATTGAACTATTTCATTTATTTTAGTACTTATATTATTAAGAATGTGTTGTAATGGTTTTTATTTTTGTCCCATCCTTGTGGACTATTCTAAGGGATATTATACAAAACTTTGTATTTCTTTGGTTGTAAATATTGTCACACCCCTTGTGGACTATTCCACTGGATGTTAGATGGGTCCTTCTAGTTCATGTGTGTATCTTTTTGGGTGGTACTATTACCTCTCTATTAGAGACTCACTTTTATCCCACTCTCTATAATAGAAGAACTTTGGCACATTTACAAATGAACACTCACTAGGCACACCTTCTTTCTTTTTGAAGGCACCATTGCATCCCTCTCTCTTGCTGACATTCAAATCCAAGGAAAATATTTAATAATTTAGCAACTGGGCCATATACTGGATGGGGCTTATACACCAAATGGTGTGAGGTATAATTGGGACTTCATATCGGGGAGATCCCCTGAATGTTGGTAGGTCCAACACCGTCAACATGAAGCCATGATTGTCCCAACCCATGGTAGGAAATGAACTGGCCCACCTTATGGGGGTATCCCATGCTACATATGACACATCATGCTCTTATCCCCTAGAGCCCCGAGTAGTTATGAAGAAAAATAAATAAAAGGAAAAAGGAATATGACAAAGGGTTGAAAAAAAAAATGCAAGGATAACTCATGTGCCATGATTTCGTTTGTTCTACACTCATATATCTAGGTGTTGGCTTCCTTTATTACAACTACCTTTGCACCTTGAAACTTTATCTGGATAATTTCCCCTGATCCCCACTCCGCTCCATTATTATATAATTTTCCACCTACCATTTTAGGGATATACCATGGACATGTCACCTCCTTTACAGGTTGAAACCACCTAATAGGGTCCTTGGCTAACCCCCTATTTAGTTAGATACACTTGTGGATACCAAAGCCCATTATGGAAGGGCGCACCACCATTAAATGCCTCATTGATTCCATGACTTGTAAGCTCTTTCACTTGATTATTCTAATGATTTTTCATATTGGAGGGAAAGGGGACACATTTGATCTAATGCGAGATTGTAGGTGGTTCCCCAGTTGGGGCTTTGTCTCCCTATACGGGGTCCCAATGCTCTATAGGGCCATATTGGCACTTGTAGGGTGAGCGTTGAGAGCCATGGGTCTCCACCATATCTAAAATTACTTCATGTATCCCCAACAACATTTATTGATTTCCCATATTCCACCTTTGGAATGAGGGTGATGCACCATTTTCATTATTCCCAACCAGCTCCAAACTTGCACCATACACTTGGAATATGTTCCAGGGTCCATACGATGTCTCCTACTACAGAGGGAGGTCTTATATCATCATCCTAACCCTTACATATGGTCTACAAGAATTTTCAATCAACTTGGAGACTCATGAGGATATCCTTGTGCCCGCACACCCACTTTGGGAGCACCATAGGTTATTTATTGGAAAACAAGGGGTGAATCACTTGTCCAGTATGTTTGGATTCCATTTCTTCATCGTGTGACCCCTTGGACTTAATTAGGCCTCTTAAAAGGCCTAACGACTCACTTTTTTTATCATTCGACCCTCTTGAGAGGCTTATTCTTGAATTATTGATCTATTCAATGGGCTTGTCACCAAAAGTATTGTTATTATGCACATTATTTTATTTTAGGGTCTAAATGAGTCCAAATAAGGCCGTTTGAATCCCTTAGAGTATTCTATAAATATAAGAGAGGTATTCTCTCTCATTCATCATCACTTTGATTGGGTTATCTTCTCTTGTGATATTTTCGCTATCCTTCTTGGAGGATGAGTTTGGATGAATGAATGAATTCTAATGTTTGGATCTCTTTCATTTTGTCTTGGATATTTATTATTGTAATTTTTTGATGATTAGATATAATTTTTCTAATGTTTAAGTTCTCTTTTAATGCTATTATTTTTATTTACTTTTTTCACATGCATGTTGCTAGAATTTTCACTATACTAGGCTGAAATTTACTACTTTTCTCATGCGAAATTATGGAAATTTGATCTTTTATAGCATTCCATCTTGTCATGGTCCATGTATGAATGGGTGGATGTTCCTAGAGATAATTTATGTTAAACACATCTTGATAAGTCATCATTTATTGCAAACTGAAGTATAAAGTCATGACAACAATTGTTCTCATGATCTAAATGTTATGGGAAGTTGTTGAAGGCCTCCTTGATTGGGTGAATTCTTCTCAAACCTATAATTCTACTTGAATCCATATCTCCCAAAGGCAAAGGAAATAATCCTCAATTTGTGATCCTTTTCGACACTTATTCTATTCACCTCCCTCTTTTTCTAGGCCTAGCTTACATAGGTCACCTAGTGCATCAATTATCTCACAATATAGCCATCTAATCACTTCAATTTTTGGTCAAAAAATGCGTTGATTTTTTCTCTATATGCCCTCTAAATTTGAAGAAAACCCATCGGAGGGATCTCAAGATATAGAAATCCCTAGCTCAAGGACCATTTCGTGCCCTAGTTTTCCCTTGGCTAATGTCTTCATTAGGATCACTAAATTCAAACCTCAAAGGAAATTTGTCCTTTGATCCTCTTCTTCCCCATAAATAAGTCAAGCCCCACATAGGGTTATTAACTCCATACCCTTGACCTAATTTTGGGCCCACTTGGTCCCGTGTTGTTCCGCAAATTATTGAAGCCAATTTCATAGACCACTTGGAAACCAAGTTTTCACAAGGATTTCTAGGACTAGGTATCTTCTTTACCCGTCATATCCTCAAACCCTAGGCCCTTAAAATCCCCTTATCCCTTCCTAGAGATCCTTTCACCTTGCTTCTCAAGTAATAAAGTGATACATTTGATCCCCTCTTGTTAATAGGCCATTGGAGTCACCTTTTGTTCCTCTCATTGACACACTCATTATTTTGATTCCCATTATACTGGGTATTCTTCCATCGGTGAAAGTCCATAAAGAGTAGGGATCCTTAGCTAAGTTTATAGTGGGATATCTATCCATTGTTTCCCTTGACCTAGTAGTTTCCCTAGAGGATCCCCTCCTAGGACCCTTTATATTTTTAGTGGTAACATTTTGGCACCGTTATTGAGAACACGAAACATGTGTGTTTTACCCATACGATACATTGACATATCATTATTAGTGACTCCATTGGAAGAAAAAATCCCTAGTTATTCATTGAGTTTCAAATTTAATGCTTGTAGGGTGAAGAAAGCATCTATCAAGGAACTTTAATTGACCCATGTGACTCCATTTTAATCCTAATACACAAAATCATGAAAAATGGACTATTGTAAAAGAGATATTAAGCTTGATCCTACATTTTCAAAACTCAATGACCAAGGAATTCAAGAACTGCAAAGGAATGTGGATAAACATCCTGAATTTTATCAAGGTTTATTGGAGGATATGGATAAGGAATCCATTCTCAAGTTTCTTAAGTCGACAAAAAAGAAACTATACAAAATGGGGTGTGCCTATAAGAAGGATCCTAGTCCTCTCCTTGATTTTGCTGGACTAACCTATAATTTTAATATTCTGACTGACCTAATCATTGAAAAATATTATAATTAGTCACAAAGCCCCACGAAGGGCAACCAATTGGATGATCAAGGTGACATTGAATAAAGTTCAAGTGTGAAGGATCATCATCAAAATAAGGAATATATGGAAGAGTGGAATCAATATTACGAAGTTGGAGAGGACCTTGGGACGAGTCCCCCTTCAGTCCAAATGATGAAAAGGATGATTTTGTGGAAACATGTGTTGGGGAAGATGAGGCTATGGAAAGTGAAGTTGAGGCTGACCTTACCTTTCTCAAGGATATTACTCCTGACAATTCTACTTTTGAGAACCGTAGGGAACCTGATCCCACTATCCCATTGGAAGATACATTGAATAATACTTTCATATTGAAAAGGGGAAATGGGAAATTGTGGGTCCTCAATTTGATCTTGCTCCCATTTATGATATTGACAAGGAGGATGATGTTGAGACTGGTTTTCCATTTCTCCTGGGCATTATCTATGATGACATATATATTGATGCCCTTGTGAAGGAGAATCATTATTTTCCCTTGCATGAAGAGGGGAATTAGAAGTAATCGATTATAATGTTAGGAAACCCCTAATATTTGATACAAATAATTATGAAATCGACGAAGCTCCCACCTATACTCCTTTTGATTCTACGTTCCAATCACTTGAGCCTTTAAATTAAGATTTTGAGAAGGAAAAACCCATTGAATATGATATTTCACCCTCCTCTTTTCCCTTTTCTCCCATTCGTCATGTCGATTCTTGAACAAGTGATTCCCTCACCCCTCATCTTGAATCTTCCACAAGTTTTGGCCTCACCCTCTTTAATATGATATCCAATGACCATGGGCCCTTTCACCTCCCTATGAATTAATGAAGAACCATCCAATAGATGCATCCCTCCTTCCCCCTCATACACCCAAGGCTGTGAATATAATCACTCCATTGAGAAACCAATATGTTCTCCCTTTCCAACATCTACAAAGAATAATATTATGAGAAATGATTTCAATAGGGATTTCCGAAGGGTAATCATTCATTCCACCATTGTGTACTTAGAGGGAAAGCCCCACACTTCTGGATTTATGTGTTTTCCTTCTCCTTTGACTTCCTCTTACCTCACTTAGAAATCATATTTTCCCACCTCCCACTTGCTTCATCCTCCATGTGATTTTTCCTGCATTCACGTTGGGATTCGCTACACAAGTAATCATATAGGCAGTCATGTGTATATCGATTTGATGATATGTTGGTTGCACTGGCTTTATTATTACACTTAGATTTCCATTATGTTATATGCATGTTAGGGTAGGATGCATTGCATAATTATTTTATCATTAGAACTAACATCATATTGTGAAATTTTCAATCTGGATATCTACAGTTGCAGTGATAGATTTATTTCTCATACTCATTACTCCAATAAGTTATTTATATAAATATATCAGTAAAATTAAAAATAAATACTACTACAACATTCACAATTATATATGCAGAGAATTAAACATTAAAGAACATAATCATAAGTACTAATCACATGTACACAATTATTTTTGGACAATTTTCCCTGAAAAAAACCCAATGCAGGAAAATAAATGTAGCAGATGAGGGTTTTATTATTATCCTATAGCAAATGGATCTTTACAAGGAATATATTAGCAGGTATAATCATAAAACACCTAAGACAAATTTCTCGGCCGCTCCTGACAATTTCTTGACACCTGGAGGAGCCCCTGCTTTCCTTTGCGTCTATCTGTGTGCTTCTCTATGTAGTCTCTGTGTTGGACTACGTCACTCTGTGTGGGTTCACTTCGCTGCAAATATGCGCTGCCTTATGTTACCCTCTAGGTCCCTCTATCCTCACTTAGTCACTATTGACTCCCTCCTTCTCCTTCTACTTCTGCAAATCTCTGCCCTGCAATTCTCCCACTGAAATCAAATTCTATTCCTTCAAAATCGATCTGCTTCGGGTACTGAGTGTATGCCTGGCTAATTTTCCAAATTACCATCAAGCCTTCTTTTATAATCTTCTCGTTGATTAATCAAGGGCCCAGATTAGAAGTCTAATCAATGGCTCAGATTAAAACTTGACTTGATCTTCGTTCTCTAGAAGATTCACACTCTGTATTATTAATACCCTTTAATTATTTAATTTTCCTAAGTTTAGACTTAGGGTCTTCATTAAAATAATTAATTATTTTCATAAGACGTGAACCGAGTGGAATTTCCACAAAAAAAATTCTGGGTTATTTGGAATACTAATGTTTAATTCTCCTCACAAAGTTTGAGACTTAGAACACTTTCTAATGCTACAAGAAATCAACACTCCCTCTTAGCAAGGAAATTGTTCTAGCAATATGCCTGGTGCATGTTGTTATGCTTTTGAAACATCCTCTGCGTTGTTGATCTCTGGATTCTACCCCTCATTTGCTACGTTGCTGCCTTATGTACTGCTGCCCATGACACCGCCACTGTCAATGTTGCATCTGTACTTGATCTCCCTCTGAATCCTGATCTTATACATTCCTGCTATTAGAATGGATTATTGATCATACCCATATTCTCTTTGAAGTAGAAAAAATTCTTCCCAAGAGCCTTTGTGAGAATGTCTACCACCTTTTCTCCTGTTGGAGTGTACTACAACTATACAACTCCCCATTGGACAAAATATCTAATGAAGTAACACCTGATATCAATGTGCTTCGACCAATCATGACACACTGGATTTTCAGAGAGCTTGATGCAACTCTGATTATCACAAAAAACATTGGTCGCTTCCATTTTCTCCTTTAGTAGGTTCACAAACAGTTTCCGAAGCCATATAGCCTCACATGAAACAATGTTAGTTGCCATATATTCAACCTCTCGTGAGCTCAGTCCCACATATTTATGTTTCCTGCTGCACCAGGAAGTCATCCCTAATCCCAGACTAAAACAATACCTACTGTTACTCTTGTGATCTACTAGACTCCCGACCCAATCTGCATCGGTGAACCCACTCGACCTAATATCACTGCCACTGGTGTACTTCAGTCCAAGCTCAATTGTTCCTTGAAGGTACCTGAGAACATGCTTGGTTGCTGCCCAATGAGCCCTCTAAGGTTCCACCATGAACTGACTAAGGGTATTTATAGCATAACAGATGTATGGCCTAGTGTTTACCAGATGCATCAAAGATCCTATAAGTTACCTATACAGAGTAGGACCATCCTCATCATCTTTGGATGTGTCAATTTTCTTCCAGTTGGTGATCATTGGAAGCATCATGGGTCTACAATCCTCCATCTGAAATCTCTTCAGAATCTCTATAGTATATCTTCCTTAACAAAGAAATATCTCCCCCTTATGCTACCAAACTTCTAACCCCATAAAATAGTGAATCAACCCTAGATCCTTCATGTTGAATTCTGTAGCCAAATTCTCCTTATAGTATTTGATTAACCTCAATGATCTTGTCAGAAATATATCATCTACATATGAGACTAATATTAAGGTTTCACTCCCTACCCTTAGATAGTAGAGATTTGGATTTGTGTCACTATTGACGAATCCCATATTCTGCAAGTAATTTCCAATCTGACCATACCAAGCTCTAGGAGCTTGCTTCAGACCATACAAGGCTTTCTTAAGCCTGCACACATGATTATTTTGATCATGCGTCTCGAAGCCTTCTGGTTGTTCAATATACACCTCCTCTTTTATCACCCCATTTAGGAACACGATCTTGACATCCATGTGGTGAATTTCTCATCCCATTTGCACTACAAGATATATTAAATATCTAATGGTGATATATTTGGCTACTAGGGCAAAGGTTTCTTCATAATCTATCCCTTAATTCTGAGCATACCCATTAGCGATAAACCTAGCTTTAAATTTCTCAATGCTTCCATCTGCAGCATACTTGATCTTGTAGATCCACCACCTACAACTGATCTCTCCTGAGGTCTGGGGACCACCTCCCAGACATCATTCACCATGATGGAACTGTACTCTTCCACTATTGTATCTACCCATACCTAGTGCTGAGTTGCTTCACGAAAACTAGAAGGTTCCCCAACCTATGAAACCAAGGCTTGGTACCTCTTAGGCTACTTATGCTATCTCTTCACATATCGGGGGGCTTTGTTTAAAATAAAAAACATTTAAAACAAAAAATTGAAAAAAAAAAAATCTAAAAATAAAAGAAACAAACATTAAGTAAAAAATGAACATCATAATCGAGTTAAAAGCAAAATTTATTGAAAAAAAAGGAATATATATATACCTGCAAAAGAATATGAATGAGCCAGGTGGGTGGATATTGGTGGCCACCCACCTATTCCACTTGGCACCCCACCATTGTACCATTATTTATTTCATTGTCTATAATTTTAGCACAATTTACTATTTTTGGAAACTTTTTGGGTCCTGAACTTTGGGAGCCGTTTCAAGGACCTAGACGACGTTTTTTTTTTCTTTCTGGAAAATGTGAAAAAGTGAGTATTTGACACATTTTTGCATCTAAAAGTTGTATCCATTTGGAAAATATTTCTAATGAGGTATCATTCACATCAAACAAAGATCATATGCAAAATTTACGACCCCAGGATGTTGATGTACCAATTTACCCCAATGGGGCCAATAGTTTTGGCACTTCATCTCCTAAGGTTTGTTTTTTGGATGTTTAGGGTTTTCCATTGTTTATAAATAATAAATAGGCCTTCGAACCTCATTTTAATATATTTCAAAAGCATGTAGCTGCCACATATTTTCTCAGAGATAAGTTACCATCGCTTGAGCTAGTTTTATTTATGTTCTGTATGTAAGCATATTTCGGTTCTTTGATCTTAATGAAATGAACATTTGTTTCTTTTACATCTCCATGTTTATGTGTATGTATGTATTTTTTTGCATTCCTCATAAGTCCAAATAAGTGGTATCAAAGCATTATACTCTTTCTCTATTTTTCTTTTCATGTCCCCAACGAGGTCAGGGTATAAGGATTTAGGGCTCGAACTGGTTTGAAACTTTGCAAGACTAGCCTCGCAAACTCTGGTGGCCTCCCATGATGGAAGAAAATAAAGATGAGGGAGCAGGATATCCTTTCAAAATATTGCTCGAAGAATCCCTCGAGTGATATAGGAACAAAATTATGGATAAATTTTCCCAGATCCCTCAAAAGATGCCCACAGGTGATGCATCTTCATCCCGCAGCCTCTCTGGAGGCACCACTCCCTTCAAGGTACAATTCAACTTTAAAATTCCCATATTTAAAGGCCAGGTATATGGAAACATTGTAGATATATGGTTATATATGTTGGAAGGGTATGTTTTGGTTCAAGATTTTTCCAATTGGGAAACTATTTATGTTGCACTCCTCAAAGCCACCCCCCATGTCAAAACTGGTGGGAAACCTATTTTGAACAGAGGGACAAGAGAGAACCTCACTATTTTAAGTCGCATCCACTTGGAATTATTCTGAGATGCCATCAAGGAACAATATTACCCCATGGGGAGCTATGAAGAAAATAAAGTACAATGGACTATGCTGCAACAACAAAGGGATCAAGATGTGCATGACTTGACAAATATTTTCCATAACCTACACACAAAGTCGGGTATAAAATATTTTGAGAAAACATCTAGTGATCAAGTACCATAGTTTCTTGCACAAAAACATTCAAGAGTAAATGGAATTCCTGGACATCTCCTTGTTTGGTGCAACATATCAATATGCTTCCAAGATTGAGCATAAATTCGCAAAGAAGAAGCGAGACTTTCGATCTGTGAACCCAAGGCAGAGAAAATGCACCTGCAAAAAATAGATAAAAGAGAAAATTCAGGTCGCAACCTCATAGGAGAACTCCTCAAAGCGTCAAGCCAAGAATAATGGGAAGGTGAAGAATGACACCGATAAGTGGTGTGATTTCCATAAAACTTGCACTAACAACACAAATGAATTTCGTGTGAAGTAGGCACTGGTGGAAGAGCTGAAAGACTCAGAGACGGATGCATGTTTTGACTCTAAGATGGAACTTGACAAGGTAAAGCAGATCATTGATGCCGAACCCACTATGATGGTAGCCACCACCAAGCTCCAAAAAGTGGAACCTCAGGATCCAGAGGAGAGGGAGCTCCCTTTCCACTCACATATGTGGGTACAGGGTTCCACAGTCCAGTTCATCATTGACAATAGGAGCCAAAAGAACCTAATCTTCGTCGAGGTCATTAAGAGATTAAAGCTTCCAACTAGACCACACCCATAGCTATACACCAGCAGGTGGCTCCACCAAGGGTGAGATCCTCCCATCAACTACTAATGACGCTTGCCTTATATCAAGAGGCCCTTTGTAGATGAGGTATTATGCGGTGTTTCCCCTCTGGAAGTCTGTGATGTTTTATTAGGTCATCTATACCTATGGAAGCATCATGTTGTATATGAATCTAGACCTCATTATGTTATTATTACTTTGGGTAAGAAATTGTAAAGGAAACCAAATGTAGTGCCACCTACCGCCCTTTCTTTGATCTCTGCTAAAAAATGTAGTAAGATCATTTCCTAAACTGGGAAAATTTTCTTCCTTATGATTCTCCCTAAGAATAAAAGGAAGATTGTGTCCACATCCATAACCTCTAGATAGGGCTTCTCTACATGATAGTAGTAGATGGAAAAGGTCATGAAGGAGTTTAGGGATATTTTCACCCCACCCACAAGGGTACCCCTATGTTGTGAGGTCAAGAACTCCATCGATATGATCCCAAGCACATTGCTACCCAATGAAACAATCTACCAACACTCTATTATAGATAATAATGAAATCAAGAGGTAGATTTAGGAGTCGAAGAAGAAAGAATACATCAAGCTAATTTCATCACCCACTAGGAGCTTGATCGTGTTGGTACATAAGAATGAAGGAACATAGAGGATTTGTATTGATTATCTAGCACTGAATAATATCACTGCCCAGAATAGATATCCAATCCCATGGACTGATGGCCTTCTGGACCAAATCAAGGAGGACAAATATTTCAGTAAGATTGACTCGAAGTCTGGTTATCACCAGGGACCAATTCAACCCTCCGATGTGTAGAATACTTCCTCCAAATCCAAGGAGAGCCTCCTCGAATGGATTGCCATGCCTTTCAGGTTGAAGAATACCCTCACAACCTTCATGTAGATGATGGATGAAATCTTGTAGCACTTCACCAACTCATTTGTTCTAGTGTACCTAGACAACATCTTAATCTTTAGTTAGATTTGGGAAGAGAACATACACCATATTTGATAGGTCCTCCAAACCCCGCAACAACACAAATTATGTGCCAATTTGGATAAATTCACTTTTGGTATGACCCAAGTTCAATATTTGGGGTACATCATTGATGAGCAGGGTGTGCATGTCGACCCAACCAAGATACAAGTTATTCTTGATTGGCCAGCACCAACCACTCTAACAAAGATCTACAAATTTCTGGGTCTTTCCAATTTCTATCATAGGTTCATGTTGGGATTCTCCCATATAACTTGGCCTTTGAGTCAAGTCACCAAAGGCAAAACGAAAGAAAATTTCTTTTGGTATGAATCCCAACATATGGTGTTTGTCGAGTTCAAACATTGCCTATTCTCTGTACCAGTGCTCGCATTTTCGTACCTACAACAACCATTTGAAATTGAGACAAATGCCTCCGAATATGCTATTGGTGCAGTTCTTACCCAACAGGGGCATCCAGTAGCATATCATATTGATACACTTTCACATATAGTCTGAAAGTATCCTAACTATGACTAGGAGTTGTATTCCATTGTATATGCTTTCCAACAATGGAAGAATTACATTTTGGGGAAGGAAACGGTCATCCACAAAGACCACTGACCCTTGCAATTCATACAAACATGAGGAGAGTTGCAAAATGACCTCTATCAAAAATGGTCCAAATATCTGCAATAGTTCCATTTGAACATTAAGTATAAGATGGGAAGCACCAATAATGTTACACCAATAATGTTACACCAATAATGTTATAGACTACCTCAGTCTACCAACAGTTATAGCACTGACCACTGTGCTCAAATCTTGTGGAAACGAGACTTTGGGATGGCCACATCTTTACAAGAGTGATATAGAATTTGTCACCACATACCAAATGGTCTTGGAAGGTAAGAAATTTCTATACTTTTACCTCTAGGACACATTGTTATGCCACCTGAGACACCTTTGTGTTCATTCAAGCGAGCGTTCTAAGATGATTTGGGAGATGCATGATAGTCGGATCGCTAGACATTTTGGGGTAGAGAATGGAGTGGTAGTGCTGCATAAGTATTTTTATCGGCCAAAACTTAAACATAATGTTGGGAAGTACATAATATGTTGAACTTCTTGCACCATTTCCAAACATATAATCTAGAAGAAAGGCTTGTATACTCCTATTCCTACTCTTCGGCCCCAGAAATCCATGTCCATGGATTACATGTCAAGCCCTCCTTCCACCAGGCATGGAAATGACTATGTCTTCATGGTTTTCGAAATATTCTCTAAGATGGCCATTATGGCAAACTGCAATAAGAGTATCACAAAATAAGCCACTTCTAAAATATTCTTTGAATGAGTATGGGTACACTTTCGGATCCCACAGTCCATTATCTCAGATTGGGACATCTGGTTCGTAAGTGCATTATGGTCTAGCCTCTGGTCGCTTTTGGATACCAGGCTCACTAAAACCACGACCTTTCACCCCCAAACTAATGACTAAACAGAGGTCTTCAATATGATGATCATGCACATCCCGCACATGTACAACTTGAAGCACCCACACACATGGGATGAGACCCTCCCCTATGTCCAACACAACTACAAAAATTCTCTCCACAACTCAACTGGCCACAACCCCTTTTAGGTGGGACTGGGATCCAGTATGTCCCATTGATGTTTTCATACCACTTGTAGCTATTTAGGCAGATTCAGATCATGTCCAGTATGAATCTCACAGAGCTACCATCGTCATCGAATGCATTCAACACATTTTCCACCAGGTCCATGATATATTGGACAAAGAAATAATAATAACAAACAATGTCATGAAAAACAACATGTGCCACATAAGTTTCAGGTGGGTGATAATTTTTTGTTACATTTTAAGAAGGAGCTCCTCGTTGGGGCCCACCGAAAGATTTTATCACTGTGATATGGGCCTTACACCATCACAATGGCTATCGTAGAGAACACTTTCAAGCTTATCATTCCCCCATTATCTAGCATGTACCTAGTGTTCAATGTGTACCACCTTCAGCCATGCTTTTGCACCATCACTAGACACATCAGATATTGCATAACATCTCACACCAAAAGAGCTAAACCTAGACTATATTGAACATGCCACAACTGACCGACTCATGAACACATAGATCAAGAACATTTGCCAGCAAAATATCCAACTATATCAAGTTATCAAAGCTAACCAAATCTTGCACCAAGGAAAGTGGCTTACTAGTGACGAAGTTCAACAGAAATTTCCCCATCTCATGGAGACACTAAACTCAATGGAGACCATTTCTTTCAAAGGGGGGAGGACTAATCCAGGTGGATATTGGTGGCCACTCATATATTCCACTTGGACCTTATTTCTTTCAGTTTTCGTAATTGTTGCACAATTTACTATATTTGGTTGTTTTTCGGGTCATTAACTTCTAGAGCCATTTTGAGGCCCCAAACAATGTGTTTTTGGAAAACAGGAAAACATGAAACCTAGTGTTTGCAGCCAAAAGTTGTATTCCTTAGATAGATCTTTCTAAAGAGGTAGTATGCACGTCAAACGAAGATTGTATGCCAAAGTTACATCCCCGGGAGATTGATGTACCAATTTACCCCAACGGGGCCCATAGTTTTGTTGTTTCATCTCCTAGGGTTAGGTTTATGGATATTTAGGGTTTTCCATCGTTTCTCAATAATAAAAAGGCCTTTGAACCTCATTGTAATATAGTTCAAAGGCGTGTAGCCTCCACATCTCTTCTCAGAGATAAGCTACCATCGCCCAAGCTAGTTTTATTTCCATTCTGTTTATAAGCATCTTTCAGTTCTTTGATATTAATGAAATGAAGATTTATTTCTGCTGCATTTATTTAATTTTATGTTTGTATTTTATTTCATTCCTGCATAAGTCTGGACCAATGAAAAACTAAAAAAATATCTCACTAAAAAATATAATTTAAAAAGCAACAATAATAAAGAAAATAAAAACAAAACCAAAATGATAAAAAAAACAAATTAAATGATAAAAAATATAAATAATATATAAAAACTATTAAAAACAATAATAATAATAATAATAATAATAATATATATTTTTTAATCACCTTACATATGGCCCTTGGGTGCCCATAAGAGCTCCCCGTCGATCTTTGGAATCGACAAGGAACCGGCTTAGGTGCTCATGGAGTTTTTTTTAATTTTTTTTTTTTAAATTGTTTTTAAAATAGTTTTGATTTTTTTTTTCTTAATTGTTTTTTATTTTTATTTTTTTATTTAAAAAAATTAATTATGTGACATATTTTTTTTAATGTGTCATATATTTTTTTAAATTTGTAACTAATTTTTTTTTATTAAATATATTTTTTTTTTTTTTTTTATGTTTTAATTTTTTTCCTTTACGAATGACTTTTTTGTTATCTTTTGAATTTCTTTTATGTTTTCCTTTTTCTAGGTTTATTATTATTATTTTAATAGTTTTCTAACTTTTTTAACCTTTTTAGGTTTTAATTTTTCTTTTCCTTTTTAGCTTATTTTTTTTAAATTGTTTTGTTTTGTTTTTTCATTTTTAATTATTATTATTTTTTCATTTATTTTTTTATTTTATTACATTAGTTGTGTCAATGTTTGATTAACAAATCGACCTTACCATGTGCCAATTTTTTAGTTGATTTTGAAGTTTTCATTCTAATGGTTTGAGTCTCTCCCCAATGTCTGTTAATTTCAATGTCGGTTTTTAAGTTTTTATTGCAATAAATCAAGTTTTTCCTATTGCATCTCATTTTCATGGTTGATTTTTAAAATTTTGTTGCAATGTGTAATGACGTTTTAGGTTAATATTTTTAAATGGTTGTACTTTTAGCATTTAAAAAAGAATTACTCTTGGTAGAGTGGCCCTTTGATTTATGATTCACTTTTAAGGTTTTTTTAGTCATGATATTTAGTTTTAATTCAATGGTTAAAAGGTTTCAAAATTTTAAGAGTTTTCAGAGTCTTGATATTTTATGTTTAACGCCATGGTTGAAAAATGTCAAAAATTTTAAGGTCTTTTGGAATCATGATATTTATCTTTAATGTTATCATTGAAAATTGTTGAATTTTTTAGGTGTTTTGGAGTCATTATATTTTATCTTTAATGCTATCATCGAAAAGTATTGGAATTTTAAGGTTTTTCATAGTCATGATATTTTATTTTTAGTTTCATTTCTAAAAAATAGTTAAATTTTAACAACAACAACAAAAAAGAATTGATGCAACATTAACAATTTTAAATTTCAAGGTGTTTTTCCATGTTTATTGCCAAAAAAAATTGTTTTATTGAATTCCTTACTGTATTATTAAACTGACATAAACCTTTGTCTAAGATTATGTAACTATCTGAAAAAAAAATGATTTTATAATATTTGGGTTAAAAATTGCCTTTAAAATTTACCAAGATTATATCCCAATATTTAATTTTTAAATTTTTCTTTCCCTTATCATTATACTTATACACCATCCCAACATAGAGATGCATGGCCCTTAAGTTTAGTCGCTGCATACTTGACTAGCTTATTTGTCTCAACATCCTCATAATAAAAGTACTTATCTAACAAATTAATATAATGCATTAATTAATTAACATTGAGATTACCTTCATACATTGTTACCTCCACTTTAGGTCTAGAAAAACTTTTAACTATCATTTACAACATTTTCTCCTCATACATTGTTACCTCCCCTTTTGGTCTAGAAAATATCTTAACTATCATGTACAACATTTTCTCCTCTATTGATTCTTCTTTGTATTCCTCTATTTTCTAGACTTTTTATCTGTATCACTGTCATCTATTCTCCTCCGTGCAATCTCAATGGATGCCATCCTCTCTTGCAACAACCTTATTTTCGCTTGTAAGGATGTATTTTCTACAGGTCGTCCTCTACTTTCTCTTTCAATTTCTCCTCTCATTGTGCCTTATCGGTCTACCATATATGGGAGCAAAATTATATGTTGCTCTGTTACCACTATTGATTCCTTGGTGGCATCACTAGTAGCAAGTCCCAAAACTTATTACCCTGGGCGCTAAGAGCAACAACAAAGCTAACTCGGATCAAGACCAATCAACGTCAAAAAAACAAAGCTAACTTGGATCAAGACCAATCAACGTCAAAATATTCTTTTACTTCTGAGGAATTCACTATACTGAAACTTCAAGGCCCAATTGACTGAATTTCAATTAATAGACTAATTTCTAGTTTTGAGAAATGTTAAATGATATATTAGTAGCCAAAACGATGTTGGTGGTAAAGAGTGGAGTGAGAGACCACTTGACGTTAGAGAGGAAAATTTGATGGAACTAGTTTTTGTTTGTTCGCATGCCAATAATTTACCTTGGAACTTTACTAATTTACTAAGTGTGTTGCTATAGTGCACAATTGTGAACCTTAAATATGCAAATAATTTTAATCGTTGCAACACAAGGAAATCTCTCGCATACACACAAAGGTAACAGCATTGGGATATTTTAACCAAATATGTATATTGATTCAAACCATAGAATTACATAGTCGACACGATCTCCCTTCGATCTGCCTCCATCTCTCATTTCTTGATCTTGTGATCTCATCTCCTAATATCTCATCATACATACGAGAACTCTTTTAATAAGGTTCGCGAACAATCCCAACAATATCCCATATTTCATTACATTATTCATGTAGCATAGAAACAAAATGGCACTCGAGTAACTTTCTAACAAGTTAAATTCTTTCTAGATTATAGCCACAAAAAAATATTATAAATTTAAATAAATTAGGAAACCAACTTTCTTAGTAATTGAAGTTTTGATCTAAATGAATTTGACTTGTAGATATTTCAATATCAATATCTAGTTGAAGTTTCGACTTGATGGTTGTATATCTGAATTATTTATATGGATAGATTGATAAATCTAGATGAACATAATTATCATTTTCTTGATGATGAATTACACTAAGTAGTTTGAAACGTATCAGCTTCTCAATTGATTATATGATTTTCCAAAAAATTTCTAATTAAATTAAATATAAATCACAAAAATTTATACTTTCAATCAATAAGAAAAAAATATTAATAATCTCAATTAATAATTGAATTTTGATTATCACAATTAATAATTATTTTTTTGAAATTTTTTCACTCTTTCCTTAGTTAATTGTTTACATCCTCTTCGGTCATATTATGTGTGCAGGTTTATCACATTTAATTTTATATTCACCATTAATTAATATTAATTCTTCTTTTATATATTATCATCCTTTTTACTATTTAACACTCGGTGTGGATATAAATATTCTTTAACATTTTATAACTAATTAATTTAAAATATGATTTTTTAAATGTTTACATATATTAAATATTAAATGATTTGGTCAAAAGTTATATATATAAAATAATAAATATGAAAATTAATTTAACGCTTACACTTTTTAAAAAATACAAATTTATATTTTTTCAACTATTAAATCATTAAATAAAGTTCCTAAAATAAAAATAATAAAATTTCAAATAGTTAATTTATACAATTTAAATTAATTATCTAATTCAAAAATTTATTATTTATAAAAATAATTTAAAAAATAAAATTAAAAAAAAATTAAAAACTAGAAAATGTATTTTCTATTTATAATATAAATAAAATGTATCTTTATTTTAAAGTAATATTTTATTATTAATAAACAAAATATTTATATTCTTTTAAATACTATTTTGGAAATATTTTCCTTTATTTTAAAATTTGCAAATATACCCATTGTTTAGGTACCCATAACCTTTGTTTCTCAAAATTTTTTTATTGATTATTTTTTTTTAAGGTGATATCATAACTTTTTGTTGGGTAAGTTTATGTAAATTATTTTATTTTTTATTTATTATCTTTAATGGTAAAGAATGATGAAATAATAATATTTATTATTGCAAGTTAAGGAATTGTATAATATAGAGGGAAATTTTGTTTTATAATATTACATTTTAAAATGATAGAATACTATTTTCATTAACAAATTAAAAATAGTAATAAGAAAAAAAATTGTTGGTCATAAATAAAATATTTCGATTTACGTTTTAATTTTACATAGCTTTATATATGGTGAGAAAGTGATTAAAAATGAAAAAAGAAACCTTTTAATATCAGAGAAATATGCATTTTCTTCACTACTTAATATGGATTTGACAGCCCATGGATCTAGGTGTGCCATCGAATGTTGGACCCTATCAGAGATCAAATGACATACCTCAAGCCAATAATTAAGTCCAAATTTTGGTGGTGGTCATGCACCGTGAAGCCAATTCAATGAGGGTCAGTTGATATTATTAGAGAGCGTCTAGAACAATCCCTCAAGTTCTAGCACAAGCTCTATCTAAAACATTCCCTCAAGTTCTGGCACAAGCTCTGTCTTCATCTCTAACTTATTCTCATGTACAATAATTCTCTCCATAATTCCTTCCTACATGTAGCAAGCTCAAATGAGGAAAGAAATGTTATCGTGTATAAAACCACCAGACTCCATTTTAATAGGAAACATTAAACGAAGTAGGCCTCTATGGTCTGCAAACGTGGCAAAGAAAGACGTGGAGGCAAAATGCAAGGGCACCCATCCCTCCCTCTTTGGCATGGAAAAGAGGAGGAGCTCTTCGTTTAGGATATTCTTCCCCACATTTGTTGTCTAGTTGCAAAAATGGAGGCAGAGGAGCGTCAAAATTTGGGATATGGAAACTGAGTAGTGAGAAATATGTTAGCACGACACCTCTAGACTAGGGAAGAAGCTATGGAAGGATCCATACACCAAATGGAGGAGGTTAGTATCAATCACAACAACACTCGTCACTCTTTATGACATCTCTCAAGAAAAATTGGCATCGAGTTTCTTCCCATCTCTCAAAATTGTGCATCTACCAATTCAAAGGTGATTTTACCTGCAATATACTCTTCTATCAAGCAGATCATTCTTCCCAATCGTGACCTTCCAATGGTGCAAGAAAAGGATAAAGGATCTGTGGATTGTGGTGGTTCTCCATCCAATAAGAAGGCTGAGAAAAAGGTTGACAACTAACCCCAAAATCTCACTAGAGCTTCCCAAACCACCAAGGGAGAATCCTCTCATCTCAGTGCCAGCTCATATGGTCATGTAATCGAATGGGAACATCATTCCAATATGTTAGACGGATACAATAATCCCTTTGCCTACCTAGACATGTTGGAGCAAGAAAAAAGGCCAAATCCAACTATAATTTCCAACTTGATGAAATTCTAAGGCCAATCAATCCAAATGACCAGGTCCCTCATTAGGCTACACATTTCTATGTGTTTTCTTCAATTGCATAGTTATCTTAGTTTTTCTAGTCAATCTACAAGGTATCTTATTTGTACTATATGTGTTCTAAAATGTCTCAAATGTAATGATTCTTTCTCCAAGGGATCATCTATTTTACCTTCCAAGGCTAGATGGTCCCTCAATAGTGCATTTCAAACCAAAATAGGAACATTTTAGACATCTCCTTTTCTAAATACAAGCTTCTACAATTCACCTCAACTTGTACTCTATGTAAATCATTTTTGGTAATTTTAAGTTCCCTTCTTGCTTACCAAAAAAAATATGTATGAAATTAAAATAAAATAATATTATTGATATTACACGATGTGAAATTCATGTTAACTTCAGTTTATATGTAATACCTAAAATAAAAATATATCAATAACAGAAAAATAAAAATTTTACTTTCATCCATAAGTAAAGTATTTCAATATCCATATTTTCGGTTTCCATTGTCGAGAAGATGTGAAAATATTAATAACAAAAATAATTTAATGTGTGTGTGTGTGTGTGTGTGTGTGTGTGTGTGTGTGTTTCTATTTCTAAATATGATGGAATATGTATTAACATTTCAATGTGGAGAATGTGAATCATAAATGAAATATTTCGATGTAAATACGTATATAATATATAAAACAAGTGAAAATTAAATCATTCTTATAATTTCTTATATTTAAAACATTTTATTAGTATGATTTTCAAAACCAACATAAATCCATCTTAATTCTAGATGGAGGGATCAAATCTCCAGAGGTGTAAACATTTCCTCAAGTTTTGCACTCAGAAAGAGGTTTTCATATTGAGAGGTTTGATCCCTCTCCATGCTTGGTAGATCCAAAGTTAAGGTTGATCTATGTTGGTAATAATAAAATTGTAATAATATTAATAAAATTATGATAAAATATTGTATATATAAAAAATAACTTCTTATATTATTATTATACACATTTAACATTTATCTTTCTTATTTGATAAAATAAATGAGTACACAATATCCAATTATGTTATTATAAAATTACTATGCAAAACTCTAATTACAAAAATGCAACATATATATAAAATACTACTAATCAAAATTTACATCCCACAAAATTGTAATAAACATAGTTAAAGGAATAAACATGAAACATCATAGTATAAGCAACCAATGAGAGGAGTGTCACCCTAGGTGGAGTCTGTTAGGTATCTCATGTGTAAAAATAACCTATACAACATGGATCCCAAGTATTTTCTTAAAATTGCTTCTATCTCTAGCTGAAACCCCCACCTTCATCTTAAGTGAGACTGGCATAAACATGCCCAGTCTTGGCTAGACCATTGCAGGGGGTAAAGAAGGAGATCATTTTGAAGAATAAGGATAATTCTAAGAATATTATTACTTCTAAATTTAAGGATAATTTTTGGGACGATAAGGAGTTAGAGGGAAAAATAAAGGTAAGATATTAGAAGGAGGTGATCAATCCCAATCTTGGAAATTATAACTATCTTTCTACCTTGACCAATGCTAAGAAGAAACTTAACATTGCCAAGATAAGAATTGATTCTCATGAGATTCAAGAGAAACTAAGCGTTGGTAAATTCCCAAAACACCACTTAGAGTCAATGCTTACAGGTGTGTTAGAGATTGTTAATTGCTGTGAATTTCTAGGTCAGTTATTTTTAGTAAATTAAATCCACTTCTATTGGATCTAGTTGGTAATCTATTCCTATATATGTAACCATTGTCTAATCAATAAATATATAGGGAGATTCATTATTGGTGTGTAACTATTTTCTTCTCTCTCTCACTTTTTAAGTTGGTACTAAAGCTAGTTCAACCTTGACTCTCTCGTAAGAGTAGGAGAGTGGTTTGTGTATTTTTCCTGTGAGAGATTTTAGTGTGCCAATATATTATTTTTTTTCTATGTGTTTTTACCTATCGGGATCTGCCATCACTCGAAGGAGAATCTGCCATTTATAGCCTCCAATTCATGGATTGATCATTCAGTGGTAGGGAAGATCTATTGATGTGTGAGCGGCTATCGCGAAGAAAAATTGTGTGGTATATTATCACACAACATAGGAATAATTATGAGTATGATAGTTTAAATCATTGTCATCCAATATCCATTCCTTTAACATTGATTCATCTCTTCTTCTTTTTTTATATCATTGTCTATTATTTTCTCCCCGCGACACCCACTAAACCCTTATCCTAGGGTTTTTTGCAGTGATAAATGTCTACACCTAGGATCGTTTTTTTGCAGCTTCAGATGTATTATGCATGCAAGAAAGAAACAATCACATCCTGAAGCACACCATATTAAATGATGATTATGTACAAATATGCTTAATTTGGATCTAGATATTTGGCCCTCATTTATTAATTCCATCAATCCAGGAGTATAAAGAATTATTGCATTTTATAATTTATCTTCAAGATTTTGCAAGGTAGAAGATATATATCCAAGAGAGGATACCAAATATGGTTGGATATGTTTCATCAAGGCTTGAGTGGAGATCAAGAAAAATACAGGGTTTCTACTTAGATTTATAGAATGTTTTGCAGCATCTATATCTAGATTTATTGTGTGATGTGGGTTTGACATTTATTGAGTGGTGTACAAAATTCGCAATTGTTATTGTGATTTTATTTTTTCATTTTTAATGAATTATGAAGAACCAAACTTATAGAATGGATTAGAATAAGTCGAATTGATGGTTCTTGATGCATATAGTGACACAAGAATGCATCATGGATTTGATTAATGTTTACGTTCTTCTATAATTTGGTGATGTCATGTGGATCCAAGAACATCAACCTACAGATTATTTTGTGTATGTGTTTAAGAGGCCACCATGTATGATTGACTTATGAATGCATTCGGTATCCATACTTCCTTCCTAGATAACTAGTGAATATAGTTGAAATCCATGTATTCAACAACTGGAGGTATGTCCATAGATTCAATCACTTGACTATTTTTCTCGCAGAATCCTCGATGAGTTATGTAAATATTGTCAATTGTACAAGTATTTCAATAATGGTATGAAGTTATTGTATCTGAAATGAGTCCATTTGGATGCTTGAAGTTGTGGTGAAGAAAGAGCGTAGTCTGTGAGACTTAAGAGTGGGTAAAAGTGCTAATGAAGACTAGACTAGACAAAGATCAATGTTGTTGTACAATATTGTAATTTGTGATTTGATATTTTTTAAGTAAGAATTAAAGGATGGACTTATAATTAATTCTTACACATGTCTTATATGTGGTTAATTGTTGTGATTTTCTAGGTCAATTAGTTTTAGTAAATCAAATCCACTTCTATTGGATCTAGTCAGTAATCTAATCCTATATATGTAACCATTTCCTAATCAATAAATATATAGTGATATTTGTATTTTGTGTGTAACTATGTTCTTATCTCTCTCATTTTATAAGTACAACATGGAAAGAAAGAGTTTTCCACCTTTGCGATCTAGGAGGGTTAAATATGAAAAATACTTTCTCTTGGATTTCCCTACTCTTTGATGCAGGGGCATGAGACGATAGCCAGCAATGTAGGAGTTTTGTCCACATGTTGTGGCTAGGAGGGGTCACAATCATTTGAGTTGTAACAACAAGGTGTCAATACCTTAGCTGTCTATTACTATTAGAATAGTTAGAATCAGTAGAAGTCGAATAGCTTAGTTTCAGTCCATCTGTCATGTTTCAGTTAATTCGAATAGTTTGTAGTTAGGCTTTTGATTTACCAAAAAAAGTCCTCACAGAGGAACTGAAGAGACATATGTTGATGTATAAATGTAACCCCCAGATTCATTGAGGGGGAAGAGATTTTTGTAGTGATTTTTGTGTTAAGATTTTGCTTTAGTTGAATAAAATCCAGTACTTCATTGCCTATCTGTGTGCGATTGAATAGTTTCTCTGTAAAATTGTTTTGGTCCCGAGCATATTGTCCTGTGATTAGTTCAATGAAGAGAACCGCTGTGTAAATATCCGCAATCCCTGTCTATGGTTGATTTTGGGTTTCCCTGAAATTGTTGCATTTCATTGTGTGTTAGGATGAGAATGATACAATAACCAGCATCGTAGATGTTGTAGAATTCCAGTCTTTGAATGAGTGCTCCAGTAGTTTGGTTATCACAGAACTGTGGATTCTAGTCGTAGTGGAACCCCGCCTATAAAAGGAATCGATTTGTTTTGTTATTGATCGAAAACCCTGTACCAAGGTTAGACCCTGAGTCTGTGAACCAAGAGAGTAGAAGGATAGTGTAACCCTGGTGTAACCTGTGGTCACGTACTATTCAAAAGTAGGAAGTGGTATTGATCGCACCACTTTTGTGAGATAAGTGGTATTTTCTGATTGGAAGCGATTCCATAGAGTGGTCGACACATAGCATAAGGTGGGACCCCGAAAAACTGCCTTTTCCCGTGCCATCGCACATTAAAGTTCGACTGAGGAGGCAGTGTGATATCGGTGAATGTTGTCGATCGGGAGGAAGGCTAATCGAACGGTGATTGCGTTCGGAAGTAGCACGAGGTTTAATAAAAGGTACGGGCGTATGTATTCCATTGAATTCCGCCGATTGAATGTGTGGGTCCGGGACTAAGTTATATTAAAGTGGGTATTGTAATCGATTTATTAATATAAGCCGACGTATTGTAACCTTAGTATAAGGCGCAACGATAGAATAAACTTTCGGGGATACATTGAGATTTCTAAAGTTGCTGAATATATTTTTTTGTCAATTTCTCCGAAATTGATAAATAAACTTAAGAAAGAATGAGGAAGACTACGTGGAATTAACTCAAGGGAAATGCTGACAGAGCTACTGTAGAGGGACCAACTCTCCTTGGGGGCCCGATTCAATTTTGTTGCTGTCATTTTTGGTATCAGAGCTATTGTTTTCAAGTTGTTTTGTAGAGAATTAACATGGAAATCCGAGTTGGTAGAGGTGTTGGCATAAGGAGAGGCGGACTCGTTGCCAATGCAGAAGTGTTGGGGATTTTGCAGAGGTTCGAGGCCAGAATGGATGCCATGGAGAAAAGATGGCCCAGAGATCCTGAAGACATCAGTGAACCTGAAATAGAAGAAGCTGAAGAAAATGTTGAGATTCCTCCTGACATGAGGCTCCTCAGAACTGTTCTGGGGTCTGCAGTTAAGCCCAAGATTGAAGTATCAAGTTTTTCAGGAGGACTGAATCCAGAGGAGCTGGTGGACTGGATTAATGAAATGACCAAGTGCCTTGACTATGAAGAAATGATCGAAGATAAGAAGGTTAAGTTTTCAGTAACAAAGCTAAAGGGACATGCTGCACTTTGGTGGGATGGAGTGCAAGTAGAAAGAAGGAGAGTTGGAAAGCATCGTATCAAAAGTTGGACCAAAATGATGGCTAAGTTAAAGGGTAAATTCTTTCCCAGTGATTATCAGCTAACATTGTTTAGGAAAATTCAGAACTTGAGACAGAGGTTGCTGACAGTAAAGGAATATACAGAAGAATTCTATAGAGTAAGCATAAGAGCTGGGAAATTTCAAGACACACCAGAGAAGACTGCCAGATATGTGAATGGTCTCAAGCTGGAGATCCAAGATGAGATTGGTCTTCTGTCTCCTAATACATTTGAAGAGGCCTATCAGATGGCCTTGAAAGCAGAGGAGAAACTTCTGAGGAAACATTCTGCCAAAGAAAGAGGTACTTTCTGTGGAAAGGGAAGTTAGGGTGGTAGAAGAAAGCCTACTACACCCAGGGATGGAGCTAATAGTATCTCACCTCATAATTCATCTACAGAGGGTGATGCAAGAGGCAGAAGGGGTTCTTATAGAGGAAGAGGAGGCAGAGGCAAAGGTAGAGAATTGAGGTGCTATAGATGTCAGCAAGTGGGACACAAGCACTATGAGTGCCCGGAGAATGTGGGTGCTGGTCCAAGAAATGTTGTTGTTGCCCATGCTAGAGAAGAGGCAGCAATTGAAGAATAAATTCTACCAGAAAGGGGAGAATCCTTGGTGGTCAATAAGGTCATGTTGAAACAAGCCAAAGAGGTCACTGAGCCTGCACAAAGGAAGACTTTGTTTAGGAGCATATGCAAAGTCTAGTGGAAATGATGCCAGCTAGTCATTGATAGTGGCATCACAGACAATCTGGTTTCCACTAAGGTGATAGAGAAGTTGAAGCTAAAGACAAGGGAGCATCCAACTCCCTACAAGGTGTCCTAGCTGCATAAATGGCACCAACTGATTGTAAAAGGAAAGTGTGAGATAGAGCTGCAAATGGGCAAGTACAAAGACAAGGTCCTGTGTGATGCGATGCCCATGGATATGTGTCACATACTGCTGGGTAGACCTTGGCAGTTTGACAGAGAAATAGTGCATGATGGAAAGAAGAACACTTACAAGTTTTTCAAAGATGGGGTACATCATACATTGATACCCATGGAAGAAGGAGAGCCATCAAGCAGAGTGGTTGATAAAAAGACCGTGTTGCTGAGCGGGAAGGAATATCTATAGCATATTGAAGAAGAAGAGGTAAGCTTTGCTTTAGATTGCAAACATAAGGTAGTTCTTGCTTCTACAAATATTTTTGATTTGCCAATAGAAATCCAAGAGATGTTAGGCAGTTATTGTGACATTGTTGTGGATGATTTACCTAATGAGCTGCCACCTGTGAGGAAGATCAGCCATCAGATAGATTTTATCCCTGGTGCAAGTCTGCCAAATAAGGCAGCCTACAGAATGACTTCCACAGAAAAAGAGGAAATCAGGAGACAAGTACAGGAATTGGTGGACAAGGGACTGATCAGAGAAAGTTTGATTCCATGTGCAGTACCAACAGTATTGAGCCCAAAGAAATATGGAGGCTGGAGGATGTGTACGGATTCCAAAGAAATCAATAAAATAACAATCAGGTACAGATTCCCTTTGCCCAGAGTTGAGGATTTAATGGATTGTTTGAGTGGTGCTAAATATTTTTCAAAGATAGATTTAAAAAGTGGATATCATCAGATTAGAATAAGAGAGGGTGATGAGTGGAAAACTTCCTTTAAAACGAATGAAGGACTGTATGAATGGATGTTAATTCCTTTTGGGTTGTCAAATGCACCTAGCACTTTTATGATACTTATGAATGAAGTGTTGAAAGAATTCATTGGTAAATTTGTGATATTGTATCTGGATGATATATTAGTTTTCAGCAAAACTAAAGAAGAACACTTAAGGCATCTTAACTATGTCCTGAAGAAGATGCACCAAGAGAAGCTGCTGATAAACTTAAAGAAATTCTCATTCATGAAGGAAGAGTTGGTGTATTTGGGCTTTTTTGTTTCTGCAGAAGGATTGAAGATGGACCCAGAAAAGGTTAAGGAAATTGTGGAGTGGCCTTCACCCAGGAATGTTTTTGAGGTAAGAAGTTTCCATGGACTTGCCAATTTTTATAGGAAATTTATAAGAAACTTCAATAATATTAACGCACCCATCATTGAGACAATAAAAAAGGGAAAACAGCCATTTAAATGGATTGCTGAAGCAGAAAGAAACTTTAAAATTTTGAAGCAAAAGATAACTGAAAAGCCTGTTTTGATTCTGCCTGATTTTACTAAACCATTTCAAGTGAAGTGTGATGCCAGTGGGGAAGCCATTGAAGTTGTGCTAAGTCAGGATGATAGGCTTGTAGCCTATTTCAGTGAAAATATGAATGACACCAGAAGGAATTATTCCTCTTATGAGAAGGAATTCTATGCAGTTGTTCAGGCATTGAAAAAGTGGAGGCATTATTTAATGTCCAAAGAATTTGTGTTATACTATGACAATTACGCTTTGCAGTACATTGTACAGCAGCCCAAGTTGAATCATAAGCATGCCAAGTGGGTTGAGTATCTCCAAGGTTTTAACTTTGTTTTTAAAAACATAAGTGGCCAAGCAAATAAAGTAGTTGATGCTTTGAGTAGGAGGCACATGCTTGTTCAAGAAACCAATTTTGAAGTTGTAGGATTTGATTTTCTCAAAGAATTGTATAAGACAGATTCAGATTTTAAGGAAGAATTTGAGGCATGTTGTAACCTTGTTCTAATAGATAGAATCCAATTTCTGGATTATTTCTTGTAGGAGGACATACTATTCAGAAGAAACCAACCGTGTGTACCAAAATATTCCATGAGAGAAAATTTGATCAAGGAGAAGCATAGTGGTGGACTTGCTGGACACTTTGGTACTGAAAAAACTTATGAGCAGCTGATTCACTTCTATTATTGGCCCAAGATGAGAGCAGAAGTGGGCAGGTTTGTGAAAAATTGCAAAATTTGTCAATATGCCAAAGGAAGGAGCCAGAATGCAGGATTGTACACTCCCTTGCCTATTCCAGACAAGCCTTGGGACATGGTGAGTATGGATTTTATTCTGGGATTTCCCAAGACTCAGAGAGGGAATGATGCAGTCTTTGTTGTAGTGGACAGATTCTCCAAAATGGCACATTTTATTCCATGTTATAAGACTAGTGATGCCACTCATGTTGCTAACTTGTTTTTCAAAGAAGTTGTTAGGTTGCATGGGTTGCCCAAGAGTATTGTTTCAGACAGAGACGCCATATTTGTGGGCCATTTTTGGAGGACACTGTGGAAGAAACTTGGTACCAAACTGAGTTTCGGCTCAGCTTATCATCCTCAGACTGATGGACAAACTGAGGTAGTGAATAGGAGTCTGGGAAATTTGTTGAGAAGTCTTGCAGGAGAGCATCCCAAGTAGTGGGATCATATTTTTCCTCAGGAAGAATATGCATATAATGACTCACCAAACATAAGCATAGGGTAGATTCCATTCCATATTGTTTATGGAATGCACCCCAGAGGAATATCAGAGTTAAGAAATCTGGGAAAGGCATAGATGAGAAGTGCTGATGGTGAAGAATTTGCTTCAGAGATCCAAGCCATACATGAACAAGTGAAACAGCAGCTACAAGGTAGCAGCATCAGATACAAAGGTAGAGCAGACTTGAGCAAAAGAGAAGTCCATTTTGAAGTAGGAGATCTGGTTTTGGCACACTTGAGAAAGGAGAGATTCCCGAAGAAGCAGTATAATAAACTGAAGTTCAAAAATATTGGGCCATGCAAGATACTTAGAAAGTTTTTTGCAAATGCTTACGAGATTGAATTTCCTCCTGATGTTGGAATATCTCCCATTTTTAATGTTGCAAATTTGTACAAGTGTGAAGATGATGGTGCAGAAGAAAGATCAGCATATAAGGAACAGATTGAGTGGGAAAATCAGCTACCTCCAGCACAACCATTGCAACCAGAGAAGATATTGGACAAAAGAGTGTCCAGGAAGACCAGAGGACAAGAGTACTTTCAGTACTTAATAAAATGGAAGGACAAGCCAGAGGAAGATGCCACTTGGATGACTGAAGGAATGTTGCAGAAGATAGGCAGATCAGTGGAAGAGCTCATGGACAGGAGTCCATGAAGAAAATTTCCCTCGGGAGTCTGATGCAGGGGCATGAGACACTAGCCAGCAATGTAGGAGTTTTTTCCACATGTTGTGGCTAGGAGGGGTCACAATCATTTGAGTTGTAACAACAAGGTGTCAATACCTTAGTTGTCTGTTACTATTAGAACAGTTAGAATCAGTAGAAGTCGAATAGCTTAGTTTCAGTCCATCTGTCATGTTTCAGTTAATTCGAATAATTTGTAGTTAGGCTTTTGATTTACCAAAAACATTCCTCACAGAGGAACCGAAGAGACATATGTTGATGTATAAATGTAACCCATGGATTAATTGAGGGGGAAGAGATTTCGCAGTGATTTGTGTGTTAAGCTTTTGCTTTAGTTGAATAAAAGCCAGTACTTCATTGACTATCTGTGTGCGATTGAATAGTTTCTGTGTAAACTTGTTTTGGTCCGAGCATATTGTCCTGTGATTAGTTCAATGAAGAGAACCGCTGTGTAAATCTCTGCAATCCCTGTCTATGGTTGATTTTAGGTTTCCCTGAAATTGTTGCATTTCATTGCGTGTTAGGACGATAATGATACAATAACTAGTGTCGCAGACGTTGTAGAATGTCGATCTTTGAATGAGTGCTCCAGTAGTTTGGTTATCACAAAACTGTGGATTCCGGTCGTAGTGGAACCCCGCCTATAAAATAAATTGATTTGTTTTGTTATTAATCGAAAACCCTGTACCAAGGTTAGATGCTGAGTCTGTGAACCAAGAGAGTAGAAGGATAGTGTAACCCCGGTGTAACCTGTGGTCACGTACTGTTCAAAAGCAGGAAGTGGTATTGATCGCACCACTTTCGTGATATAAGTGGTATTTTCCGATTGGAAGCGATTCCATAGAGTGTTCGACACGTAGCATAAGGTGGGACCCCAAAAAACTGCCTTTTCGCGTGCCATCGCACATTAAAGTTCAACTAAGGAGGCAGTGTGATATCGGCAAACGCCATCAATCGGGAGTAAGGCTAATCGAACAGTGATCGCATTCGAAAGTAGCACGGAAGTAGCACGAGGTTTAATAAAAGGTACGGGCGTATGTATTCCATTGAATTCTGCCAATTGTATGTGTGGGTCTAGTACTAAGGTATATTAAAGTGGGTATTGTAATCGGTTTATTAATATAAGCCGACGTATTGTAACCTTAGTATAAGGCGCAGCGGTAGAATAAAATTTCAGGGATACATTGAGATTTCTAAAGTTGCTGAATATATTTTTTTGTCAATTTCTCCGAAATTGATAAATAAACTTAAGAAAGAATGAGGAAGACTACGTGGAATTAACTCAAGGGAAATGCTGACAGAGCTACTGTAGAGGGACCAGCTCTCCTTAGGGGCCCGATTCAATTTTGTTGCTGTCACTCTTACTCACATCCATTCTAATTTTAAAAATAATTTCCACACTACCAACCTTCTTGACTTGTTAATTCAGACAAACTACGATTATCTAAGAATGTTTCTCTCCCTTGTATTCGATCAACGATCATAGAAATAAAATATTGAATAATCTCAATTAATATCTTCCTTAAGATCTGATAGACCACATTGGTCTTAGTCGATCATCATCATCATCATCATTCCCCTCTCATTCATCATTAGTTGATTCTAAACTTTAATACCCTTCATTCTTAATTGCTTTGGGTAATGAATTAATTAATTTTCATTTCAATTGTTTTATATATTTATTTTTTTCTAAAACATCCAGTGCTCTTAAACTTATAGTGCCACTAAAATTTTAGTGTATATATAATAATTTAATTGCTCATATTTTCCAATGGAATATATAAAATTTTAGTTTTATATTATATAAATTAATTAAATATAAATTAAAGATGTAAATTTCCATTGTAATACATGTAACTATATATTTAATATTGTATATTGAATTTATGTAAGATGATTAAAAATGAGGATGAGAGTCTTCTTATATTCCCGAGGAAGGTACCCCTTCACTAAGGGACATGTCCTTAGAGCATGTATCTTCAATACTAACTATTAGTTATTTAATCATTAATTATTATTAGTATTATTTACATTATTTATTATTTTTATAATGATTTGTATTTATAACAGTAAGTTGTATACTAAATTCCCTTTTTCACCAAACTTTGGTGATACAATTTCAAGCAAGATTGTGATTTTTTGTACTCTAAAATACATTTTTCAATGTGTAAATGGTTTGAGCGCCTTGAAAAGCCATGGCACACTCAAATTATATAGATTAAACAACTTAAACTCAAAATATTCCAGAAAAAATACCTTTAAAAACGTCATTTCACTTATTAGTGATCTGAAAATGAAACTATTTGTATCTACTGTTCAAAGTATCCATTTCCATTTAATTAATTGTGAAAAGTGTTTATCATGTCTTGCAAATTAAACAAAGTGTTTTTGGTAACTCTTTTTGAGTTTATGTGTGAGGGAATTTTAATTAAAATTATTGTTTAACATCTTAAATTAGAAACACACAGCAGCATAACTTCACCATAACAACACAGCAACATGATGAGGCATTTCACCCTCCTGGGCTACATTTTTCGGGTCCAAGGCTCCCAATGGGCATGTCCCTGATCCATTAAGTTGCTCAAATTGGTTTTACAGTGAGAAATATTCCTGAACAGGTAGAAAAAACTGTTAAATTGAATTCAAAAGATAGAAATAAGCTAAGAATGGCTTTTATTTCACCTCAAACAGTGAAGTGTATCCCAATGCAACTCCATTTCCCTCATGGCCCTGATGGCTCTCCAAGCTTCCCTGAAGCAAAAATGGATGAAGAAAACCTCTGTTAGCTCTGAAACCTGTCCCAAACACTCCATAACGCTCAGAATACCCAAAATTGACCAAACTTTCATCCAAATTGGTTCAATATTGGAGAATTTATGACCTTCACAATTTTCTACTCAATGTTCCTTGGAAACTCTAGCAAATCTAGATGAACTCCAGTTAGGCACGCTAGAAATGGAAGAAGGCTGAATTTTTCAGAACCGCGCACTACATTTGGGGGGGAAATTAACTTTAACTGCCACTGGTGGCGCGTTCACATGCTTAAAAGGCGAAGGCAGTTTAGCATTGGCAGTTAATGGTTTAGCCCCCGCCCATGGTCACGACGCGGAGGTCCTGTGGTGAGGGCTAACCCAAAAGGGTTTAAACCCAAAACTTTACCACCCGTTCAAAAAGTTTTAGCACTTGGTTATGTGCGTGGTCACGAGACCCGCTGCCTTAAGCCCTGAGGGCTTCACCTGATAAACTCTGCTCATTCAACTGTTTACACGATTCGCCCAAAGCAACTGACCCATTTGCGTTTAGGTCAGGTCATTCTCGACTGACCCAAACACATTCACCAACACTGACTTGACTGCGATTTACAAGAGCATGTTATTTGATGACCCGAGTACGTTCAGTGTGACCCGACTCTGTTCAGGTCGAGTCGGGTCAGCGCATCAATTATTTTTTTTTAACAAGACTTGAACCATATTTTGAACCAATGGCCTAGGGCCACGTGGCAACCTTCGAGCAGGCCACGTGGCACCCTGTAATAGGCCTATAAAAACTTAAATTAAAAATGAAATTTTCCATGAAAATTTTCCAAAGATGACAAATTATTTTTGTTCAAAAGTCATGTTTTGAAGGTTATTGGGAAACTTCAAACTTCAATACCTTTCTCATACAAAATCGTATTTGAGTCCCATTTGCAGCACCAGAATCGTAGTTGTTGAGGAGGTAAATCCCCTCTGCAGACAGAGGCGATCCCTACTGTTTCAGGGAAAATCACCCTAGAGGTTTGTTGGGTTTAAACCTCCACAGAGCAGGGGCATGCTACTTAAGAAGGACTCACACAACCATACATGTTCATGAAAAACTAAATAGATTAGATCGAGGAAGTTACCCGTAGGTCCTACGGTTGAAGCAGATCCCACGGGGTCCAAACCCCCAGCAACCCTTCTTCCTTCTTAACATGAAAGACAAGAAGAAACAAGCACGAAGAACTGGTTGTACAGCATATATCTACTCTAAATGTTAGTGAAATACATATGAAACATTAGATAAACCATAATGAATGCTTAAATAACAATATTCTCATATATGTAAGCAGACACTAACACGTATATTTCGGGAACAAGATGGTACTTCTGTATTATAAATAGCATGTAAAGAAATAACGAGTGGAGAGATCACCTAAATCCTTCCATGATCTTCGAGCAGACCGTCGTCCAGATCCGTCCCACCCTTGCCTCGCTAAGATTCCTTCCGAACTGGTGCAAACGAGATGACATATAAAGAGATGAGCATCTCCAGGAAACAAAGGTTTCCTATAATGAACTGGGAAGTGCAGGAGGCACGGGAATTCAGACTTGGATAGGGAATACCAACAGAGTATAATATCAATAAATTCTCTCTCTCCCTTAGGCCATACACATGAGGTGCTTTTATACTCCCTCAAAGTAGTTTCAACAGTTGGAAACAGTTGGCCACGTGTTGGGGTGGTTGAAATACCAGAGTAACCATCAACCCAGCCCGAAAATAGGGAATTTTTATATATATTTTTAATTATTTTAATGGCATACGCAGAAAAGTGCATGTGGACTCGCGTATACACATGGAAAAGTCTGGGCATAATCGCGTATGGGGATTTTTACACTGTTTTTTAGTGAATTTGTCCAAGTCTGTAGGAATGGGTGCCCAAAGCCATAAAAGCAATCATGAATCATATGAAGGTGAGAAATGATGCTATAACACCTACTATCCCAGCAGGGGTCTAGCAACAATCATCAAATGCTACAGCGCAAGTTCCTAATTGCGAATAAATAAGCCAATGATGGAGGCCTACCTAGAGTCCAGTGCTATGATTCGTAGAAGAGACAGTGTTCCCGTTCCTCAGCCTCGGCAGATCACGATCCCCACGATATCCGTGAATGGACACCTGCACATGCAAGAAACAACACGAATACAAGCATAAAATCCAAAATACACAACTATATATCAGTCAGAAAGGATATAACTCATTATTAACATAAGTGAAAAACAGAGTGGAACCATAACCAGTAGTCATTCATTAATAAACACTCGAAAGAGAGTACAACCAATGTTCTGATGCCGCGGTCTCCTTCGGAAGGGTCCCCAGTCGTTCACGTCTCGCAAAGCTCACCAGGAAAAGGGAAAACCTCTCTAAAGTCTCTCGACGATAGTCTCCTTACTTGAGTCGGCCTTAAGGGAATAAAGAGGGCTCTTACAGCACAAAGGCTCTTGGGAATTTGGAGATTCAAAGCTTAGGCACTTCAAGACTAGCTTGCAATGGCAATAGGCAAGCTTTTATAGATGGGAAAGGAGGGAGTTGGGATCCCTATTATTGTGGGATTGGCCCTATCATCAAGGAAGGTTCCATGAAAGGTGGCAAACCACTTCCCTTCCATGGAACTCCCGTAGCCAAACCTCCCAACTCAAGATAGGCAATGGTTTTTGAGTTTGTTGAAACACAACTTCCGCCATCTTTATTTAAAAAACACTCCTTAAATTGGCTGGCGCGACTGCGACTCTGGGACAGAGCGCCAGTTGGCGTGGCCTCTTTGTAGGATTTTCCCCATTGGCGCGAGTGATGAACTGTCTGCCCACGCCAATGCAAAAGGAGATGTTTTCATGGTTTTTTGCAAGGAGATGTCTTTAGGGCAATTGAAGCTCATGTTTAGAGGAATGCATTGATGATGATTTCAAGGCATGACAATGTTCACAGGTCACAAAATGGGTCCTCCATTGTGCGGGATGGGGAATGGTAGGGACGGTGACAAATTAATGTGTAACAGATGCCCCCTAAAGTATGAGGCCCGAGAGAGAGAGGGGTGAAATGCTTTACGAGAACATGTTCAACTGAAGCCCCACCGTCGGAAAACCTGCGTAGAAAAATACAACTGATATCTCAAGTACATGATGTATATGCGGTATGGGCGTAGCCATCCGAAACAGAGTACACTATAATCCGGATCCAGGGTATGGGCGCAGCCATCCAGCAAGGATCAAAATAAATAGACTCAGGTATGGTCGCAGCCATCCAATCAGTGAGTCATGTACAAAATGATAAAATTCCACAATCGCAGCCTGGATTACAACAGACACAATCCAGGGTCTTGCGCTCCATCTCGACCCAAATAAGTACAAGTTCAAGCATGCGAATATGTGAGCTGAAGTCGAACATGCAAGAACATCGTCTGATTACCAGCCAATGATGAGAGCTGTTAACAGACGCGAGAGGAACCACCAATAATGACAATGGCCCTCAAGGTACTACAGGTACAATCTACGGCATGTGAATTAATGAGCTGGTGTCGAACACCCGTAGAATCACTCGATCGGAGGCCAATGATGAGAACCTCACGTCGAATGCGACGAACCTGCCATTGAGGCATGCAGGCTCCAAGGTACCATAAAGGAGTCTCTAGATCAACTTCCTGGATAATGAGCTGAAGTCGACAGGAAGTGACCTCGATCGAAGGTGGGCCATAATGTTTCCCACATCATCGACACGAGACAGAGGAACATGATGTTTTGTTGTGAATCAGGATCGTATGAGAATCAGAGGAAGGTTGATATTTGCAGAGGCCAACTTCTCTTGAACATATAAACGACACGACAGTGGACTTGGCAGTATTTGACATCAACGGATCAGAGGTCATGGTGACGAGGCAATGAGCAGATGAGAGGTCAAAAGGGATTATCCAAACCCATGGAGGCAAAGTGAAGAAACAAGATGAGATGTCCCCAACCCGACACGAATGCAGACAAGTGCCATGTTCAAGAGCGACATACTGCCGACGACAACGATGATGGTTCCATTTTTTCCCCCACCATTTCTGGCGAGTACCCCAATTATTTTTGATAACAAGCTTGAAGGGGATAGCATATGCTTGTAATATAAGTCCGCCCTTCGGGCGAATCCATCCTAGTGCATTTAATGAGTCCTAGGAAGGAGGAACTCGGAGAACGTCATTTCGACTGGATCCGATGTCATCAGGGTTTAACGAGTCTGACAAAGGGAGAACTCGACGTCTTTTCATGTTTAGAGAGTTTGAAAAGACAGCAGAAAAGTAAACTCCACAGGTCCCTTTTCGTAAATAGTTCCTCGGACCCGAAAAGGTAGAAAACAATATCCGAGAAAACCTCCTAGTCGCGATAGGCTAGGGTATTCCTTTTTCGTAATCAATCTATCCCAGCCCGAAAAAGGGGTAAACGTATACTGGGTAGATGTCGATTCATGTCCACTTTAACGAGATCGAAACGACAAGGGCCTCGGTAATCTTTTCATGTTTAGAGAGTCAGAAAAGAGCTGAAAGATGACTCCTCCTAGAGGAACGAGTGGTATAAAGGGTAGCAACCGGTTCCGGTAATGGTGGAACTACTCAAAACATGATAAAAGTCAAGAGGCTGGCTAACAAGACCACTCATCGCAGCGGTTCCTCAGGAACGGGTAAAACAACCAAGTGAAGGCATATGATCGGCCAAGCAGATAGTGACGATGGAGTGAGAAAACCAAGGCTCATCTGGCAAAAAACGGGCTGATAAAATGGAAATCACAAGGGGTCAAATGGGAATGGTTTCATTTTTACACAAGCTTGAAATCAAAAAACTTTGATTGAAGTTGGTTTCATTTTTACACAAGCTTGAAACAAAGATAAAATATGCTTGAAACCAGTTTCATTTTTACACAAGCTTGAAACGGAAACAAACTATGCTTGAAAAAGTGAGCATGCCCCCCAGCATGGTGACTCAATTCGAGGTACATGCCCCCCAAGCTTCAGTCCATATGAAAGGCAGATGGAGTGAAGGTTCAAGTTACGAGATCAAGAGAAAGACTCGACTAGGACTTTACGAGATCTGATCAAAGACTCGAATTAAACAAGAACGTGTTTCACTGTTTTAATGAGGTTGACACATTAAACGAACTATCCTCAGGACACCTTGTTTCATGGTTTAAGGAGCTTGACACAGGAAAAGAACCATGCTCCGACCAGACCCGGTTTCATTTTTTAAGGAGCTTGACACAGGAAAAGAACCATGCTCCGATCGACCTCATCAAGAAGTCATCGCTTCCAAGAGTTCCACTCCCGATGGAAGGAAAACATCCCGGAAATTAGGACCCAATGCCCCCAGCACATTATGCACGACGGCATCATCACTGAGTACAGGCACGAGGTAGGTAGCCACATAGTTGACCTGTGGTGGGGCAGATACAACGGGTGGATAAAAGCCAGGAAGGGATGATGGCGAGCCAGCTGCCACATCACGACCAAAGAACGAAAGCTGATCAATGGTCACGATCCGTCCTTCATGTGGAAAACAGACCACACGAAAGAGGGAGGAGACAAGTGCTCCCATGGCATAGGTTTAATCGCGCCCCAAAATCATATTAAAATCCAAGGGGCCTGGAACAACCATCACGTCCATATGGACGGTTTTACCTCCCAAAGTAACAGGTAACCTTGGAAGGATCCCTAACGGTTGACTCGTTCTTCTATTAAATGCCAACAGATTCTCCGTAACAGGCGGAAGCAGTGGCGAACCGAAAGCTTGCCAGGTAGTTGAGGATAGAACACTAACAGATGCACCTTCATCTATAATGGTGCTGGGTACAACCAAACCAAAAGCCTGTACTGTGATCTCGAAAGGCACATAAGACGGAAGGTGGTATCCCACAAATCGACTCCAATCAAAGGTGACGACCAGACTACTCGGAGGGGCTACCATCAAACCGAGAAGGTCTTCCCCTGGTGTTATGGAAGAAGAAGCATCCTCCATAACCTCCATCTCGAAGGCGGAAGGGGTATCCTCCGAAGCCTCCATCATAGGAGGCGGAGGAGCAGCTTCTTGAGATATAGTGGCAAGATAATCTTTCTCCAAGTCTAAGGAATCTGAAGAAGAAAGAAGAACCTGAGGGGGATAAGGTCCACTCTCGACGGAAAAGACCTGGTGCACCATAGACGGGGCCAACTCAACCGATCCCACGACCAATGGTTGGTCGGGAATGGATTCATGAATTTGAATTTTCGGGGGAGTGGGATCGACCAAGGATGACTCTTGACCAATCGTAGGATCAGCAGGAGGAGGACTCAAAGAAAGCTTTTTATAACCAGCCGGGAGGCATGGTGTAGAAACAGTCGAGTTTTCCAGCACTCTTTTGGCTTCATCCATATAAGGACAAAGGTGAATGGCATGGTGCCCTTCACACAACTTACAGGGATTGGTAATCTTACCCTGTTTCTTAGGAGCCTTACCAGCACCAGTAGAAGACGTGCCCCCAACCTAGCGCCTGGCAGTCAAAGGCAACGACAGACGGTCATTGGACCATGCTTCAAGCACCTTGGGAATGCTAGGGCAGTCTTGAAGAAGATGGTCTCCCGTGCACAACATGCAGGGGAACTTGACTTTTCAAGGAGGATTGGAAGGTCTGTCAAGAGGAGGTGTTTCGGAAGTAGTAGTTGCACTTTTAGCCTCTCGCTTATCAGACTTCTTCTTCTTCGTCTTCTTCTTCTTCGTCTTCTTAGTCGCCTGGTTACTCAAATCCAGACTTTCACCAAGCGAAGTAGAAGATGAGGACGTAGAAACAGGCGAAGAAGGGGAGAGGTCCACCTTTGAATCAACATGATGTTGTTCAGGTGGAGGAAATGATTGAACAGTAGTCGAGACATTTGGGACCACAGAGGTTGAAAACAACCAAACAGGCAACCCAACAGTTCACCCAAGAAGGGCCAACGTTGCCATATAAGGAGCGCCAACATTTCCAAAAGGAGGAAAATGACCAGGATTCCCATCGGAGGGGATTCCTTGGTTGGTGAACACCGGAAAAGTTGCCATCAGAAACGATCTTCAGAACAACACCCTAAGGAAACTAACTTTAACCAAGGATATTTCTTGGGAAGTTAATTTTTAAAACATTGAAACAAAACTCTACCGTTTCATATTTTAAGAGTCAAGAAATAGGCAAAAGGTGACTCTATCACTTTCAGATTGGAAACAAGCGTGAAAGGACAAGCGCTTGATGATCTTTTTCAAATTTAAAGAGTCAGAAAAGATCAAAATGACTACTCAGGAATGCTAGGAAAAGGGTGTACCAAATAACCGTGAACTGCAATATACACCTTGGTTTTAATAATGAAAAATAAATCAACCAAGGACTTTCCGTACGTGCAGGCAATCTCCCCGAATGTTGTGTTCGGTGTATCACGGGTATAGGGCGGCAGACTCAGCTTCCTACGGATAAAGGATTGAAACCTAGAGGGGTCTCCCTTTATATACGCGATGGTACGGGGAGCACAAGTCCGTACTAGCGCTGTCTAAAGCCAAGAGGCGAACGACAGCTACTAGGTTTTAAGACGCTGAAACACGTCTCTAGCCTAGACCTCTAAATGTGTTTCGTTAATGTTTCAATGCTTCCTTAGGTTAATTCAATGAATTTTGAGGTTGATCTTCAATTATGTTTTAGTTTCAAGGCCCTACCGTATGTCATCTGATAATATCCTAAATGTAGCTATATGAGAAAAGAAATCTTTCAATTCGATGAATGCTATCTAGTAAAGGGAAGAGTTTCAAACAATGACGCAAAAAACAACAATATTGTAAACGAAATTCTTCCAAACTAGATGAATTTCACTATCGAAAGTAATTCCAAACATTCAACGATGCGAATAATGCAATGTAATCTATGCAAAATCCTCTTTTCGAAAACTATGCAATTGTAATCCATGCACAATTTCCTTTTCCTTTTCAAATGATAAGAATACACTCAATGCATTTTTCGACAAAATTAAAGTCTACTTAATGCAAGATTTTAATGAAAGAGAATGCACTCAAAGCGATTTTTAGTTTTCAATCATTAAACAATGCAATCTAAGTTCAATGATGTATCTCAAAAAATACTTTTCAATGCAATGTGATCTAATGCATTTTAATGAAAAGAAAACGATGAGACGAAAACCTAAAAAAAATGCAAATCTTCTTAATGAAGGATGAAAGCAAAAGGGATGCAAACAAACACTAAGAATGCAATCGTTGTTTCAAAATACTTTGTGACAAAATCCCTCAAAAGTTGATAAGACATATGCGGTCAAACACAAAAAGGACTTCCAAATCAAGAGATCAAAACAAGGCATTCATTCCCTTTTACATCAAACAATCATAGAAAGAAGACATTCCAAATAATGAGCAATGTAATCTATTCTCATACAGAGGAAAGACCTGAAGGGAAAGACACATTGGTGAAGGATTAAGGGAAAAAATCTCAATTTTCATACACCCTGAAATTGGCACAACTTGTCCATTGACAACTAGCGCCAATTGGCGCGACTTGATCACTGACAACTAGCGCCAATGGCTAATTGGCACAGGTTGCTAACCGACAACAAGCGCCAATGCCTGAAAATGAAAAAAACAAATAATTTCTCCCAACCAAGATCAGACTCACCACTTCAAGAAGAATCTAAAACAAACCCAGAAGCAAAGTACTGACCAAAAGAAACTTTCGAACAAGGGTAAACCCTACCACCTACAGGAAATGGCGCGACTGTCTGGCTGTAATCCGCGCCAGACAGGGGATGGCGCGAGTGATGAACTGGCAAACTGTGCCAACTGGCGCAACTGTCAAGGCTAAACTCGCGCCAATCAATCCAACTATGAAAAGGTGAAAATTCGGAAAAACAGAGGTCAGATCTGATCCTCTGGGGCTGAACCAAAATCCAAAACACAAAAAGAGCCATCCCAAAAGACTAACCAAGCAAGGAAAATCGCAAAACAATTAAAACGAGACAATCAAAACTAGACGATCTCCAGCGGAGTCGCCAAATTGTTGAGGAGGTAAATCCCCTCTACGGACAGAGGCGATCCCTACTAGCCCAGCAGGGGTCTAGCAACAATCATCAAATGCTACAGCGCAAGTTCCTAATTGCGAATAAATAAGCCAATGATGGAGGCCTACCTGGAGTCCAGTGCTATGATTCGTAGAAGAGACAGCGTTCCTGTTCCTCAGCCTCGGCAGATCACGATCCCCACGATCTCCGTGAATGGAAACCTGCACATGTAAGAAACAACACGAATACAAGCATAAATCCAGAATACGCAACTATATATCAGTCAGAAATGATATAACTCGTTATTAACATAAGTGAAAAACAGAGTGGAATCATAACCAGTAGTCATTCATTAATAAACAATCGAAAGAGAGTACAACCAATGTTCTGACGCCGCGGTCTCCTTCGGAAGGGTCCCCAGTCATTCACGTCTCGCAAAGCTCACCAAGAAAAGGGCAAACCTCTATAGAGTCTCTCGACAATAGTCTCCTTACTTGAGTCGACCTTAAGGGAAGAAATAGGGCTCTTACAGCACAAAGGCTCTTGGGAATCTGGATATTCAAAGCTTAGGCACTTCAAGACTAGCTTGCAATGGCAATAGGCAAGCTTTTATAGATGGGGAAGGAGGGAGTTGGGATCCCTATTATTGTGGGATTGGCCCTATCATCAAGGAAGGTTCCATGAAAGGTGGCAAACCACTTCCCTTCCATGGAACTCCTATAGCCAAACCTCCCAACTCAAGATAGGCAATGGTTTCTGAGTTTGTTGAAACAAAACCTCCGCCTTTCTTATTTAAAAAACACTCCTTAAATTGGTTGGCGCGACTGCGACTCTGGGACAGAGCGCCAGTTGGCGCGGCCTCTTTGTAGGATTTTCCTCATTGGCACGAGTGATGAACTGGATACCCACGCCAATGCAAAAAGGGATGTTTTCATGGTTTTTTGTAAGGAGATGTCTTCAGGGAAATTGAAGCTCATGTTTAGAGGAATGCAATGATAATGGTTTCAAGGCATGACATTGCTCACAGGTCACAGAATGGTCCCTCCAATGTGCGGGACGGGGAATGGTAAGGACAGTGACAAATTATTGTGTAACAGTAGCGATGATGCCTATCTAGTTGTTCAAGTTGCAACCAATTCTATGTAGTTCCAATTTTCAGCATTTTTTTCCTCTTGTACATGATCACCTGATCACACCTCCCCATTGGGAAGCTTTTGGACCCTAAAAGCCTTCAATTATCTGTTAAGAAGATGAGGGTATAGATACCTCACCTTTTCCACCTCCATCCATTTTTCCTTACTCGGTTTGTTGCCTTTAAGACAAAATCGAACATAATCAACATTTCCCCTCCTCGAAGTGTGTGTCCTTATGTCAAGGATAGCATCCTCTTTCAGCTCATCCAAAAATTATAGCGATAAATCCTCTATGGATGGTAGCTGAATGCCACTTTCATAATCAGAAATTAAAGGAGGTTCATACAAACGTAAATTTTCCACATTCACAACGGAATACATTTGCATATATGAAGGAAAATCTAGTTGAAAAGCATTATTTCCAACTTGTTTAAGGATCTTGAATGGACCATAACGAATAGGCTTCAGCTTTTTACCTTATCCTTGCATTATTTCCTTACTAATATGCATCCATACCTCATCTTCTTCTTAAAACTTATGATCAACTCTGTGTTTGTCATGCCTCTCCTTGTACTTTCCTTGACTTTTTTCAAGCTGTTCTTAAATATGCTAATGTATGAGTTGAATTCTTTCAATGAACATGCGAGCTTTATCAATGTCACTATGCCCATCAATGGCAACATCCTTCTCAAGAATGAAATCTAAATGTGACTTAGGCAAATACCCAAATAAAGCTTCAAAAGGTGAAGTATTTGTAGAAGAGTGCTTGGCCTGATTGTAAGCATGCTAAATATAATGCAAGTGCTCATCCCAAAGCTTGGGATGATTGCTACAATAACCTCTCAAATGATGTACAATGGTTCTATTCACTACCTCTGTTTGGCCATCAATTTGAGGATGGAAAGTAGTACTCTTCTTCAACTTGGTGTCCATCATCTTCCATAGATTGGACCGAAAATTCCCAACAAATCTGGAATCTCTGTCACTAGCAATAGAAGTAGGCAAGCAATAATGAACCCATACATGTTGAAAATATAAATCATCAGTTTTTTCAGCATTTATAGATTTCTTACATGGAATAAGAATACATATCTTTCTAAATCTAGCAACTACTACATAAAGATAATCATGTTGCTTTCTAGATAATGGTATACCTCCAGCAAAATTCATAGAAACACTTTCCCATGGTCTAGAAGGTACCGGCAATGGCGTATATAAAAAAAGCTTCCTGTTGCTAGGCTAGCTTGTAGCACATAATGAACAACCTCTAATGAAATGTGAAACACTATCTACCATGCAAGGCCAATAACAATACCTCTGTAAATGTGCCATTGTTTTGCTTACCTTGAAATGTCCAGCAATAAGAGAAGAATGAGCTTCTCTCATGATGCTTAGTCTCTCCCCCTATGGTATACATAACTTTCCCATATGAAACAGCAAATTAGTATGCAAATGATAATCATTCTCCTCAACATGATTCCCTTCACTCAAATTAGCATACACATCATTAAAATCAACATCTGATGCATACTATTCTATGTAGCTCTCATGTACAATAGAATCATTCTTAAGTAAAGTAGTAGCACTAATAATAGGCCTTGAAAGCATATCAGAAAATTTATTGAAAATACCTTTCTTGTACCTTATTACCAAGTGAAATTATTGTAGGAAACCCATCCATCTTAAATGTCATGACTTCTGTAATTTACTTTGCAACTGCAAGTACTGTAAAGGCTGCTGGTCGGTATGAACAACTGTTTCTTTTCCCTTCAAATAGTGTTTCCACTTTTTGACGCTTTGTACCAACGCATACAACTTTTTATCATATGTAGGATAATTCACAATAGCACCATTAAATGTCTCAGAATGAAATGCGATAGGCTTACCATGCTGTAAGAGAACTGCACCCATGGCGTAATCACTAACATCGGTCTAAATCTCGAATGGCTATCTCAAGTCCGGTAATGCAAGGACTGGAGTTGAACTTATCTTCTCTTTCAAAGACTCAAAAGCTTTATGTTTCTTGCCTCCCCATTGGAAAACACACTTCACACTTGTCACTGCATGCATAGGAGCTGCTATGGCAGAGAAGTTAGAAATAAAATTCCCCCAATACTGAGTTGCACCCAAAAAACTTCTTACCTCTGTAATGGATTTTGGTGTAGGAAAATTCACAATGGATTCTACCTTATAAGGATCAATTCTTAAAGCACCTCCTCCTACTATGTGTCCCAAATAAACCATAGAAGTGTTCCCAAATTCACACTTTGACATTTTAAGAAATAACTGATTTTTCTTCAAAATATCAAGTACTTTCTTCACATGCATGACATGCTCTTCTCTAGTCTTGTTGAAAATTAAGATGTCATCTAAGTAGACAATAACTAAATCATTAAGAAAATGGCGTAAAACATCATCCATTACCCGCATAAAATTTGCAGGTGCATTTCATAAACCAAACGGCATAATAAGCCACTCAAAGAGTCGTTGTTTGGTTTTAAATGTTGTCTTCCAAATGTCACTTTTTGCAATTCTAACTTGATGATAACCACTACATAAGTCTAACTTAGTGAAATATTTAGCATCTTTCAGCTAATCTAAAAAATCATCTATCCTTGGGAGTGGGTAACGATTATTTACCGTTATCTTGTTCAATGCCCTGAAGTCCACACACATGCGCCAAGTTCCATCTTTCTTTGGAATCAATACTATCGGTGACCCACATGGCAAAGTGCTTGGTCTTATGAATCCTTTGTCCAACAAATCTTTAATTTGCCTCTTTATTTCAGCATTCTCCATGATAGACATGCGATACATGCCTATGTTATGAAGAGGACAATCTTGATGTAATTGGATTTCATGTTGAATCTCCCTTTTAGGAGGTAAACCTGTCGGTTCCTGAAACATCTCATGATGTGCATTAACTACATCATATAAATCTAATTTAAGCTTGGAATCATAATTTTCAAATGACTCATGATTCACATCAACCTTGGGCTTAACCATAAGAAGTACAAAACTCTTACTAGAATTCACTAGCCTTTCTACCTATCCCACATTTACTATCGCTATATTTTCCTTCTTGCAACGTGCTCTGACAATGAACTTCTTGCATACTTATTTTCATGGAGAAGTAAGATTGATTTCCTATCAAACAAGGACTTCCCAAAACAATTCCTGATATATCAAGTGGCACTACATCAAGTTCAATTGTGTCAATAAAGTGTGCAGTAATTGCAAATCGCAATATGCACTTTCTTTAGACTTGTATATTTGCATCCTTGCATATCCACCCAAGTGGATAAGGCTTTGGATGTGGAATGGTCTCAAGTTTAAGTTGTTTTACCAAGTCTTCTAATATGAGATTTTCTTGTGACCCATTGTCAAACAGTGTGTCAATTTTTATATGTTTTGAGACTACCCTCACATGGAACAATTCAATTATTTCTTCCTCATTTGGACTTTGTACATGACAGTTTGAAGTACAAGTGCTTGGCTTAGTTTCAGTTTCCTTTCCCTTCATACTCTTCAAACCCATGGCTGCAATTTTGGTTTCGTCACCTGAATCATCACCTAAGTCTTGTGGTGTAGTTGTAGTAGCTGCAGTTTTCTTCTTTCCTTTGTTTTTGTTAAATTGATTTCTTTTTTCAGGATGTAATTTCCAATGGTTTTTCTCTTCATGGCCTTCTCTTGAACAGTGTTTACATATCACTTTCTCACCCTCTTATTTGACAGATGCATTCTTTTTTCCTTTTCCCTTAGAGGTTTTATCTTTGTTTTTCCCCTTAAAAGGCTTGTTTCTGCCCTCATAAAAAGTGTTTTTTCTTCTAGCCTCTAAATGCGTAACTTGTACACAAACTTCATCTAGACTAGTAGGATTGAACATAAGGATAGTATGTCTAAGGTAGCTGTGCAAACCACCTATATATTTCAGCAAAGTATCTTGAATTTGTAAGTCTACCCCTAATAAGAGTGCTCTTCTCCTAAACTCTTGGGTGTAGTCTTGTACATTTTTTCCCTTAAGCTGTCTAAAGTTTTGCCAATTCATGATAGCCTTTTGTAAATGAGCTAATGGATAAAATTGATTTTTAATTGTAGTAATAAATTCAGCCCATGATAAAGTGATCTTACCATGTTTTTTAATTTCATCTTTGGTCTTGGCTTCCCACCATACCAATGCTGCTCCATCCATTTTCAAAGAGGCTAACTGTATCTTGGTTTCATCATCATGAAGGTTCTATATCCTCAAGTAAACTTCAAACTGTCTTATCCAATTGTCAAGTTTCTCTGCATTGACTTCACCATAAAACATAGGCAACTCAAATTTAACATCAAGCTTTAAAAATGGACTTTTACCAATAGTTTTAGACTTGTGAGATTGATTCACCGAAGTAAAGGATGACGATGTAGAGGAAGAGGATGAATATGGGGATGGTGGATCACCATTTCCTCCGTGTCCTTTCTTTGACTTGTCATCACTTTTCTTTCCTACTTAAGAAACCTCTCCTTCTTTCTGGTTTTTATACCCTTCTCCAACAAGCCTATCATTCCTTTCTTGGTAGAGTATCCTCACCATCTCCGTCATGTCCAAGAAAGCCTTTCAGAACACTCGTTCCTCTTCTTTGGGATCCATATCTTCAGGAGCTTCTCCCTCTCTTGAAGACATGCTTGAAGCTGCTTCTATGGCTCTTGGAGGTGGCTCTCTAGCCCTTCTTGGTTGAGGATTACTTTGTGCACTAACCAAGTGTCCTTCACCTCTCTTGAGTTTAAGCCTAGTAAGCATCAAAAGTTTCAAACAATCAACTATATCTTTGCACAAAACCAATGCTGAGTAAAACTCTAGCTCCTAAGGCTCAAATCCTTAGCTCTGATACCATTTGATCTGAAAATGAAACTATTTGTATCTATTGTTCAAAGTATCCCTTTCCATTTAATTAAGTGTGCAAAGTGTTTATCATGCCTTGCAAATTAAACAAAGTGTTTTTGGTAACTGTTTTTGAGTTTATGTGTGAGGGAATGTTAATTAAAATAATTGTTTAAAATCTTAAATCAGAAATACACAGTAGCATAACTTCACCATAACAACATAGCAACATGATGAGGTAGTTCACCCCTCCTAGGCTACATCCGTCGGGTCCAAGGCTCCCAATGGGCATGTCCTTTCTCTATTAAGTTGCTCAAATTGGTTTTACAGTGATAAATATGCTTAAACAGGCAGAAACCACTGTGAAATTGAATTCAGAAGATAGAAATAAGCTAAGAATGGCTTTTATTTCACCTCAAACAATGAAGTGTAGCCCAATGCAGCTCCATTTCCCTCATGGCCTTGATGGCTCTCCAAACTTCCCTGAAGCAAAAATTCCTGAAGAACACCTATGTTAGCTCTGAAACCTATCCCAAACACTCTAGAATGCTCAAAATACCCAAAATTGACCAAACTTTCGTCCAAATTGGTTCAATATTGGAGAAGTTATGACCTCCACAATTTTCTGCTCAATGTTCCTTGGAAACTCCACCAAATCTGGATGAACTCCAGTTAGGCGCGCTAGAAATGGTGGAAGGCCGAATTTTTCGAAACCGCACTCTACATTTGGGGGAAACATTAACTTTAACTACCAGTGGTGGCAGGTTCACATGCTGAAAAGGCGGAGGCAATTTAGCATTGGCGATTAATGGTTTAGCCCCTGCCCATGGTCATGAGCAGAGGTCCTATGGTGAGGGCTAACCCCAAAGGGGCTAAACCCAAAAATTTACCACCCATTCAAATAGGTTTAGCGCTTGGTTATGCGCGTGGTCACAGGACCCGCCGCCTTAAGCCCTGAGGGCTTCACCTGATAAACTTTGCTCGTTCAATTGTTTACACGACTCGCCCGAAGCAACTGACCCATTTGCGTTTAGGTCAAGTCGTGCCCGACTGACCCAAATGTGTTCACCAACGTTGACCTGACTGCGGTTTATAGGAGCTCGTTATTTGATGACCCGAGTACGTTTAGTGTGACCCGACTCCGTTCAGGTCGGGTCGGGTCAACCCATCAATTATTTTGTTTTAACAAGACTTGAACCATCTTTTGAACCACTGGTCTGAGGCCACGTGGTAGCCTCCAGGTAGGCCACGTGGCACCCTGTAATAGGCCTATAAAAACTTAAATTAAAAAATGAAATTTTCCACGAAAATTTTCTGAAGACGACAAATTATTTTTGTTCAAAAGTCATATTTTGAAGGTTATTAGGAAAATTCAAACTTCAATATATTTCTCATACGACATAGGATTGGAGTCTCGTTCACGGTGCCAAAATCGCAGCGATGAGGCCTATCCAGTCGTTTAGGTTGCAACAAATTCTGAGCAGTTCCAATTTTGAGCATTTTTTTCCTCTTGGACATGATCACCTGATCAATCAGTTAGAGTTTTCATAAATTAATTAAAAGCATTTATGTCTATATTAAACCTAAAATATTTAAAGAATTTTACTACTAAAGAATTGTATATAGAATATAAGAAGATAAATTAATAAATAAAGAGTATAAACAATCTTTAATAGTAATCATTGATTAAAATTATCAAAAATTTTACTATTGAAAATAATATGAAAATATAACTAATTTTATTATATTTTTAATATTTATTATTTTAATTTAAAATAATTTAATGTATTAATAATAAAATTGAAATAAAATAGCGATAAAAAAAATATAAGCACTAAAATTATTATATTTCTCCTTAAAACTTGAAGGGAAAATTTTAAATAAAATTTTAAATAACAAATATATGCATTAAAATTATTAAATTTCTCTTTAAAACGTCAAGAAAGATATTTAATGTATTTAATTCATATTAACCATTAATATAGGACCAATGGCAGGTCATTCCAAGTGGCATGTTTTTTTTAATAAGAGTGATGAGTTAGCTTAGATTTTCAAATAATAGTGAGAAATAGTTGTCCTCATTGTTGATTTGACAACTAAATTATGTTAACTTTTATCACTATTAAAAAAAACCATGGAAACTCGCTCATAAAAAGATTCCTCATAAAATTTTATAATTTGAAAATGCAAAGACTTAATAAAAATCATGAATGTATATCTGAAAAAATAATAAAAGTAATATAATTTTTAATGTTTAATTAATCAAGAGTTCATTAAAAATAAAACTAGAGATTACCCCTAAAGGTGAAAAGGTAAACCGAAGGAATAACAGATTTGGAACTCGATTATTTTGAAAAACTAAATCACTAAATCTTAAAATTTACTATTTCTAATAAAGTAAATACTATATAAATATTGAACTCCATCGAAGGCCAACGACAACTTGGGAGCAGTAGCATCTTCATTCCTAATTTCTAAAATATCACCCATGCTTCCTATTGATATGCTCGAAAACACGAGCCCACACAATGAAGCAAATTGGGCATTGAGAATCACAAAGGAAAATGGAAGTAGAGAGAACAGATCCCTCTTCCTATAAGTTCACACCAAAGAAAGTTGCATATGGTCGCAAACGCCAGTGAAAATTGCATTTAAAACTGCTTATACCCCATAATTTCTAAGATAAATTTTCCAATTAGTTTAACAGTACACCATTGATTTGAATCAAGAAAAAAACCTGTCAATTCACAAATTTGTGATGAAAAATCTCGTCTCCATTTCCGCAACGATGTCATGGTCCTCCCGACGACGTGTATTTTTTGTGATCATTACCTTATTAATCAAAAATATTGTGAGTGAGAAATCATCTTCAAATTATTATACAACATATCATTATGGTAGATGACAAGTAAAATTAAGGGAAAATATAGATTATAGAGGTAAAATAGCATGATTATGAACAAAGTTGGGTGTGGGGACTCAGGGTGAGATCATTGCTTCTCTAAGAAGAGGGACTCTTTGGAGTTCTATATATGTAATGGGTAAAAATCTAAATATTAATCTCAGAGGGACTCTCTAATATTTCTATAGATGTACTGGTTACAAAGCCAAATACCAACACAAAGAATCCAAAATTTATGAATCTCGTATTGTTCAGTTTGTACTTCTCTGAGAACTGAAATTGTCCCTAAAAATTAAGGTAAGGGAGTTGAAAGTGTTATTCCAAAGGACATAAGCATTAGGATATTGACCATGATCACAGAGCTGGATAATTATGGTGGGTTGCAGACAAATCAATGATGGCCACAAAATCATATTTGTAAAGGAAGCTTCTCAGGACATGGTGCCAGGGTCTAAATTAAATCCAAAAGGGACTTCCTGGGTCCAAAAGAAAATAAAATTATGGTGTTTTCCACATTCGCAATTGTATAAGGGCCCAAATTCTAACTATAAAATGCTATTCTAGTTTGAGGTGACTGTCGGATCATTACGTTAACCTGCTTTGGATGACTATGTGTGTAGAAGGATCTGATCCCTCAAGAAATGATGTATATATTAATTGGTAATGCCAACCTTATGTATTTTCACTATAAATTTTCCTTTAAATTCATGCCATTTTCTGTTGTCCTCGAAGATTAGATGATTTTAATATTAGTTTTAGACTGATATATCTTTTCTATGTGTGTGAAGAATGGATTGTTTTGGGTGCTCCCTTGTTTAAGAACTTACAGTTCTTGATGATTTCTGTATATTTTCATTTGGTCACTTTTAAGTTCAATTGTATATGAAGAACATATGAGCTCTAATATGCTTGTTACATCTAGCAGTGGCCATTATGGATACTTTTCATAAATGCGCTCTGCAAAATAGTTGAATTAATACCTTGATTTTGGGGTTAGTATGCATCTAGACACCATGTATACTACACAATATGTGCAATACTGAATTGAAGCTTTGAATTTGAATTTCACTTCCATTTGGTCACTCTTTGTACTTTAAGTTGTGAATTAGATCATGCAAGATATTGAATCTAGGCCCTTGAATTTGGCCTTAGTGTGAAATTTTTCCTATGGGGAAGAATACTTTTAATTATTGTAAATGGAAGGCGTGGTTGGTGGGTTTGGAACATGAAATATTAATTTGGGGTGGATTAAAGACTTGTAACTTCTTATTGTTAATTTCCTTGTTGGAATAAAATATTTTGTTAGAGTGTCTTCATATCAATTTCATGTAACTTATATTTTAAATATTAAAAAAATATTAAACTCTTAATTGGGTTTGTTTGGATATCAAAAATCAAGAGTCATGGTTCTTATTTTTCCTTTTATTTCTTAATGCATATATATATATTTTTCATTAATCATTTAAACTTGTAACTTCTTAATGTTAATTTATTCATTGGAATATAATATTTTGTTAGTGTGTCTTCATCTCAATTTTTTGTAAATTATATTTCAAATATCAAAAAATATTAAACTTTTAAATGCCCCTGTTTTGGATATCAAAAATCAAGATTCATATGGTAAAACTTTATTAAAGTGTTGCTCTATGTGAAAAGCATGTTTATACACAAGTGCACTATACAAGAGTAAAGTTTCCAGCTAGCGCTTTTGTCTTGATGTTATGCTTTTCTTGGTTTTTTTTAGTATTTTTTGGTATTACTAATGATGTAGTTTCCAAAATATGCAATGAATATTTTTTTATGTAATTTCCAAAATCATCGATGTCGTTACTCGGCCAAACCCATCATAGGAACACCTTTAGTGTAAATATCTTAAAGTAAATTTTAAAATTAATTATATTACTTATATTTTTTTTGTTCAAAATAATTTCATTATATTTTTAGTAAAACATTGTTTACAAAATTCATCTCAACAGGCCCCTTTCCGTCAAACCGAATAGACTTGTCGATATCGGGTCTCAGAGGAAACCATAGAAAGCAGTGTCCATCCATTATTTTCGAGAGGCATTGTAGCCTTAGCAAACTAAAAGTAAACAAAAAGATAACCAAGAGTAATAGGTACATATCAAGGAAGGGGATTGGAGGGCATTACAGGTGGTACTATAAAGTATCCGACACACTCATGCATATGAAAACCTATGTGTTCCACCCTCGCTTCCAAGTTGTGTAGGTGGTCATTGGTGCGAATATAGCTTCGTCGAAGGTTGTCCAATTGTTCTAGGATTTCACTTTGACTATATTGGATGTCATTTATATAAGCCAAAATTTAATTTCGATCTTCATAAGGGTGTTCCCTGAGAATATCCATGTTAATATCGATATTCTGAAGTTGTTCAACGATGGACTCCATAGTGGCAAGGGCCACAACATGGCTTGGGGAGCGAGCTAGTGAGATGGAGGCTACTTCTTCAGTCTCCCGACTATCTGAATTATGCGAGGGAGAGTTATGGTCAGGCTTAGGATTCCTTGCGCAAATATGGTTCCCTCCCCCACGACGAGGTCGTCCCTGTTAGCAGGGCATGATGTAGTGGTCGAGGTGAAACCACCGACAAAGGGGGGAGGCCAAAGAAAACTGTGCATAGTACCTATAATAATAATAAAAATTAATTAAACCCACAAAATTGTTGCTCCTAAGGGGCATAGACCAACGACCATGAAACACACACAGTGATACATGGAGAGCTCGCGACTAACTAGTCCCAGGGCTGGAACAAGGTTTAGATCCTTCCTCCACCACTTGGACTCATAAATGAAAACACCCTTTCTGAGAGACGACAAATAAATAATAGCCTTGATCTTCAAATATAACCAAAAACCAGACCAACATAAGGGCATATTAAGGCTCGAGATATCACCCTCCCACAGATAGTAGCCAAGAGAAATTCCCTGAAAATACCAAAACATAGGGAAAGCCTAGCTAGACTTCGATTGAACCCCCTATCTATGAGAATGAAAACTGAAACCTACATGAAAAAATACTTTACCCTGAACTACATATGTGAGAACTATAAGCTTCAGAAACTTGACATTCCACAAAGGAAAACTGAAGGTGTGAAGACGAAGCAGCACCTCAATGTCTAGCGCTTCAGGATCCCACGGGAAAACCAACAAACCAGCGTCGACCCAAAACAATCGAGCCCAGGAATCCACACTGTTTCTCGCCCAAGGCCTTGATCTCGACGAGGCATCATGGAACCCAACACTAGCACCTTTGATCTCTGCTCTATCCAAATTCATCTCCCGAACAACCAAACTAGAGAAATTTTCACGACATCCCATGGATTTAACTGTGAAGTGTGTGAACGGTCTCGACACTCACTTATATTGAGGACTAGGGAGACACATAATGTAACAATGAATGTGCGTGTGGAGGCAGGACGAGCCCCGATAAGTGCTCAAAAGATAGGTGCTAGCCATGAAGGTCACCCCATTGAGGGTTAATTATAATATTATTTTATTAAAAAATATTAATTAATTAATTTACTTTATATATATATATATATATATATTGATATTTATTTTTAGCCAGAATATGTAATATAAGATTCGAAAGAAATGTTTTCTAAACTATCATTTAAATAATCTATCAATGATTAAAACTAAAATTCTTCATAACTTTTTATTCACAGTTTCAATTATATTTCAAATTCTAATTTTTATTTTGATGAAAAATTGAATAGTTATAACTTGGATCATAAAATAATAACTTTATTTATTATTAGGAATTTGGCTTCTGTGATCCATAAAATGTGTAAGAAAATCACATGTAAGAATTTTTGTCGACGTGTTTCGAACCAGCCAGTGTGGTTCATCATCAGGACAAGATGAGATATTTGATCAGGAAACCTATTTAAATAGATAAGGACAACTCCAACTAGCCCTTGAAAAAACAGCTAGTTTAACTAGAATAAGAAATTGAATAAAATCTGTCATATTTTATTAATTTTTAATTTTAATTCTAATATATTTAATTTAATTATATTTGAATATAATTTAATATTAATACTTTTATATAATTTAATATTAATAGTTTTTAAATATAATTTAATATTATTATTATTTTAAAACTTTAAATTATATGTTCTCTAATAAATAAATTTAAAAAAATAATAATAAATAAATAAAAATAAAAATAAATAAATAAATAAAATAAAATAAATAAATAAGAATAATAATAATAATAATAATAATAATAATTAAATAAATAAATAATTCAATTAAACTAAATAGGTAATTTTCAAATTAAATCATAAGGATAATACTAATAATAAAAATCATATTAATCAAAATTAAAATAATAAAATAAAAGGAATAGATCTGGAGAGAGGAATCGGGAGCAAGAGAAGAAAGAATGACCAGAGGGAGCAAAAGAGGAAGGGAAAAAAACAATTAAGAGTGAAGGGCAGGAATCCAGCATCTTCTAACACTCCACCCATCATCCCTGTTAAGGTTAACTAACTGCTTTTCAATATCCAAGGCTTCCCTCAACTTTCGGTGGTGGAAATGGTCAATCCCTGCAATAACCTCAGTATCTTCAATACAAATATGATGATTTGTTTTTTCAGCATGCTCTGCTAAGGTAGAGGGCCGAGATCTACCATGTCTAAGGTCAGCAACATGTTCATGAATTCTTTGATTAATTGATCGACCAATTTCACCTATTTGTAATAAAAAAAATCATATTATATATAAATGTCGCAAAGTATCTATTCACGTGTTCTTTTTAACCAAATAAACCTTCACAATTGAAATCACACAAAAACCGCCATAGAAATGTTTATAAACATCTACAATAATAGCCATAATTAATTATATAAAAATTTCTAAACCGAAACCATTATTTTATATCTTAATTACATCCCTTATAACATTTTTCTAAATTTCTATTAATATTATATAATAATTAAAGAGGAAAAGTATACTCGTTGTAATTATGGCAATAGTTGTGGTAGTTAAGTTTGGCCTTGGCTACTTCAAGTGGTCCTCTGGGCTTACACTAGCTTCCCTTCACGATTAGGTGTCTTAGGAAACAATGGTGAGTCCCCTTTTTAGAGTGGTTTACTATTTTCCCTTCAAATCTCATTCTAGAGCCTCTCTTAGGCCATGTACTCACCCTCTCTAGGGTTCTAATACCATTCAATTTTTTTTTGTTGTGATTCTTCTCACCCTTGTCTCATGTAGGATGGTCTAGTCTTGTCCATCCCCATTGGTAAGGATTCCAATTCCAACTCTTCTCACCTTGATAATGGATTCTAGCTTAGCCTCAGTGATACTCATGGCTACATCTCTAGATCTTGGATGCGAAATATGAAATCATGTGTTTCAATTCACCCCTTCAAATGGTCGGGTTTTTTTTACTATGCAATTTGATTTCTTTAAATATAAGGATAATATCTTTGATTATGGGCCCCACTTTTGTGGAATCTCTAGTTGATGCATGTTTCCTTCTATTTTGACCTTTGGTCCTTGTATCGCTTCTCCTTCTATGACCATATTTTACTTCTCTCTGTTGACTTTGGTGACATCATTTTTATTATAATAAAATTCCTTATTTTTATTAAAAAAAATAAAATTAAAAAATTCTTATAAATTTTCAAATTATCATCTAAAAAGAGCCTCAAATTCATTTGATATTTTTACTCTAGTGTGATCTTAAGGCTATTGATTAAAATAAATAAATAAGAAATATAGGTTGTTTTTTTTTTTTTTTTTGGTAAAGTTGAGTTTTTCTATTCATCATACAAAGTGATACATATATATTTTTCCTAGTTTTCCCTCATTTACCACTAGGAAAACCAAACCAATTGCAAAACAATAAACTTTAAGTATATGAGTTTGATTTCTAAAATGAAAATAAAAAAATGAAGAAAAAAAACTATAAAAATAATGCAACCCATAGTAAGATGACTAGGAAGGCTCAACCTCAATTAGATTTTATCCATTCTGTTGAAGGCTTCCTAGGTATATTGGGAGGCCTAAATGTTCTTAAATCCTTTGTGGGAATTGATCCAAGATATTTGGGTAGAGCTACAGCTCATTAAACATTAGTAGAATCTCCTCCTCAACATCACATCAATCTAGTATAATGCTTCCTAATAGGGTCTTCATATCTAGTATAAATCAATTATGTGTATGCGCTAATTATACAATCCCTTGGTATCACCGACATTGAGTATCTAGGTTGCCACCTCTGTAATAATATATATGTATGTTAAAAACACTCTTCCATCAATTATACCCCATTCAATGTCACTAAGTTCAACGTGTATGACCTGTGGAGTCCATCCATGGTAATGCTTAGCTAATTACTTCTTATGTTGGCTAGCCCATCCCCCTCCACTAGACTCATGGTGTGTAGTGACTCATAGTATGCATACTAGTGGGGAATCCTCATCACCATGAATCAAAACCAAAACCTAGAACCTAATAATATAGCAATGGGTGGAGTAAAAGCACCAAAGGAACAACTGGAATAGATAGCCACAACTACTACAAAGTTCCAATTAGAGAGAGAAATAATTTCCATAACCTAAATGATAAATGACAATTCAAAGGTGGCCTAAGGAGGAATACACCTACAAATCCAACAAAAAGAGCAGAGATGAGCAAGGAAATAACCATGAAAAGCAACAATATCCCTGGAAGGGCCTATTGAATATGTAGAGGAAGTATACCATGCTAAATGTAGCAAAATGTGAGGGCTAAGGAGCATTAAAATCACTATTTTTAGAGGCATCATGAATTTTCACTTGCAATGAATACCATTACCTCCCATCGCATGGTGACTACCAAGATGAGGTAGTGGTGACTTAATCAAATGATATCCTACCATGGAAATTTAGTGAGGAGGTGGTTATTTAATGAATCTTGGGGGGAGGAGGTTCTGACACATCCCATCGCTTTATTGCTCAGTGGGATGACTGGCCAACTACTCCCCACCTATCCCATCCCCTCTCACTCAATACGAGGTAGGTAATTGTTAGTATGAATCTTTTGTCGAAGTGTACGAAAAAAGACCACTTTAGCTACGCATAACTTATAGCCCTAACATCAAATATGGTTGCCAATATCTTCAGACCTGCAGTTAATTGATCAAAACAAGTGCTGCAAAAAACCAGATCTATGCATAAAGAGACATTAAGCAGTAAAACACAAGGTTTTGCTCCATACATCCAATAGACAAGACAATAACAATGTTTTTTGAAAGAATTTTTGTATTAAGGGCACCTGGGAGGAAAACAAGAAGGTGTTTCCAATTCTCCTCAATGGGATGGGTTCTTGGAAGTCCTCAGCACTTCAGATCTAGCATTTCTCTCTCTTGTTGGTGAAGAAAAACCCAGACAAAGATAGAACTCAAAGGGAGCTCACACAACAAATAATGGAAAATATGACAATGATAATGGCTCAAAGTCAGACCAAGAGTCTAGATCCAGAGTGATCTAATAGGCAACAAAAGGTGAAGAATGGTAGGAAAAACCCTCCTATTTATAACAAAATATTGGGTCATTCTAGATCTTGGTACATGATTAAAATAACATTAACCAAATCTAGATCCACCTTTATTTGTGAATAATAAATAAATAAATTATTTATTTATCATTTTAAGGAAGTGGTTGAAAGATAATCAAATAAATAATGACTTATTTAATTATTTATGGGTGATTTAGTCATATTTAACAAGGAATATTATTTAAATAAGATTTAAATAATTATTCCTAGAAAATAATAAGATAAATAAAGATTTATCTAATTAATTTCTTTGTTTTGGGTTAAATATGACCAGGAAAATCAAACAAATATAGGTTTGTTTAATATTTCCTTTTGGGGTTTCCTGTTTAGACCATAAACAACCTAATAAATGTGTTTTATTAAGTTATTTTACATAGTGAAAGAAATTTTACTTAGGGTAAAATTGGTCTTACATGGTGTACTTGGGTCCATCTAATGACAGTAGGATAGATGACCAAAAAATGGTGTAACAGTAATTATCCTTGAAATTCTAGTAACATTCTTATTTCCATTACTTTCTGTCATTTTTTCCCTCATTTCCCATGCCATGAGCTTTCCTTATGAAATAAATGATTATTGTTTCCTTTTTGCTAGTGGTCATTCTAATTACATGGTTGGAATCAATGAATGGGTTTTCTAGGACGCCCTATGCAACTATGGAGACAAGAACTAGAACCAGAGTGGGCCATAATTAAAGACATAGGAGACAAGGAAACATTGGTGCTAAGGATTGTTAAACGAGAATGTCACTCTTTTGAGAGAAAGGACCAAAATGTAGAGAGATTGAGTAGGGGATAATGAAACATAAGGGATTAAATAGGTGAGAGAACATAACAAATTAGTCAAGGAAAATAGGCTCTTAACACCATACAACTAACGAATCCTAGAAAATAAAAATCATCACAAGAAAATTCACGAAAATGGAAAAAAGAGGTGAATATATTTGGTGATGGCAGATGACATGTCCTTGATCTATAAAATGTGTCCTAATATATCCAAGTTCTTTTCCTTCTAGAACCAGGGTGATAATGGAAAAAGGTGGCTACAAAAGATGCATAAAATCATCCTCAAATTAGTGAGAAATAACTTTTGAAAACACATAATGGCAAAAAGCTCCCAAACCATAAACCATATAATAACTTTTTGTGTGTCACAATATTCATTTTTCTCAACCACATTTGATATGTTAATGGAACTAAAAACCATACATAACAAAAGCAATCTAATCACCCCATCTATGGAGAAAATTCAACATATCACAATAATAACTAACTATTATATAAACATAACTTAACATTTATTATCTTTCACTAATATTAAACTTAAATATGTAAAATTGAATAAAATATCGAATAAAGCTAAATCACACCTCCCATTGCCACATCAAAAGTATTACATCACACACAAACCCAAAATTATAAAAGACATCTCGTATCATCACATTATTCACATTTAATGCATTATAAAGCTTTTTTAAATAAATATATAGATAAATAATATTGTAGACCATGTGATTACATTAGCTAATATAAGGGTTGTTATTATATTTATGGTGGGCCTGGTATAACATATTTAGTTTTTCATTTGAATGTGTACTAGTGTTTTTACCAAAAATTTATTACATTTATCCATAGTTTAATAGTAGGAGTTTATTTTTTGTTATTTTTTATTATTATTTAAATTTATTTATTTGTAAAGTGATTGGTTGAGGTCATATTATGAGTTGTTTAGTAACTTCCATTTATATTAGTAACTTCTATTTCTATTATGAATATTTGGGGGAGGAGGGCCTGACACATCCCATCGCTTTATTGCTTAGTGGGATAACTAGCCAACTACTCCCACCTGTCCCATCCCCTCTCACTCCATACAGGGTAGGTAATTCTCCTTGACATGCTAGTAACATTCTTATTTCCATTACTTTCCATCATTTTTCCGTCATTTCCCATGCCTTGAGTTTTCCTTGTGAAAGAAGCGATTATTATTCCCTTTTTGCTAGTGGTCATTCTAATTGCATGGTTGGAATCAATGAATGGGTTGCCTAGGACACCCTATGCAACTATGGAGACGCGAACTAGAACCAGAGTGGGTCATAATGAAATACATAGGAGATAAGGAAAAATTGGTGCTAAGGACTGTTAAACGAGAATGTCACTCTTTTAAGAGAAAGTACCAAAATGTATAGAGATCGTGTACGAGATAATGAAACATAAGGGATTAAATAGGTGAGATAACATAACAAAGTAGTTTAGGAAAATAGGCTCTTGACACCATACAACTAACAAATCCTAGAAAATAAAAAGCATCACAAGAAAATTCACGAAAATGAAAAAAAGAGGTGAATATATTTGGTAATGACAGGTGACATGTCCTTGATCTATAGAATGCGCCCTAATATAGCCAATTTATTTTCCTTCTAGAAGCAAGGTGATAATGGAAAAAAGTGGCTACAAAAGATGCATGAAATCATCCTCAAGTTAGAGAGAAATAAATTTTGGAAACACATAATAGCTAGAAGCTCCCAAACCATATAATAACTTTTTACATATCACAAAATTAATTTTCTCAACCATAACCATATAATAACATTTTGCATGTCACAAAATCATTTTTCAGTAGTCTAACTAGATTGCTTTTTCGCCCTAAAAATCAGGGAAATTCCCGTAAGATTTTAATAAAATCCGGCAGGGATTTTTGTAAATCCATGTTATAACTATCAAACTTTAATATTTTGGGTGCCCTAGAGGTTTTTGATGGTGTTTAATCCATTTCCACCATCAAAATCATGATTCAAACATTGTTACTATAAGATTTCTTTAAAAAAATTGGCCCGGATTCCAGCCAATTTTGGTCGTCCGGGAAATTCCTCCATCTCGCTAGACAACTCCAATCATTTTTATCAACCATATATGCTAAAATTTGACATTTTATATGTGAATGGAACTTAAAAAAACCATACATTAACTAAAAAAATCTAATCACCCCATCTATGGAGAAAATTCAACATATCACAATAATAACTAACCATTATATAAACATAACTTAAAATTTATTATAAGCGACGATTACTGATTGGAGAGAAACGGGAGCAATTGAATAACTGAGATGAGCCATGGCCTGAAACCCTAGGTTTTCTCTCGCGCCCTTGCTGAGGGAATTGTCAAGGTTCCTGATCATCCCCTATCACCCTACTGCAAGATCTTTTTGTCTGAAGCATTCCAAAGACATGGAAAACGCGGGGGGGGGGAATCTGTCACCCCCCCCTAATTCAGGAGGTACCAACGGGTTTGGCACTACCAAATCTGACATTCCTGAACCTAGCCAAATAGATCAGTCTGGCACTACCAATTCTGGGTCAAACCCTGTAAATCCAGCACAAGAGGACGCTAGTGCCAAGGCAGAGCACATAGTGATGTCCTCCACTTGCATACCAATCAAGCCCAAGAGGCCCAAGATCCATTTTCCTTCCAAATGAATCAATGGCATAACACAGTATATACACGATCATGCCCTTATAGGCAATTTCATTGGGTTCTGGCCAACTAAAAAAGCCCTATATGGTTGGATTAATGCCAAATGGAAGCCAAATGGCCAAGTCACTTTCTAGCTCGGCCACAAAGGCTTCTTCAACATCATTTTTACCTGCCTCGAAGACAAAAATCGCGTCATGGATGGAGGGCCTTACTTCTTCAATGCAGCAGGTTTGTTCCTCCGAGATTAGGTAGAGCGCTTCAACCCTGATAAAGAGGACTTCAACTGGGCATCGGTGTGGATCTACCTCTATTCCCTGCCGCAAGAATATTTGGAAGAAATAACCCTCAAATAAATTGGCAATAGTCTGGGATCCTTCATCAAGATCGTAGAAGAAACCAAACACAACAGATATACTTCCTACACCTGCATTTGTGTCTACATGCATCTCGCCAAAGCGCTCCCTGAATCGATAATTTTATGGCATGAAGACTTTGAATGGATTCAATCTATTGATTATGAGCACGTTCCCTTTCATCATCATAAAAGTCACTCGCATGGCCATCTTTAGATATTGTCCTCATAATTTCCCGCCCAAGCCCCTTGTCAACACTGCCACCTCTGATCCTGATGGTTTCACCAAATTTTCCCCCGGTAAAAGGCACGCAAAGAAGAACGCTAGCACCCCTGGTCCTTCGCATCCCTCCACCAACAATAGCTTCCATCTCTTAGCTAACCCCAACTGGGAGAAGGACCCACCAACTTCTCCCCCGGAAGCCTCCCCCATTCCTTCCCCTGCATTTGGCTCCATTCCTCCTCTCGATACCCCAGTGCCTGATCTTATGGCACAGCACAAGCCTCAAGGATCAAATAAGAAGAATATTCAATTAGAGATCCTGAACCCTGATATCACCTAGTCCCAAGCTATGCCCCTGAAGCCCAAATCTGACATGGAAATCGACCCTCAGTCCAATCCAAGTCAAACTAAATCTCTGGAAGATAGAAAGAATAAAATTCCCATCTCCTACATGGATGAAGAACCGGAAACCATCAACTTTGGGGACCTGGATCTTACAGGGTTGGAAAAGGCCTGCAAAACCAAGGAATATCACACTATCCCTGCAAGACAGATCGACAGTCTGGAGGAAGCCCTTCTCAAAGCCCAGCTAATAAAAGGAAGTAACCACTTAGGGATCCAAGGGGAAAATATACCAAGGGAAACCATCAATATCATCAGGGAATCAAGGAAATGAGGGAGGCCTACAGATTTGCAAAGATTGATAATATTGGGGGATTAGCTAGTTGAATCCAACTAATACCCTAAGTTGACAAAGTTCTTCAAAGCTCTGAACCAGACTCATAAATTATGAAGCTCACCTCCTGGAATATCAGAGGGATCAATAGCCCCTCAAAGTTACGTATGATAAAAAACCGCATAAGACATGATAACCCCTCCATCTTCTTTATGCAGGAAACTTAATGCTCTAGTTCAATGTTTCACTCCATTTTATCCAGGATCTGGCCTGGTTTCAATACCATCGTTGTTGATGCGATAGGGGCCTTAGGGGGGCTATCCATTGCCTAGAATCCTGCCCTAATCTCCCTCTCCAATCACTATTCTTCTCTCCACTTCATCCAGGCATATTTCCACCTAATTGGCACTAGTATCAGGGGCCTCCTCACCAATGTATACTTTCCCCAATCCTCTGCCCGAAAACTCTAGCTCCTAGATGACATCGCATCCCTCTCTTTTCAGGGCTCCATTCCACTCTGGATTCAAGGAGGTGACTTCAACATGATTACCAGCCTCAGAGAAAAGCGAGGTGGCCGCATGCACTTGGAAACCAAGAGTCTAAGGTTTAAATATTTCATTCACAACAATCAATTGATCGATGTTCCCACTTCCAATGGGCTCCACACTTGGAACAATCGCAGAAGTGGTTCCAAGAAAATTTCTTCCATATTAGATTGCTTCCTCATCTCTAAAGCCTTCACTCAGGCACAGGGGGACATCTTCTCCACCATCCTCCCTACGGATGGCTCCGATCATTGGCCTATACAGTTGCAATGGGAGAGACCATGCAGGGGCCTCCACAAACCCTTCCAGTTTGAACAATTTTGGCTATCCCATCCAGGCTTCAAAGAGATGGTAGTCGAATGGTGGCGTGGCATCACCCCCATGAAGGTTCAAAAATGTACAAAATTTAGTAGAAGCTTAATATCATGAAAGCCAGACTGAAGCACTGAAACCAGCACACCTTTGTAAATATCTTTAGAAGTCAAAGGGATCTGGAAGCAAGAATGGCAACCCTCCAACAAACTCTTATAACATCTAGCTGCACTGAGGAGTTGGACAAACAGGAGAATCAGCTCAAGCACCAAATAAAGGAAAGAGAATTGTAGGAGGAGATTCTCTGGAAACAGAAATCCAGAATCTGATGGCTCAAAGAAGGAGAGAAGAATACTAAATTCTTTCATCGATCCACCATCCACAAGAGAATGGTCAATCGAATCTCAATCTTGAAAAATGATCAAGGAAACAACCTGGAAACGCACGAGGAGATTGAACAAGAGCTTCTCAAACACTTCAAGAAGAATTTGACTGAGCCCCATTTGGATCTACAAGAAGCAATCAACAAAATCACTCAGCATATACCAACCATTATCACGGAGGATCACATCAAAATGCTACTCAGACCAGTTCAACTGCAGGAAGTGGATCAGGCCATGGCTTAACTCAAATTTGGGAAAGCTACAGGGCCGGACGGTTTTACCACCAACTTCTTCCACTTTTTTTGGGAAGAACTCTAGACAGAGATTTGGGAAATGGTCGAGGAATCCAGATTAATGCACTGGATGCTCCCTGCCTTCAATGCCACTTTCATCACTCTCATTCCCAAGCAGGAGCAGGTGACAACCCCTAGAAAATATAGACCAATTTCCCTCTACATGTTCTGTATAAGTTAGTCTCCAAGGTGATCACCAATCATCTCAAGCCATTGCTACCCCTTCCCATCTCATCGAAGCAAACTAGCTACATTGAAGGCAGACACATTCTCGACGACATCATTCTCACCCATGAGGTCGCTCATTCCTTGAAGACTTGCAAGATCCCAGGTATGCTCCTCAAGATCGACCTCTCTAAGGTTTTTTATAAAGTCAGTTGGTCTTACATTCAACAAATTCTTTTAGCCTTTGGATTCAATCACACCTAGATCCGTTGGATCATGAGTCTCATCACTTCCCCGATTTACTCCATTCTACTCAATGGCTCCCCCTCTGCGCCCTTCTCTCCCTCCAGAGGCATTCGTCAAGGGGACCCTCTCTCTCCCTTTCTCTTTGTTCTAATGGCTGAAGGTTTAAGCTGGCTCATCAAGTTCCATGTTAGAACGCATTCCATTAAAGGACTCTTCCTTCACCATAATCCTCCCATCACCCACTAGCAATTTGTTAATGACAACATGCTCTTTGGTCACCCCTTGGTTCAGGAAGCCAACACCTTTAAAGACATTATGGACTAATTCTCCCTTACTTCTGGGCCTTCCATCAATAAGTCCAAATCCTAGATTTTCTTTTTCAACACCCCTCTCCTCACCCAACGCAACATTGTTAGCATTATGGGATTCTCAATCTCCTCTCTTGCCTCTAAGTATCTAGGCACTCCCTTCATTGACTCTGCAATTAAGCACGCCTCCTGGAAAGATCTGCTCGACAGACTGGAATCTCGTATTTCCCTTTGGACCCACCGTGCCCTCAATCTTGTTGGTCACCTTGTCCTGGTCAAATATGTTCTCCATTCTATGCCTCTGTATCTTTTTTCAATGCTCGATGCTCCTAAATGGGTGCTCAAAGCCACCAGAAACCTTCAGCGCAATTTCCTGTGGGGAAGTAATAAAGATAAGAGGAAATGGGCACTGGTCCACTAAAACGACATGTGTGCCCCAAAAGTATTTGGCGGGCTTGGCCTTAGAAACCCTCAGCACATCAATAAGGTCATGGGAACCAAAATCTGGTGGAAATGGATCTCTAATCTGGATATCCCCTGGGCGTAGCTTTGGATTTCCAAATACGCTAACAACTGGCCAATCAAAGATCTCATTCGATTGGATGTTGAGAAGGATGGATCTCTCATTTGGAAGACAGCTAAACAGCATAGGGCTCTAGTCAGAGACCACAGTTTCTGGGAAGTACAATCAAGAAACTAAACAAATTTCTGGAATGATTCCTAGCAAAAATTGCCCAAATTAACCACACTCTTCCCTAACTCAAAAGGGTAGGGCATCCTAGTGCACCAGAATTAGCCTCAAATCAATCGCTTTTGGGATTTTCAAAGCAACACGCAGGTTGCTCCCCAATTTCGCCATTAGCTCTCAGTAGATCAGTTCCAGGAGATACATGGTCTTCATCTCATGGATGACAAAAAGCCATAGTTAGTCAAATGAAGAATCTACCTTGCATAAGGGGACGACATAGTTCGATGGGATTATTCCTCTCTGGAGACATTCACCATCAAAGAGGCCTATCATTTGCTCCTACCCAAATTCCCTGATCGACAAGATATCATCTGGGAAAAAATTTGGCATCCCAAAATCTGGCCAAAGATTTCTACCTTTCTCTAGCTTCTCTGCAAAATTCATATCCTAACTTGGGATAATCTATGTAGGAAAGGGTTTGTGGGACCCTCCTGATGCCCGAATTGAGGAAATAAGGAAGAATCCATAGAGCACCTCTTCAATGAGTGCCCCCTTGTCAATACTCTTTGGGACAAGGTGGCATAGCTTTGCAAGCAATCAGACAGAATTCACAGGAACATCCTCAACACCATCCATTTCTAGGCTGTTACCCCCTTCCTTTGTGATATTCTCAACGCCCTCTAGACCATCCTCCCAGGGCACGTTTTTTGGACTATCTGGAAAGAACGAAATCACCGTATCTTCAGGGATCAAAGCTCTCCCCCTGACATTCTGTGGAACACTATTTGCAGCAATCTCCAAGAAACCTTGGCCCTCCATCGCTAGCAGGACTTCAACCTCCCCTCTCATCCAGGGGAGAAACTCATATGGGCCAACTGGAATCTCATGCTTCACTTGTTCCCACTCTCTGATCCCCCTTCAAACCATTCCCCTAGCTCCTCCTACTTCTGGTATCCTCCCCCACCTAGTCTCTTCAAGCTCAACTTGATGGCGCATTTAAAGGCAATACGAGGGATGCCGGTTTTGGAGGGGCCTTCAAAAACTTGGATGGAAATTTTCGTCCGATATTCTTTGGCTCTATGGGATGCGATACTAACAACTCAGCAGAGCTTGAGGGAATGCTCCAAGGGCTCCTATTGGCATAGGAAAACAATTTCTTCCCCTTAGTAATTGAAGGCGACTCCAAAATCAGCATTGAAATGGCCAAACGCCTTCAAGCTGGGTCATCAGCCTCAAAGTTGACCATGAGTTGGCGACTTGCAACTCGCTTCACGCTCCTGAAACAATGGATTCACAACCACTCTGCAGTCGACTTCAAGCACATCAAAAGGATGACCAACAAGGTTGTTGATCTCTTAGCCAAAAAAGGTGTTTTGCACAGTGCTCCTCTTATCTCTAGCACTCTCTCCACCCTGGATGATGAAGCTCTCAAACAAGACTACACTCTTCTGGTGCACAAATATCTGCTCCCCCTGGATGCAGGTGCTAGCCAGTGAGATCACAGGCCACAGGGATGCCATGTGGAGGGACACTTGGCCACCCCACATGACCTCACAAGGATACAAGCGCTGCGTTAAATGTTGTCGTGAGGAAGACTTAATCTCAACCTCTGCCACCTTCATTTCGATGTATCTGGACTGCTGCGCATTTAGGTCGCATGCCATGGCCATTAAGCCAACCCCCTCCACCTATTCACCCTCACTTCGGCCCTCTATTTTGCTCTTAGTGCATATTTCTGTTAATTCCCCTCTACCTCTGGTGCATGGTCCTCATTTAGTCAGCCTTATCCTTCCCTCCAGTGGCAATTCCTCTCCAGCGCTCTCCACTTCTCCCTCCTGGTCCTGCGCTTCTACTCCCTAGACAATTATGCCTCGACGTCATCGAATGAGATGAAGAAGGGCAGGAGGGCGTGGCCGCCCATCCAGACCTCCTCTGTCGTAGTCCCTGGGCAGTGATTTGGATCTTTCAGTTGGTTGGGCAGAGTAGAACAGGAATGCCCCTGTCAATCTGACCGCCCAGTTTTCCTTGCAGCTTCTCGCTCCTCCTATGGTGCCATCCAGCTCGCGCAGCAAGAAAAGGCCACGCAAATCAACCATTCCGCCTGAGCCTGCTATCATCCCTCACAAGATAAAGGCTCTCCCGGTGCAGAGTGCTTCAAACGGCAGCAAGAACACTAGCGGAAACATGGGCAACAGCGATGGAAGCAGCTCGAATTCTAAGGTTGAAAACAAGGCGGAGCACTCTAGTTTGCAAGCTGCCTCCTCTGAGAAGCTTGACTCTCCTGCGTCGCCACATCCCCAGACTTCACGCCACGTGCCGAGCAAGGAGAATGATGACGAATTCTATGTTTGCAGGATTGAAGAAGAAGCTCCCACCTCTGGTAAAAATGATGAAGGTTTCCCTAGTTTTAGGTTTTCTATGCTCTCTAGTTTTCTCATGTTTTGGCAATGTCGGCTATATGGCTCTTGTTTATTTTTGGCCTCTAAATCTGATGGTTTCCTGTCTCAGGCAGCAGTGTTACTATGGTTTATGAGGGCTAGTTTCCCCGGTCGGGGTAGTCCATTTTCTATTGGCAAAGAGATGAAACTTCCCTCTGGATTTGGCTTGCCAAACCCAAAGGAAGAGACCTGTAATTTTCTGTTTTATATGATATAATAGAAGTAGTCAAACTTAAAAAAAAACTTAATATTTATTATATTTCACTAATATTAAACTTAAATATGTAAATTGAATAAAGCTAAATTGCACCTCACATCAAAATCACACCTCCCATTTGCCACATCAAAAGTATTACATCACACACAAATCGAAAATTATAAACTACATATCGTATCATCAACTTATTCCCATTCAATGCATTAAAAAGATTTTTTAAATAAAAATAAAGATAAATAATATTGTAGACCATGTGATTACATTACTTGATATAAGGGTTGTTATTATATTTATGGTGGGCATGGTATAACATATTTAGTTTTTCATTTGAATGTGTATTAGTGTTTTTACCAAAAATTTATGACATTTATCTAGTAGGAATTTATTTTTTGTTATTTTTTATTATTATCTAAATTTATTTATTTGTAAAGTGATTGGTTGAGGTAATATTATGAATTGTTTAGTAACTTCCATACTAATTTTTTATTTTTATTTTTATTTCTTTTTTATTTAATTAATTAATTAATTTATTTTATTATTTCCATTTTCATGAATTATAATTTTTCACCATATTTTCATATTTTCAATTTAAAATGACTTATTATTATATTAAAAACAAATTTTAATAAATTTAATTATAAACAATTATATATATTAATAAAATTTAAAAGCACACACATTATAATGTGTATATATATTATTATAAACCATATTAATCATATTTTTTAATTTTTAATAATAACATTCAACAATATAATATTTTATTATAATATAATATTTTATTAAATTTTTTATTTCTACTTTGAAATCTTTATCTTTATTTTTTAATTAAATTATATTTAAATTAAATGACAAATACTCACTACTATATCACCCTTATTTAAATATCCTGTTCTTTATTTCTACCTCTCCTTTATAAAAAAACATCATCACTAAATATGTATGTAACAAGTCAACTTGTATGCCCGTGGATGTACACGACATATTTTAATAAATAACGAAGGTGAACTTTTAGTCCATGGCTGCGAGTTGGTTGGTATTCCATGTTAGTCGTGGATTTATTCCCGACTAATTGTCGTTTGTAATTATCGTAATAATGAGTAGGGTACTTAAAGCTACTAAGAGTCTTCTTAAATTTGCCATGTTTGTGGTAGTTGGATATAAAGTACATAATGATGAATACTTTTTCTTTGATGATGTGACTAATCATAAAAAATTGTTAGAATCTGGAGATGCTTCTAATTGAGTATTTACTCAAGAGGAAATAATTTCATACTAGTGTAGGTTTCTAAGTTGTTGTTCAACATGTAAGTAAATAATTTGTCTTATTTCCAATTACTAATGGTATAAATAATTTGATTTTTAGTTTTAATACATTTATGTTTTTAATTTTAATAAACTATTAGTAGATTGAGAGGAAGTATGTTTTATGTTTTTGGTATATTTTCTAAATATTTTTTTTTTTGTTTTAAAATTGAGTTGGAAATTCTGGAATTATAGATTTCAGTGGTTAAGATTGTATAATCTAAGTGGTTAAGATTGTATAATCTAAGTGTTTTGGAGATTTGAAAGTATTGAAAAATAAGATCTAAGAAAATTAAAATTACAATTCTATCAATATTTATGTTGCTAGATTTTTGTGATGTTGTTGAAAAATAAAAAACATACTATCTAGATTTGTCCAACATATCATACTAAGGCTAATGGTGGAGAATGTTTTGTGATGATAATATGATTATACAAATATGTGATGTTTGATGATATTAATGATTTAGATTAGATTTAGTATACTTATAACTTTCATTTATTTCAACAATATAAACTATAAATAAAAATGTGCTCTTCCTAAGAGATTACCTAAACCAATGTCTCTCTTAATTAACTAGAAAATAAACACCATTTTAATAGCTACATTTAAGTATTAAAAAAATTAATAATAATATATTATATTAACTATATATATTTTACTATTTCTGTAGTCCCCACCCAACATAAATGAAGATAAAGTAAGGAAAATCCCATTCATGATTTTTTCTTTTTTCTACTCAAGAAAAACATGTCCAAAGTGATTAGATTTAAGATGACTAGACACTATTAAAAAAACACAATAATATTTTTATTGAAACTTATGATATTGTAACTATCGCCTTTATCATATAACACACGCATACACATAATATGTGATTTTTGTTTCCATACATCTTATGGAATGTTCACGTTCTATTATTTTATTTTATGTAAATTTCGATTATTTTCATGTAAATAAATTGGGTATGGGAAATCAAAAGTGATGTATTTGGGTGGGCTGATGCAATCGTGGAAGGGAGACAAAATGAACTTGGACTTTTACTTGGGTTAAATTGTCATTGAAATCGAGAGAAGAGAATACTAAGCAAGTGTTTATTTTGTTATTGTTTTATTTAATATTATTGATAAAATATTAAAAATTGTTGAATAAAAATTATATCGGTTAGCAAATTTTATATAAATATGTGTAAAAGAATTATATTTTGTTGTTTCAAGAGCATTTTCTATCTTAAGTGTTGTTTTCAACTTTGTGTTTTTCTAGATTACTTAAGTAATAGATAAAAATCACACTGAATTGAAAAAAGAAGTTGCAGCTCACAGGTGAGTACTGCACCTGGAGACTGCACTCAAACAGAAAGAACACTCTGAGTTTACTTTACATTCATGAATGAGAAATTACATCATTAAGTACAACACTAGGAATTAGGAAGTTGCAAACAAACTCCTAAATTATAGGAACTAATCCTAAACTAAGGAGATACGTTACAACTTGTGTAACTATTTCTCCATTAATATAAAATAATATTAATTATTTTCAACTCCCCCCCTTAATGGAGAAAGGATTATCCTGAACTCCTAGCATCCTTCTAAACAATTCAAACTTTACATGCCCAAGAGGCTTAGTAAATATGTCAGCCATATTGTCACACGTTTTACAATATTCAACAAATATCTATTTTGACTGTAGTTTCTCTCGAACAAAATGGAACTGAGTATCGATGTGCTTGGTATTTTTATGAAAGATTGGATTGTATGCAAGCTTGATGGTACTCTGGTTGTCAGTTTTGATAATAGTTGATTCTTTCTGTTCTTCTCCTGCATCGTTGAGAAGTCTTCTCAACCAGATAACTTCACATGTGGCTGCACACAATGCTTGGTACTCAGCTTCACATGAAGATAAGGCTACAGTGCTTTGCTTTTTGTCGCTCCATGCTATGACCCGAATCCAATGCTGAAGGTGTAACATGTGATAGACCTTCAATCATCCAAGTTACCTGCCCAATCTGAATCTGAAAAACCTGCTAGAGTAATATCAGAAGTGTCAGTGTACAAAATACCATAATTACTAGTACCACTAAGATACCTCAACACACGTTTTGCTGCGACCCAGTGACTTTCGAGTGGTTTTGACATGAACTGGCTCAACGTACTAACAGAGTATGTCAAATCTGGTCTAGTTGTAGTAAGATATATCAAACTGCGAACTAGCTGTCTATACATAGTGGCATCCACCTCTTTAGTACCATCATTACTGCTCAACTTTAAGTTCTGCTGCAATGGTGTTGCTGTTGATCTACACTGCTCCATTCTGAACTTTTCCAGCAAGCTTCTGGCATACTTCCCTTGAGTAAGAAAAGTTTGTCCAGAATCTCTCCATACTTCCAATCCCAAACAGTAATGGAGATTTCCGAGATCTTTCATCTCAAACACTTGTGACATCTGCCATTTGATTTCTTTGATCAGATTGTTAGCATCCCCCGTTATGATCATATCATCTACATACAAAGAAATCAAAATGATTTGCCTCTGTTTATTAAACTTGGTATACAGATTTGGATCATTCAAGCTCCTATGAAAGCCATGCTGTACAAAAAATGAGTCAATCTTCTCATACCACGACCTGGGTGCTTGTTTTAAACCATAAAGTGCCTTTTTCAATTTACAAACAAGATTTTCCTGCCCCTTTTTCACAAAACCTTCAGGCCGAACTAAATAAATTTCTTCTTTCAAGTCACCATTCAGAAATGCAGACTTAACATCTAGCTGGTGTAGCTGCCATTTATGTTTTGTTGCTAAGGAAATTAGCATTCTAATGGTGTTTAATTTGGCTACAGGAGCAAAGGTGTCATCGAAATCTATTCCCTCTTGCTGTGAGTAACCCTTTGCTACCAGTCTAGCTTTAAGTTTTTCTATACCCCCATCTACATTTATTTTAGGTTTGTATAGCCATTTGCATCCTATGGGGGTTTTACCATCAGGCAATTCAACCATATCCCAAGTATGGTTTTTATTAATTGATTCAATTTCCTCATGCATTGCATCCCTCCATGCATCAGATTGACATGCTTCTTCATAATTTGTAGGTTCTAAAATGTTTAAAATGTTCATTAATGCATAGTCTTTCAATTTGGATGGTAATTGAGTCTTCCTACTTGATCTCCTTGGTAGGGGACTTACCTCAAATCTGTCTATTTCAGCCTTCTCTGGGCTTGCATCATTGATTACATTACCTGTTACTTCTTCTTCTTGTTTCTGCTCTTGTTCTTCATCATCCTCACTGTTTTCTTCCATTAGCAATGGAATGTGCCAATCATTATTATAGTCATCCTTTCCTTCTTCAACATGTTCATGAAATATGACATCTCTGCTTGCAAACACCTTATGAGTCATAGGATTAAATAACTTATATGCTTTGAACTCAGTGCCATATCCAACAAAGGTACATTTCAGGGCTTTAGGATCTAACTTATTCCTATCTGCCTTTGGTATATGAGCGTAAGATTTTGACCCAAATATTCTTAAGTGACTCACTGCTGGTTTGAATCCAAATAATGCCTCAAAAGGGGTTTTGAAGCCTAAACATTTAGTAGGACTCCTATTTTTTAAGTAGACAGCAGTGTTAATAGCTTCTGCCCAAAAACCATTTGATAGACCCTTACCTTGAAGCATGCTCCTTGCGCACTCCACAAGAGTTCTATTCTTTCGCTCTGCCACTCCATTCTGCTGTGGTGTGTGAGGCACTGTAAACTATTGAACAATCCCATGCTGCTTGCAGGAATTCATGAACTCTCCCAGCCTGTATTCTCCCCCCTTGATCTGAGCAGAGAATTTTTATTCTTTTTCCTGTCTGGTTTTCTACCATAGATTTAAACTCTTTAAAATACTGAAAGGTCTGACTCTTTTTACTTAGAAAGTATATCCATGAGAACCTAGTGCAATGATCTGTAAATAAGAGAAAGTAATATGCACCTCCTAGTGACCTAGTCTGCATAGGTCCGCATATGTCTGTATGCACCAGTTCTAAAATATCTCTTTCCTTTCTATTAACCTGCAAAGGGAACTCTTCTCTATGCATTTTCCCTAATGCGCATCCATCACAATCCAACTGAACATTATGGAAAACAGGGAGTCCATCGACCATACCTTTTCTCTGAAGTAGGATGAGGTCTTGCAGATTAATATGGCTGAATCTCTGGTGCCAGAGATTTTCTGTTGTCGATCCAGTTGCGACCATGGCTTGCTATGGCATACTTTTCACATCTAGTCTGTATAGGCTCCCCACACGCACTCCTGTTGCAACTGTTTCCATCTGGCTATCCTTTATGATACAGTTAGTCTTAAAGAATTAAACTTGCATGTCCTAATCAGTGATCATAGATACAGAGACCAAATTTTTCTTAATTCTGGGCACATACAATACATTTTTAAGGTGTCTAATGTCACCGCTAGGTAACTTTACCAGAATATGACCATATCCTTTGATCTCATATCCGCTATCATCTCCTAAATAGATTTTCGACCCACATGAAGTTTCTTAAAGACATTCAAACCATTCCTTCTTACCTGTCATATGTGAGGATGCACCAGAATTGACATACCATATGTCGTCCTCATCTCCCTTTGAAGCTGAAAGGGCACAATCAGCTGTAAATAGTTGAAGTTCATGGCTATGGTCCTCAGCTTCCTCAACAAAGTATCCTTTGTGCTTTCTCAGTTTATTTCTTGCTTCGTCTGCCTGCCTCTTATAACATTATTTAATCTGATGACTAGTTTTTCCACAGTAAAAACATTTCTTGCTGGGAAAATTATTAGCAGACATACCTTTAAATGGGCTCTTTTAAAACGTGTTGGTTCCTTTCTACTGTTGTGATTGTTGTTGTTGTTGCTGCTGTGGCTGCTTCCCTCTATATTGTCGCCTTTTGGCCATCAGAGCAAGATCATTGCTCTGTGTTTTCAAATTTTGTCGTCACTCTTCTTCTTGTAGCAGAATCCTTGTCAGCTCTCAAACGTAGGGGCTTTCTCCCTCGCTGCCAGTCCAGTGATGAACATCTGATATTCATTTGTCATTCCGTTCAATGTGATCGTGACCAGATCTGAATCAGAAACTTTCTCTCCGATATCTCCCAATCTATCCTTCAGGTCGTTGACTCTAGCAATGAATCCAACAGCGGACTCATTCTCCTCCATCTTCATTACAAATAGATTGCCTTTGAGTGACAAGACACGGTTTGTGTTCTGCATCTGGTATAGGTTCTTGATCGTCGTCCAAATGTCAGTGGACGATTTACAGTCTCTAATATGTGGGATAATATTGTCCTTGACGGACATCTTCAGTATGACCTTTGCTTTGGTCTCCCTTTTATCCCAGTCTTGTTCTTGTGCAGCTGCTCCTGGTCTCAACTCATTTCCTAGAACAATCGACCACGCATTTTTGCTTTCAAGTAATGTTTGTATCTTGAATTTCCAGTTCGTGAAATTAGATCCATCGAGTTTTCCAGACTCATGGAGATATGATTCTATACTGTTATTCATATTGGACTGATAAATTTTCTGATCCTCTGATGAATAATTCTACCCAATTGAACAATTGCAGGATACTAAAAAAAAATCACCACATACCAGATCGTGTATCTCCCAAAAAAAAATTCGTACCTTCAATATGCCACCATCGGGCAAGTCCGATCTGCTGCCACCGAGCAAATCAGGAACATCAATGCGCCACCATCGGGAAAGTCCGATCTGCTGCCACCGAGCAAATCAGTAACTTCAATGTGCCACCACCGGGCAAGTCCGATCTGTTGCCACTGAGCAAATCAGGAACTTCAATGTGCCACCACCAGGCAAGTCCGATCTGCCACCACCGGGCGAATTCGGAACTTCAATGTGCCACCACCAGGCAGGACCGATTTACAAAAAAATTGCAGACCTTCCCAAAGAGAAAGAGGCTGGCGCTTCTCTGATGCGAAAAATCCGCGCCCAAATCAAAATTCGTTATCTCCCAAAACTGGCGCGACTTTTGTGTGTACTTCCGCGCCAATAGCGTATTTTGGCGCGCTGGCGCGCTTATCTCCTTCAAACCCACGCCAATGGCGCGACTGTTCACGAAAAAAACCGCGCCAGTATTTTCTCCCGCTCAGAGATGATAAGTCATCTGAGGCCTGTGTTTCAGGTGTTACTGCAGTCCACCTGATTCTACGAAAGCTTCTGTAAGTTCCTCCACCACTATTGTTCTGTAATCAATGATGCATCCTAAAAAAAATTAAAGCTTTCCCTACTCTGAGCTCTGATACCAAGATAAAAATCACACTAAATTGAAAAAAGGTGTTGCAGCTCACAGGTGAGTACTGCACCTGGAGACTGCACTCAAACAGAGAGAACACTCTGAGTTTACTCTACATTCATGAATGAGAAATTACATCATTAAGTACAACACTAGGAATTAGGAAGTTGCAAACAAACTCCTAAATTATAGGAACTAATCCTAAACCTAAGGAGATACGTTACAACTTGTGTAACCATTTCTCCATTAATATAAAATAATATTAATTATTTTCAACTGTAATGTTAATTTCTATTTGCAATCTCCTTCAATTAGTAACTTATTTTTTTATACTTTTGACCAATTTGTTATTTGCAATCGATTTAGAAAATAATGTATTTATTGGTAGTGATTCATCTTGGATGTGGTTTATTATATGTTGGTTCATCATTTTAGGTTGGAGATAACTAGCTTATATTATTTATTTATATTTCATTTTTTATATTGGTTATTTTAAATTATTTTAAATTGTAACTTTTGTTGTATTTCTTTTTTAAATTTTAATAATCAAAGTTGGAAACCATTCCAAATTTTATTTGGGTCTTGTATTTTTTGTCATTATTTATTTAAAGATGGTAAAAAAATAAAGAATTGTCTCTTGGATGTGCTAGTAACTTATCATTTCATGCATAAAAGCTTACAACTTAATATTGAAAATGGTATATTGTCCTATTATCCCTTGAGAATTATAACAATAATATTTCTTGGTATCTAAATATTTTTATTTTCCATTATTTAATTATAGATATATCATCCTCACTCAAAATTCTCAAATTCCTATAATTGTAGGTGAATTAGATAGCTCCAATTTGTTTTCAAATATTCTTTAAGACATATTGAATAACTAGTGGCATATATATTAATGAGCTTCATTGTTTGTAGAAAAATGGTGTTAAGTGAAAACATTATGATGATCCAAATTTGGGCACATGGTATGACAAAATGTTTTAAGGAGAGGATTCATGAGTAGGACACATGAAAATAACATAACATTTAAGAAAAGACACCAAACATTTTGAAGTGTGTTAAGTGTTTAAAATATATATCTAAGCTAATATTCATTTTTCCAAAATATAAACCATACAAATATTTCAAATTATCTCTATTTGTAATAATTTATAATCTTATATTCAAATTAATGATCTTAATGCATAATTGAATACCATCAAAATAGTTTATCCCAAAGTCTTCTTCCTACATGTACCCTAAATTGATTGCCTTTGGAAAAAGACATATATATCCAAGAGTATGTAAGAATGCTTAAATGAGATGTCACCACATGAAATGAACTTCTTCATTATTTCCTGTAACATACCTAATACCTTATGTTCTTTATTAAGGATATTAGGTACTTCCTCAAAATCAAATTCACACCAACTTCTTGGTTTGATACCCCGATGTAATGTAAAAAATTGCATAATTAAACTATAATTAGAATTCTCATAAATAATTCATGGAAAAATACAATTTAAGAACAAAACAACATTAACCATAACCGATTAATCCACTACCCATGAGAACAATGAACCATCTCAACGCATAAAGCATAATTATGCCCGTACATTAAATTAATACAACTAATATGTGGGAAATTATAACAACGTTATTATACATTTATAGAAACTTGCATATATAACTCTTTCTCATGCATATATTTACATTTTCTTTCATAGTTATGACCCATACGATGTTTTTCACAACAAAATTTACATCAATTACCATGGATGGAAACTAAAGGTAATGGATGGAAACTAAATACATAAAATAGGTAGGATTTGTCCCCCTCATTAAAATTAATGGTTGTAACAACCTTAGAATCAAATAGAGATCACTACTAGATAGTACTACATACACTCCTAAACCCTAATGTTAATTCCTAGACTTACAATTTCCAATTTAAAGAGATCATTATCAACCATGACAATCGGCAAAAGCATTAGTATCCAGAGTGTGAATAATATAAATCAATAGTGTAATTATCATCAACTACACTTGGAAAAAATAACTCCATGGGAAATCTTTCCACCTAGTATCCATAAGCCCCAAATTGAGTAGGTGCCACCCCTATCCCAAACAATGAGGGGAAATTAACTCGATAAGGTTATGGTTCACTCACTTAACCAAATCAATTATTAATTCCAAGGATTCCTTTCCTATTATCTCAATTTTATGAAAACACGTATAACTATGGAAGTCGCCCTTTAACCCATCAATTCTACAGATATCTCATTTTCCAAATTCCCTTCTTACCCTAAACTTTACAAAACACAAGGAATGGGATATGCTTCACTCCTCAATAATCCTTTAAGATATCCCACTTCCCTTTTTTTCTCCAATGAAAACATTTCTAAGAAAATCTCAATGGTAGACTCTAAGAGATATGATCTATAACAATTACAACTCACTTGCTTGCATAATAAGTAAAATAAGATAGTACCATATCTCTAGGCACAATGTAATCGTAGAACCAATAAACAATTGTACCAGCATATTAGTGTCCCTGTCAACATTATAGAAGCACCTCACAACTTACCAACATAGTAGCATTCTCCTCCATGGTTTATCCTACCAATATCCTCAACATATATGTCTAGTCACTTAGTAGATCTACATTACTACCTCTTCTATGGTTTTCTCAGATTAAATTTCCCAAATAATTCATGTGATACTTCACATCAGATACATTCCTATCCCTAATTCATATGAAACAAAATATAACGAGTCTTTAAAACAATGTTCTTTTCCAAAAACACATAAAGCACATAACAAGACGACTTTAACATTAAAACATATAATTACAATAAATACTATTATATAATTCACTCTCTACTTTCCATCTCATTAGTTCATTGTAATTTATGGATTTATCACTCCTAAATACACATATTTATGAAATAATCCATAATATTATTAATTCAATATAATTAATTTCATATTAACCACCTAGCATAGACTCATTATGCCTATTAATCATATGAAATATTGCATTTTCAAAATGACAAACCTTGGGAAGCACTGGAATTATTTAATTAATTATAATTCTAAAAAAATAAAACCCAATTAATAAGTTAAATATTGAATTACATATTCTTTTCCGTAATCTAACTAGACACAAATATATTGTTTAAAGAAATATAAACTGCATAATGATTTTTGTCCCTAATTTTTTATATAGCTAAGTTGTTACGCTTTAATAAATGTGTGTACTTCACTTACTAGGTATAAAATTTTAAAAACATTCTTTCAATAAACAATTTTCCCACTCTTAAAATTCCATACACCTAGTGCATCTCTAATGTCCATGTGCTAAGATGGGGTGGCAAGTAATAAATGGAGAAATTCTACTATCTTTCTTTGTTCGATTATACTTTTCCGTATATTTATGCAGGTGATTTGAGATTCTTGTTTAGGTGAAGAACAACCATATCTTTGGGAGAATCTATATTACAAAAATGTTTTATGGATGTCATGTATTGAAAGATATCAACGGAACATTTATGCTTAGGTATCAAAGGAACATTTTTTCTTAATAAAAAATTATTTACATGTTTTCTCTAATTCTATTAAAATAATCAATTGGGCTTATTTTTATTAGTAGTTTAATTTGTAAGAACGACCTACACATCATTCTAATACAACTTTGGTTGTGTAATAAGTTTATAAATCTATAAAATAAAATAAAAATGGTTTTTAGAATTAGTTTTCTTAGATAACATTATAGAAAGATTACCAAAATTTTAAGATCCACACTTTTCATAATGTTCATCTAATTATATAAAGATTGTTTTCCAAGTTAGATTAATTAGTATAAACATTATAATAAGAAAATTTAAAAAAATTTAACTAATTTTATTTGATTTGTAAATTGTCATGGATATTTTATTAGATAGTTCATCACAAAATATTTGGTAAAATTATATTTAAAAAATATAAAATCTATATGTTTACAATTTTATTTTTATTTAGGCTTTTGGATTAGTCGATTACTATTAATTGTCTATACATGCAAATTAAAATTATGAAGAAAAAAGAGAACAAAGAAATAAAATACCACAAACACATTTGACACAAGATATAATATGGGAAACCTATTTGGGATAAAACCCACTTGGAAGGTGAGGTTGCTATATTGTCTTTCTCTAAATGTAAAATGGCTACGAGTACTAGAAGTATGGCTTGTAGCCCAGTGGCTACTATAGTGCACAAATTCTCTCTGTGTGCTTGATCTCTTGTCCCTCTTAGATATTTTTCTCATCTATGGAACAAATGCACTTTAAAAGAATGTGATCCATTTTCCTCCTAGTGTCTCATTTATAATAGAGCCCAATAGCCTACTAGTGGTTAGGTTTGACTACCTTGAATCTTACACAAAGTTACAATATGGACTCTTTTAGAGTCTTATTCATCATAATCACGTGGCTAGCCCGTTTCCCATGAATAATGGGGGATGATGTGGCATCCTCTCGAATTATGGTAGTGAAAATAGGAAGGCCAACTTCTAAGTGGAAAAAATTTTACATACAAACTCTGATTGATTCAATTATTATGTTGTTGGAAAGGCCTCTGTTAATTTACCATTGTTTTATGCTAGTACAATCACTTAGCCCAATTATTTCCTCACTTAGAAAACACATTCAAATAAATTTAATCTTCCACTAATAATGAGCAATTGTAGATAGAATATAATATCCAATATCAAATACAAGAAAACTAAGAGAAAATAACAAGAGACACAAGATTTGGCCAAAGAACAGGGAAAAACCCCACTATGGGAAAACCCTTTCCAAATGCTTCTTTTAATAGATTATCATCAAATTTTCAGCAGAGAGATGTAATATTCCATTCCAACAATGAGTCAAAGGAAAAAAACTTTGAACAATCAATTCAACTAACCAATATCCAATGAGATATGAGCCCAAAAATCAAATTTGATTCAAAGTCAAAGTTTGCAATTTTTTGTCAAAGTCAACAGAAATAAAAAATAGTTAAAGATGCCATAACCAATTATGTTCAGAAGTCAAATCTGCTCCAATTCATCTTGATGCAGGAGTATCAGACCACACTTAATCAAAATTGATTATCAACGTTGTGGAAGGTGAAACGCGGACAACCATTTGTAAATGGGGCTAATTTCCGTGAAACCAAGCTAAAATGATGGAAGCGATGAGTCTCTAGAAGATTTGAATTATTGTAATTATCTTCCATGTAATCAAATAGAGAGAGTTCAAGGGTTATTTGAGTGATTGTGCGAGAAAAACTCGTGGATCTTAGATGATCCACTCCTTTATAATTTCTTTATAATGTAAGCCTATATTGTATGTTAAGAAGGGCAAAGAATGCAATGTAGCCTGAGGGTGAAAGTGTGATTTAGACCGTAGTGGCCTAAGTTTGTATTCAAGCTCGAGAAATAATTAAAATGTGTGTGTTTTTATATATCCAGGATTAATCTGGATTTTGTATAATTTGTGTTTTTCATGAATGTTTTGATTCCCATATTCTGTGTGCATTTGTCCAAAAATCGCAATCATTTTATGAGCCGACGAGAAGCTCGACAGAACTATGGTGCGCCTTATTATTTGAGTGAAAATTTTTGTTAAGGTTTCAGAAAATATTGACCAGCAGAGTGGGAGATTCAAAAAATAGCGTGCAGTGAAGACCGTTAGATCTAGGTGCAAATCAACGATGGATATTTATCGCAAACTGATCGATTTTTCACATCAACAAGTTTTATGTTTATGCGTTAAGGACTTTGAAAGTTAAATAAAATATCCTGCAATGCGATGAGGAGTGGCCACGTGTTGGCATAGCACTCTAGCATATATCGTACTCAGTAGCAGAAACTTATAATGGTGATATGGTTTGGGTTGTGAAGATGTGATGCGATATGGCCATCAAATTTCACATCGACATTTTCATTGTTCAACGTTAAGGTTATTTGTTATAATCTGTGACATGCGATATTGAGAAAGGTTCGAACTGCGATGTACCTTATATTGTGATTGTTAGTTTTTTTAAAGTTGTGAAGTATGTTAAAGGGATCTGATGTTGAGTGTTCCGTATGTATGTTGACCCATAACCCACAGGTCCACAGTATGATGTAAATTGCAGTTTCGTGATGCATCAAGTGGTATCAGAGCAAGAAAAGATTTCCTACGAGCGAGTTTTGCATGCAAAGGAAGGAGGTACAAATTTTTTGAAGATTGGTAAGTGCATGGTCTTATATTTTTGTGCACATAGCAGTCGAAGAAGGTGAGAATATGTGTAGTAGCCTAGAGCCAGGAGTGCTCAAATGGTTCAAGAGAAGAGGACCAAGGATATGCCAAAAGATTGAGCTTAGAGGAAAGAAGCTTGGTGAGGTAAGTGTAACAGGGAGGACTTGTTACTGCAAAGGTTTTTGTTGCAGCTCATGAAAAGATCACAAAGGAAATTCCATAGAGGATGTGCGTAGAATTGCTAAAGAATAATATCTGGTAATGATAGCAAGTAGCAGACTTGTTACAGAGATGAAGAAGGCATATGACCAGGAGGTCATAATATTTTTTTACCTTGAGAGTCTGATGCAGGAGAATCGGACCAAACTTAATAAAAATTGATTATCGATGCTGTGGAATGTGAAACATGGACAACCATTTGTAAATGAGGCTAATTTCCGTGAAACCAAGCTAAAATGATGGAAGCGATAAGTCTCTAGAAGATTTGACTTATTGTAATTATCTTCCATGTAATCAAACAGAGAGATTTTAGGGGTTAGTTGAGCTATTGTGGGATAAAAAATCATGGATCTTAGATGATCCACTCCTTTGTAATTTCTTTATAATGTAAGTCTGTATTGTATGTTAAGAAGGGCAGAGAACACAATGTAGCCTAAGGAAGAAATTGTGATTCAGGTCGTAGTGGCCTTAGCCTGTATTCGAGCTCGAGAAATAATGAAAATGTGTGTGTTGTTATATATCCAGGATTAATCTGGATTTTGTGTAATCTATGTGTTTCATGAATGTTTTGATTCCTGTATTCTGTGTGCATTTTTCCAAAAATCGCAATCATTTTATGAGTCGGCGAGAAGCTCGGCAAAACTATGGTGTGCCTTATTGTTTGAGGGAAACTTTTTGTTAAGTTTTCACAAAAAATTAACCAACAGAGTGGGAGATTCAGAGAAGAGTGAGCAGTGAAGACCATTAGATCTGGGCGTAGATAAAATATGGAGATTTAATCGCAAATAGAGTGATTTCGCACATCGGCAAGTTTGATGTTTATGCGTTAAGGACTTCACAAGTTAAATAAAATATCCCGTGATGCAACGAGGAGTGGCCATGTGTCAGCATAATGCTCTAGCACATATCGCACTCAGTAGCAAAAACTTAGAATGGTGATATGGTTTGGGTTGCGAAGATGCGATGCGAATTTCCATCGCATTTCCCATCACATTCTCATTGTTTAACGTTAAGGTTATTTTTTATAATCCACGACATGCAATATTGAGAAAGGTCTGAACTGCGATGTACCTTATATTGCGATTGCTAATTTGTTTGAAGCTATGAAGTCCTTTAAAGGGATTCGATGTTGCATGTTCCATATGTATATGGGCCCATAACCCACAGGTCCATGGTATGATGTAAATTGCAGTTTCATGTTGCATCACATCTTGGTCAAAGGTCAAAATATTTGGCCTCTTTGTTGGTCAAACTTGAGTCAAAATTGTCCCAAAAATCTCGGTCAACAGAGAGTGAAAGTTGTGGTCAAACTTCATATTCCTCTTTTCAAACTTTATTGAACAGTATTGCAATCAACCCCAATAAAAAAACATAGAAAATTTCAGTTCCTCCATAGAAAAATTCAACCTCCCAAGATTGAGAATTTCCAAGTGAAAGTGAGTCAAAATGAAAATTCAAACTTGGTCAACGACTGCCCAAACAAAAGTCAACACAAAAAATTTAGAATTAGCCTCTTTCCATCGCATGTGTGAGCTCATCTTCCTTGACTGTAGACCTTTAAAAACTAATTACAAATGGAGAGAGAAGATAATATTTGTTGATGTGATATCCAAATGTGGTTTCCTTGATGTGTATTTATGTGCTTCTTTGGAGACCCAATTATGACTTTAGGTCAACTTGTACTTTTGTGTACTTATGGGTTTTTCATTAAAAAATAATATTTTTCCTTCACAAAACTAAATTATTCCAAGGGAAAATAGGGTATTCTCTAGATGAGGAATGTTTTCCAGAGGGAAATTGTTGTTGAGTTGTCACATTAACACCCTCTTAGTTAGGGATAAATTTCTGACTACATGGTGAATCTCGTCTCAAATATCTTGTCATTTCCATCACTGAATCAAGTCATGTCTCATTTTTAACACTCTCAAATCTAAGGAATAATAATCATAATATGGGAGCTCAAGATACCACCCCCTATCCAAGGACAATAGGCATGATACTACTTACTATGAGGTAAGGATCACAACCATCCTAATGCTTGTTGATCTTCCCAACTTGAACCTCAAAGTAAGTGGTATAACACATGCATCCCCTCACTTGGGAAGGAAACTAATTACCATAAATTGTAAGGATCGCAACTATCCCAACTCTCCTCACCCATTGACCAGATGGGTGGAAATCATAGCAAACCCAGCTTATGGATAGGATGCCAACTAGGGTATAATATGTCAATTCCAAAGATGAAAATATGCATGTGTTGAAGCCTCAGAAATATGTGGCAACAACAAGGGAGATAACCACCCGGTCCAGACCTTAAAGCAATTCCTTTTCCGTTTGGGATAGTGGCTCCGACTGGGTGTAATGGGACCAGTTTCCCAGATTTGGGTTTTGTATGATTGTTGGGTTTCTCTCAAATGATTTTCATGAAGAATCACTAAAAACTGAAACAAATTTATTCTAAAATTCAAAACTTTGAATTAAGTCTAATCTAATCTAACCCGGGATAATGCTAATTTTATGCGATCTAGAATAATATCTATTCAGTCAGTGATGATTTAGATCAATCACAGGCTTAATAGAATTAATACTTTTGTAAGATAATTCTTTTGAAAAAATAGTTAATCAAAAGAAGGTGTTAAACATATCGCATATATTCTGATGATCATATATAAAACAAATCAATTTCTATCCTTATATAGTACAATAGTGCAACTGATATTTCAAACAGAAATAATTGATTTCATACATAATTCATGAAAGTTGGATTCATCACTAATATTTAAAATAGAATTTAGCATATATGATAATAGTACCAGATGTGTGATGTCATTTTCATATGATCAGTGATAATAAGCCACAATCAACTCTTCTATCAATAAGTCATTCAAATAATACAAAAGTGCATCAACAGTGATCAACAAAATGATATATAATTGAAAAGACTGTGTTCCATCATTTTATCAAGGCATCCACAAACTTAAAATAAAGCATTATTTGTAAATGTTCTTAATAAAAATCTTGGACCCTTCTCTAAATGCATGAGAAGGGTTTAAATACTACATTAACTACTTACAAAAATAGATTATACAAAATATCTTATGAGGTGGTTTCAAACAACCTTCCTCATTCCTAGTATCTATTTGCTAAAATTGAAATTATTAAAAACAAACTAACTCATGATCATGCCCAATGATAGGTTACTTCCAACTCTGCTTTTCTTCTCACAAATATCGAACATTGGTTGAACTTTTGGAGGCTTCCCGAACTGTGTCTTCATCTGTCCAGTAAATATAGAATCAAGTAAAAGTGGCTACATTTTCTGTATAGAATCTAGAGAACAATTAAATGTCATTATTTGACTATGAGGCTTAACCAGTAGCTGCCAATATGCTTCCCAACCAGTCTTTCTCAGCTGTGCAAGTGTTTCCTCTCGGAGTTGACCTGTGTTTTTCCAACTTTGCTCTAAATTTCTGAGATCAGGAATCGATTTTTTATTTCCTTCTTTAATCAAACTAGAGGTATGCAACATGTGGTTAATCATTTTTACCATACTCTTTGATATACCTACTGCTCAGGCTATGGCCAATTCTTCCTGGTTTACCTGTGCATCCTATTCAGTAAAGAGAATATCTTTAAAAGTTTATTTGATATTTGGGAGACTTTAATTTCTCCCTTCCTCTGAATCCTGCCATTCAATATAATCATAAATTTTGGTATTGAGTTCATTAAACTCAATTATCTGGTCAATGACTGTATTAGTCAATTGTTCATTGATTTCCAATTGTGGAATTATATCTGACATTTGTAAGACAAACAAGTTTTGTTGTTTTGAGAGTTAGGCATTTAATGCCAATGCTTCTTTTAAGAATTCCTCTGCAGTAGGAATACCTTCATCTTTTGTAAGATCTTCTCTCAATTATTTAATTAGTGTGTCTTTGCTGGATAAGTCATTTTCATGACTTATCTTAAGCACTTCCATATCTTGCTGAAATTTGAAGAGTTTCTGCTCGACCTTTTGATTTAGACTATTCCTTTCTTCATCCAGTTGCTGCTGTAGTTTCATGATTTTATCATCCTTTTCTTGAAGCAATATGGATACTTTGGTTGCCTTATCCATTGTTTCCATAGTATATGCTCCATCAAATTGTGACAGTTGAGTTAGATTTTCAATTGGATTTGAAGGAGTGTCTTTCCATACAACTTCCATAACTTCATTTCCTGGGGTGTTTCAATCCTTCTTCTTTTTCTTTGTTTCCTTACTACAGCGTTATGAAGAGGGCTGTAGAATACATCCGGTGGAGGGATATCAATTACCTTCAGAACAATCTCATAAGTAGGAAACACAAAAATGACTTTTGTATCTTGGGAGGTTATCCCAGGAATTTCAATGATTTCTTTTGCTGAAACTATTTTTCCCTGTGGAGTCTGAAATTCTGTATTTTTCTGTGAAGATGATACCTCTGGGATATTTATCAATGTGTTGTTAGCTGAAGTCGAGAATTTATCTAGTTCACTTTGATTTTGTGAATCTGATTGTTCTGTTCTGATTTCTTTGCTTGCTTCAGTTATGTAACTAGTAATCAAAACATTCTGAGGGATACGTTTGAGTATTTGTTCTCTGTACTCAATGAATCTCTGTAATTCTTCTGGATTTAGGTTCAATTTGAAAAAAATTTGGACTTCTTCAATAGTTCCAATAGATTGCAAAATGTCTTCAAATATATCATCGGTGTGTATGATAGGTTTGATTTTGACTGACTGAGTAAATTTGTTAGAAATATTTTCTGGATCGAATTGCCTTAAGGGTAAAACGAGGAGCTTCAAAAGCTCAATATTCTGACATTCTTTCAATGCATGATTGAAATTGCTAAGGGTGAATGTACCACATTGAATTGGAAAACTTGGCCATAAATATTTTTTACTATCTTTCAAAGATTTAGTGAGTCCATTACCAATAGTTTGGTAAGTGACTTCTCTCGCCATTAATTTATCATAAACATACAAAGGAAGAACATTTGGGGCAGTGGAGCTTCCAAATACTCTGATGTATGAAAATGATTGTTCAACAAAACATCTCCCTATCATTTGAAGGTCTACAATAGCTTACTTAGTGAACCTAGGGCTCACTTTGTCAAACATTAATTGATGTAATGGCAATACAACTCCATAACATAGCCTGTGGAAATGTGGTGCATAATTATGTTCCCATATCTCTTTATGACTCAAATGAATAGGGGTAGGATCCTCGGGAGTCCATTTCCAACCCATAACTGGAAAACTGGTAGAAAAATAGATAGCATCAAAAACATATGCACTCATGAAAAATTAGGGGACAGGTTTGAAGGAAGAAGCTCTTGTCTAGCGATATTCATTAATCGCTTTAGCTAGATTTTTGGAAAGAATGGTTGCCCAATTCATGATGTGGGAATTAACACAAGATTCAATCAGGGGAAGCCAATTTATAGAGAACTTGGTATTATCAGGGAGACCGTATAATCTGCATAGCATCACTGCTGCAAAATTGTAGGGATTTGCAAGTGAAGCGATAGGATACATACCTGATTTCTCATGTTTAAACTTGTTATCCAGTTTCCTCCAACCTTGAATTGTCTTGAAAGGGTCCTCTTTTTTCTTTTCAAAATTCTCAACAAATCTATTATCATAGATGTCTTTTTGGTTGGGTAGCTTGTACATGACTTTAAAATCTTCAGCTCTGAAAGAACCTAGGATCTCATTCTTAGCAGTTCTTAATTTTATATCCTTAATTGTTGAATTGTCAATCACCCACCTAATCATGTCGGTATATGGTAAAAGAGTAGCCCTTCCTGCTATCCAATGAAGGAAGGAGCATGCAATATCTTTAAACTGTAAATTTGAGGGTGTTGCATCATCAGCAGTTGCCTTAACCTCCACTATTTTAGGTTCTTCATCTTTGAGAATAGTATGGATAGCTTGCCACTTTTTAGCACCTCCATCTACGGTGTAGACAATATCATAGACTATAGGCAACATTTCTGTGTATTCCAGTTCTGTAATAGTCTGTTTCTCGTGCTTCTGCATTACTTTGCGGATGGACATATCTAGAAGGAAAAATCCCTATTAAAGACAAAGTAATGATCAAATGATGGAAGATATATTGAAATGACCAATTTTGAAAGAAAAGATCTGGGAAATAGCTATATCATTAATTAATTGCAACGAATCAATAACTGTTTGCATTGGGATGATAAAACACACTTAATCGTTTCTGACATGATTTATTTTCACGTAAAAAACCTTTATTAAACTTGTCAAATCAATCGCATCACACCTTTTTAAACTATATTTACAAAGCACATTACTTTTTTTTTATGCGAGTATGCGATATCGCGAAATCGCAAAATCGCAGTATCGGAATATCGCAAAATCGGAGTGTCGCAATATCGGAGCTTTGGTAAAATCTTCTTAAAGTTTCAAACAATTATCCGCGATGTGTGATTTATGCTGTCACTTGCAAAACTTAGATCTTTGATCACAAAATTGGGATTTCGTTGTTTTGTTACTTAACTTTCAATGAGAAAATATTATGCGGGATGCGATTTGCAATAGGTTATTCACAAGGATGTTTTATTAATTTCTTTTTTGTTTTTTATGTTTTTATTTAATAAAAGAAATATTTTTTTTGGAGTTTGATTTTTTATCTAAAATGAAAAATACATTTTTAAGATGGGTCCCTATTTCTATTTATCAAAGCTCTAGGTTATTTTGAAAATAAAAATGGGGGGAGTTCTTGCATAGCACAACAATTGGTGATTCACTTGAGAGAACCAGATATCTCTGATTGGTTTATTTTGATATTTGTAAACTTTCAAAACAAGAAAAATATATAAGAATAAAAATAATATGATTCATGAATTAAATAGTGTTTTTTCATAATATAATCTATTTACCTATCTCATTTCTTCTTAATTAACTCCTTCAGTGATAATATAGAGGTATCTGTATCAGTCAGTACTCAGATTTAAAAAGATAAAGTAGGTATTCTCTAAAATTGGCTTCATATATTTTTATTTATTTGTCACAGATAGAGCCACTGTTGCTAGCAAGTTTTTATAGCCTCGATAGGGTTATATTTTAACCAATAATGTTTCATGGTCCCATCTGAATTTGATTTCTTATTTCAAAATATAATTTGACATATAATTGAATTTCTTTTTCCTGACACATTTTCAATTCATTGTCCAGGTTTGGTGGCCTAATAGTGACAATGTCATTCACTAATAGTAATTTAGACTGAACAATCTGGCTCGTAATGAGACCCCTTGTCCATTGATTTTTTTATAATCATTTAGCTATTAACCTGTTGTAGTATACAATATTGGTAATATTAGCCTAGATTATTTCTCTATGATCATGATAAACAAGCTCGTGATGAGACTTTTTTTTCTTTTGAATTTGTACATCGTATATATTTCTTTTTTCTTTTTTGAATTGTATTTTGAAGAAGAGATTTTATCAGATAGGATGAATCATTAGCTTGTTTAAGGTTTATTGATGATAATTATAGAGTTGGTAGATACCTTTTTGTATAGAATCCTTGCTAAGTTAAAAGTTTCCTTTTTTGACTGATACATAACAACTATATTTTATGATATCAAGAGTATTTTTCGGAAAGTAAATGCCTTTAGTAAATTTCAAATTATTTCAAAAAAATAAATGTTATTCAATTCTCATAGTTATAATTATCTTTTTACTTCACTTATTTATAGAAGCGAAAGATCAAAATAATTTATCAGAAAATTTGAAAATTTGAATCAACCAAAAATGATGTTATTTTCAACTTTTATTTTCCTAAAGCAAAATAAAATTTAAAGCTTGATTTCTAAGAGAAATATTTTTTGAGAATTTGACAATTCACATGCAAGGAATCTTTCTTACCTAATAAATCTTGTAACAAAAAGGTGGATAAGCCTATTTTTCCTATGATTTGAAATGGACCAAGCCATAATCTTTGGAATTTGGTATGTTTACCTTTTTCCTCATGTGCCTTATCCCATTTCAAAACAAGGTCTACAATCCCAAAAGCTTTTGAGCTAGTAGATGCTGTGTCAAATGAGGCTTTAACTATTTTTTGATGATGAGCATGTATAACTTTGGCTTTTTCTCTCTGTTCTTCCATTTTAAGAATTTGATTTTGTCTAAGTTAAAGGGAAGATGAAGGATTTTCATCAATAAATTGTACTAAAGCAAATGATGGTATTGTTATATTTGTGGGTAGAACTGCTTCTTTCCCATAAACTAACACAAATGGAGAAGTTCATATTGAAGCTTTCTCAGTGATTCTATCTGCCCAAATAGCAAATAATAGTGCTTTGTGCCAATTTTTATGATTTTGTTCTATAGTCCGTTTGATGATTCTGATAAGGTTTTTATTTTTTGATTCAGCTAATCCATTACCCTGTTGATAATAATTAGCTGAGTATTTTAATTTAAAACCTCTTTTAAAAGCAAATTCTATCATAGTGTTTCCAGAAAATTAAGATGCATTATCAAATATCAAAGATGATGGGAGGCCAAACCCGGTGATTATGAACTGATCAAGAAAATCTGTAATACTTTGTGTATTAACCACCTTTAATGGGATAGCTTCTACCCATTTCGTGAAATAATTTGTTGCAGTTAAAGTATACTTATGATGTTTAGAAGAGTTTCGAGTTATTTCACCTATGATATCTAACCCCATTGTTCAAATGGTTGTTGGATATTTACTAGTTGTAATGGAAATGTTGCTTTCCTTTCTCTTCCTACTGCAGTTTGACATAATTTTCATTTTCTTGCATATTCATGTGCATCTTTAAATAGAGTTGGCCAATAGTAACTGGCATGCAGTATTTTGTGAGCTATGGTGTTTCCTCCGAAATGACCTCCGGCTGGTCCATCATGTAATTCCTTGGACAGATGTATTTCATTCGAATGATATTCTTCTGCTGGTAAATGAGAGGCTCCATTTAACATCCTGCACAGACCTTGACCTTTAACAATTTTAGCAGGATGTATCTCTACATCATATTCTTGAAGTGTGGTAACCCAATTTGCTCTCTTCTCTCCTACTTCTCGTTGGATTAATAATTTCCTTACTGCTGAGTAAGGTACTATTATTTTAGTATGTGTTTTTAGGAGAGAAGGTCTAAAATGTTTCAAAGCTTTAAATACAACGTAAGCTTTTTTTTCCACAGCTTAATAATTTAAATCAGCACCTTGAAGGTTAGAACTAAAAAATGAAATGGGTGCTTCAATGTTCTGATCATTTAGCTGTGTCAAAATTGTTGCATATGATATGTCAAAAGAAAATGTGTATAATACAAATGGATTAAGAAAATCGGGAGTTGTTAAAGAAAGAGCTTCGATGATAGCCTTTTTAATCAGCTCAAAATAATTTCTCTCATATTTTCCCCATTTAAAAATTGAATTTTCCGTGATCATTGATTGCAAGGGTAAGATGATTTGTGAAAAATCAGGAACAAATATTTTTAAAAAATTAATTTGTCCTAAAAATGATTGCATCGTTTTTTATTACGTGGTAGAGGGATGTTTTCGATTTCCTGAATCCAATCGGGGTCAATATGTATTCCTTTTTTAGAGACAATAAACCCTAACAATTTACCTTCCGATAAGGCGAAATAACATTTTTTAGGATTCAAGGAAATGCCGAATTTTCTACATCTTTCACAAATGTGTTTTAGGTGATTAACATGATTGTTTCTATGCTTAGAGTAAACAGTAATGTCATCTAACTATATAACAACTGAGATATTGATTAGTCCTCTGAAAGCTATATCCATAGCACGTTGAAATGTAGCACCAGAAATAATCAACCCAAATGGAATTTTTTGGTATGCATATGTTCCCCACTTTGTCTTGAATGTTGTCTTTAATCTATCATCCAGATGTAACATAATATGATTATATCCTAAAAATCCGTCGAGAAAAGACATCAATTCAGATCCTGCAACTGACTGTAATATTTGTTCCATGGTAGGTAAGGGAAAATTATCTTTTTGGCAAGCTTTATTCAAATTTCTAAATTCTATGCAAATCCTAATGTCTCCATTCTTCTTTCTAACTGGGACCATGTTTGACACCCATTTCGATTGTCTAACAAGAAAAATAACTTTGGCTTTGAGCATTTTATTTAATTCATATTTAATTTGACTTTATAAGTTTGGATGGATCTTTCTAAGTTTTTTCTGAACAGGTTTGTCATCTGATATCATAGGTATAGTATGTTGAATTTTAGAAGTATCATATGTTTTGAGATCTGAATAATCCCATGCAAAGATATTTTTATATGTTTTCAGCAACTTAATGAATGACATCCTTTCTTCAGGTTTTAAACCAATACTTAGGTTGATGTTTTGAGGTTTTTCTACTGTACCAAGATTAATCAATTGAAATTTTACAGTAGAACTCTGGGTTTTCAAATTGATAATCTTTTTAAACCTATCTTTCAAATCATAGAGATATTCCATTTTGACTACAGATTTGGGAATTGGACTATTATTTTGTTTATCTTCAATCTATAAGTCATGTTCATGTTCATCTACGATTTGACCTTCATAAGCTCCATCTGATGTAAGAAAGTCTATTATATCTTCATCATTGTTAAATACTCTCCAATTTGTTACGTTGTCAGGAATGGAAGGCCTAAAAATTAACTCAATTGAAAATCTGTCTAGGCTAAATTCTTCAGATGGTATAAGCTTAGATGCTACATTAGCAAGTAAATCATCACTTACATTTTGTAATCTGGGAATTGTGGAGATATTAAATGCATAAAAATGGGATGTAAGGTTCTGATATAAAGTTTGATAATGTTTCAAATGTCTAGAAATACAATGAATTGTATTTCTGACTTGTCTAACAATTATTTCAGAATCTCCATATACCTACAAATATTTAACATTTAAACTAATAGCTTTGTACAAACCTTGTATCAATGCCTCATATTCAGCGGTATTATTCGTGCATTGGAATTCGAGTCTGCATGCTAGCATTGTTTTCTCTCCTTGTGGATTGATTAAAACGCAACCTGCTCCTACACCATCTTCTGATTTTGAACCATCAAAGTATAAAGTCCAAAAAAAATATTATTTTGAAATTTTATTACTAAGATTAATGCACTTATAAGTGTCTATTTGAGAAAAAATTTCAATTTGAGAAATAGCAGTATTTATTGAAAAAAATGAAGTTTGAGCGTTGAATGATCTAAGAAACGATTTAGCTGAGTAATTTCCAATAATATTGTTAGTGAAAGCTATAGGTTCATTTGTTTCTTCAAGTTCAGTGACTGTATGTTTCATAAATTTCTCGCGATCAACTTTGATTTGGTTTGGTTTACCATTATATGGTAACCATATGTGTGACAAATCGGTAGAAAAATATCCGTGTAATTTTTCAGACCAATCCCTGCTTAAAATAAGACCATAAAATTCAAGGATGTCTGTGACCAAAATATCGATTATTTGCAGTACCTTTGGATTGGATGATAATCTAATGGATACTGACAACATTTCTCCAATGACCTCTAATTTTGTTCTATCTAGTTGAACTATATGTACAACATATTTTTTTATGAGTGATGTTCAATTTAGTACACATCGTTCTTGGCATAATGTTTGAAGAATCTCCTGAATCAATAAGACAGTTATGAACATTTTTGTTGAAAATCTCATAAGTCAAAAGTAAAGGAGGAGTGTGAGAAATAGATCTATCACCAATTAAAACAAGATCATTGGGATTTACTTTGTTTGGAGATGACAGCGTTTTTCCCATATCTTTAGAAGCTTGGGCTATAACTGGTGGTTGTATAGGATCTACAAGGATTGCCTTGAGTTCTTTAAGTATAATTTTCTGTTGTTGTTTGAGTTTGGTCATTTCATGTAATGAAATATTTTCTTTTATATTTTTAATATCCTCAACTATATTATATTCCACTTTATCCGAAAATATTAAAGTTTTGGAAGTTGTAATAGGATCTGGTGAAATAGGATTTTTCTGAACAGTTTTAGATTTTTTGACTACTGTTTTCTCCTTTGTGGGGAGAGATTTATGTTTCTGATTTGATATAGTTGAATCAGAAGAATATTTACTTCTTGTAGACACAGGCATAGCTTCTCTTTCTTCTTTTGTAGGGAGAATGAAATCCCATAACCCATTCAGTTCGATGTCTTCCTCAGACTCTGGTTCCTATTCAGATGGTGAGGGATCTTCAATATCTTGATTAGATTCAGCATTTGAAATCACATTTGGAGGCTAAGATGTTGAAGAGGGATTTTTCTTAACTGGGCGATATGATTTCTTAGGTATTGATGATTCAACAACTTGTTTCTTTATATCAATCATGTCATTTTACATAGTCTTTAACAGTTTTTGAAGACCTTCGAGATTGAATGGATCTTTCGAGACTTTATTTTTGGAATCTTGATTAAATGTCATTGTCTTTGATTTCATGTCTTCTATCTCTAATCGTTTTTCTAATGCTAAGATTATTTTCTCTATAGCAAGAGCTTCTTTCATGTTTTCTAAAAGGGTAGCTTTACTAGCTCTATCTACAAAAATAGCTATATTAGAAGGTAAAGAACAAATATACCATTTTATTTGTACATTAACAGCAAGCTTGGAAGCGGTTGGGATTTTGTTTAATAACTTGTTAAATTTGGAATTGAAATCTTTGATCCTTTCACCTGATTTTTTTTTTAGATTGGAAAGAGCATTGATTAAAGATGCAATATTTCTATCATCTCCAAATTTTGCGATAAAAACTTGTTCAAAAGTTTCCCAATTGGTAATAGATCCTGCTGGAAGTGAAAAGTACCAAGATCCTACAAATCCTTGTAAAGTATAAGGAAACAATATGACTACAATGTCTTCATGAGAAACTCCATTAAGATTCATGGCTAACATAAAATTATTGATATGTTCTTCAATGAGAAGGCCATCCTCTGGATTATATTCAGGTAGCCATTTTTCTGGGTGATTTGGAAGAGGATTTGGATTTGCAATCAATACAGCACCAAGATTCGTCCAAGGTTGATTGGCCATAATTGGATTTGAAGTTTGTGAAGATACAGAAGTGGATCCAGAAGTAGGGGGGATGGATGTAGAAATTACAACTAGAACAATACTACTTGTGATAGTACTGATTTTTTGAGTAGAGGAAATTGAAGAATAAGAAGATGTAGATTGAGTAAGAGGATGCAAAGAAGTAACTAAAGGAAAATTTGATGTGACTTCACTCGTATATGAATTAGATCTGGATATAGAAACTTTTTTACGATGTGATTATATTGGAAATTCAAAAGGAGGAATTCCAATTCTTTCACTTTTGGATCGGGTTAATATACCAATTTCTTTAAATAGGGAAGTAATGCTTTCTTCGTAAACTTCTGGATTAATAGGCTTTTCCATAGAAATAGATATTCCTTCTAATTTATGAATTAAAGACTAAACTTTGGGAGACTCGGGAGTAAATTCTGAAGCAGATGACTGTCGAGATATTTCAGGAGATGAGGGGAAAGTTTCTACAATTTCTGATTTCTGAGTTGGTGATTTAGAGTTTGATCAGGAAGTTGTAGGATGCTATTAGGGAAATTGACTCTTATGAGGGCTTCTAGTTTGAGGTTTAGATTTATATGCCATTCATATTCAAGCCCTCCTTCTAGCGCCAAAAATGTTGAAGCCTCATAAATCTGTGGCAACAATGGGGATAACCACCCGGTCTGGACCTTAAAGTAGTTCCTTTTCCGTTTGGGATAGTGGCTCCGACTGGGTGTAATGGGATCAGTTTCCCAGATTTTGGTTTTGTATGATTGTTGGGTTTCTCTCAAATGATTTGCATGAAGCATCTCTATAAACTAAAACAAATTTATTCTAAAATGCAAAAATTTGAATTAAGTCTAATCTAATGTAACTCAAGATAATGCTAATTTTATGCGATCTAGAATGATATCTATTTAGTCTGTGATGATTTAGATCAATCACAGACTTAAGAAAATTAATACTTTTGTAAGATAATTATTTTGAAAAAATATTTAATCAAAAGAAGGTGTTAAACATATCGCATATATTCTGATGATCATATATAAAACAAATCAATTTCTATTCTTATATTTTACAATAGTGCAACTGATATTTCAAACAGAAATAATTGATTTCATACATAATTCATGAAAGCTGGATTCATCACTAATATTTGAAACAAAATTTAGCATATATGATAATAGTACCAGATGTGTGTAGTCCTGTTCATCTGATGTGTGTTGTCCTATTCATTTGATCAGTGATAATAGGCCACAATCAACTCTTCTATCAATAATTCATTCATAGAATACAAAAGTGCATCAACAGTGATCAACAAAATGATATATAATTGAAAAGACCGTGTTCCATCATTTTATCAAGGCATCCACAAACTTACAATAAATCATTCTTTATAAATGTTCTTAATAAAAATTCTAGACCTTTCTCTAAATGCATGAGAAGGGTTTAAATACTACATTAACTACTTACAAAAATAGATTATACAAAATATCTTATGAGGTGGTTTCAAACAACCTTCTTCATTCCTAGTATCTATTTGCTAAAATTGAAATTATTAAAAACAAACTAACTCATGATCATGCCCGATGATATGTTACTTCTAGCTCTGTTTTTCTGCTCACAAATATCGGACATTGGTTGAACTTGTGGAGGCTTCCCAAACTGTGTCTTCATATGTCCAGTAAATATAGCATCAATTAAAAGTGGTCGCATTTTCTGTATAGAATCCAGAGAACAATTCAATGTCATTATTTGACTATAAGGATTAACCAGTAGCTACAAGTATTCTTCCCAACCAGTCTTTCTCAGTTGTGCAAGTGTTTCTTCTCGGAGTTGACCTGTGTTTTTCCAACTTTTCTCTAAATTTTTGAGATCACGAATCGATTTGTGATTTCCTTCTTTAATCAAACCAGAGGTATGCAACATGTGGTTAATCATTTTGGCCATACTCTTTGATATACCTGTTGCTCTGGCTATGGCCAATTCTGGCTGTTTACCTGTGCATCACAGTCAGTAAAGAGAATATCTTTAAAAGTTTCTTTGATCTTTGGGAGACTTGACTTTCTCCCTTCCTCTGAATCCTGCCATTCAATATAATCAAAAAATTTGGTATTGAGTTCATTAAACTCAATTCTCTGGTCAATGACTGTATTAGTCAATTTTTCACTAATTTCCAAGTGTGGAATTATGTCTCACATTTGTAAGGCAAACAAGTTTTGTTGTTTTGAGAGTAAGGGATTTAATGCCAATACTTCTTTTATGAATTCTTCTATAGTAGGAGTACCTTCATATTTTGTAAAATCTTCTCTCAATTCTTTAATCAGTGTGTCTTTGCTGGATAAGTCATTTTCATGACTTATCTTAAGCACTTCCATATCTTGCTGAAATTTGAAGAGTTGCTGCTTGACCTTTTAATTTAGAATATTCCTTTCTTCATTCAGTTGTTGTTGTAGCTACATGATTTTATCATCCTTTTATTGAACCAAAATGGATACTTCAGATGCCTTATCCATGTTGGAGTAGTATATGCTCCAGCAAATTGTGACAGCCGAGTTAGATTTTCAATTGGATTTGAAGGAGTGTCTTTTCATACAACTTCCATAACTTTATTTCCTGGGGTTGTTTCAATCCTTCTTCTTTTTATTTGTTTCCTTACTACAGCTTTATGAAGAGGGTTGTAGAATACATCCAGTGGAGGGATATTAGTTATGTTCATAACAATCTCATCAGTAGGAAATGTAGGAATGACTTATGTATCCTGGGAGGTTATCCCAGGACTTTCAATGATTTCTTTTTCTCAAACTATTTATCCCTGTGGAGTCTGAAATTCTATATTTTTCTATGAAGATGATACCTCTGGGGTATTTATCAATGTGTTGTTAGTTGAAATCTAGAATTTATCTAGTTCACTTTGATTTTGTGAATCTGATTGTTATGTTCTGATTTCTTTTCTTGCTTCAGTTATGTAACTAGTAATCAAAACATTCTGAGGGATACGTTTGAGTCTTTGTTCTTTGTACTGATTGAATCTATGTAATTCTTCTAGATTTAGGTTCAATTTGAAAAAAAATTGTACTTCTTCAAAAATTCCAACAGATTGCAAAATGTCTTCAAATATATCATCGATGTATATGATAGGTTTGATTTTGACTGACTGAGTAAATTTGTTAGCAATCTTTTCTGGATCGAATTGCCTTGAGGGTAAAACGGGGAGCTTCAAAAGCTCAATCTTCTGACATTCTTTCAATGCATGATTCAAATTGATGAGGGTGAATGTACCACATTGAATTGGAAAAATTGGCCATAAATATTTTTTACTATCTTTCAAAGATTTAGTGAGTCCATTACCAACAGTTTGGTAAGCGACTTCTCTTGCCATTAATTTATCAGAAACATACAAAGGAATAACATGTGGTGGAGCAGAGCTTCCAAATACTCTGATGTATGAAAATGATTCTTCAATCAAACATCTCCCTATCATTTGGAGGTCTGCAATGGCTTCCTTAGTGAACTTAGGGCTCACTCTATCAAACATTAATTGATGTAATGGTAATACAACTCCATAACATAGCTTGTGCAAATGTGGTGCATAATTATGTTCCCATATCTCTTTATGACTCAAATGAATGGGGGTAGGATCCTCGGGAGTCCATTTCCAACCCATAACTAGAAAATTAGTAGAGAAATAGATAGCATCAAAAACATATGCACTCATGAAAAATTGGGGGACAGGTTTGGAGGAAGAAGCTCTTGTCTGGCGATATTCATTAATCGATTTATCTAGATTTTCAAAAAGAATGGTTTCCCAATTCATGATGTGGTAATTAACACAAGAGTCAATCAGGGGAAGCCAATTTATAGAGAACTTGGTATTATCAAGGAGACCATATAATCTACACAGCATCACTGCTGTAAAATTGTGGGTATTTTCAAGTGAAGCGATAAGATACATACTTGATTTCTCATGTTTAAACTTGTTATCAAGTTTCCTCCAACCTTGAATTGTCTTGAAAGGGTCCTCATTTTTCTTTGCAAATCTCTCAACTAATCTATTATCATAGATGTCTTGTTGGTCGGGTAGCTTGTACATGACTTTCAAATCTTCAACTCTAAAAGAACCTAAGATCTCATTATTAGCAGTTCTTAATTGTCAGTCCTTAATTGTTGAATTGTCAAGCACCCACCTAATCATGTCGACATATGGTAAAAGAGTGGGCCTTGCTGCTATCATATGAAGGAAGGAGCATGCAATATCTTTAAACTGTAAATTTGAGGGTGTTGCATCATCAGCAGTTGCCTTGACCTCCACTATTTCAGTTTCTTCATCTTCGAGAATAGTATAGATAGCTTGCCACTTTGTAGCACCTCCATCTGCAGTGCAGACAGTATCTGAGACTATAGGCAACATTTCTGTGTATTCCAATTCTGCAACAGTCTGTTTTCCGTGCTTCACCGTTACTTTGTGGATGGACATATCTTGAAGGGAAAATCCCTATTAAAGACAGAGTAATGATCAAATGATGGAAGATATATTGAAATGACCAATTTTGAAAGAAAAGATCCGGGAAACAGCTATATCATTAATTAATTGCAATGAATCAATAATTGTTTGCATTGGGATGATAAAACACACTTAATCATTTCTGACATGATTTATTTTCACGTAAAAAACCTTTATTAAACCTATCAAATTGGTTGCATCACGCCTTTTGAAACTATATTTATGAAGAACATTACTTTTTGTTTGTGCGATATGTGATTTCGTGAAATCGCGAAATTGCAAAATCGTAGTATCGGAATATCGCAAAATCGTAGTGTCGCAATATGGGAGCTTTGGTAAAATCTGCTTAAAGTTTCAAAAAATTATCCGCGATGTGCGATTTATGCTATCACTTGCGAAACTCAAATCACTGATCACAAAATCGGGATTTTGTTGTTTTGTTTCTTAACTGTCAAAGAGAAAAGATTATGCGGGATGCGATTTGCGATAAGGTAATCACAAGGATGTTTTAATAAAAAAAAATTTGTTTTTTATGTTTTTATTTAATAAAAGCAATAATATTTTTGGAGTTTGATTTTTTATCTAAAATAAAAAATACATTTTTAAGAAGGGTCCCTGTTTCTATTTATCAAAGGTCTAGGTTATTTTGAAAATAAAGATGGGGGGATTTGTTGCACAGCACAACAGCATGATACTATTTACCATGTGTTAGGGATCAAAGCTATCTTATTGTTATAAAATAGGTGAGATATTGCTTACCATGATGTAAGAATCATAGTTATCTTATTATCTAGAGTTCCCTCGACTCTAGGAGATCCCTGGCTCAATTCCTCTACCTAGAAGCTCAGATAGGGGGGACGAGCATAACTCAGTGTCCTCGATCAACCTGGACTCTTACCCATAAGGGTCTTATCCATAAATCCAAGCTACTCTCTGAAGACCAAGAACTTACCCTTTCATAAAATCCTTAGTGAGAATGTTTTCTATCTATTCATCAATCAAAATATGATGGAGTCTCACGACTCCTCTTTGCACCATGTGTTGTATATAGTGATATTTGATCTCAATATGCTTGGAATTATCATGAAACATTAGAATAACTATTAATCGTATCCCAATATTGTTGTCACAATATATCACTAATATATCTAGAACCTTCTCAAATAGCTCTCCAAAGAGCTTCCTCAACTATACTGCTTTGCAACTAGGCATGCTAGCAGGAATATACTCTGCCTTATTCATGCTCAAAGCTACATATTTTTTCTTCATGCTCATCTAAGGTATCATGGAAGAGCCCAAACTAAAGCATCACACTGATATTCTCTTCCTATCAATAATATATATGACCGAGTTAACATCAATGTACCCCTGAAGTCTCACATCACTGGTAGTATATCTCACACCAATATTGATTTTTCCATGCAAATATCTCAACACATGATTGGCATAAACCTAGTGTGCATGTAAAGTCTCAGTCATCAATTGACTTAAAGTGTTAACATCAAAACATATTTTCAGATGGGTGTTCATGAGGAACATCAATGCCCCAATCAATTTTCGATACTCAGATGGATTCTCCAATTCAGGTCCAAAATTATCTCCACATAGCTTCTTGAAGTTCATCTACATAAGTTTGGCCACATACTTTCATTCTACCATTCCAAAATTTTCACGACATATTTTCCTTTAGAAATGAAAATCTCATTGTGTCTTTGCCACACCTCTGAGACCAAGAAATAGTGCATCGAACCAAGGTTTTTCATTTCAAATTCAAAGGAAAACTAGCTCTTACACTCGAGAATTATATTCTCACTACTTATCAAGAATAAATCATTAACATATAAAACCAAAATGAGAGGCATACCTTGGACCACTTTGAAGTAGGGGTTTGAATCAACATTTCTTCTCATGAATCCAAGATTCACCAAGTAAATGTCAACAAGAGAATGCCAGGATTTAGGGGATTACTTCAAACCATATAGTGTCTTCTTCAACCTGAAAACATGAGTCTTCATATCTTGTACTTTGAATCTCAGTGGTTATTCAACAAATACTTCTCCTTGTAGTATGCCATGAAGAAATGCAGTCTTCACATCCAACTAGTGAAGGATCTGTCCTTAAATAGGAGCAAGGGAAACAATAGATTTTATAGTGTTACAGTGGGAAACATGGGAAAATATATCATCATAGTATTCTTCCTCTTTCTGTGAGAAACCTTTAGCCATGAACCTCACTTTGTATTTCTCAATAATTCCATCAGTTCTATGCTTTATTTTTTACATCCACTTTAAATTCATGAGAGAATTTCCTTTGGGTCTCGAAACAACATCCCATACATCATTATTCATGATGGATTCATACTCTTCAGTTGTAGAATCCTTCCAAACCTACTCTTTCATCACTTCTTCAAAATTGGTAGGCTCAGCATGTATGATGGATATCATAGCTACAACGTACCCCTAGTATCAGCACGGATTCTTTCTATCTCTAAAGGTTTCTCTCATAGCGACATGTATTTTGGAATCCTTTAATGTACCACAAAGCTAAAGGGGCCTCTTATTTGCAGAGGGATCATGTGGAGGAGGATCCAGGGGGTTCGTACAATCCATGGGATCATCAACAATATCCTTCTTAGATTTCAACATAGAAGGACATTCTAGTAGGTCCATGTGATCGTCCTTCTCAATAGGAGGAGGTTGAGTAAGGTCCCTTAATTTTCCAAGGGCAACATCTTCATCAAAATTTACATCCTTTCTTAACTCAATTTTCCTTTGACCAAATACATATATTCTAAAGGCCTTAGAATTTTCACAATATCCAAAAAATGTACCATTCATTTTAGTGGTTTCTATCTTGTTCCTTTTGTCCTTCAACACATGAAAATATATTTGGAAACCAAATATTATTAGATGACTAACATCGAGCTTGATACCTGTACAAACTTCTTTGGGAGTCTTTTCACCCAGGGCTTGATAAGGAATCCTATTTTGAATATAGATTGTGGTATTGGTGGCTTCTCCCTAAAGGAACTTCGAAGAATTTTGATCATGCAACATGGCTTGGGAAACTTCCATGATGGTCATGTTCTTTCTTTCAGCCACACCATTCTTCTCAGTATTAGAGGGTACAATTTTCTCTTTCTCGATTCCAACCTGCTTAAAAAAGTCAATGAACTCATTAGAAGTGTATTCTCCACCATTGTTAAACCTAAAGACAATTATCCTCTTCCCTGTTTGATTATCTATGGGTTCTTTTAAATACTTTAAAATATAAAATGGTTTATATTTATGCTTCAAATATAATATCCATAGTTTCCTAGAGAAGTCATTAATAAATATTTTATAGTAAAGGTAGCCACCAAGGGAGTGCACTGGAATGGGTCCACATAAGTCATAATGAATGAGTTGTATGCTATCACTGATCCTAGTTTTATTGGAGGGGAATTTTCCCCTTCAATTATTTCCACTGACATATCCCAGACATAATCCATCATGACGTGCTTTAACCTCATGAATTCCAGAAACCATCCTTCTAACTTTGGGCAAAGCTTCATAATGTAAGTGTGAAAATATTTGATTCCATATCGCACTTTGACGAAGCATTGCTTGCAATGGTATTCCATTGAATCTAGAGTCCTTCAACACTAGATCCCAAGATAAATGCATTCCTCATGTGAGATTCCATAGGCCAAGTGAGGTCCTTTCCTCTTATGAAGGCAAATCTCATCCATTTTTCTTCCAAGGTTGATATAGATACCAAGTTCTTATTTAATCTCGTAACATACATAACGTCATGAAGAATAAAATATTTCCAAGAGTCCAAATGAAATTCAACATAACCAAAGCCCATCATAGGATGGCTAAATTTTTCTCCAAGAATGATATTTAGATAATTCTCCCTCGTAACCATATTTCAAAGGACTTCACGGTACCTAGAAAAATATCTTGAAGCTCCACTATCTACTAGCTAACTATCATATGAATCTGGAGGAAAGGAACTAGAAAGAGAAGGAATACTAATATATTCAGATTGAGTGTCAACAACACTATTTTCACACCTTTAGGTCCTTGATCTCTTTTGTAGACAATAGCCTTATTTTCGATCATCGGGAGCATCTCTTCTTCTTCTATAATCTCTCCCTCTTCTATCATCTCCTCTTATTCTATAATCACCTATTCTTCTATCATTAAAATTGTTGTTGTTAAAGCCATGATTGGACAGTGGAGGATCTCTCTTTTCTCGGGCAGTCTCAGGAATAGTGACCATGCTTTTGGAAGTTGTATAATTCCACTTTAGATAATTATATTTTGAATCTTCTATTGTAATCCCTAGAATCTAAAGCAGGATTTTATAGAGTTAGAAAATCTTCCTCTTTCTCTCCTCTTCCTGAGACTTGAGAATAAAATGCAGAGGGATCTACTTCTTCATGATTTTGAATCTTCCCTCTAGAGCTCATATTGGTTTCTTTTTGAGTACATATTGAAACCAACTCATAAAATGTTATAAACTTTCCATTGTTGCTAATACTAATGATGAAGGTTTCCCAAATAGGAGGAATACCTTAAAGAGTAATAAGCACCAACTCTCTATTAGATATAGGCTCACTAATAGTATACAATTGATCCCTTGGTTGGAATATTCTCATGAGATAAGATTGCATATACTCCTCAATATTCATCTTAATGTCCTTGAGTTGATTCTTCAAGGAAAAAATGTGATTAAAATTGTTGACTTCATACATCCCAACCAGCTTATCAAAGATATCCTTAGACTTCTTCAATTTTCCGTCATAGATAAGAAAATTATCTTTCAAAGAATCAGTAATAAATTTATTGGCTTTGATCTCACCTTTATTATATTTGTTCTTAGTAGTAGCAAGAGAATTTTTTGGTGGCTCTAGTACTTTTCCTTCCACATATTTCAAGACATCATTATCATCTAATATCACTTCCACCCCGATCTTCAAAGCATCCAAATTTGATGATTCACCCAACTTCTCTGTATCTTTGAAGTAATATGTATACATCTTGACCAAGTCAAATAGTTTCCTTTAGCTTCTTCAAAAGATGATTTATTTAAAGGTGATTGCTCTTATCTTTTGTTTCCTAGGTCTTGTCTTCACCTCACCTTTGATACCATGTTAATTTACCAATGTTCTATGCTAGTACAATCATGTAGCCCAATTATTTATTCAATTAGAAATCACTTTCAAATAAATGTAATATTCCATTAACAACAATAAATTGTAGATAGAAAAATAAATCCAATGTGCAATACAATAAATCTAAGAGAAAATAGCAAGAGACGCGAGATTTGTTAAAATACTAGGGAAAAACCCCACAAGGGGGAAAACCCTTTCCAATTTTTTCGTCTATTAGATTGTCATCAAATTTTTAATAGAGGGATACAATATTCCAATCAAACAATGAGTCAAAGGACAAGAAATTTGACCAATTAATTCAACTAACCATTATCTAATGAGAGATAAGCCCAAAATTTAAATCTGATCCAAAGTCAAAGTCTGCAATTTTTGGTCAAAGTTAATAGTAGTCAACAATAGTCAAATATTCCCTAACTAGTCAAATTTCAACAATGGAATTATCTCCAAGTCATCTTGGTCATAGGAAAAAATATTCGACCTCTTTTTTTGGTCAAACTTCAATCAAAACAATTTTAAAATATATTGGTCAATGTAGAGAGAAAGATATGGTCAAAATTCATTCAACAGTCCTATGGTCAACCCCAGTCAAACAAACCATCAAAATTTGGTTCCTCCATAGAAAAATTTGGCCTCCCAATATTGAAAATTTCCAAGTCAAAGTGAATCAAAATTCCAAGTCAAACTTGGTCAACAATTTCCCAAACAAAAGTCAACACAGAAATTTTAGAATTATCCTCTTTCCATCACACATGCGAGCTCAACTTCCTTGATTACAGATCTGTATGAACCAATCACAAGATGAGAGAGAAGAGAAGATGTGTTGATGTGTTGTTAAAATGAGGTTGCCTTGATGTGTATTTATATGCTTCTTTGGAGACCCAATTATGACTTTAGTTCAACCTATACTTTTTTGTACATGTCATTTTTCCATTAAAAAGAATATTTTTCCTTGACCAAATTAAATTCTTCCTAGGTAAAAGAGGTTCTTTTCTATATGAGGAAGGTTGTCCAAAGGAGGGAATTCCCCCCTAAGTTACCAAATTAACAACCTCTTTGTGTAAAATATGAAAAAAGGTGTAGTGATAAAGCATTGAATTTCCCCCCCCCCCAAAAAAAAAACTTCATTTGATCCCTTAAAATACTCCGAGAAGGTTTCAAACCCCAATTTGCTAAAGTGGGTCCCGTCATTAAAAATGGTCCTCTGAGTTGATTCCTCCACTTTTTCGACTCTAAAAGCATCAATATTGATGAAAAAATTATATAATGATCCAATTTGGATCACCCCTCCTCATTTAGGGAGGCTTTTAGTCCCCAAACACTTCTACGAAATGAGATGATGAAATTTTTCCTCCACCTTCTCTCGGGTGTACCATTTAGGTTTTCCTAGAAATTTTCCTTTCAACCAATATTCCAAAGGTCATGCTACCCTTGTCTTATATTTTTGAACCACTTATGCAAAATGTTATCCTATGTCAACTCTACCTGAGAATATAGTACCAAATCATCCATAGAATGTAGGAATTGTTCCTCTTCTTTATCTAGCATGGAAGTGTCATAGAGTTTCATATTATCTACATTCACGAGTGAATAAATGCACATGTATGGGGGTAGACTAAGTCTATAGGAATTATCTCCCACCTTTTGCAATATCTCAAAGGGACCATATCATAAAGCCTTTATTTTGTTATTAGGACCCTGTAGCCTCTCTTTGTTCAATTGTAACCATACTTTTTCTCCTACCTTAAATGACTTCTCTTCTCTATGTTGATCATGTGTGGCCTTGGGTTTTTCCTGTGACTTATCTAGTGTATCCTATACCTGTATATGGATCTTCCTGATCCTATCAACAATTTTTTCAGCACTTAAGGCATCCCCTATAAGATCTTCCCTCACTCCTCCTTGCAACCCATATGAAATATCCAAAGAAAATATCCAAAACAAGTTTCCAATAGGGACTCAATAGTATAAGTGTAGACTACTCTATTATAAGAGTGTTGTATATATATCAAATTTCCATCCCAAGTATTTAGATACTTCTGATTATAACCCCTCAGAATATGCACTAAAGTCTTGTTGAATACTTCTATTTACCCATATAGCTAAGGATGGAATGTTTTATACCTCTTCAACTTCGTGTCCATATTCTCCGGTAATGTAGACCAAAATGCACTAATAATTATCATGTCCTTATCTGAAATGATGCTCCTTGGTATCCCAATGATCACCCAACCTATCCAAAGAACAGTTTTATTATTTCTTTCCCACTAACAGTCTTTTTATAATGGATCAGAACACACATTTTATTAAACCTTTCAGGTACCATGAACTAGTCATGTCCCTTCCTGGTTGTTGGTAAATATCCCACAAAATCCATGGAAATAATTTCCCAGGGATGACTAGGTACAGTTAAGTGATGATATAGACCCTATTTCCTATTTCTAGGTTTGTTAGTACAGCAAAGCATGCATCCTCTTATGAACCTAGCTACTTGTTCTTGCATCTTAGGGAAATACACATACCTCTACAAGTTGGCCACTATATTCCCTACACCAAATTGACCTGAAACCTTAGAGGTGTCAACATATTTAATTAGTTTGCAAATTATCACTTTTAGGAACACATAGCTTATCAAGCTTATGGAGTAACCCATCCTAAAGATGGTAGTCAATAGTGATGTCACCATAATGCACATGACTCTGACTTTTTTATTTCTAAAACACCTCCTGAATTCCTTATCCTCTAGATATGATTCTCTATATGCATCATGGGTGAATGGCTCCATGTTTATATAATTCCCAAATTTGTGATATTTTATGTCATTGGCCCTTGAAAGCATATTTTACAATTTTTTGTGTTTCCCTTCTTGTACTTAATCACTAAATGAAACTATTGTAGAAACCCCATCCACTTTTCATGCATGGTCTATTTTATCTTACTCTAGGCATAGAGGTACTATAGTGGCTGGTGATATGTGTGGATTATTCTCTTTATTCCCATTAGATAGTTCTTCCACTTCTTCATAGCTTACACCATGGCATAGATTTCCTTGTCATAGATAGAGTAGTTAAGAATATCCCCATGAAATAATTTAGAATGGTAGCATACAAACCTTCCTCCATGCATCAAGACCACTCCCATAATATACCCACTTACAGATATCTTCACTTCGAAGGGTTTTTGCAAGTTTGGTAATGCCATAACTGGTGATTGACTTATTTTCTTTTGTATCTCCTCAAATACCCTCTACTAAACCTTTCCCCACTAAAAAATCTAGCCACTTGTTGTTATGGCATGGAGTGGTGTTGCTACTTTTTAAAATAAGGCTATCAATTTCCTCAAGTATTGTGCTACCCAAATTAAACTCCTAAACTCAGAAAAATTAGTAGGAACTGACCATTTCATAATGGCCTCTATCTTGGCAGGATATATCTTCATCTCTCCTCTACCTATCCAATACCCTAGATACACCAAATACTATTGTGAAAAATCACACTTGTTGAGACTTGTTAGTATTTGCTACTTCTATAATGTCTCTAACACCTACGTCAAATGAGAGATGTGCTCATCCTAGGTAACATTGTATATTGATATATCATTTGAATAGATAATAACAAATGAATATATAAAATGGTGTAATAAATCATTCATTAATATCATAAATGTAGCTAGTGCATTGCATAGGTCGAATAGCATGACTAACCACTCAAAAAAAAAATTCTTAGTTTTGAAAGCGGTCTTTAAGGTATCTTCTTCTTTGTCTCAAACCTGGTGATATCCATAATTTAAGTCTAACTTGGTGAAGTACTTTTTTTTGTAACTAATTCAGCATGTCATCTATCATTTGTAGGGGGTACCTATTCCTGAGTGTGATTTTGTTCAATATCGTGTAATTAATACAAATATGTGAAGTCCAATCCTTCTTTGGCACAATGATGATGGGTGACCCACATGGTGATGTACTCAATCGAATGACACCCCATTCTAGTAATTTTTGCAGTTATTTCTTCACCTCACTTGCTTCTATAACAAGTTTCCTGCATAGCAAAATAATTTGCAATGTGGAGTCCAACAATAGCTAGAGCTCATGCTTCACTTCCATTTTCAATGGTAACCCTTTAGGCTCTCAGAAGACGTCCCTAAATTCTTGCAGGAACTTCTCCAGTGGCTATTTTTGTTTCTTAGTAACACCCTTTCCACGGATTCCTTACCTCTTAATGACTATTATACAAACTGAATTTCTCTTAAAAATAGTAGAGCATACGTTTTGTTGGAGATAATTAATTCCTTGGCTTGGTTGGCACTTACCAGTAACATTTTCAAGTTACTTTTTTATGAATTGATGATGAACGATTTTCGATCCTTGATGAGCAATAAAGTTATCGGTCGAATGAGAATTGTGACCTCAAAATGAGAACTCTAGCCAAAAAAACCCAAAAACAACATGAAAAAATAACGTGAAAACGAAAAGTGTTGATGTTGGAACAATGCTTTTTTTTTTTTGGAGGGGGGGGGGGTGTGCACGGGGGTAAATTTTCAACATTTCTTTTAAAATGGCAGTAGAAACCATTTTTTTTTTGCACAAAAAACATGAAAAAACACATGCATCTTGATGTTGCATCAACACTTTCTTTTTGTTAAAATTTCATTTTTTTAACAATAACATTGAAAACTAAAATCTTTGTGCATTCAATGAAAAACAACATAAAATCAATAAAAGATATGCTAGCTAAAATTCCAAAAAAAATTAGCAATGGCATTAAAAATAAAATAACAACTCCAAAAGTTATTAAATTTCCAATAGTTTTCAGCGATATGTTAAAGATAAAATATCATGCCTCCAAAAATACCAAAAAATTCTAACAATGTTTTACCATGGTGTTAAAGATAAATATGAAGACCATTAATTTTTTTTGCATTTTTCAATTATGGAATTAAAAATAGAATATCTTCACTCTGGAAAAACTTAAAATTTCAAAAAATTTAGCCATGGAATTAACAACAAATATTATGACTATAAAAAACCTTTGATTTTCAACAAATTTCGAGATCAAATATAGACTAAATTAAACCTTAAAAAATTAATATCTAAACAAAAAGTCAGTATATCAAATGCAAAAAAATAATTTTCTTTTAAAATATTAACATAATACAACCTAACACATTGAAACAAAAACTTAAAAATCAATCATCAAATTGACACATAGTGGCGACATGCTTGACCCATTGCAATGAAAACTTAAAAATCAACCATAAAATTAACACATAGTGGAAGTGAACTTGATTCATTGTAATGAAAACTAAAAAATCAACTATCAAATTGACACATATTGGATCAGATTGATAGTCTAACATCGAGACAACCCCTACAATAGTAAATATAAATCAGCCAATAAAAATAAAAAATAAAATAAAACAACAAATAAAAATTAAATCATAATAAAAAACAATAATAAGTAAAAAAATAAATTAAAACATTGAAAAGAATAATTTAAAATTAAAATTGACAAAAAATAATCAAATATAAAAAAATTGTATATAAAAAAAGAAAATACTCAAAAACACAATAAATAAATAAAAAACAAAAAAATAAAATAATAATCCATGAAAATTCAAAAAAATAAACCAAAAAACTCAAAAATTATTAAAAGCAACATTCTTTTTTATTTAAAAAAATACGAAAGGATATATATATATATATATATATATATATATATATATATATATATATATATATATATATATATATATAATTTAAAAAATACATAAAAATAAAAAATATAACATATAAAAAAAACAAATATAAAAATATAAAATAATTTTAAAAACTGCAAAAAAAAAAAAAAATCAACATTTAAAATATTTAAAAAATTAAATATGTTCCCCTAGCTCCCAAGGGGCCATAGGCTAAGACAAGAGGAATGATGTTTCTCTCCTCTTGCCTTGGCTCACAACCGCTTGGAAGAAAGGGGCGACATATTTATTTATTTTAAAATTTTAAGTTTTTTTGGATTTTTTTGTTTTTTAAATTATTTTATTTTATTTTGTAATTTTTTTTAATATATATTTTTTAATATTTTATGTTGATATATATATATATATATATATAATTTTAATATTTTTTTAATAAAGTTTGGTTTTATTGATTTATGTTGTTTTTTTTGTTTTTTCCTGACGTATTTGTTTTAAAAGTTTATTTTTTCATTTTATTCTTTTTAAACAATTTAGTTTTAATTTGATATTTTAATTTAATTTTTAGAGTTGTTTATATATATATATATATATATATATCTTAAAATTCTATGAAAAAAAATCATTAAAATTTCTATTTTTTAACATTTTTTGGTACCATTTTTTCAATAAAAATCATTTATTTGTGATGTCATTTTCAGCAAAAAGGTCTTCAAATGTATATATTTTTAATTATATTTATATGAAAAAACTATATTTTTTTGTCAAACGTTTAATATTATTATTTTTTTAGTGACAATTATCTTATGTGCATTGAAGTATTAATTAGCAATAAATAAATATATAAAAAAGTCATAACTTCAAAATATTAATTTTATTATTTTATAAAATTTGCAAAACAAAACAAAAAAAATTATTAAAACATTGTATGGAAAAATAAAAAATAAAAACTTGAAAAAACCTTAAAAAACAAACATCTTAGGAAGAAAGAAGAAGAAAACTTGAAAAATAATTAAATAACCAACATTTCAAAAAGAAATGTGCATACTTAAGACATAACAAAATTTAAAGTGTCAAAAATATGCACCGCACTCTCCCCCCACCCCCCTACCAAAAAATAAATAAAAAGTTTGTGGTGTATCAAGCCTTTTCAAAATATGCATGAAAATGGCCAACAATTTAAAAAATATATCCATGCTTAATATAACAAAAAATTTAAAGTGTGAAAAATAAACACAAAATAAACGTTAATGTTGTGTCAACGTTTTTCAAAATTAGCTTGAATAGCATTAACATTTTAAAAAAAAAGTTCATTAAGAAAATTTAAAGTGTCAAAAATATGCTCCAAAATAAAGGTATATTCTGAATCAACACTTTTCAAAAATAGATGATTTTTTGCTACCTCTAAAAAGTGAGAACTCGGTCAAGTTCTTGTTTGATTGGCAACTATGTTGAGCCAGTATTAGTTGGCTCTCCACATGAATATTCCATCATGTATGTACATGTAGGGACTTCTAAACATGAATCCACATACATCAAGGGGAACTACATCTATTTCTATTTCATCAATAAAATAAAAACTGATGGAAAATTCAATTTTGCATTGTGTTGTTACATTTAAATTTTCATCCTTATTTACCCATCCTAATGGATATGGGGTCAGATGTTCATGAACTTCCAATGCCAATTTCTTGACCAGCTCTGCAGCAATGAGATTTTCATGTGATCCTTAGTCAAAAAGAGCATCAATCTTTGTCTTCTTCACATGTATATTTATATGGAAGGGTTTGGTCATTTCTCTCTTCTTGTTGCTAAATACCACTAAGATACGCCTCCTTTTGCACTGATGTATAGACAATATTCTCATCCATATCTGAGATGCTTTCAACCTGGTTGATCTAATTAATGCCTATGTGATTATTATTCTTATTTTCTTTCTTTTTGTTCTACGAGTTAATATCTGGATGCAACTTCTAACACTTCTCCTCAGTATGGTCGTCAATATTGCATTGGTTATAATGGTTGTTGGGATATTTTTACTGACGTTTTGTGGCTTCAATAGTTTTATGTTTTCCACTTTCAACTTCTTCTTCCCCTCCTTAGAAGCATCCTATTGCTCCTTCTACTTGGATCCCTTTTTTAGCCCTATGTTCTCTAGGTATTGTGTATGTACAAAATTTTTCTCCATCGATATGGGCTTGAATAAAATCACTTCCTTCCATAGATGACTCTTTAGACCCCCTAGATACTTTATGAGCACATCTATGTTCTTTTGGGAGATAACCAACATTATGGTAATCTTTTTGTACTCCATGTTGTACTCCTACATGCTTTAGACTTTCCTTTTCCTAAAGTAGTGCCACTAGATACATTGGTCTCGTACATAACCAATAGGATAAAATTGTGACTTTATGAGGGTTTTGAAGTCGTCCCACTTAGCCACTAGAGAATATCCCCCTAACATTAGGGTCTTCGTGCATATTTCCCACCAAGTGAGGGCATGGCCCTCTAATTTCAACTATGCAATTGAAATAGTATTTTATTCCTCAACGTGATGGACACAGAAATACACTTCTAATTGTTGCAACTGGTGATTTAGATTCAGAGTGTCGATATGACCTTGGTATGGTCTGATATCAACCTTTTCTTCCATTTAGAATAGGGACCATGAATAATTCACGACACTCGAAATGGGTTGATATTTTTCAAGCCCTTTATTTGGTTGGTTCTTTGTTTCTTCCCACTCCTCTGATCTCCCCTCTAATCTATCCTCACTGTTATATCCCCCATCTTCTTTGAGCAGCCCAAGATTATTTTTTAGCGCTGACATGAGGAGATTCAATTTATAGCTTATATCGACAACTTATGAAATTTTAACCAAAGTTTTCCAAAAATGTGGAATATTTATATTTGTTGTAAATTCAAAAATAATTTTCTAATTTTTGGAAATCTTATTTTTTATTTTCCATTTGATGAGCGATCCTTGATGTGACATAATTCCCGTGTTGGAGGGTAATTTATTTTTGGTATTTTTCAGCTCTTGATAAATAATTTTAAAATAAAGAAAAGACTACTTCTGTGAGTGGTCATTTTGTCAGTGAGTGCTCTAACATTTACATTGACAAAATAATCTAAGCAGGTCCTTTACATGACTTCGGGGGGTGAGGGACGAAGGGATTTTCTTCATTTAGTACTCCTACACTAAAAAGAAGATTGGTATTTCCAGTGTATTTGCCTTTTATTATTTCATTTTAAGCTCTTTTCCATTTAAATTTTTTACAAATTTAGTTGTATCGGAGAACAACTGCATAGAGTTGTGAAAATATGCAGAATGAAGGATGTGCATACAGCGAGGTATGTGCATGAGAACGAGGGTGGAGACGAGACTTTATTTTGTAAACACAAATTTAATTTTAAACTCTTTTCCATTTAAAACTTTTATAGATATATTTGTGTGAGAGAGTAGTTGCATAGAGCTATGAATCTGTACAGAATAAAGGATGTGTGGAGGATGAGGTATGTGTGGGAGAATGGTGGTTGCATAAATATATGAATATGTGAAAAATCAAAATATGTGCAGAGGACGATGTATGTGAGGGAGATTGAAGGTGTAGAAGGGACTTTGTTCCGCAAACATGAAATTAATTTTAAACTCTTTTCCATTTAAAATTTTTACAGATTTAGTTGTGCGAGAGAGCATTTGCATAGATCTATGAATATATATGAAATTAAGTATGTCCGGAGGACGAGTTATGTGCGGGAGAACTGGGGTGTAGAGGGAAATTTATTCCATAGACACAAAATTAATTTAAATAGGAACAAAAACTTTAATCTGAAATGTAATAGGAACAAATAGAAATAGTGGTTTGTAAACTACAAATAACAAATCTGGGTATTCAAGGTTTCATTTTGTGAGTGGACATCTCATTAGTCAGTGATCTGAAATTGACAATGAAAGAATGCTCTGAGCAGGTCCTTTATGGAGAAGGGATATTTTTCTTTGGTTAGTGCTCTGACATGTATTGCTAATGCGTTTATTTTTTATTATTTTTTCCATTTATATTTTTACAGATTTACCTATGCAGGATCAAAGTTGCATAGAGCTATGAATTTATGCGGAATGAAGGATGTCCAGAAGACACGGTATGCGCGAGAGAACGAGGGTGCAAATGGAACTTTATTTTGCACACACAAAATTAATTTTAAATTATTTTCCATTTAAAACTTTTACAAGTATAGTTGTGTAAAAGAGAAATTGCATAGAGATATGGATATGTGTGGAATGAAGCATGTATGGAGGACAAGGTATGTGTAGGATAATGGGGGTGCAGAGGAAATTTAATTTGTAGATTCAAAAATGATTTATCTAAGAACAAAAACTTTAATTCGTAATGTAATAGGCACAACTAGAAAGAGTGGTTTGTAAACTAAAAAGAATGAATCTTTTGTGGATTAAATACTTATTATTATTATGAAATATTAGATTAAGTGTTTTTTTAATATCTATGAATAAGTAATGTTCTGCAGGAGAAAGAATGTGTGGAACAAGGATGGGAAATGTTGATACATTGTGTGAATCTCTCATTGTTTTTTTGCATTGGTACATTGAATGAGGATGCACGCACGTGGGTATTTGGTGAATTGAATGTTGAAAGGAATGATATTCAACCACAAAAATGTTTTCTATTAATCAAAGTATAGACATCGGTATGATAAAAAATATAGATGACAACTTTATCTTCGATACAAATATTTCATAACATGTTCCAGATGCAAAATAGTAGGAGGTGGTGATTTCTAAGGAAACGAGTCAACAAGTATTTGAAATAGCTAGTACAACGAGGAAAAACGATATTTGCAATGAAACAAATAACTCATTTGATCATATCTATAGGAACTTTGGTTGATGAAGTACATATTTCAAATAGCAAAATGTGTAACATTTTCTCTTTGTAGAATGTTTATGAATGCTATGTGCATTTCTGGTTTCACATTTGTGGATTAAATACTTATTGTTACTATGCACTATTAAATTAAGCGTATTTTCAATGTGTGTGAACAGTAAGTGTTGGGAATTTAAGCTAGGACAGGGATAAAAGTCTGAAGCACATATTTTGTAGGGGTTCGAAGTCGCAAAATCTTGAAGAGGCATTTAATTATAAAATCTCTTAGAAATTGAATAACAAAAACTAGTTTTGATTCCAGTTCTTGGGGTATGTTGTAGAAATGTTCTTTTTTCATGTATTATCATTATTTCGTCAATTTTTTCTTCTACTAGTATGAGTTTAATGTAGCAACGAATATTTTTAAGTTATGATTGTGAATTTACCTTGAATTTATTCACTTTTTTTCTTTGAAAAGTCTTAATGGGAGCTCCACCATGTTGGTAATTCATTCATACTTCTAGTCTCTTAACCATACTTTATGTAGCGTTAACACTTAGATTCTTGATTTCCTAAGATTTTAAACATTTCCTCTCTTCATTTTTCTTCTATACACTAATTTATTAAATCTTTGCAACTCTCATGAGTTTTTTCCAATCTAGTTTTGAATGCTATGGTTTTGAATTAGATCGTTCATTGCAGTTTTCATGATATTTCTCACTCCGGCCAGTCACTTTAAAAAATTTCATAAATTTATTTAGATATATTGGGAATTGGTTCCTTTGTAGCCAAGAATGTCTCTAGGGTGACAACATCAATTGTCTTCGTTTTCATGGAAATAAGTGAGCAAGTTTCCTTTGGTTTCTTGAAATTTTAGAGTTGATTTCTTGAGGGTGACAAGAACTAGTCTTTGGTTGTATATCATCACCTATTTCCTTCTCTTTGGGTATTCCTTTTTCTAAGTTTTAAAAGTGGTTGTATCTTCTAGAGAAAATGAAGAAATTATTAAACTTGTGAGTTAACCCTCACATGTCTTATATTGTAAATTTTATTGGTGGCCCTATTTTTAATTATTATGATTCATATGAGGGGTTTGTATTTTCAAAAGATGTTCTCGTGTGTGATTCATATGATTTTGAGGAGAGTTTTGTTGCAAATTTTCAAAAGATTTTTCTCATGGGCAAGTGGGAAGAATATGACTAGTATAAATCCCTTAAATAAAATCCCAAAGTTGAAGAGATAAGAAGTGACCGTAGCTACCCTATGAAAAAAGACAAATGCCAAGAAATTATTCAACAAAATGAAGCAGTGAATTTTTTATCTCATGCATTTTATGATCATGTAGCAGATTACATAGCAACTTTCTTTGGTCAACAACGAATGGCATTAAGGGGGTATGTATTAAATTTTACAATTGAAAGATTTACATGGTGCATGTATGTCTTTATTTTCAAAGTTCAAGGAGTTGGTGTAATGTCTAGCACTCGAATGTTAGCATGGTACCATTGGAAGGTTGATTATACTTGACTGAATTAAACACTTTTTATAAGTAGGAATCCTATAGACAAAGAACCTCAACTAGTAAGAATTTCATTTTCAGTTGTTGAAGGTTTTAGTTTGGTATTTTCACTTGATGAATAAGGGAAGTAGTTTCAATTGAAACTAGTTTTTTTTTAGATATTTCAGACTTCAGAGTTTTTACACTTGAGGTTTGAATCCATGCCCAACAAAGCTACTAGTCTATTGTAAATAGCATCCTGCAAGAAAAACGTTGTCCCCAATTGGAGCCAATGTTGTAGCGCATTCTTGCACAACCAAAAAGTCTAAATTTAGAGAAAATTTTAGCTAGCGACTAAAATTGGTCATTTAAATTTGGGAAAAGTGGCAAGATCAAAGTGCCATATGTTGAATTTTTTATGGCTCTAATTTAAAAAATTATGTCTTTCATTTGAAACCCAATTCTTATAATTTTCCATTAAAAAATTATAAATATGTGCAAAAAAAAATTGATTTTTATTAGCATTTTTAATGCTCTCGGGCTCTTATGGAAAGAATTTTATTCTATCAAAATTGTTGGGTTCAAGAACCAATATCCAAGTCTTTATTCCATGCCAAACCATTAATTACCATTGTCGGTGTAGAGGAGCCCACGATAAAGCAAAGGGCAGTATATAATATATGCTCAATGCGTAAACAGTGGATGCGAGGCTTGAGATATATAAATAGTTAAAATTACTTTTATTTGACTAATGTGGGATATCCTATAAACATGAAACAAAAGCACGAAGATAGAAGCAATTGTAAAGGGTGACTTATCCATGCAGTCACTATGGGTCAGAAATCTAATCAACGTTTTCTCCTCTAAATTGTGTAGACGGATAAATCCATCTTGTATTTTCCAAAGATTTATGTGTATTCACACCAAGTTGTGAAGTAATAAGAAATAGGAAAAGAAGTATATCATTTTGGAATTACACATTTCTTATAATCATGGAAAATATAAATTATTGGTTTTTGAAGGCGCTGTTTTCAAGATTCATGCAAGAAAGGGATTCATAATTGTAAGTCGATCCTCCATCTTATAAACTGTTTAATTGATCTGGCATTATTTGGACCTTTGTGTTAGCATTGTTGATGCCCCTCCCGTGTTGAAGCATGCTCTTCTCTAGATTTTCAAGCTTCTATATGATTTGGAGTACAAGGGTAATCTAATGACACAAAAGTTCTAAAATAGATTTTCATGAATTCCAAACGAAAATGTGAGATCTAAAATATACCCTAGCAATTCTCTCAGTCATGTATGCACTGATTTTCCTTGGAGAAGTGAGAAGATTGATGGATTCTTTGATTCTCCAATATTTTTCATGCACTGTTGTTCATGGTTGTGGCTTCACAGATGCATGTAAGGGTCGCAATGGGAAATGAAGAGAGTAAAAACCAAGAGTCCTCATGTGGATGGGAAGACATGGGGGAATCTACTCGAATAGCTTGTGGATAAGCACAAGAATGGTGACAGGCACTAAATTTTTTATTTGGCATTGAATAGTGGAACATAATTAAAGCAAACCCTTCTAGGGAATAGTTTCATGAAGCAACACCAAGGGGTATTTTGTGAATAAATAAGTAAGATGTCAGGTTTTCAAAACTTTTACCCTTTTATTCTCATTAGTAGTTATTCATAATTCAGCTTCCTATGCACACTGGGTGTGTTAAACTTGCCAATTTGGTAGTATTCTATGGAATACAGTTTATTGGTTCTTGCACTAGGAAGGAACGAATTGGTTTTTAGGATGAACTGATGACAGTAATATATGGACAAATTTTATTTTTCATACATCTCCTCGGCCATTAGAAATGTGATCTTCTTCAACGACGGAATTTATAATTGACTCATAAAAATTGGGCAAGTCTTCAAGCTACTCGATGTGCACATAGCTTAGAAAAATATTTGGTTGAGAATTTTTCACGTGAAACTGAAGAAGATGTTGCAATTATATTTGGTGGTGCGTCATTGAATTTGGGACTGCAACACAATGATGGTTTATCATTATAGGGAGCTCAACAAAATTATATTTCCACCCAAATTCTAGCACTATGGAGGAGACATGATCTTGGAGGTAACTTGAGTGATTATTGCAAAATTTAAACTTCAGCACCTCATCTTACAAACATCTATGAGAATATCAAAATCCAACCATGAAAGTGCTTTGAAACCCAACTAATGCATTGATTTTGTTGCCGAAGACAAATTTGATATGTTATATAGCGATGGGATGACAAGATTTGAACATTGTTCACAATTCTTGAGCAATAATTCTCGCACTGTCTGAGCCCAAAGCTTAACACACATATATCAATATGCTCCAATGTTTACTTAAGCTGCCAAATAAGTATACATCGTTGAGAAAATGTGGTCACTGTCATTTATTAAAGAGGCACATTATACGAGAATGATGATGGTCTATATATCATACAATTGTCTGAGTTAATGACCCCAAGTAATTTCTCCTCACAAGGCACATGTAATCATTATATATCAGGAAGGAAATGAAAGAAGTGAACGAAAGGAGTGAAGTTTCATATTCCAGATATTTGTTAGAGTCAGTAAAAATATTTGTTTAGAAGTGGGGAATAAATTAGCTCATGTTGACAGTTCTCTATGAAGTCAGTATCATGCATCGGGCAAGCATTATATCCCAGTTTATCAGTCTATAAATACACCGAGAGACGAAATGGCCACCGTAGGATCATTTAGTGCTTTAATCTGACAGTGGCCATTTCGTCTCTCAGTGCATTTATGGGCCCATAGACTGGGATATAAGGCTCGCCTACGTAGTTATACTTCTTGCATAGTCAAACAATAATCAACGACCTACGTTTTCTAGGTTCCAAATCAACGTAATTTCGGGAGGTCAAATAACTCGAGGTTTAATTGAGAGGAGACCCCCCAAGAAGTAGTTTCACCAAACTTTTATCTCTATATCGATGATCGATATTCATTTCGGGGGGTCCCCATCATTTTTCAGAAACCACTACGGCGACCCCCCAGAAGTGGTATATGGTTTTACCAAGCCATTTATTATTTTGTTGATGCACATGGTGACAACGACCTGGGACCCACGTACAATTTTAAATTTCCACCAAAGAAAACACACCTATAACTCAACATAGTCCTACAAAAACATTTATATGAAGTTTATATATTATTTTTTAGATCGTTTGGCATTATTCATTCATTTGAATTGAAGTTTTTAAAGCAATCTCATAAATATTTTTAAAAGTTTCTCTTTCAAACTAAAAATTAAGAAACGAGGTTTGATTCTAGTTCTTGTTGCATGTTGTAGATTTTTCTTTTATTTTCATGTTAACATTATTTCATCAATGTTTTCTACTAGTATGAGTGTAATGTAGCAGCGGAACCTTTTAAGTTATGATTGTGATTTTTTCTTGAATGGTACTCACTTTTTTTACCTTTTAAGTTATGATTGTGATTTTTTCTTGAATGGTACTCACTTTTTTTTATTTGAAAAGTTTTAATGGGAACTCCACTATGTTAGGAATTTCTTCATACTTTTAGTCTCTTCGCTATTTTTTCTACATTCTTTCTGCAGGGTTAACACTTAGATTTTTTATTTTCTGATCTCTTAAGCTCTTCCTATCTTCATTTTTATTCTAACCACTAATTAATTAAATCTCTGTAAATCTCGTGAGTTTTGGCCAATCTAGTTTTGAATGTTAGGGTTTTGAATGAGATCATTCATTGCAGTTTTCATGAAATTTCTTACTCCTACCAATCATTTTAGAAGTTTTCATCAATTTCTTTAGGTGTCTTCAAAATTGGTTCCTTTGCAACCAATAACTATCTCCAGGGTGATAACAGAACTTCAACATCATACAGAACTCAGAACCATTTTCTTAATATTTAATCTAGATCTAATCATAATTTATATGTGCATGCTTACTTTAATCTTAGAGGGGTGGATCTGGATAAATTGCATATTGTTAGTTGTGATGGCCCACTTTGTAAAATTGAAATACAAAGGAAAAATTCACCACATTATACCCCTAGCATGAATCCCAAGATAAGCCACATCATTTTCCATGTCATTTCCATGTCATCATCAGAGCCATTCCATGGTTCCTTTTCCCATATTGTCGATGTCATGCTATCACCACGATGACGTCAACATGCTACATGTCATCCTCTAAGTGGTGTCACATGTCACCTATAATCTACCCACTGGGCCACCCAAAAAAACCAAATACGAGTGATTTGATTCATCATTTCATATAGCTACGAGTCAATTTCCATGACATCTTGTTGGCTCACCTATCATTTTATTGTTTACTGGACTGCTACATATCATGCCACATGTGCTAGACACCACTTTCTACTCATCATTACATTGTGTGTAGTTGAGTTTTCACCTGATGGTCTGATAGCCATTTGTACCTTCTACCTGAAGTCCATGTCATTGCCACCTAGAACCTAGAGTGAGGAATTGATTACCTTGCCATGTGTGTCAGCCATTGATCATCGCTTATAACTCATTTTCATGCCAAAGAAGTTTCAGTTGGAAGTTCGATAAATGCTTAGGATCTTACCATTGGGCTCCCAGTGACCAGGAGTTGTGCATGAGATCTTGTCAGCCATGGCTCGCCACAGTGCTACATTGTTTAGACATCAATTGGATTGAGAAGTTTGATAGGTGCTTGGTCACCACTTTCCAACCTCTTGAAACTAAGGGTTGTGATCTTGGGATTGACATCCTACCACTTGTCACTCATAGCTCTTCCTCCTAATATTTTATTCTATTGTGTGGCATCGATCCAGTGAGGAAGGGCCCATGCTAGAACCATGACTAGTTAGAACCTTTATTAAACTATGAAACTTCAACATTAGTTTTCACTTCATTTCTTGGGAGTTAGATCAAGTGTCATATACTGTTGGAAATATATTAGAAGATGTTATCCAACTAGACACTTTCTATGTGCTTTTGAGAAAATCGCGTGCAAACAAAATTCCTTCAAATATAAGCTAAACACTAATGACCAAGGAATCATAGACTTAGCACACTATAATAGAAACAATCAAGATAACAATAACAACATAAACTTATTATATGAAAACATTAACAAGCACAACAAACTCTCCTTGAACTTGAAACCAATGACTGGATTGCATGATTGAGGTGGATATTGGTGGAAACCTTCCTATCCAAATTAGACCCCCATCACTATTTCTTGTCAATTTCCTATTTTTCAACACAGTTTCCTATTTCGAAATTTTCCCATTTTTGGAAGTTTTCGGGTCCTCAACTTTCGGAGCCATTTTCAGGGCCTAAACAATGTTTTTTAAAGAAACAAGAAAAAATGTGTTGAAAAATTATCATTTTCAGTCAAAATTTGTTTTCCTCAAATAAACCTTTCGAACAAGCTATGCTTACACCAAATATAGATAGTATGCCAAAGTCACAAACCTGGGAAGTTGACGTTGCAACTAACCCCATCGAGGCCCATAAGCTTTTGGTACTTCATATTCTAGGGTTAGGTTTTGGATGGTTAGGGTTTATCATTATTTATTCAAGATAAAAATGCCTCAGAGCCTCACTATACCATAGTTTAGAAGGCATGTAGTCATCACATCTCCTCTCAAAGATAAGCTACCACCGCCCTAGCTAGTTTGTTTGCATTTTGCATGTAAATAATTTTCCATCTTTTGTGATTTATTACTTGAATTTTGTTTTTCATTGTATCTCTGTGTTTTTGTTGAAATTTTATTTCATTTTGTCCCTCATAAATCTGGATCAATGGTATCAGAGTGGTTTTCTCTTTCTTTGTGTTTCTAAGCATGTCCCCAACAAAGTCAGGGTATAAGGAGTTCCGACTCGAACTTCTTGAACCATTGCATAACCGTCCTCACCAAACCCAATGGCCTCCCATAACAAAATAAAAGAAAGACGAGGGAGAAAGATATTTTATCATTTTTTTTCTCAAAGAATCCCTCGAGCGACAAAGGAACAAAATGATGGACAAATTTTCCCATATCTTCGGTGGTTACCAATAGGCGACACATCTTTATCCATCAATCATTTCGGAAGCGCCACCCCATTTAAGATACAAGTTAACTTTGATACTTCTATATTTGAAGGTGAAATAGATGCAAATTATCTAGATAAATGATTAAATTTGCTAGAAGGATATTTTTATGATCCATGATTTTCCAATAGAGAAAATATTGCTTTTTGCACTGCTTAAAATCGCCCCCCACATCAAGGATTGGTGGGAAATTAAATGTGAGAAAATGGCCAAAGATGAGCCTACACTATTTTTAGTTGCAACCTCTTAGAACTCTTTTAAGGATGTTATCAAGGAACAATATTACCCTACTATAATCTACAAAGATAAATATATAAAATGGACTATGCTACAATGGGAAAGGGACCAATATGTGTCATAGTTCATGAATATTTTTCATACTTTTCACACAAAGATGGGTTTCAAGTACTTTGAGTTACATCTAGTGCTCAAGTATCGTGGTTTTTTTCAAAAATACATGTAGACAAAGATGGAGTTCATGTACATCTCCTCATTTCATGCAACATATAGATATGTTACCTGAATCGAGAAAAAATTTAAACAGAATAAGTGATACTTTTGTTTTTCGAATCCAAAGCAGGGCAAGGGCACCCCTAAACCACAAAAAAAAGGACAAAGCCAAGGTGGAATAGCCTAGGACAAGCCATCTAAGTCACAAGAAAAAAATAACAATGGGAAGACAAAGAAGGATAGGGGAAAGTGGTGTGAGTTCCACAAGAGCCCCACTCATAACATAAATGAGTGTCAGGAAAATCTATTACTAGTGGTCGGGATGAAACCTTCAAAGTCAGATGCAGGTTTTGAACCTGAACTAGATCATGACAAGTGGAAATAGATCATTGATGCCAAACCCGGTTCCACTGTTGTTACCACCAAGGTCTAGCATAAGGAGCTCAAAGATCCAGAGCAAGGTGAGCATCTCTTCCACTTAGAAACGTGGGTAAATGGGGATCCATTATGTTTCATTGTCTATAGCCAGTGTTAAAAGAACCTCAAATTAGTAGAGGTCATTAAGCAGTTGGGCCTATTGATGACACCACGCTCGCAGCCATAAACCAGTAGGTGGCTCAACCAAGGGTGAGATCTTTGCGTTGGCCAACAATTATGCTTTCCCTATAGCATCAATCCTTTCACATATGGCATATTGTGTGATGTTTCTCCCCTTGAATTTTGTGATGTTTGTTGGACCAATCATACTTCTAGAAGCGTTATGTTATTTATGATTCCAAACCTGGTACTATTATTATTACTTTGGCTAGAAAATTGTATATGCTACTAGAGGTAACCCTGCCTACTGTTATTTCTCTGTTCTCTACTAAGAAATGTAGTAAGATAATCTCCCATACTGGGAAATTTGTATTCCTCCTTATTCGCTCTCAAAGTAAAGGGAAGATTGTGGCCATATAAATGGCCTCCACATAGGGCTCTTCTGTGTGGCAAAGGAAAATGTATAAGGCTGTGGAAGACTATATAAACATCTTATCCTCAGTTGCAGGTGTACCTTTGCACTATCAGGTCAAGCATTCCATTGATTTGACCCCCGATGCACCTCTACCTAGTGGGCTAATCTACCACCACTCTCTTTTGGAAAATAATAAAATCAAGCAGAAGATGTAGGGATTGCTACAAAATGGCACATTTGACCAAGTTCCTCACACTGTGGTAGTCTAATTATACTTGTATAGAAGAAGGATGGGACCTAGAGGCTTTGCATTGATTATCGAACCCTGAACAAAATCACAGTCAAGAAAAAGTACCCGATTCCACAAACTGACAACCTTCTTGATTATATTAAGGGTGCCAAATAATTTATCAAGATTCATTTGAAGTTCAACTATCACCAAGTTCCAATAGGACCTAGGGATGTGTGTAAGACTTCTTTCAAATCCAAACAAGGTATTTTTGAGTGGTTGGTCATGCCCTTCAGTTTTATGAATGCCCATGAAAATTTAATGAGGTTGATGGATGACATCTTTTGGGATTTCACCAACTCATTTTTGGTTATACATCTCGATGATATCCTCATGTTAAACAAGAGTTGGGAAGAGAACTTGCAACATATCTGGTAAGTCTTGGATACTCTACGACAACACCATCTATGTGAAAAATTCGAAAAATGATCCTTTGGAATGGACAAGGTCCAATATATTAGTTACATTATTGATGAGAAAGGTGTGCATGTGGATCCAGCTAATATCCAAGTCATTCAAGATTATTCAACCCCGATGAGTTTCATAGATATTCACAGCTTCTTATCCCTTGCTAATTTCTACCGCAAATTCGTGTTGGGATTCTCTCATATCACTTGACCCTTAATTCAAGCTACCAAAGGTTTTGTGAAAGAATTTTTTTTTTGGTCTAAGTCACAACAGAAGGAATTCACTGAGTTGAAACACCACCTTTTCTCTGAACTATTCCTCACATTGTCAGACTTGCAACAACCATTTAAAATTGAAATAGATGCATCTGATTATGCTATTGGTGCAATCCTCACTTGGCAAGGGAACCCAGTAGCCTATCATAGTAAGAAACTCTCTAATAATATTTGGAGATACCCCACCTATGATAAGGATATTTATTCCATCATGGAGGCCTATCGATAGTGGAAACATTACATTATATGGAAGGAGACGATTAGCCACACATATCACCAACATCTTAAATTTATGCAGACATGAGGAAAGTTACAAAATGGTTTCCATAATAAATGGTCCACGTATCTATAATAATTCCATTTGAACATCAAATACAAGAATGGTAGAACCAATAATGTTACAAATTTACTTAATCAACCCCCATTTGTGGTGTTCATCATTGTTCCAAACCCTTGTGGGCACAAAAAATATGGATGTTTGAATCTATACAAAAATGATCCAGAATTCTCCACCACATACTAGACGATTATGGATGGAAAGAAAGTTCCAAACTTCTACCTCCATGATGCACTGTTGTTCTACCTAGGACACCTTTTTCCTCCTTCAAATGATTGTTCCAAGTTGATTTGGGAGGCGCATTACAATAAGGTAGCAATTAAATTTGGCATGGAGAAGACAATGGAGATACTACAAAATTATGTTTATTGGATAAAACTATAACATGATGTTTGCAAACATATCAGATCCTACATTGCTTGTGTGTCAATCCAAACATTAAGGAGCAAGGCCTATATACTCCTCTACCTACTCATAATTATAATTGGAAACCCATCTCCATGGACTATATGTCTGACCTTCCTTCTACCAACAATGCTAATGACTGTGTGTTTGTGGTTGTTGATATATTTTCTAAGATGGCCATATTCGCTGCCTATAAGAAAAGTATCACAACATAATCCATTTTCAAGCTCTTCTTCGAATGGGTGTGAGTACATTTTTGGATCCCATATACCATCATACCATATCGGGATAACACGTTCCTAACCGCATTCTAGTCGAGCCTCTAGTCATTATTGGAAACCAAGCTCAACAAGTCAACTTCCTTCCACCCCTAGACTAATGGCCAGACAGAGGTGATAAAAAAGATGATAGTGCACATACTATGCATGTAAAACTCTAAGCATAAAAAAACATGGGATGAAAGTATCTATTATATTCAACACATCTATAACAGACTCATCCATAACGAAATTGGGCATAACCCTTTTTAGGTGAACCTGGGATTTCAACTATTATGTCCCATTGATGTTGCAATGCCTCTGGCAACTATACAGGAAGAATATGCACATGTTCAATCCAAAGCTAATAAATCCATGAAGTTTATTGAACACATCCATCATATATTTCATAAATTTCATGATATATTGGATAAGGCCAATACTAAGTACAAACAAATCCATGACTAGTTGTAGGTTCCCTGTAACTTTCAAGTGGGAGACAAGGTTTGGTTGCATTTGTAGAAGGAACACCTTACATGAGCTCATCAAAAGCTTTGACCACTATGATATAGACCTTACACCATCACCAAGGATATGGGTGAAATTTATTTTGAGCTAACTATACCACCATTCATTGGCTTTCACCTAGTATTCAACGTGGACCACCCTCGATCATACTTTCCAAGATTGTTGGACACATTAGGCATTGTCAAGTAGCTAACACCAACATATATTAGCCCATATTGCATTGAACAAGCCACAAGTGATCAGATCATGGAGACCCATATTAATATCACTCGCCAATCAAGGATCCATCTATATCTTCTTGTCAAATATGGCCAATTCCTACACCAAGGCAAGTGGCTCACTAGGGACCAAGTTTAGTAGTAGTTTCCCCATCTCATGGAAGCAATCAGCACGATGGGAACCATTGATTCCTAAGGGCAGGGGGGAATTGATCTAGGTGTATATTGGTGTCCACCTACCTATCCCACTTGGACCCCTAACACTTTTTTCTATCAGTTTCCTATTTTTTAACATAGTTTCCAATTTTGATAGTTTTCTATTTTTGGCAATTTTGGGGTCCTAAAATTTTGGGGCCGTTTTGAGGCCCTAAACAATTTTTTTTGGGGGAAACATGCATATGTGAGTTGAATAATGAAATTTTTAGATGAAATTTATTTTCCTCAGATAGACATTTCTAATAGGCTATTGTGTGCACTAAATGGAGATCGTATGTCGAAGTTACTTCCCTGGGAATTTGACATTCTACCTAACCCCATCAAGGCCCATAAGCTTTTGGTGTTTCATATTCTAGGGTTATATTTTTGGATGTTTTGGGTTTTTCATTGTTTCTTCATGATAAAAAAGCCTCATATCCTCATTATAACATAGTTTATAAGGCATGTAACCATCACATCTCTTATCAGAGATAAGATACCACCGCTCGAGGTATTTTTCTTTCTTTCTCCATGTAAACATATTTTAGTATTTGATATTTATTAATTGAATTTCAGTTTCGTTGTATCTCTATTTTTTGTTTAAATATATATTCAATTTTTCCCCTTCATAAATTCACAATTGGACATTAATGACAACGTTGTAAACATGCACAACAATTTTACTTCAATAAGTTCCCACTGAACTTAACATTACTTGAAATCGATAACAATACCTTGCTCAACAATCTACCCCTTTGGAATTAATGGAAACACTAGCAAACATTGTTGGTTGGCCATTGACGCTATTCCACTTGACACTGCTCTCCATGTCATTCAAAAGAAACTGCTACTCTTTACTCACTTTCCCTTTTTGTTTTTTTGATGATGGAGCACTCTCCATTCAATATATCCTCCAAATTTTGCACACTCCCACCCTTTGAAATCAATGGAAAAGGGTTCAATAGTGGATGATCCAAAGAATACGAGCTCCCCCTTTATATGCCAGATTGTATTTCTATTATTATACATGAGAGATAATGCACACTAATGGAAATTATATTGTAATTTCCCCTTCTCTTATTCTAATAATCATGTGGACCTATAAAATGTGACCTTATATATCAATTGGAAATGTCTCTTCATATACCTTACTATTAAGGATGTTCTTCAATACACCATTACGATTTATTATGATCTATGTTTGAGGGATGCTCCACCTATTCTTCGGATTCTTGTAGACTGTAACACACTCAACAACATAATTTTTTTAATCTGACTACTTACTTTTCAATCTCTAATATTCTCCATGTTTTCGATGAATGATTCTCAAATCCTACTTGTATTAACAAACTCTTATGTAAATATTTAACTTTTGGTATACAATTACTAGGTTGATTCTTACATATTCATAAGCTCCAAGTTCTTGGGTTGTAATAGGATTATGTTCGTTATGTGTTCAATGAGATAAATATATAAATTTCTTTCTTCTAATGAGATTAACCAATGCTAATAAATTTTACTATGGATACAAAGAGTTTCTCTATATCCCAGTATGGGGGAAATTTTGTAGTGGTGTAAATTTTTATTTGTAAACATATACATGTCAACTTAATTAATAAATAATAATTGGTTAAAAGTAATATAGAGCCCAATATGGGGGAGATGTTGTAGTTTAAGTAATATATAGGCCTCATTCCTAGCATACTTGTTGGCCTAGAGATGGAAGTAAAACCACATAAAAAATAACCTGATTAAACTAAATAACCTAAAACTGATAACCCAAAATGACCAAAAAATTCCAAGAATTTGAAAGTATCTAACTTGCATCACTAATCCGGAAAGAGAGCCTAAACTGGGTTGCCTTACCCATTGCTTGGATATGGAGGAGGATAGAAATAATCATGGACATGAGCCTTCATGTGCCCCATTCTACCTTCCATTCTTGCTAGTATTTTAAGAATATTTTTTTTTCCCTCATCGTAATGAAGTCATCCTCGCCATCATGTGCCACTAGTTCTACTAAAGGTAATTCATGAATCTAATAACCTCACTTTGGTCCTCATGCCTGAATCTATCCATTTTCTCCAATAACATTGTAATATGCGGAAGGAATTCATCGAATGTGTCGAAAGGAGGGGACATCTCAATTCGACCTAAAGAGAGCCTAACTAGTTACTTGACCTCTTTCCCCAAGTCTTGATTGGCATCAAGATGAATGACCCCTTGTCCCCATGGGACCATTGCTTGATGATCATTTCCTTGTTGTTGAAGCATAGAGCCAGAATGACCCCAATTGCACCAACTACCTAGAGAATAACACACCTAATATACCTCACTAGTTTTACCCCCACTCCCATCTGTAATGTACCCCAAGGTTAGGTCCTAGTGAAATGCCCCCTCTTTTTGCGCCTATATGTTCATGGCCAAAGAAAAATTAGCTCCTCGACAAAAACCCTCTGCTCTCCAGACCCGAGAAGGTGTCATAAGAATGACCAACTTCCTGATACAACAAGAACACAAAAACCCCCTTTTGGCACCCTAAACTTTCCCCACAAGCCTACCACTAAATGCACTCTCCCCTTACTAACTATCAGCTTCTTGGTAATTTCCCAGTATGATTCAACCAGCTAGCTTGACATATGAATTTTTCATGAAAACACACACAAAGGTCTTTTCTTTAAATAAAAAAAAAATTGACTTACCAAGGTGTAGGAGCTCACAGTGCACCACGAGTTGGTCGAAATTTCAACTGCGCCTGACTCCAAACATTCCAACCAAGTGGCTACATAACCACAAACAACACGAGGTCTCCCCTGGTAGGAAATATCCCACATCTGCTTACATTGATCCTCTCAACTAGCATTGAAAAATATGTCATTTTTGAATGGAACTCCTTTTTTGTCCTTATTAGTTTTGCAAGTAGGGAATGACACTATCAGAATACCACCCTACAACAATAGACACTCAAAAATGCCCACAACTAACAATCCCATAACCTTCAACACACAACAAGGCATACAACTAAATGATTGAATAGTCATAGTCCTCGACGTCTCCAGAAACTTCAACCTAATTTTTCCAAGGGATGTTTTCCTCACATGTTTCATAAAGCCCAGTGACACGTGGTTGAGGGTGACGATGCCCCCACCGATACAATATTTCCACCCTTTGTCACCCCAATTAGGGAATTTTATTGTAATTTTTTTTAATAACATTACAAACAGTATTTTTAGATAAAATAAAATCATAATATACATATGACATTACAATATATAAAATATAAATATTAGATATAAATTAATATCTATTTCACTATATGAATTAAAATAGTGATTCGGTAACCATATTTAAATTTAATTAACAAGTACATACAAGCTTAATACTCCCAATAAAGTTACAATATAACAAGATTCATACCATAGAAATTCACCCCGACTTCACCATGGATATTATTAACTTGTAAATAGGCTTTGTTACATTATCATGGGTCAATACTATGGTTTTTCAATACCACATGTCCAAAAACCATATCTCATTTCACAATCAAAATATTTTATAAATATTTTATTTTAATTGTTTTTTGGTTGGTTTGACTCACAAAGGATTTGAATCTTAAATCTCACAGTTTACTTAATACTTTATAATAGGAAAATTTACAATTAACGTATCGTGTAGGTTATATATTTTATTTTATAACATTTTTAATTAAACCTAAAATCATAAAGGTTATAATTTATTTTGAGATATATCCAAACCCTCTACCTTCACTACTACTAAAAATATTCTTTGAATATTCCATAAAGATTAAACCAGGGTTTTAATAAAATAAAAAATGAAAATATTTATATATATAGAGATGTGAAATTTATATAATATAAATAATATTTTTAAGAACTAGCATATATCTATCTTAACTAAGGATATACCAAGCGATGAGAGGAATCAAATCTCTGAAAGTGCAAACCTTTACTCAAGCTTTGCACTCAAAAATAAGTTTACAACGTCATAGAGATTTGATCCCTCTCGATTCTTGGTAGATTTGGATTAAATGTGTGCATTAGTAAGGCATTAATCATGTTGTAATAATTTTTTTTGGTTATATTTATGAAGCCTTTGGCTATATCAACCACATTAATATTTTTAATGTGGTTGTACTAGTAATAGTATAATGACATTTTAGTATGAACAATGTGATTTATAAATAAAATATTTCAATGCCCATGTTAAATAGAATATTTTAAAGTTATATATATATAAATTATACATGTATTATATTAAGCAATTGACAAAAATAATTTTTTGTAGTTAAAACATTTCAACTAGTCTCATTATTCTACATTTTGGCCCTTTTTCACTTATATATTTGTGTCAAATTTATCTCAAACCCAAGAATTATGTGTTGGAATTGCAAGTTTAACTTGTATAATCCACACAATGTAAGTTCCCAAAAATATTTTCAAATAGTTGAATACATCCATGCATTCAAAAGTGCGCTTTAAATAATACAAATTCACAGGGGCACTCTCTCTCTCAAATCAAGTGCCTAGAAAAATCAAAACTCTTAAGATGTAATGTTTTTTTACAAATTTTACACTTTAAAAAAAATCACCTCAATAAATTTGACCTCTCAACACTTACTAAATATATCCTTAAAATAAATTTATACCAATACAATAACAATAAAACAATAAAAGCTACCTTCCAATATTATCAATACATTATTTCCATCATGTTCTAACGTTAAAATGTGTTTTGGACACATTATTGACATATTTGTAATGTCAATGACATTAATTTGACGAAATATATGTAAAATTTGGATGACAACCCACACATTTTAATAATATCCTCTGAAAATAATGCCTTACACATTGGCATGTGGTGTACCCTTTGTCATTATTACATTGAATTTGCGACAATTATTCAGAAACACAGGGCCCTTTTGATGTCAGAGATATACACTTCGTTAAAATACCAATCAACACTAGTTTTAAGAAAATTAATAAGATAATAGTGTGGCCCCTTGTTCATCGAAGGTACATCAAACACTTGTCGAAATATTGACGACCAATTGCGAAAAAGCATTTACTAGTTTTTTTTTTAGACATTTCAGACTTGAGGTTTGACTCCATTCCCAACAAGGCTACTATCCTAATGTAATTAGTGCCCTGAAAGAAAAACATTGTCCCCAGTTGGAGCCAATGTTGTACCCCAATCATCATCGGAGCCATGTCATGGTTCCTTTGCCCATATTGTTGATGTCTGCTATCACCATGGTGACATCAACATGCTACATGTCATCCTCTAAGTGGTGTCACATGTCACCTATAATCTACCCACTGAGCCACCCAAAGAAAACCAAATACGAGTGATTTGATTCATCCTTCCATATAGCTATGATTCCATTTCCTTGACATCTTGTTGGCTCACCTATCATTTTATTGTTTACTAGACTGCTACCGATCATGCCACCTGTGCTACACACCAATTTCCACTCATCATTATGTTGTGTGTAGTTGAGTTTTCACCTGATGGTCTGATAGCCATTTGTACCTTCTACCGGAAGTCCGTGTCATTGCCACCTAGAACCTACAGTGAGGCCTCGATTATCTTTCCATTTGTTTTAGCCAATGCTCACCGCTTATAAATTGTTTGCATGCCAAAGAAGTTTCAATTTGAAGTTTGATAAATGCTTAGGAGCTTACCATTGGGCTCCCAGTGACCAAGATTTGTGCCTAAGATCTTGTCGGTCACGGCTCGCCACAATGCTACATTGTTTAGACATCAATTGGATTGAGAATTTTGATAGGTGCTTGGTCACCATTTTCCAACCTCTTGAAACTAAGGGTTGTGGTCATGGGCTTGACATCCTACCACTTGTCACTCATAGCTCTTCCTCCAAATATTTTCTTCTATTGTGTGGCATCAATCCAGTGAGGAAGGGCCCATTCTAGAACCATGACTAGTTGGAACCTTTATTGAACTATAAAACTTGAACATCATTTTTCACTTCATTTCTTAGGAGTTAGATCAAGTGTCATATACTGCTAGAAATATCTTAGAATAGGTTATTCAACTAGACACTTTTCATGTGTTTTTGAGAAAATCGCCTACAAACAAAATTCCTTCAAATATAAGCTAAACACTAATGACCAAGGATTCATAGAATTAGCACACTATAATAGAAACAACCAACATAGCAATAACAACATAAACTTCTTGTATGAGAACATTAACAAGCACAACAAACTCTCCTTGAACTTGACACCAATGATTGGATTGGATGATTGAGGTGGATATTGGAGGCAACCTTCCTATCCAAATTAGACCCCCAACATTTTTTCCTTTCAGTTTCCTGTTTTTTAGGACAATTTCCTATTTCGAAAAATTTCCATTTTTGGTAGTTTTTGGGTCCTCAACTTCTGGAGCTGTTTGGAGGCCCTGAATAGTGTTTTTTAGGGGAACAAGAAAAAAGCAGCTAAAATTTATCATTTGTAGTAAAAAAAAAAAATTCTCGGATAAACCTTTCTAACGAGCTATCACTTGCACCAAATATAGATAGTATGCCAAAGTTACAACCCTGGGAAGTTAACGTTACAACTAACCCCATCGAGGCCTATAATATTTTGGTGCTTCATATTCTAGGGTTAGGTTTTGGATGGTTAGGGCTTTATTTATTCAAGATAAAAATTCCTCAGAGCCTCACTATACCATAGTTCAGAAGGCATGTAGTCATCACATCTCTTCTCACAGGTAAGCTACCACTGCGCAAGCTAGTGTTTTGCATTCTACATGTAAACAATTTTCAGCTTTTGTGATTTATTAATTGAATTTTTTTTCACTGTATCTCTATGTTTTTGTTTAAAATTTTATTTCATTTTGCCCCTCATAAATCTGGATCAATGGTATCAGTGTGGTTTTCTCTTTATTTATGTTTCTATGCATGTCCCCAACAAAGTTGGGGTATACAGAGTTGGGACTCGATCTTCTTGAACCCTTGCATGACATTCCTCATTAAACCTGATGGCCTCCCATATAAAAATAAAAGAAAAATGAGGGAGAAACATTTTTTATCAATTTTTTTCTCAAATAATCCCTCGAGCGACAGAGGAACAAAATCATGGAAAATGTTTCCCATATCCTTCGGTAGTTACCAATAGGCAGCACATCTTTATCCATCAGTCACTTCGGAAGTGCTACCCCATTTAAGGTACAAGTTAACTTTGATATTCCTATTTTTGAAGGTCGAGTAGATGTAGATTATCTAAATAAATGGTTAAATTTGCTAGAAGGATATTTTTATGATCTATGATTTTCCAATAGAGAAAATATTTCTTTTTGCACTACTTAAAATCGCCCCCCACATCAAGGATTGGTGGGAAAATAAATGTGAGAAAATGGCCAAAGAGGAGCTTACAATATTTTCAATTGCACCCTCTTGGAACTCTTTTAAGGATGATATCAAGGAAAAATATTTCCCTGTTGGAAGCTATGAAGATAAATATATAAAATGGACTACACTACGATGGGAAAAGGACCAAGATGTGTTAGAGTTCGTGAATATTTTTCATACTTTTCACATAAATATGGGTATCAAGGACTTTGAGTGACATCTAGTGCTCAAGTATTGTGGTTTTCTTCAAAAATACATGTAGACAAAGATGGAGTTCCTTTACATCCCCTCGCTTAGTGCAACATATAGATATGTTACCTAAATTGATAAAAAAATTAAACAGGAGAAGTGATACTTTGGTTTTATGAATCCAAAGTAGGGCAAGGGCACCTCTAAATCACAAAACAAAGGACAGATCCAAGGTGTAATAGCCTAGGAAAATCCATCGACGCCACAAGAAAATAATAAAATGGGAAGACAAATAAGGATAGTCGAAAGTGGTGTGAGTTCCACAAGAGCCCAACTCATAACATAAATGAGTGTCAGACAAAGCTATCACTGGTGGTCGGGATGAAACCTTAAAATTCAAATGCAATTTTTGATCCTGAACTATATCATGACAAGTGGAAATAGATCATTCATGCCAAACCCAGTTCCATTGTTGCCACCACAAAGGTCCAACACAAGGAGCTCAAATATCCAGAGTAAGGTGAGCATCTCTTCCACTCATAAATGTGGGTAAATGGGGATCCATTGTGTTTCATTGTCTATAGAAAGTGCTAAAATAACCTCATATTAGTATAGTTCATTAAGAAGTTGGGCCTACTGATGACACCACACTCACAAACATACACCATCAGGTGGCTCAACCAAGGATGAGATCTCCACTTCAACCAACTGTTGTGCTTGCCCTATAGCATCAATCCTTTCACATATGGCATATTGTGTGATGTTTCTCCCCTTGAAGTTTGTGATGTTTTGTGGGCCAATTGTACTTCTAGAAGCATCATGTTATGTATGAGTCCAAACCTGGTACTGTTATTATTACTTTGGGTAGAAAATTGTATAAGATACTAGAGATAACCTCACGTACTTCTATTTCTCTGTTCTCTCCTAAGAAATGCAGTAATATCATCTCCCATACCAGGAAATTTGTATTCATCCTTATTCTCTCTCAAATTAAAGGCAATATTGTGGTAATATACAGGGCCTCCACATAGGGCTCTTCTACGTGGAAAATGAAAATGTATAAGGTCGTGGAAGACTATATAAACATCCTCTCCTTAGTTGCAGGTGTATCTTTGCACTATCAGGTCAATCATTCCCTTGATTTGACACTCGATGCGTCTCTACCTAGTGGGAAAATCTACCACCACTCTCTTTTGGAAAACAAGGAAATCAAGCAACAAATATAGGAATTGCTACAAAATGGCACATCTAACCAAGTTCCTCACACTGTGGCAGCCCAATTGTACTTGTATAGAAGAAGGATGGGACCTAGAGGCTTTTCATTGATTATCGAACCCTTAACAAAATCATAGTCAAGAACAAGTACCCGATTTCACTGACTAACAACCTTCTTGATTAGATTAAGGGTGCCAAATAATTTATAAATATTGATTTGAAGTTCAACTATCACCAAGTTCCAATAGGACCCACGGATGTGTGGAAGACTTATTTCAAATCCAAGCAAGGTATTTTTGATTGGTTGGTCATGCACTTCAATTTTATGAATGCCCCTAAAAATTTCATGAAGTTGATGGATGACATATTTTTGGATTACACAAACTCATTTATGGTTGTAAATCTCGATGATATCCTCATGTTCAATAAGATTTGGGAAGAGAACTTGCAACATATTTGGTAGGTCCTAGATACTCTACGACAACACTGTTTATGTTCAAACTTGGAAAATTGATCCTTTGGAATGGAAAAGATCCAATATCTTAGTTGCATTATTGATGAGAAAGGTTTAGATGTGGATCTAGCTAATATCCAAGTCATTCAGGATTATTCAACCCCGATGAGTTTCACAGATATTCACAACTTCCTGGGCCTTGTGAATTTCTACCATAGATTCGTGTTGGGATTCTCTCATATCACTTGACCCGTAATTCAAGCTACTAGAGGTGTAGTGAAATAATTTTTTTTTTGGTCTAAGTCACAACAAAAGGCATTCATTGATTTGAAACACCACCTTTTCTCTGCACTAGTCCTCACATTTTCAGACCTGAAACAAACATTTAAAATTGATATAAATTCATCTAATTATGCTATTGTTCAAATCCTCACTTGGCAAGGGAACCGAGTGTCAACCACACATATCACCAACCTCTTCTATTTATGCAGACACGGGGAAAGTTACAAAATGGTTTCCATAATAAATGGTCCACGTATCTATAATAATTCCATTTAAACATCAAATAAAAGAAGGGTGGCACCATAATGTTACAATTTTCTTTAATCAACCCCCATTTGTGGCATTCATCATTTTTCCCAACTCTTATGGGCACAAAAATTCTGTATGTTTGAATCTATACAAAAATGATCCAGAATTCACCACCACATGCTAGATGACGATGGATGTAAAGAAAGTTACAAACTTCTAACTCCATGATGGACTGTTGTGCTACCTAGGACACATTTTTTCTCCTTCAAATGAGTGTTCCAAGTTGATTTAGGAGGCACATTACAATCAGGTAGCAGGGAACTTTGACATCGAGAATACAATGGAGGTACTGCATAAGTATTTTTATTGGATAAAACTCTAATGGGATTTCTTCAAACGTATCAGATCCTACACTTCATGTGTTATCGCCAAGAAAAACATTAAGAAGCAAGGCCTATGCACCCCTCTACCTACTCTTAGTTAGCCTTGGGAATCCATCCCCATGTATTATTTATCCGGCCTTCCTTCTACCAACCATGCTAATGATTATGTGTTTGTGGTTGTTGATATATTTTCTAAGATGGCCATATTGGCTCCCTATAAGAAAGGTATCACAACAGAAGCCACTTTCAAGCTCTTCTTCGAATGGGTGTGGGTACATTTTTGGATCTCGTAGACTATCATACCAGATCGGGATAATAGGTTCCTAATTGCATTCTATTCGAGCGTCTAGTCATTATTGGACACCAAGCTCACCAAGTCTACTTCCTTCCACCCCTAGACTAATGGCCAAACAGAGGTCATAAACAGGATAGTGCACATACTATGCATGTACAACTCTAAGCATACAAAAACATGGGATGAAAGTATCTATTATATTCAACAAATATATAAAAAAACTCTTCATAACTGAAATGGACATAACCCTTTTCAGGTGATTCTGGGATGTCAACCATTGTGTCCCATTGATGTTGCAATTCCTCTTGAAACTACACAGGAATAATATGCATATGTTCAATCCAAAGCTAATAAATATATCAAGTTTATTGAACACATCTAGCACATCTTCTAGAAATTTCATGATATCTTGTATAAGGCCAATACTAAGTACAAACAAATTCATTATCAGTTGTAGGTACCCCATAACTTTCAAGTGGGAGACAAGGTTTAGTTTCATTTGTAGAAGGAAAACTTTACAGGAGCCCATCAGAAGCTTCGACCACTATGATATAGACCTTATGCCATCACCAAGGCTATGGGTGAAATTTATTTCAAGCTAACTATACCACAATTCCTTGGCTTGCACCCAGTATTCAACGTGGACCACCCTCAGCCATACTTTCCAACATTGTTGGACACATTAGACATTTTCGAGTAGCTAACACCACTAGAGCTTAGCCCATATTGTATTGAACAAGCCACACATGATCATATCATGGATAAACATATTAAAAACACTCGCCAACCAAGTATCCATCTATACCTTTTGTCAAATATGGCCAACTCCTACACCAAATCAAGTGGCTGACTAGGGACCAATTTTAGCAGTAGTTTCCCCATCTCATGGAGCCAATCAACGCAATGGGAACCATTGATTCCTAAAGAGGGGGGGGGGGGGGGGGAATTGATCTAGGTGGATATTTTTGTCCACCTTCCTATCCCACTTGGACCTCTAACACTTTTTTCTATTAGTTTCCTAATTTTTAGCACAGTTTCCAATTTCAATAGTTTTCTATTTTTGGAAGTTTTGGTGTCCTAAAATTTTGGGGCCGTTTTGAGGCCCTAAACAACCTTTTTTGGGGGAAACATGCATAAGTGAGTTGAATAATGATGTTTGTAGATGAAATTTATTTTCCTCAAATAGACCTTTATAATGGGCTATTGTGCGCACTAAATGGAGAGCGTATGCTAAAGTTACTTCCCTGGGAAGTTGGCATTCTAACTAACCCCATCAAGGCCCATAAGCTTTTGGTGCTTCATATTTTAGGGTTATATTTTTGGATTTTTAGGGTTTATCATTGTTTCTTCATGATAAAAAGGCCTCATATCCTCATTGTAACATAGTTTAGAAGGCATGTAGCTAACACATCTCTTCTTAGAGATAACCTACCACCGCTCGAGCCATTTTTCTTTCATTCTTCATGTAAACATATTTTTGTATTTGATATTTATTAATTGAATTTCAGTTTCATTGTATCTCTATGTTTTTTTTTAATCTATATTTGATTTTGTCGCTTCACAAATTCACAATTGGACATTAATGACAACACTAAAAATATGCACAACAATTTTTCTTCAATAAGTCCCCCCTGGACTTAACATTACTTGATGTTGATAACAATACCTTGCTCAACAATATCCCCCTTTGGGATTAATGGAAACACTAGCAAACATTGTTGGTTGGCCATTGAAGCAAACTCTACCACTTGACACTTCTCTCCATGTCCTTCAAAATAATCTACTACTCTTTCCTCACTTTCCCTTTTTGTGTTGTTGGTGATGGAGCACTCTCCATTCAATACATCTCCAAAGTTTTCACACTTGCACCCTTTGAAATCAATGGAAAACAGTTCAAGAGTGGATGATCTAAAGAATAAGAGCTCTCCCTTTATAGGGAAAATTGTATTTCTATTATTATACATGAGAGATAAGGCACACTAATGGTCGTTGTATTGCAATTTCCGCTTGTGTTAGTCTAATAATCTTGTGTACCTATACGATGTGACCTTATATATCAAATGGAAATGTTTCTTCACCTACCTTAATATTAAGGATATTCTTCCATACACCATTACGATTTATTATGCTCTATGTTTAAGGGATTCTCCCCCTATTCTTGGGATTCTTGTAGACTATAACACACTCAGCAACATAAATTTTTTAATCTCACTACTTTCTTTTCGATCTTTAATATTCTCCATGTTTTCACTGAATGATTCTGATAGCCTTCTTGTATTCACAAACTCTTATGTATAGATTTAACTTTTGGTCTATAAAACTAGGTTGATTCTTACATATTCATAAGCTCCAACTTCTTGGGTTTTAACAGGATTATGTTGGTTATGTGTGTTCAATGAGATCAAGATATAAATTTCATTCTTCTATTGAGATGAACCAATCCTAGTTAATTTTTCTATAGATACAGAGAGGTTCTCTATATCCCAATATGGGTACAATGTCACAGTGGTGTAAATTTTTATTTGTAAACATTACATATCAAATTAATTAATAAATAATAGTTGGTCAAAAGTAATAGAGAGCCCAATATGGGGGACATGTTGTAGTTTCTGTAAACTATAGGCCTCATGGCTACCATACTTGTTGGCCCAGAGATGGAAGTAAAACCACATAACAAATAACTTGATTAAACTAGATAACCTAAAATTGATAACCCAAAATGACCAAAAAATTCCAAGAACCTAAAAGTATCCAACTTGCATCACTAATCTAGAAAGAGAGCCTAAACTCGATTTCCTTACCCATTGCTTGGATATGGAGGAGGATAGAAATAATCAAGGACTTGAACCTTCATGTTCCCCATTCTGCCTTCCATATTTTCTAGTATTTTGAGAATCCTTTTTTCCTCATCGTAATGAAGTCATCCTGGCCATCATGTGCCACTGGTTCTACTAAAGGTCATTCATGAATTTGATAACCTCACTTTGGTCCTCATGCATAACTCTATCCATTTTCTCTGATAACATTGTAATATGCTGAAGGCATTCATTGAAAGTGTCGAAGGGAGGGGGCATCTCAATTCAACCAGAAGAGAGCCTAACTAGTTGCTTGACCTCTTCCCCCATGTCTTTATTAGCATCAAGATGAATTACCCCTTATCCCCATGGGGCCATTCTCTGACGAGAATGTCCTTGTTGTTGAAGAATAGAACTAGAATTACCTCAATTTCACCAACTACCTAGAGATGAAAACACCCAATATACCTCATGATTTGTCCCTCGACTTCCATCTCCAATGTACCCCAAGCTTAGTTCTTAGTGAAATGGCCCCTCTCTTTGCGCCTATATGTTCATGGCCAAATAAAAACTAGCTCCCTGAAAAAAACCCTCTACTCTCCAAATCCCAGAAGGTGTCATAATAATGACCACCTTCCTTATGCAACAAGAACACAAAAAACCACTTGTGGCACCCTAAAATTTCCCCACAAGCCTACCACCAAAGGCACTCTCCCCTTACTAACTATTGGCTTCCTGGTAACTATCTAATACAATTCAACCAACCAGCTTGACATATGAATTTTCCATGAAAACACGCACAAAGGTATTTTCTTTAAATAAAAAAAAATAAAAAATGAAATAAAATAAAATAAAAATAAATAAAAATAAAAAATAAAAATTGACTTACCAAGGTATAGGAGCTCGCAGTGCACCACCAGTTGGTCGAAGTTTCAACTATGCCCGACTGCAAACACTCCAACCAAGTGGATACATAACCATGAACAACACAAGGTCACCCCTGGTAGGCAATATCCCACACCTTCTTACATTGATCCTCTTGACTGGCATTGACAAATATCTCATTTCTATATGGAATGCCTCTATTTTCCTTCTTATTTTGGCAAGAAGAGAATGACACTGTCAGAATACCACTTTGCGACAATAGATGCTCAAAAATGCCCACCACCAGCAATCCCATAACCTTCAACACACAACAAGGCATACAACTAAATGATTGAATAATTATAGTCCCCGACGCCTCTAGAAACTTTGACCTCCTTTTTCCAAGGGATGTCTGCCTTGTATGTCTCATAAAGCCTAGTGACACGTGGTTGAGGGCAACGATGCTCCCATTGATACAATATTTCCATCATTTTTCACCCCAATTAGGGAGTTCTATTGTAATTTTTTTTAATAACATTATAAACAATTTTTAGATGAAATAAAATCATAATATACATATCACATTAAAATATATAGAATATAAATAGTAGATATAATTTAAGATTCATTTCACTATATGAGTTAAAATAATGATTCGATAACCATATTTAAATATAATTAACAAGTACATACAAGCTTAATACTCAGAAATAAAGTTACAATATAACAAGATTTGTACCATAGAAATTCACCCCCACTTCACCATGGATATTATTAACTTGTAAATAGGTTTTGTTACAATATCATGGGTCAATACTATGGATTTTCAATACCACATGTCCAAAAACCATAACTCATTTCACAATCAAAATAATTTATAAACATTTTATTTTAATTGTTTTTTTTTGTTGGTCTGACTCACAAGGGATTTGAATCTTAAATCTCATAGTTTACATAATACTTAATAATAGGAAAATTGTCAATTGACCTACCGTGTAGGCTAAATATTTTATTTTATTTTATTTTTTTATTTTATGATATTTTTAATTAAATCTAAAACCATAAAGGTTATAATTACTTTTGAGATATGTTTGAACCCTCTACCTTCACTACTACTAAAAATATTATTTGAATATTCCATAAAGATTAAACCAAGGTTTCAATAAAATATAAAATAAAAATATTTTTATATATAGAGATGTGAAATTTATATAATATAAATAATATTTTTAAGAACTAGCATATATCTATCTTAACTAAGGATCTACCAAGGGATGAGAGGAATCAAATCTCTCAAGGTGAAAACCTTTACTCAAGCTTTGCACTCAAAAGTAAGTTTAGATCTTCACATATTTTATCCCTCTCGATGCTTGGTAGATTTGGAGTTAAGATGGATCTATGTTGGTTTTATATAAAGCATAGAGAGATTAAAAAAAAAAACTCGTATTTTCACTTTCAAGTGTGAGGAAGATGTATAATTCTTTAAATTTTTTAAAATATATTTCAATATATGATTATGCATATTAATATAATTCTTATCCATTTTAATGTTGACCATAATAAAATATTTCAATGCTCAAAAGAAAGAAGTAACTAAAAGTAAAAAAAATCAATATGGGTCGTATATAATATTGCAAATGTAGGGTTAAGTAATATTGACATGTATTTAAAATATATGTGTCAAATACCTCTTATTTCAACTTAAGGTGGATGAGGATTTGTTGATTTTTTTTATATTTTTTTTATTAAGGGCATAGTGAAGGGAATATAGAGTTTGTTAGGTTTCATTGGCTTTTAATAGATTCAAAAAATTATATTCCAATTTCCAAAGGATTTGAGATTATTCCAATTCTAATAGTTCCTCCAATTATTATTTATAGCATTCATTTATATATAAGAAATTTTTATTTAGAAAAATGGTCCATTACTTTTAATAAATTTACAAAATTATATTCATGCCACGTGGCTCCCCCCCCACTAGTTTTGTAGGGATTCGAGATTATTCCAATTCTAATAAAATCTTCCATGATAAGTTCCTCATTATTATTTATAACATTCATTTATATATAAGCAAATTTTATTTAGCAAATAGTCCATTTTACAATAAGATGTACACTTCCTTTTTTTTCCCTCAAGTTAAACCCATAACCTTTTTATACATGGTTAACCACGTAAATGTGTGCATTAGTAAGACATTATTTATGTTGTAATAGTTTTTTTGGTTATATTTATGAAGCTTTTGGCTATATAAACCACATTAATATTTTTAATGTGGTTGTACTAGTAATAGTAAAATGACATTTTAATACGAACAATGTGATTTATAAATAAAATATTTCAATACCCATGTTAAATAAAATATTTTAAAGTTATATATATATATATATATATATATAATAAAAAGTACTATAATTTTTATAGATAAAACATTTTTATAGTCTTATTATTCTAAGTTTTGGGCCTTTTTCACTTATATATTTGTGTCCAATTTATCTGAAATCCAAGAAAGATTTGTTGGAATTGCAAGTTTAACTTGTATAGTCCACACAATGTAAGTTCCCAAAGAGATTTTCAAATAGTTAAATACATTTATGCATTCAAAAATGCACTTTAAACAATAAAAATTCACAAAAACACTCTTTCTCTCAAAACAAGTGCCTAGAAATTTTTATTTTTTGCAAATTTTACTCTAAAAAAATTTTAGACCTCAAGAAATTTAATTTCTCAACACATTTACTAAATCTATACTTAAAATAAATTTATACCAATACCATAAGAATAAACGCTGCTTCCAATATTATCAATACATTATTTCCATGTTATTCTAACGTTAAATTGTGTTTTGGACACAATATTGACATATTTGTAACGTGAATGACATTAATTTGACGAAATATATGTTAAAATTTGGATGACAGCCCACACATTTTAATGATGAAAAATTCCTTACACATTGGCATGTGGTGGTCCCTTTGTCATCATTACATTGAATTTGCTACAATTATTCAATAACATAGGGGCCCTTTTGATGTCACTTAGTCAAAATACCAATCAACACTAGTGTGGCCCTTTGTTCATCCAAGCTACATCAAACACTTGTCGAAATATTGCCGACCATTTCCGAAAAAACATTTACTAGCTAACTAAATTGTGGAGGCCTATGTTTATGATTTTGATTTATTTAGGATGAATTTAATTATAATAAATTAAAGTCGGTATCATGTTGAAAATTGTATTCAAACGTAGTGTTGAAAGGGGGAATATTATTCAAAACATTATTCATTTTTTAGACTTAGAGTTACATTATAATTATGAACCTATTTATCAATATTAATTATATATATATATATATAGCATGTGCAAGGCAGGTCCAACACGCACATCAGTACGTGTAACTCGTTCTTTCGAAGAGAAAAATAAAAAAATAATTTAATTTGTATGTAGTCGAGAGAGCCTAAATAGATGATAATCACGATTTAATTGAAAAATCAGTTGACTAGGTAGCTATTATATAGGACTAGAACATGCATATGGGGGGCAAATTTTCCCATTTCCTTATTGGAAGAGAGTAAAGAATAGGTAAATGTAAGTATGATGTGGAAAAGCAAGGAAGTAGGCCGGTGCACCTCTCCCATAGGTATGTGGTAAATTTTTCTCGTTAATGATGTAAGTGATAGAAATGGATGCAAAGTCTTTTATTTTTATTTTTATTTTGAACTAATTAAATTTCATAATTTATATAAGAATATGAAATATCACATTGTCATGATGGTAAAATGGTGGATTGAATGTATGTCGAAATTCCATTTTCTAAAGTCTTGTTAATGGTCTTTATTGTACCACTGGCTTATTGATTATAAAGGTACATTTTCTATAATAATATCAATTTCTACTGTATAAAGTATTGGTATTAAATGTATTAGTATTTGTAGTGTAAAGTAATAAATGTTTTAAAATAATATCAACTTTTATTGTTATAGAAAATTAGTGCTATATATATTTTTAAAAGGTTTTTTTTCATGGAATGTGAATATTTTTGTATGTAAAGTATGTATATTTTTATATTAAAGATGTGTGTTTATATTCATACCTAAATCTTTCTTTTTTGATATATATATATATATATATATATATATATATATATATATATATATAATTTAATTCGTATAAAGTTAATATCACATGTTCAAGTTTTTTAATAAAATAAAGTTTATATAGATTCATATGGTGTAGTTGTATAAGAAACTAAATATAATTAGGTTTTATTCTGGCTATTATGACTTGATTTTTACAAGGTTGATATCAAGGTTGATATCATAAGTTCAAGTTTTTTTTAATAGAATAAAGCTTATATGGATTCACATAGTTTAGTTGTATAGGAAAAAATATATAATTAGGTTTTTTCATAAGTTTCCAAAACTTAATGAGAAATATTTTAACATCAAAATCTAAGCGTTAAATAACTTTAGTTGTCAAACTTGAGTTAGACGACTAACTTACATGTGTTAATAAGTTAAAATATTGAGTTAATTTTAGAAAAGAAATTTTGGATAAGTGTACCAAAATCTCACCTTTACTACTAGTGACTAAAACAACCTAACAACCAAAAAGTGTAAAGTGAACTGAAAGAAATCTGCAATACTTAATAAGCATCTTTAGAGGAAAAACTTGTAAAAAGCACACATAACCTGAAAAAAATGTCAAACATTACAAAACAAAACCAATGAAAAGCTAATATTTTTTTATTAATGAAATAATGGAATGACACTCGAGGAGAAAAATAGATATGAATCAGGTCAAATATCGTCCCCCCTTTGTGGGAGGGTTCTTTCAATGTCCTCTATGATGCTAGTGGTTGCTTCTCTCTCTTCTCCATATGCAGGTGGGAAATGGAATTGTGACTAAGAAAATGGAAGAACTCAAATGGAGAGATCAAATGTTTTAGGATCAAAATGATAATGATGATAGTGATCATGTGTAAATGGTGAAGGAAAAACCTCTGTATTTATAATAAAATTTTAGATTAGACTAGATCTAGTCAACAATAAAATATCTGGTTGACAAGATCGAGATCTAGATGTTATGAGTATTTTATTATTTTTGGGAGAGGAAAAGATTAGATAAATGGTCAATAACATTTTTTTAATTAACTAACTCAAAAAATATCTATTAATTGAGTAATTAAGAAATGTATCTAAAATAATTAATAAAATAAAATGGTATGTTAATTATTTCCTGGAGATATGGTCAAAATAAGTTAGAATTAATTACTATATAATGATTTAATAATTATTTCATGGGAAAAAAATGTAATGATTAAGGAATAAAAAATAAATAATTATTTATTTAATTATTCCAGTAGAAATAATAAAAGTGAGTGAAAATAAAATTAATTATTTTCGCATAAATGGGTGACTGTATGAAAATAACATGAAATTAATTAAATAATTTTCTAGATTATTTTCATGTGTGTAAAATAAATGGAAATAATTTATTAAAATTGCTTCACTAAATTATTTATAATCGCTTGGTATATAGTGAATTGATGCTTACCTAGATGAAACTGGGGTTGAACAACAATGACAAACAGACTACATTGCTCAAGTAAAATGTAAGAATGATTAAGTGGATAATCCCGAGTGTGATCTAGAGTGATATGGGACTCTAGAAATTCTTCAAGATGGGGAAGAATAACGGTAGGAGAGTTGACACTACTAGATATACTATGAGGTTGGGGAAAATTGCTTCTTCTCGACCCTCACAAATGGATGCCCTCTTGCCCAAACATTGTGTGGCAATGTAATGGCTACAAGGTGGATGTGGTTTGAATTCCTAGGATTGAAGTAAGGGGTTACTGAACCAATCATCATCATGGGAGACATAGCTCACATGTGCAATGTCTACGAAGGGAGACTGGTGACTTGTGGACTGAATATCCACTGATGTTGAGACCATAAAAACCTAAGGAAGAGAAGTTGTTTATGAAGGTTCAGAATGAGATACTCCTAGGGATTCTGAAGGTGTCCATACCATGGATGATGATAGGTAAAAGATGGGTACAGTATTTTATATCATCTCTTCATCAAGAGGACCAACCATAAAAGTGGGATGACTAGTCTCCTACCCTGGCATAGGAGAGATCCTAGGGGCCATAGTTAGAGGATAAGAATGGAAACTATGAGTGACATCAAGATTGTGAAGAAAAACAAAGAGTATCACTTATTTTTTGTATGAAGGAAGTGATTTCCTTCAATAAACTCCATGTCAAGCAAGACTTCCTTGTTGGCCAATACGATGTGACAACTTTGGTACAAGTCTACAGGTTACAAAGGGAAACGATCATACGAAAAAAGGGTGATAGTAGATGGTTAAATTTCAAGACAACCAAGTTGCTTCCAGACTTGGGAGAACATCACATAGGTGGATGTGCCTTCGTCAATGATACACCACTAAACAATAATGTCCTTGATGGATATTGGGATTTGGAAGGCAAAAAATGTAGGGAGTCAAGGATTATTATACTTTTCAACTTTGAATACGGTCATGTCATTATCTGAAGGGTCCACATTTCCCAAAGAATATATTAGAGGCTGACGTTGTGACAAGCACATCTAGAGAACTTCCAACAATGACATGGAAGGAGGAGACTATGCCAAGTCATCTACTATGATGTAATGATGGGTGACCCTATAATTTTGAGCATTTAGACGTACTGGTCTTGTGGTGATCTTGGGAAGAACCTCTACCTTAGTTGGAGGAATCTGTAAGGTACCATTTAGTGAAAAAGTGCTCTATGTGGTCATGTTTGGTTGTGCCTCAGGAGGTGGATCATATTGAGATGAACGAGTTTGAAGGTTGACATCTTTAGAATTCATCATGAGGATTTGGTAATATCCATTCCAAGTTCAATGGGCGCGGGAGGGGGGACGGGAGGATTTTGGCCATCTTAGGTTGCCATGTGTCCTTAAGTAAGTCACTTCCCTCTAGAAGTAGATTATCGGTCTTCCCATGATTTTCACATCTAAGGGAGAAGGGGATATTCATGCTTGTAATGACCATAGGTGCTACAACATGCACAAATCTTATTTGTGTGGAGGGACATTTTTTACTTGGGTTGGGCACCTTATTGCTGGGTTGCAAATTAGACTTATCAACCTAGTTGTTATTAGGTTAATGACCTTGGTCACTTGGGTTCCCTTGGGATTGTTTATTTTTCTTTCCTTTCCCTATGTTCCTTTTCTTCTGATTAGGTGGATTGGAAACATTTTGCTGGGTGTACACTTTCCCCTATGGAAGCAGTGGTTGCTACAGAAAAGGGGGTTGAGGCATGGGAGGTTGAGGTGTTGGTGCTATTGGGGCTGGAGAAATAATCAATCTATAAGGATAATATAGATTCGCAACCATACTTTGATAATGAATATGAGTACTATATATCCCTCGAATCAGCTGATGTGAATGGGGATACGTGAAAGAAGTATTTGTTCCTTGGTGTGAAGTAACACATGTTGGATCAGGCGGAGGATAAGTGTAATTGGTACTGGGGCCCCCCTAGGGCTAGCCATATCCCATAGGTCCTTTTAGATATAGTGAAGGATGCTAGTAAGAGACTGATACAATCACACAATTTTTCGCATGAGATGCCCTTGGTACATAAGAAGCAATAGCATGAGGAAGATCAGGAATAATGGTGTAAACATAATCTGATTGTGCATATATTAGATCGAATTGCATAGACTTCTGAATTGCTTCTGATTCGGTTTGAGGAAAGGTTTATGCAACATCCTTACCAATTGGTGGAAGGAGGGATCTGAGGAACTAATACAAAAATACTTGGTCATTGAAATCTAGAGATTTGCACAGGTTTCACCTTCTACACCATTCTTGGACATGATGGGAAAGAAAGGTCACATAGGTTTGTCAAAAGGTGGTTAAAAGTTCATTTTCGGTATCATAATGGATGGGAAACTGAAAATAGGATAAAAAAACTTTCAAAAGAGTTACAAACACCTAGTGTGAAGTATGGGGTTACTCTACATACCACTTCATGATAGATCCAGGGAGGGTGTGTTGAAATATGCATAGACGAATGGAATCCTTTATTATGGAATTAGAGGAAAACCACATATGTGTTGGGGCCTTTATTTTGGAAAAAAGGAATAGTTTTGAGTTGCAAAGAACAGGTGGTGACGTGCAATCACAGTAGATAGGGAGTTGTCACGGTTGCAAATAGCTGGAAGATAGGTGGCACGGTAGTTGCAGAGAATAGTGCAGATGGCAGGTATGGGAGACAAAGACAATTAGCAGAACTCCTAGTAATCAAGAAGAAGCGGAAAATAGCGGAGCAGGAAAAGAGGAAATACTAACAGTCATGTTGGTGGAAGAACAAATAGGCAATCAGCCAGCGTAGATGAGAGTTAGTCTGACAGAGGGCTGAGTGAGAGAGCCATAGGAGAGCTTTGTTAGATCTTTGTTGTACTGAACTTCCCTGTAATAGATTATGTGGAGTAATGTATGTCGTTTGATAATGAAAATGAAATATGTTTCTTGTTATGTTTGATGTTCTGAGTTAAGTGTTAATCAGCTGCTTATTGTGAATGTATGCCTTGTTTTAAATTTTAATTCAGCATCCTGAACGTGCTTAATCAGTGATATCTTATACATAGTAGCGAGATATGTTTGTTGTTTCAAGTTCCTTTAGTTTCTCTTTATGGTTGTAACCGTTTGATACGTGATCTGTCTTCTAACCTTACTAAGGTCATGGAACACCTAGAGTGAGACACTCTGCTCCTTGGAGTAGGATGAAAATGCTAGTGTTGTGCTAGACTACTGTGGAAACCTTGTTGGCCTCTATCCTTAACCTGGGTCTTACTCATAGACCTCCTTTTTCGCCAACAAATGGTGCCGTTGTCGGGACCCGAAAATTCATTTATGAGCTAGATCATGGTATCATGGATCTATGAGAGAGAACTATGAAGCTGGTGGGATAACCACTTAGACTAGTTCATATCACAAAAAGCGGAGTTGCGACAAAAAAGAGAGAAAACTATCAAGGATCAAGTCCTATTTTTTGAATCTGCAAGTGACTTGTATGAAATTTTCTGGGGAAAGTTTCTGGAAGAAATTTATAATTGGTTACAGAGACTACACGTCAAGTCACTTCAAGGAGGGTCGCGTAGGGTTTGTCACAAGTGGATGCACGCGAACCTAGTAGCACTCCATCAGTTAGACACTGATTTGACACGAGCTGTAGATTTCTGGGTACAATCTACCTTGGAAGGATACATTGTGGAATTTGCAACCAAGTGTTACCAATCCTTTTCAAAAGAGAAATATGTATTCAGATCCTTATTGCGGGAGAACTGTTGAAGGAAATCCCATTGTGGATCAAAGCTGTAATGGTGGACAAGGGTTTGATAGAATTTAAAAAGTCTGAGATGGAGACTTAAACCTCCAGTACTAGGGGAAGGAGTTGAGGGAGAGATGCTACAAGTAAGTTAGAAGGGGGAATAAGGATATGGATGTCGGAACCTCCAGTATATTGAGAGAGCAACGAGCACATCGGAGGGTGCAAATTGCTAAGAACTGGCGGGAAAGAGTGATGAAGGAGTTTGAGACGCAAGAAAGAAATCGATAGGACAAGGAGAAGGCACCGAGGATGACAAAGGAAATGGAAGGTCAGATAGGATCCTAAGGAATAGGAGGGACCATCAAAGAAGTTAGACAAGTGTATAGGAGCCCAGCCCAAAGAGAAAAGGGAGAAAAGTCCAATATGGAGGACGTGCACACCGAGGAGATATTTGATGTGGAGTTGCATGTTGCAATGGAGAAACTATTTCGAGAGAGGTCAGAACCCATAATTCAAGGTAACTGTATTCCCCAAAGTTCAAATAGCTCTAGTTCCAACCTTACCTTGGTACTCTATCAGCCACCAGGTAAAATTTTTGTTAAGTTACGGGAGTTTAGCAAGTTGAATAGTGTTATGTCTACATTACATATATCTACTAGCTATAGTGCTAGTAATAAAATTTCACAAGTAGGAAGTAGAGGTTTTATTTTAGTACCACCCATACAAAGAAATATGGCGGGATCATTTACCAGATACCCAAAATTATTTGGGAGGGGGAACGATGATGTGGAGTAACACTGGTATCTCTACGAAGCAATATGGAGAGCTCGACAGAAACAAGAGGCGGTTAAGTTGATCAAGTTCCATACTACATTAAGAGAGAGAGCTCTTTGCTGGTTCATTAAATGGTCTGAAGCTCATCCAAACCCAGTGATAGATGATGTAAAGAAAGAATTTGTAAAATAATTTAAGTTACCTCAGACAAATCAGCAAGGGTTATTTAAGATGTGGGAGATTAAACAGCGGGAAGGTGAAACAGCATGGGACCTGATGAGGAGGTTCAAGGATGTGATTAGGAAACTTAGTTACCCAATTGATCTGAATCATAAGCAAGATATGTTTATTAAAGCACTTCTTCCATTGATGAGAACTCCACTGACACAACAAAATATTGATACGTTACAAGACGCCCTGGAGCAAGCTATGAAGATAGAGGCTATGGTGGGGTATCAGCAAGAGTTCAAAGGAGGAGCAGTAGCTCAAGACCCTTCCATATTGGGGCTACAACATCAGATAGCCAGTTTGACGGAGAATTTGAAGGATGCTCATCTGATACAACCTACAAGGCCCAATGTGTGGTGCACCCATTGTCTGATGGAGGGACACGTGGCCACAGAATGCCCGAGGTTGCAGGGGCAGAATGTGGGAGCTTCAACAGCAGGAACACAAGGGACTCTAGTTGGGGGATTTGCGCAGATAAACACTAAGGGATTATATTAGCCGCAACCCCACTTTCCAGGGTTCCCCGCTCAGCAAAATCAGACCGTAACTGAATACTGCAAAATATGCAAAGGCATTGGTCATCCTCCACGACTATGCCAAATTTTGCAGAAGCAATCCAACATTCCGAACAATAAATATTGTGAGTTCTGCGCTTCCACAACGCATAATACAAAGCAGTGTAGAGCCCTTAATGCACTAGCAGAACGATTAGACATACCATCTGATAGAGTGAATGAAGCTCCAAGGGGACGAGGAGGAGGAATGAGAGGAGGCAGAACTGGAGGAAGAGAACCAATAAGGTGCTACAACTATGATCAAGAAGGACACGTAGCAAGAGAATTTCTGCTACCTAGAATACCATGGTGCTCTCAATGCAGATTCAATACACACGCAACTGAAGACTGTCCAAAATTAATTAAAAGGTGGGAGGAAAGAGCCAAACAGAGGGGAGCGAATCTAGTGAATGCACAACCAAGAATAGTAGAGCCTCAAGCTATGCAAAATGTAGCCATATTAACCTGGGGAGGAAAGAGAACAGGGGAGGATACACAGAATATAGACCCGATAAAGACGATCAAGCCAGCATCTCCAAAACCCATTTTCAAACCAGATAGGTAGAAGCAATATTTTAAGGAGCCAGTGGAAATATTTTCCCAAATCGGGGGGAGAAAAGGCATTGAGCTTCCACAGCCGACCATAGAAAAAGAGAAGAAAACCCATACAATTACAATGATTGAGGAATGGTTTCGAATATTTTTTAAAATTGTAACCAATGCACCAATGCTGGAACAACTAAAGTAAAATCTAGAGATGGTGGTGCAGGAAAACGTAGAACCGAAAGAGTCGAGAGATTCAACCCAGAAATACATAAGGAGGATAAATATAAATAAGAGAAGAACAGGAAAGGAATTATGTGGGAATACTCAAGTCGCGGGATTTCAAATCAAAGACACCACGCTCGACCTAGGATCATATGTCAACATTCTACCAAGAAATATGTGGGAAGCATTGGGGAGGCCAAAGTTGACATACTCACCAATTCAGCTCCGCATGGAAAATCAGTACTGCATTGTGCCATAAGAAGGCTCGAAGAGGTCGAGGTTGATGTTGTGGGAGTGAAAATATACACAGATTTTGAGGCGATAGATATCATGGGGGATAAGGATCCCTATCCTGCGTTGTTGGGAATAGATTGGGCTTTTGATAACTATGCAGTGATCGACTTGAAAAAGGAGTTGATGATATTTGAAGATGGGGAAGTCAGGGTCACTCAACCACTTGACCCATATCAGGGACCCCCATATACAGAAACTATTGACAATAGAGAGGATGCTCAACTTCTCGATCATCTTTACCAGATGATGGAAAGGAAGAGAAAAGACTATATCAATCCAACAGTGGGAGGGACTGTAAGCTGGAGAAGCGTTCAGAGTTCATACCTGGGCTAGAAAATAGCTTGGGATGATTGGAAACAGGGAGGATACGAGATTAATACAAGAATATGTGCTAAAATCCGAGGATTCAACTGGATTGGAGTTGAGGTAACAGGAAATCTGACTCTATCAAATATGAATGTTGTAAATAAATTTATTGCAAAAATAGTAGAAAAATTACCAATAGAACATAGAGTCCCTCTTATGGATGTAGCCCTACAATCCACGCCGATGAGATGGTGGATCAACCATCGTAACTAACTTTCGAGATGGGAAGATGTTGCAATAGCACTAAGAGCCAGATTCAAATAAGATGCAGGACCACAATTCATTGAGAAGTACCAAGGGGATTCTGACCCCACGAAGCATTTAGAAAATTGTGAGTACAACTGGAAGAAATCAAGGTATCCAGAATATCTGTGGATGCACAATTTTATACATTGACTATACACAATTCCACAGGCCTGGTACTTAGCTAAAGAAAAGAAGAGAGGAACTGGCACCTGGCAAGTAGTTGCAGAAAATTTTACTCAATGTTTTTCTTTTGAAGGAAAAAAAAAATCAGTCACACATGCACTACAAGCCATCGAAAGAGTATTATTTTTTCCAGAAATTCAAGAAGACAAAGAGAAACCACTCTCAAAGTAGATTATAGAACAATCAGTAGCATGCAAACGAATATACAGTGAGATGGATGACGATGATCTAGAGAATCTCTGACACTTATACTTTGAAGAGAAAGAAGGGGAGCGGGATATACAAGAAGAACCTACAAAAGAGGGACTATATATTCTACCCTTAAGGACCAAGAAGTTGAACATTGGAACCCCAAAGAAGCCCAAAATAGCATCCATTGGAGACTACTGAGATACAGAAATGACAAATGAGATCTTTGACATTTTACAGGAATATGAAGACTTATTACCATCCTCAGTAGTGGAGCTAAAGGGGATAAAAGGGGACATGGGGGAAATGTTGAAAGTAGATGAAATACAGTAGATGGAAGCCGAGGTCAGGATAAAAATTCAAAAGGTGTTCAACAAACTTCCGCCAGTAGCAGGCGAAACCTAGGTTGAAAGAGTCGCCACTGAAACCAACCAACTAATCATAGAATGGAAATAGGCAATTACTGAGTTCGCAGAACTCAAGTCTTCAGCATTGAGAAAGGTTTTGGAGTTGGGGTATTTTTTGGATAGAGAGAAGAAACGGAGAAGACAGAGTCAGCCTCAGAAGTAGACAGACCAATGGAAACTGCAGTAGCAGGAAAATATTGACTCAGGACGAGTCAATAGCGTGTGATCGGGGCCTGTTGGGGCCTTTGTTTTGGAAAAAAGGAACAGTTTTGAGTTGCGGAGAACAGGTGGTGGAGTTCAATCATGGTAGATAGGGAGTTTTCATGGTTTCAGATAGCCAGAAGATAGGTGGTGCGGTAGTTGCTGAGAACAATGCAGATGGCAAGTATGGGAGACAAAGACAATCAACGGAACTCCCAGTAATCAAGAAGAAGCGGTAAACAACAGAGTGGGAAAAGAGGAAAGAATGATATTCACATTGGTAAAAGAACAAATAGGCAATCAGCTAGCGTAGATGAGAGTTATTCTGGAAGAGGGCCAAATGAGAGAGTCGTAGTAGAGCTCTATTAGATATTTGTTATACTGAACCACCCTATAATAGATTTTGCGGAGTAATGTATGTCATTTCATAATGATAATGAAATACGGTTCTTGTTTTGTTTGATGTTCTGAGTTAAGTGTTAATCAGTTGCTTATTGTGAATGTGTGCCCCATTTTAAATATTAATTCAGCTTCTTGAACATGCTTAATGAGTAATATCTTATACATAGTAGCGAGATATGTTTGTTATTTCAAGTTCCTTTAGTTTCTCTTTATGGTTGTAACTGTTTAATATTTGATCTCTCTCCTAACCTTACTAAGGTCACAGCATGCCTCGAGTGAGACGCTCTGCTCCTTGGAGTAGGGTGAAAATGTCAGCATTGTGCTAGACTACTGCGGAAACCTTGTTGGCCTCTATCTTGAACCTGGGTCTTGCTCAGAGACCTCCTTTTTAGCCAACAATATGGAAGGGCCTAATGGGATTGGTTAGATCCTCCTTAAGTTCCCATATGCACTACAAGGAAAATAATTTATAGAAAAGGCTATAAAAAAGATTTTTAGCATTATAAAATTGGAGAATTTTGTAAAAAAAACCATCGCCACAACATTTGTTTGTGGTAGCATATGCTTTAGCAGAGATGATAATGAAACTTCATCACAACTAAAAGAATCTGAGTAGTGAGAGGTTTTAGAAAATGGTTTCTTACCATTGTGCTTACTGGATAAATAACACCAGCGTGCTACCAATATAAAAGCATTGATGCTATAAATTTAAATAAAATCACTCAGACTAGAAACAAACATTTGGAGAATCATTGTGTTAGCTTTATAAAAGCAATAATTCTTTAATAATAAAAATGCACCAACTCATACAATCTATGATACCATGCACCAGAGTGTTGAATGCAAACAACATCGGAACCTGAAAAGTATATTGGCTCAGTGCTTATGTCTTCTAAAAATGCCCCAGGAAGTACTTTTTAAGAAGGGCATTGGGTAAGGGAAAATAATTTTGCATCCTCGGTGCTTTTATCTTCTCCAATACATAGGGTAGCTATGTGTAACATTGCGCAAGTGTTGATGAGTTGTATGAACAATACCAGGGATTGAAAAGTATAATGCCCTGATGATTATGTGTTTACAAAAGCCATGTTGTTGTACTTTTCACAAAAGGCACCAGAGCAAGAAAAAATAATCTCACTGTACCAGTTTTTTTACATAACCTAACACACCCATGCGTTAAATGTAATGATGCACCAATGCATTAAAGGTGAATCACACCATTGCATGAAATATATATCTTCTCATTGTGTATTTATTTTATAAACTCATTGGGATTTTGTATGTACTGATGTAGAGGAATACCATATTTTATTATTATAAATATCATTATTGAAATTAAACTCGTATTTAGAGTGGTGCACATTAATATACTATGCCTGGTATCCATTTTATCTTTTTTAGAAACATCGACCTATGACAGTGAAATTATTGTGATTTTTAAAATATGTTATTCATCGAAAAATCGACATATATATTATAACAATATTCATATAAATTAAATTTGATTAGTGCATTTATATATGATGTTTGGATTAATTTTTCGTATCATTATATTTCACATCTATTCATTATAATATTTAATCATCCATATATTTAATCATTGGTGTAACATTTCAACAACATTGGAAAATGCAATAGAATAAATTAAAAATGTATTTTATTATATATGAATAAGGGGATCTTTGACATACAAATTGGGATAGTTATTGGTAACCCCTTGTCTTTCAATTGGGACACTATGTCCATTACATTAAACAAAATGTTTGATTTTCATAGACAATTATTTCAAAAAATACAGCAACTAGCATTGATATCAAAATAGATCATCATTCTTTGTTGGAACTGTTCTCAATGCTTGAGCTACTTCCATGACTTGGGTTACTTGGGCGAATGTTTTTTTGGATGCATCAATTTTTTTTGTCTTCTTCAAGTTCCATATACGAACATAAAAATAAAGTGTAATGAGTGCATCTACATTGGTGAGAATAATGAAAATTGAAATAAATAATACACATCAATGTAAATAAAAGAACAATGTACCATAACAAGAATTGAGTCTTGAATTTTACTCATTCTTTCAAAACCAGATCTCATGCCTTATTTCAACTACTCTTTTGTTGGTGCATTTCCATAATTTGTTTCTTGTAAATTTTATACCCCATAATAAATCATAAATTTAATAAAAAGGATTTTTTTTCTATTAATTATAAACTCAAAGTAGTAAATCAACATATATACTTACAAATTTTACAATTAATTTTTGATATGCAAATATATAGTCACAACCCATATCTAACCCAATGTCAATCAATTCTTCTGATTTCTCTTCTTTGTATGCTAGCACCTATTTGAATATATTCATGGATGGTTGTTATAAAACAACTTAAAATATACAAAAATGAAATCTTAAGTTGTTATAAGGAAATATTAACAATTACTCACAAACATTGATATCCACCCTTTTCTTCCTTGTCGTCTTGTTTTATGTCTTGAATGGGTTCCATTTTATTTTAGTTTTCTGCAAAACAATACTTGAAAGTTAATATTTAATGCTAAATTATTTGTTTATATGTACCTAATCGGAAAATTCAATGATTACATACATTGGAATCATGTTATTGTTGAAATGGCTCCTACTATGATGCAATTATGTCCATTTCTTTGACCATATCCTTGTACACTTTTTTGGACATTCGTACTTGCATGTTTTAGATATCATCTCATTGATCCTTTGGGATTTTCATAACCTTCCTGAAAAAGTAATAAACTGTTTTTATAATGATGTATGAAACCTAAATATAACAAAAGTGATATTAATGAATGAATTCTTTGTAGTAATATATATATATATATATAACTCTAGAAAAGAATTTTAATTAGGGATATTACTTTTTGCATGATTCTTTTTTTTTTTTTGTATGCTTTGTAAGTAGAAATAATGTCTATATTTTCATTCCACTATATAACTCAAAATTTTGTAGAAGTTGTTTCCTCTTTCACTAACCTATAGCACCACTCCAAATGAGCTAAGGACCAATTCATTGTCATTTACATGTTCTATAATGTTAATCTACTCATAAATACATTCATTTTCTTCGTTGTTGGTCCCTGTAAAACATTAAACATATGAGAATTAATAGATTATTTGAAACATGTTATCTAATATTGTTAAGTATACTATTAATGAAAATTTTTTAAAAAATCATTTTAAATAACAATTTTTCATTCACTTGATTCATCGCTATGCAATTTTTCCATTAGGTTTTTACGCTCTTCTGCACTTATATAAAAAATAATCTTATCAAGATTCCTCATTTTGTGGCTATGCATGACATACAATAACCAATACAAATTAGTTAAACTTACATATAGTTCAAATATAATGTAAAAAAAAATTCAAATAACTTGCCTTTTTTGTTTTTTTTACGTGTTATCATTGTGCCGATTAGTATTTTTATTACTTGACATATTCTTGGGAACTTTTTATCAATATATAACCTATATCATTCAATACAAAATCCATTAAATATATTTTATAGATAAATCACATAATTTTGAACCAAAATGAGGTCTAGTAATCAGTGCGCTTATGTGAATAAACATCTCGCTACATTTAATTTATAAAATGTATTGGATGTTTAATTTTTGAGCACCGACAGTGAAAAATAATATTTTTAAATAAATTTAAATTATGATGGTGTTATATGTAACGATAAAAGCACTGCTATCACAATAAAAAATGAAAACATAAAACATTAGACACAGGTTTTTTGGGCTTAACAGTGTTATTTGTGATAGGGGCACTCGTGCGTTATAATACATAGGGTGCACCAATAAACAAAAGTCCTTTTAAAAAAATGGACAGGGTCGACACGGTTTGGATCTGATTCAATAAGTGGCACTATTGATTTACACAGCAAACACCTTATATATAGTAACACAAGCCCATTAAATCTAAAATTCCTAACATGAAAAACCCTAATTCTGAAGTGGTAGATGGAGTTAAACCCAAAGGTAAACTTTTGTAGTCACCTAAGCAAGAAGAACCAAGGGTTTAAGGTAAGTATTGATTTTTTTTTGTTTTTTTCTAAATTTTAATTAATCTGAAAAGGTACATTGTAAAAATTTCTATTAGTAAAATTAATAGTAAAATTTTCACTATGCAAGGTTTTTATATTTTATTTTTATTTTTAAGTAAATATAACATAAATGTAAAAAAAATTAATAGTGAAATTTAAAATATTTACTATGCAGGGTTTTGAGTGAATCACCATAGCTTTCAAATTCTAGTCTTTTGAATCGTTATGTTGTTCCAAATTATTATGCTACTCCACAATGCTCCTAGTATGTCTCTCTTACAAATATCTCCCTTGAAATTTTGGGAAAAATAATGAAATAGTGAATAGATTATTATTATTTAGAATACTTTATGAAATTAGATTTTGAAAATTCAATTACCGCTCATTTTTCAATTTGAGAAAACCAAGTAGCGTTTTTTTTCCCTTTTTCACAACATTGGTGCATTTCCTAGTAAAAAGCACCAATGTGTTTACTAGTAACGTGCACGAATTAAGATAAAATATCAATGTGCTATTTGTTTTTAACAAACTGATACGATAGAATTCCTTTCTCATTTTCAAAATCCTATAAAACTGGTGTGGTTATTATTTTAATGCATCGATGCAGTTATTATTTAAATGCATTGGTGTGGTTAGTTTTATAAGAGCACTGATATGATTTAAAAGTTATCTAAAATTTCATTTTCACGTAAAATGGCATATTCATCTCAAATTATCCTTTAGGAGGCATCCATATATGTTACAGTAGTTCATAATATACATTTTCCGTTTAAAGTCACCTTATTCTTGAAAAATGGTTTGAAAAATATATTGAAATTCAGATTATGGATATATGGTTCTAAATATTTATTTTAGGCATGTACACAAAAATATATTTCTAATTTTTCTCAAATGTAGGGAGAGAATCTCATAATATCAAATGACTAATTCTTCAAATTCCATCTCATTCCATATTTCTCAAAGTCCTTCGTAGAGTTCTCACTTTCCATCTCTAATAAGTTCATTTTTATATATATTAAGATTAAATAATTGAATTTATCTTTTTATCCATGTCAATTTGAATAAAAATGTATCTAAATATGTAGGATCTTGATTCAGAATTGATTTCATATGCATAAAATATTCCACCAGTTCAAAAACGTCATAAGCTCTTATAAGGAACAACATACCACAAGAAATTGGTAGACAAAATTGGATAGCCGCTTTACCCTACCAATTGTAACATGACATATTCTAGCTGCAATCTCGGGTCATTGATGGTAATAACTATTTGGTATAATGTAATTTCAACAAACCAATTGCATTTTGTTTACTAATAACATTTATGTACTAATGTTCAATATTTTTTGGAATTAGGGTTCTACTGATGATGGGCGACCCACCTACCATCTTCTGGTGCAGCCCACTACAATGTCAAATTGATAGAAGGCCACATTAAGAGAAAAATTTAGAGAGAAAGCATACCAAGAATGGTTGAATCATCCACTTATGCAATTCCCACTACGTTCATATTCACCAATTAGGAATGAATATAGCAATAGTAGTTCTTCATCAAAATTTGGCAATGGAGTAAATCAAATAAAGTTTGGTATGGATAATTACTTATGGGATATGATTGCCATGGAGACAATGTTGTTAGATGCATTCCAAAACGATGAGCTAGGGGATGATGCTCATATCACTCATACCTTTTTCGAAAGCCTGAAATCTGTTTCCACCACCCCTCTATTTGGACTTAGTGGCTAGTAAAGTCTACCCAGTTGGGGAAAACGAGGTTATTATACAAATTGAAAGAAAATTTTGGCATGTTGAACGCATTTTTCTCAAAAAATTAGAGGTAATTAACCATGATCAGGTTCCTTATATTTTGATAAATCTTATCACATAATCAACATTAAAAATGGTTGATTTTATGAATGTTAAATATTGACATTGTACATTTATAATTCCCACCAACTAAAGGTTATTCAAAGATAAGGTTCTTATGAGTGATAATGTATTTCTTGGTAGCTTTAAAGAGGAAAATAATTTTATGAAAATGTTCAGTGTTTATTACATATCATATCATGCATGTCTAAACGATTGTATTCTATAAAGAGGAGAATATGTAGAAAAATAGATATGTCTGAAATGTGGGCATGATAGGTACCATAAACTAAAAAAAAAAGGTAAATCACATGGTCCTCCTCATAAGATATTGATACAAATTCCTATAATCCCAAGGATTCAAAGGATATTTCTATGAAAATAATTAGCTATGTCATATGGATGAAATGCCTCACACAAAAGTGAGTCGGGAGTTATGTGAATCCAAAAAATCAATATCCATGAAGCATATACAGGACATATGGTATGAAAAGTTCAAGGATGAAGTATTAAATCTATGACTCAACATAGCCATGGATGGCGTCAACTCATATTTCTTTCAAAACACCATCTATTATATTTGGTCTATAGTAGTGATCAATAACAATATCCCCCCATGGTTGTCCATGAAGAATGAACATCTTATTTTTTCTCTCATAGTCCCTCGTAGAATAAAAGTAACGTATATGGATGTATACTTACAACCATTGGTAGATGAATCAAAGGAATTATGAGAAGGGATACATGTATACGACGTATCAATACCCATTACAATATAGATGATTTTAATGTTGTATGGAATATATGATTACACCATACATGACTATCCAGGCCTAGGAGTTTTCTTTAGTAAATTACATGTTTATTTATTTTTTTATATACATAACAATATTGTTTCGCATATTACTTTAATTATTTTTCTGATCTTCATGATCGCTAAGGTGCGATGCATATAATAATTTTGAAGGTGTTGTAACAAAAGGGTGTCTTAGATGTAAAGGTTATGGACCTTCTCTAAAGGCTCAGTGGTCCAACCACCTACAAAATACAATGTATGACTACTCCAGGGTATTCCTCCAAGAAGAACACCCTTACATAAGAGAAACATCTTCCTTCAATGTTGAACCAGGGAGAATCCAAAGGCCTACAATAATGACACTAGTTGAATGGATTAGAGCATGTTAGAGAGAGAAGGAGAAGGAGATTGTATAAATGTCCGATTAAAATGGGGAGCCTATGTTCAATGATCCATAATTATTTGACACCTATGTTGATAAATTTCCTATTGGGATGAGAAGGAAATATTTCTTTTATGGGTTCCCATATTGGGAGCATCTTAAGATTGATCACTTACTATATACCACGCATAAATTTTAAAAATGTTTCAACTTCTTTATGGATGCACATATCGTCGAAATAAAATGACAAATTGGATGTTAGGAGAGATATTATTTCTTCAAAAACTAAAAATAAACATTGGCCAAGACAAGAAAGTAGAGGAGAGGTTGGTCCCTCTTGGTATTTCAAAGAAGGTGATTTCCCATGGATTTTAAAGAAAAATGATATTTCTTTGGCAAAGGAAGTTATAATGGGTGTGAGAGTGCCTTCTTTGTATGGTTCTTCACTACAAAACAAATTCACCATGGAAGACCATTTTTCGGGGTTGAAATTACATAACCATTTGAACCTTCTAAGAGTATGTATGTCAAAAAAATGATTTTATTATTTGTTATTATTTTATGCCATGGGATAAAATATAAGTATTTTTTTTATTTTTTTTATTTTATAGTTCCATTATCATGTTCTTGTGCGTGAGTGTGTGAAACATGACTTCCCCCAAGAAAAACGACATGTCATATCTAAATTATTTTCATTTCTACATTGGATCATATCAAAGGGGATTCATATGGATAGCATTCCACAATGATGTGAAGATATAGTGAGAAGGAATTGTCGACAAGCTTCATGGACTTGCAGGTTCATCTTCTAATTCACCTAGTAGATGATCTTGAATTATTTGGGGTGGTTTATTGTAATTGGATGTTCTTTTTAGAGAGGTGCATGAAGAAATTGAAAGGTTTCGTTTGAAAAAGGGGAACAACCGATGGTTATATAGTAGAGGGGTACATATCATATGAGTCTTTCTATTATTCCAGTGAGTACATCAAGAAAATCGAAAACACACTAGGTGTGGTGATTTGGGACAACAAAAGGGATAAAGACAAAATGGAAGGGGAGCATATCCAAATGAATGGAACAAGGCACATGATAAAGAGAAAGTGACTTATCATTTTTCAAATTTCTACACAGTAACTATTCACATTAAACCTCATAATTATGTATATTTTGATCTCATGCATACTATATGAGTTTTTTTTATTTCATCAATAAATCGAGACATTGAAGCCATCAACAAATTCATTCTTTACAATTCAAAAGTGACAAGGTTGTGGGTCGCATTGTATGACTAAAAGAGGGGGAAATGGGACAGTGATAGGAAATAATTCAAAAAATTGAATGGTAGAAGTGTGCCTTATCCTAATCATTTAAAGGAAAATGTGCCAATGATATGCCTCAACAGTTGGGTTGATGAGCAAGTCAGAGAGAAATATGGCACATCTAGTCATTATCCGCCTATTGAATAGAATGCGTTAAACATAGGGATTGGGTGCAACAACTCGTTAATAATCTATTTCTGTACATTTTTAATTTCATTTAATACAACTTTGAAATATAACATCTATATTTTATATTTTAATTATGTAATTCAGGTTATTAAACACATGACACTACGATTTTTTCACTTTTTTAGAAGTGAATTTGTTCCTATCTATGTGAGCATATGGACATCATTTTCACACAGAGAATGTCAATGATGGACGCATGACACAAGATTGTGGAGTGGAAGTTGAGTTCAACCAATCTAGTAATGTTACCCATAACGATCAAAACCTAATAAAGGGGATGTTAGGATACATAAGAAAGGCAAAAGAGATCATTGAAGTGGACTTATCTTCATTTCAATGTGTTATTTTTAGGTGCAAGTGGCGGGACACCTTTGATCGAAATAATGTAAAGGAAGACCGCGATAGTGGCCTATTATGTATCAACTCTAGAAAGATGTGGCATGAACCCAGGGAGCCTTATTTTTTCCCAAATATTGAAACCGGGTGTTTTTTTACTCAAATGTGTTGGATAGGGATTGGTGGTTCATATTAAGACATGAACCTAGATCAAAACATATTTTTGAGAACAACAGTGTTATCATGCCGATCAAGGAAGATAATTAGGGTGATGACAATGAAGAGTGATATCCACGTGCGTTATTCCATCATTTATATTATTTTTGTATTTTTTTGTTTTATTTATTTCACTAACTATATTTTTTATATATCTTATTGGAATTTTATATAATTAGTAAGATTCACAAGCGTTTTTACATTTTCTTTTTCTAGTGGAAACATTTTTACATTTAAAACTAAGTATTTCCAATTGTGTACTTTATAATTTCAAAATTAAAATTTTAACATATTTGTTTAATTCTAATTTTATGATAAGTTTAACTTGGATTTTGCGATAATTTGGCTTTCAACTTAGTTGTTTGTTAGTTTACATACTTTTATCATTGATTTTGGAAACTAATATTCCTATATTGGAAAAAAATATAGGAATATTTGCATCCATAAAATTTTAGGTCCAATAGGACGCTTATGATTGGAGATAATACTTTTTTTATAATAACAATTTTTAGGGCAGAAGGGTCTATTAAAAAAAATTAAATGATAAAATGGAAAATAACATTTATTCATATGTAATTATGTTTTGAAAATGAATTTAGTTATAATGAATATGTATGAACTATCCATACAATAGAAAAATATCTATGGTAATTTTACAATTATAGTTTCAACCATATTAAACTTTATATTTTATAAAAATATCTATTTTAAAGTAAGTCTTTTTGTATGTGATTTCATATATAAATTTTGATACAAGTTTACCAATATAGAATCTATAATAAACATATATTATTTCATAAAAATAAACTTCATGATGATAACCATCTAACAAACATAAACATCATCTAAAATACACCTTCAAATTCACTAACATCATCTAATTATATACATCTCTAGCACATATAAAAATCATTAACTACCACACAAATCTAATAATTTAGCATGTCATCATCTTAGTGATCACATCTAACAATATTCCATGCTAATATATCCCATGCTAATTATATTGTTTTTTTTGTCTTGTTGGAATTTTATATCATTGGTAAGATATTAAATTTAAATTTAAATTGGTAATAGTTGATATAAATATTAAATTTAAATTTCTTGAAAATCTCATAACTTTAATGGTAAATTAAATTTTATTAAAATTAAAATTTTAAAGTTATATTAAATATAAATTAATTATAAAATATCCTCACTTAAGTTTTTTAAATTTAACAATAGATTAAATTTTATAAATAAACTTAAAAGATTATTTATATATTTTTTTAAATAAAAATTATTGATAACTGTTTATTGATTGCATTTTCTTATTTATTGATTCAAAAATTAGAAATTAAAAACAAATTAAATTTAAAATTTAAAAATACATATTAGTTTAAAAAATATATATTAAATAATAATTTTAATTAATAAATAAACTTTAATTTCTAAAATTTATACAATCAAATTAATTGTAATGTTATTTTTATAATCTAATATTTTATGGACAAATATTTTTAATTATAGTTGATTTTGTAGACCAATCAATTATATGTTTTAATTTTACTATAAATATTTTGAAATTTTATTTAATGATTACATGTTATAATATACATTTTGAAAATTTATCGCAAAGATTAATTAGATAGTATCAAACTCTTGTACTATAAGTATAGACAATATGATTGACTATGAATGGAAAGGTAGTTTTGTTTAGAGGTTTGTATAATTTAATTGACTAAAATTGATTTTGTTTTGTCGTGACTATTTTTTGGACATGTTTTATAAATGTTTTTTTTTTTTATATATGTTTTATATAGACAGAGACTATGTTGCTCGTAACCCTTTTTTTAACAAGAAATTAGTTTGAATGAATATGTATAATGTTGAAGTTTGCAATAGGAAACAATGAAATTTGCATCTGGAAACAACATTCAGCACCCACGCCTAGTGCATTAAGCACCTACACTAGGGTGGGGCCCACAAGGTTATTTTAGTGCATGTCTATTTTAGTTATCCCTTAATTAAGATTGACAATAAATTGTAATGTATTCTCAATGATAACTTGTAATAGTTAACTAAGATTTATAAACTCAGTTAACTAGTGGATTTTGAGTTAGAGGTAGTTGGTGAGGCATGCGTAGTAATTCTAGTTGTAACAGAGTTCGAAGTGCAGTGGTGCATTAGTTAATACAGGTTGTAATCAGTTTAACTCAGTTAAGTGAGTTAAACTTAGTTGTGATAGTTGTAATTGTTTGATACACTAGTGAGAGATTAAGTGAATTAATGATTAAATAATTCACAATCAGTGATCTCACATGCAACTAAGGATTTACTATTATTAGTTGCATGCATGTCAGTTCCAATGGAAACCCAGTTGAGATTTAGGTGAAAGGGAAGTGTAACTATCAATTGTGATATTAGCGGGCTACTCAGGTGTAGTTAAAACACCACAGGATGCCCATGATACTCAACACAGTTGAAGAAGGCTGAAATTCCTAGATATTAGGGATTACATGAGCAAGGCAGGCTGAAGACAGGTTGAGAATTGGTTTTTTATTGGCCCAATTTTGCCTAGATCAATGTGAGACAACTAGATGAATACAGGAGGACTCTTGTGAGAAGAGTTGTATGTAATTTTTTCATGATTCCTTATGGAATATAAAATATATGATAGAGGGGTTTTGAGCAGCAAGCTTTCCCCAGGAAATTATCTGTGTTGTGTGTGAGTGATTGATTCTTCTTTGCTTCATGTGATTGGCGATTGTGTTTTTAATTTCGCAAAATATTTGTAGAAGCGATTCAGTATTTAACTTTAGTACATTGTTAGATCGAGTGAATGCAAGATATAGAGCAGGATTCATTGAGATGGTGTGTCTCATGAATCAAACCTGACTACGAGGACCCCACAATAGAGCAGTAGCAGGAAGGATCGGTTAGATTGATGCAGTCAGCTGTTAGGAAGACAGAAATCAGAGTAACAGGTGTCAGGTATTGGAGTGTAGATCAGAGTTGGCAATAGTGCAGAGTGCATGGATGCAGATGTCAATAGAGCAGAGAATCCAGTAGACATGTGCAGTAGCTATCAGCAGTCAGATTAATTTGATAATAGATGCATTATATTGATTCAGTTGTTTGGAGTATATTCAGTTTCAAAAGTGTTGCATGAAAAGGTTGCATGTGCGAGAAACACTAGCGAAGTGTTGCATGCAAAGGCTGCATGTGCGATAAATAATAGAGAAGTGTTGCATGTAAGAGTTGCATGTTGCATGCAAGGGTTGCTTGTCACATGCAAGAGGTGCATGATGCATGCAAGGAAATTCCTTTCTTGTTGAGAGCGGGTGCTGAATTTTTCAACAAGAAACAATGAAATTGGCATCCGGAAATAACAAGTAGCACCTACACTAAGTGTGGGACTAGGAGGTCTAAGCAGTACCTACACTAAGTGTGGGACTAGGAGGTCCAAGCAGTACCTACACTAAGTGTGGGACCAGGAGGTCCAAGCAGCACCTACACTGGTGTGGGATAAAATTTGTGCATGTCTATTTTAGCTATCCCTTAATTAAGATGGACAACAAAATGTAATCTATTCTCAATGTTGACTTGAATCAGTTAACTGAAAGTGATAAATTCAATTAGCTAGTGGATTTTGAGTTAGAGGTAGTTTGTGAGGCATGCAGTGTAATTCTAGTTGTAACAGAGTTCAAAGTGCAGTGGTGCATTATCTAATGTAAGTTGTAAATAGTTTAACTCAATTAAGTGAGTTAAACTCAATTGTGCTAGTTGCAACTAAAGATACACTAGTGAGAGATATAATGAATTAAATATTAATTAATTCACAATCAATGATACCACATGCAACTGAGGATTTACTATTATTAGCTACATGCATGTCAAATCCAGTGGAGATCCAATTGAAATCTAGGTGAAAGGGAAGTGTAACTATCAGTTGTGATATTAGCAGGCTAACCAGGTGTAGTTAAAACACCACAGGATTCCCATGATACCCAGCGCGGTGTAGGAAGGCTAGAATTCCTTGTGAATAGGGATTTCATTCCTCATGAACTGTGTGAGAAAGGCAGGTTGAAGACAGGCTGAGAATTGGCTAAGTGTTGGCCCAATTTTATCTAGATCAGTGTGAGAGGATAGGAAGATTGCAGGATATTCTTGTGAGGAGAATTGCATTGTAATTATCTCATGACTCCTTATGAAGTATACAATATATGATATAGGGGTTTTGAGAAGTAAGCTTTCCCTGGGAAATTATCTGTGTTGTGTATTGATTTTCTTCTTTCTTTACTTGTTGTGATTGGCGATCGTGTTTATTTTCCGCAATTGATTTGTAGAAGAATTCAGTATCTTGCTTTATCATATTGCATGATCAGATTGAATTCATGATATTAATATTGTTTGTATAATTTCTACATGGTGTTAGAGCTGTGTTATAATTTCTACATGGTATCAGAGTTGTGTTATAAATTTTCTACATGGTATGAGAGCAGGAATTATTTGGGTGCGTGAGTTTGCAGAGAATATCTGAAAATTTTGATGCAATATTTTCAAAAAAAAAATATCATATTTGGATTCCATGGAAAAAAAATATCCAAATTGAAAAAAAAATGGTCAAATCGGAGCTCAGATGAGGGAGATATCGTCGAATTAAAATCAGCCATTTTGTTAGAAAAATTTGCGATGGAGGGATAATTACAATGTGCGTGAGTTGGAAAAGGAAAGGTGTTCCTTAAACACATATCCATGGGACAAACAAAGAATATTGGGATTCATTTGAAGAATCTCTATAGACTTGATGTAGATGTGATTTCTACAGAGCTTCCAACCATTAGGAAGTGTGAGAAAGCCATTCAATTAACCCTTGAGAAGGAGCTGGATTTGCATGCAGGTAAGAATGAACCTCAAGATGTGGAGCAACCACATGCGAAGGATCATGGAGTGGGAGCAACCACTCATGCATAAAAATTTCGAGCCAGATGGGTAGAAGGAGTGCATGCAGCTATACCACTAGGTGTGAGGTGGGGCGACATGCATGATTAAGCCCAAGAAGAAATTTGGGTAGGATCCTAGAGATTTTGGGTCTCATGGATCAAACCTGGCTATGAGGAGCCCACAAAGAAGCAGTAGCAAGATCAGTTAGATTTATGCAGTCAGATGTAAGGAGGACATGAAATCAAAGTGACAGTGTCAGATATTGGAGCACAGATCAGAGTTGGCAGCAAGTTCAGAGTGCATGGATGCAGATGTCAACAACGCAGAGGATCCATTAGACATTTACAGTAGCTAGGAGCATTTAGAAGAATTTGATGATAGATGAATTATATCGATTCAGTTTTTTGGAGGCTATTAATTTTTGGAAGTGTTGGATGCAAAGGTTGCATGTGTGAGAAACACTAGAGAAGTGTAGCATGCAAGGGTTGCATGTCGCATGCATGGAGTGGCATGTCGCATGCATGAGGTTGCATGTCGCATGGAAGGACACTCCTTTATTATTGAGAGGGAGTGTTGACATGCCAGCAACCCCATCTACCATATAATCCAAATCCATAGTTTAACCCTCCAAAGCCCACATATATAAATTTTTGGGACTTTATATTAAGCCCTGACACGTCCATTTCAGCTTTGCCCCCCAAATTAGGCCACTCGATATATATATATATATATATATATATATATATATATATATCTGTTATAAACCACAATAAACCTTACCATACCACAGTAAACTGTTATCCCATTGACCCCTTCCTTGCCTTTTTGCATCGGCATTTCACGACAATTATGGCCACATTCATTTGCCACTCCATAAATATGCCAATGCGATATAGAGGGACCTTTCCCTACCATTTCACCCTTTCCCCATCGCATCATAGACCTTTCCACTACTCGACCCCATCGTCACATCATACATCCCCTCCCTGCTAATCTCCTGACACCTTTCCGCCATTTCCGCTCCTCATCTCTACATTCGACAGTCTTCAACACTTTTCAGGCCCCCGTTTCTCTCTGAAATTTAACCAAGGGTGGGGGGGGGGGGGGGGTTCAAAATATGTGGTATTAATTACCATTGATCCCGCTACGTGGTGAATCTATGCTAATTCGCACCCTCCCCCATCCTATACCACCTACCACTTCAGTAACCCCCCCCCCTTCGAAAACCGCTTTTCTCTGCAAAAAATACCACTCCAGCTACTGTTGCATCATGCCAACTCCCACCACTACTACTCCATGTCCACCTACCAACTCCTGCCACCGCTACTACACGTCCACCTATCACCTCCCACCACCGCTGCTCCACATCCACCTACCAACTCCCACCACCGTTGTATCACGTCAACTCCTGCCACCACTACTCCATGGACTCCTACCAGTGCAATTTCTCCACATAGTCATTTCACACCATTCCCGACCAAGGTTTATTAATCATTTCTGTATGTTTTAAAGGAAGTAGTGGGTTTTACCTTTCAAACTCCACTGCAGCAATAACTAGCGTAGAAGAGACAAAGGCAGTTAGAAATAGAATGGCCATCATGGCAGCCAGCACAGAAAACAGATCAGATCATCCAACAACTATTTCCACCAAATCAAAGCCATATGTTAGTATTGTTTTATCGCTACCTCTTCAAAACCACACTAGCCAGATTCTAATCACTCTGCAATCAATACGGACTGTTAAAGTAAATACAGCCATCTTTTTGGCCAGATTTATCTCATCACCCCCATTGCATGGTTCCACTTGTCTAATTTTAGCTTGAATGTAATTAATGACAATCACTGAAGTAGGTAGGGCAACTAACATAATTTTTAATTAAATACTACATACATGTGCAGTATTAAGGAGGAGACCGGAAGGGAGAAAACCATTTATAAAAGGCTCATTTAGTTGTAAACACTTTTTTTGGATGAATGAAAGGACCCTGATTTTTCCAGATTCTTGTGTTATGTTTTAATGGTGATGTACTTCTTCATGATATCTTCTTTCCTTTATTCCGCCATTGCTTTATTTCTTTATTGTGGACTAGAAAAAAAATTCGGTATTTTTCACCGGGCACCCTGCTCAATCCTAAAACAGTAGCTATGTTTCCTCTAAAATTTGAATGTAGAATTCAGATAAGGTCTACTCTGCATTCACATTGAACCTTAATCTCTCATCCTTTTCCATTTCACAAACTTTAGAGATCCATTGGCATGACTAGCTTGCCTGGTTACACATGATTTCAGTTATTCTTCCATTTAAATCTGTTTACATCCTTTTGACTCCATCTCCCAATGGAATTTTTCCTTAATTTCCCCACCAAACCAAATTCAAAATCTAAACTCTGAACCCTTTAACTAGCCTAGAATGCCAAATAAAAAAAGCTACATCTAACGGAGAGATCCATCTCCACGTTAAGGAGGGCTATATCCTAGGCTCGAAGTGGTTTTGATGTTTCCTCTAGGATTCTATCTTCAACCTTGGAATTAGGGAGAACTAACATAGTGGCGACCATACTAGGGACTATATCCTGTAATGCACTTCAAGTTTCATTTTTGACTTCTGGTGGTGAACAAAAGTCAAACACCAGAAGGTTGTTCCATTCACCTGGTGAATCCATTGGCTACAAAATCCAGACATAGAGATTCATTGGTGACTTCACAAGCTCAATATGGGATCAGTTGCAAGGATATATGATCCAATGAACAGAGATTACATTCCTGGTTTCCCAAACAAAATGCCTCGGGTAAATTGGCAAAGAAATCTTCCTACTTTTCAAGATGAGAATTTTGATGATGCTTGTTTCATCTCATTAAATTTCATATACATTCATGGAAGTTGAAAGTTGAATGGCATGAGGATTTCCAAATGAAGATGTTCATGGAAACATTAGAAGGAAAAGTGAAGGAATGGTATGAAGGTTTAAACCCTGGTAGCTTGTTTTCTTTAAAATATTTCCACAAAGCATTCTATGAGCATTATAAAGAATATTCTCCATCTTTATCATTATCTGAAAATTGGTGTGATCAGTTTGAGGATTTCATAAAATACCTTGAAAATATTGATGAAGATCTAGAAGATATGAATGATGAGGATATGTTAGAAGCACTTTATGGATTTTCTTCTCAAGTTAATTGTCATGATGAGAAAGAGAAGTTATTTGAAGATGAAATCAATCAAGAAATGAAAGTAGATTCCCATGATCTGTCTTTAGAGACAAATGATAATTCATCTGCTCTTTTGTATAAAGCTAAAGAAGACATTCAGTATCATTATCAATCTTCACGAGAGAAAGAAAACAATTTTTGTTTAATCCAAAGAAAACAAAGACTACCTCCTCCTTTAACTGAAGAAGAAATTAATCAGATTCTAAGTATGCAGCCAGCCTCTCAATATTTATGTGATCAGGAGACTAATTCTATTTTTTCTACTGCTAATTTATGTATTGAAGTTGTTCCTCATGAAGAAACGAATGTAGAACAGATTCATGTTGATGTTGTTTTACATTCTCAAGAAGGCTTATTGCTAGAAATTACTTTTTCTCATCAAAATGATGGCCTTCAGTCATAATTTAGAAATCTCAGTCAAGATATATCATATATTCTTGAGGATAACATATTGGTATACAATGAAGATGCCATATTAGATAATCATGATAAATGTATAGATATTCTCTTTGAGAAGGATCCTGAGCATAATAAATTGGAACCAAGAGTAGCCCTAGATGAAGCTTGTTATTTGAATCCTCAGGACCAATTATTTTTTCAAGACCCTTTTGTTGGCCTCTTAGAATCATCTAAATAAGGAGTATGTTATGCTATGGATATTTTTCTGCATAATTTAAGGAAAAAAATGAACACTTATGTTCTATGACAATTAAAATGGGAGTGGTCATTTTGATTTTTCAGCCTGCTCAAAAAGGTGAGCAAGAATCAATCATGTAGTCATTTACTTGATTGGTTACATTGGAAAGAATATTTCACTTACTGTATGTATCATCTCTAAGTTAGAGTAGATAGGTAGGTATGAAAATAAGCTCAGTACTTTGAGCATTTTTCCAGTTTTAGTTTCAGATTGATTTTCAGTTTTCAGAACAAGCGTGTTCCAAACTTCAGTTTGCAAAGAGTGTTGATTTCAGCTTGAATATTTCCAGCCACATAGGTTGTAGTAGAACAGGTTGCAGATTTGGGATCATCCCAATGGATTAGGCTACTAATCTATGGTGTTATTTACACCTCCTAAAGGAGCTACCATCCCTAGTTGGAGCCGTAGTTATGGTCCTGTAATTTACAGAATCTCAAGGAAATTGATTATTTTTGTTTAGATCTTTTATATTGAAAATAATATTCCATGGCTGTCATTTATTTCCAAGAAGGTACTACGGGTTCCAACTCTGTCAAAAATGGAAAAATATGCTTACTCCAAGGTTTTGGAAACCCCATTATAAGATCAAGGTGCTCAATAGAATTGCTTTAAAAACCTTTAGAACTTATCCTAAGAACCTCGCCAGCAACCCCATCTACCATATAAGCCAAATCCATAGTTAAACCCTCCAAAACCCACATATATAAAGTTTTGTGACTTTATATTAAGCCCCGACACCTCCATTTCAGCTCTGCCCCCCACATTAGGCCGCTTGATATATATATATATGTTATAAACCACAATGAACCTTACCTTGTCGGAGCAAACCATTATCCCATTGACTTCTTCCTTGCCTTTTCGCATCGGAATTTCGCAAAAATCCTGGCCACATTCATTTTCCACTCCATAAATCTATCGATGCAATATAGCGGCACCTTTCCCTGCCACGTCACCCTTTCCCCATCGCATCACAGACCTTTCTGCTACCCAACCCCAACGTCACATCATACATCCCCTCACCGCTAATCTTCTAACACATTTCCACCATCTCCGCTCCTCATCTCCACATCTAACGGTCTTCAACAAATTTTGGCCCCCCTTACTCTGTGAACTTCAACCAGGGGAGGTCCAAAATATTTAGTATTCATTACCATTGATCCCGCTACGTGGCGTGTTTTTTTAAATTCGCACCCCCACCATCCTATACCGCCTACTACTTCACTACCCCCCCCCCCCTTCCCGAAAACTTCTTTTCTCTGCAAATAATACCATTCCTACTACCGTTGCATCACAACAACTCTTGCCACCACTGCTCCACGTCCACCTACCAAATCCCTCTACTGGTCCTCTGCATCCACCTATCACCTCCCACCACCGCTGCTCCATGTCCACCTACCAACTCCCACCACCATTGTGTCACATCGACTCCCGCCACCACTGCTCCACCGACTCTTGCCAGTGCAATTGGTCCAAGTAATCATTCCGCACCATTCCCAACAAAGGTTTATTAATAACTTCTATATGTTTTAAAGGAAGCAGTGGGTTTTTCATTTCAAACTCCACTGTAGCAATAACCGGCACAGAAGAGACAGAGGCAGTTAGAAACAAAATGGCCATCATGACAGCTAGCATAGCAATTAGATCAAATCATCGAGCAACCATTTCCACCAAATCAGAGGAAGATGTCAGTGTTTTTTATCGATGCCTCTTCGACACCACACTAGCTAGATTCTGATCACTCTACAATCAATAACGAATTGCGAAAGTAAATACAACCATTGTTTTAGCTAGATTTATCTTATAACCACCATTGCATGGTTCCACTTGTCCCATTTTGGCCTGAATGTAATTAATGACAATCATTTAATTAGATAGGGCAACTGACTTAAGTTTTAGTTAAATATTGCATGCATGTGTAGTATTAAGGAGGAGACCAGAAGGGAGAAAACCATTTGTAAAATGCTCATCTGGTTGTAAGCAATTTTTTTGGATGAATGAAAAGACCCTAATTTTTCCAGATTCCTGTTTTATGTTTTAATGGTGATGTACTTCTTCTTGTTATCTTCTTTCCTTTATTCCTCCATTGTTTTATTTCTTTACTATGGATAAAGAAATTTTGTTCAGGATTTGTCATTGGGCCCCCTGCTCAGTCTTAAAATAGTATCTATGTTTTCCTCTAAAATTTTAATGTAGAATTCAAATAAGGTTTGCTCTGCATTCACATTGAACCTTAATCTCTCCTCCTTTTCCATTTCACAAACTGTAGAGATCCATTGGCATGACTATCTTTCCTGGTTACACATGATTTCAATTATTCATCCATTTAAATTTTTTTACACCTGTTTGACTCCATAGCCCAATGGCCCTCTTTTTTTCTCTCAACCACAAATCTTCAAACAAACCTCTATGCACTAATATCTAGCCTAAAATTCCCAATCAAAAAATCCATATCTAACAGAGAGATCCCTCTCTCGGTCTAGGAGGGCTAGATCCTAGGCCCGAAGCGATTTTGATGTTGGCGCTCTGGAATTCTGTCTACAGCATTCAGAATTACTAGGTGCTAACAAATGTTTGCAACAAGAAATAATGAAATTGGCATCTAGAAACAACATTCATCACCCACGCCTAGTGCATTAAGCACCTAGTGCATTAGGCACCTACACTAGGGTGGGGCCCACAGGGTTATTTTGGTGCATGTCTATTTTAGTTATCCCCTAATTAAGATGGAAAATAAACTATAATCTATTCTCAATGATAACTTGTAATAGTTGATTGGGAGTTATAAACTCAGATAGCTAGTGAATTTTGAGTTAGAGGTAGTTGGTGAGGCATGCAGAATAATTCTAGTTGCAACATAGTTCGAAGTGTTGTAGTGTATTAGTTAATGCAAATTGTAATCAGTTTAACTCAATTAAGTGAGTTAAACTTAGTTGTGCTATTTGTAACTGTTTGATACAATAGTGAGAGATCAAGTGAATTAAATATTAATTAATTCATAATCAGTGACGTCATTTTTAAAAAACTGAGGATGTAATATTATTAGCTGCATGCATGTCAGTTCCAATGGAGACCTAGTTTAGATCTAGGTGAAAGGGAAGTGTAACTAGTATTTGTGATATTATTAGGCTACCCAGGTGTAGTTAAAACACCACATTATGCCCATGATACTCAGCATAGTTTAGGAAGGAAGGAATTCCTTATGAATAGGGATTGCATTCCTCATGAACTACGTGAGAAATGCAGGCTGAAGATAGGCTGAGAATTGGCTAAGTGTTGGCCCGATTTTGTCTGGATCAGTGTGAGACGATAGGCAGATTGCATGAGATTCTTGAGGAGAATTGCATTGTAATTGTCTCATGATTCCTTGTGAAATATACAATATATGATAGAGTTGTTTTGAGCAGTAAGCTTTCCACGAGAAATTATCTGTGTTGTGTGTTGATTTTCTTCTTTCTTTACTTGTTGTGATTGGAGATCATGTTTATTTTCCGCAGTTGATTTGTAGAATAATTTAGTATCTTGCTTTAGCATATCGCATGATCGGATTGAATTCATGATATACATATTTTTTGTATAGTTCATACATATGAAATATATATGTAATGGAAAAAGGAATTATGGTGACTTACAATTACAGTTTCAACCATATTAAACTATATAATTTATAAAAAATATCTTTGCATTTTTTATTTAAAGTAAGTCGTTTTGCATGTAATTTCATATATAAAATTTTGATATAATTTCACCAATACATAATCTATAATAAATATAATTTCATTATAAAAATAAACATCATGATTGATAACCATCTAAAAAACACAAGCACCATCTCAAATACACATTCAAGTTCACTAACATCATCTAATTATATACACCTCTAGCACATTTAAATGTCACTAGCTAGCACAAAAAATATAATAATCTAACAAGGCATCATCATTGTGATCACGTCTAATAAAACACAAGAATTCTATAACATCATCACCACACATCCTCAAATACACATCTCATGTCAAATCACTGCTATAACATACAAATCTATCTGCAAGCACATTAAATGAACATATCTAACATGACCTAACAATATACACATCAACGCCAACATATAAATTAAGTACATCAACATGAACAGAAAAATGCAACATATATATATATATATATATATATATATATACAAACAAGTCAAATAATTTTTATAAAATATTTGGTACAACAATACTAGTGGAGCCCTACAGGTTCGCAGCAGAAGAGGATGGATGGTCAACTGCCTCAAGAGTCAAAGTATGAGGTGGAGGTTTTTGGTCTACTCTCTGAGGAAAAATAAGCAATGGGTCAGCATGAGGTCAATGAGGTGGAGGTGGAGTGCTACCAAGAGGATCACCACCCAAATCATCATCCCATGGGGTACTGGGTGAATACTGTGTATTTGTTGCATGCCCATCCCTCCTCATTGCTAGTAGCACGGTAGCTCTGATGATATAACGTGTAAGACTAATTATATCACATGGAAAGTCCCTCCAGAGCTTCAAGAGCCTAGGATATCCCTTGATGTCTCGAGTTGTCATAGGGAGGACTCCCTCATCAACCAAAATTCTAGAGTCGACCATCCAAATCCATCTTGAATATAATATTAGCCTTACACAGGTGCATTACCATGGGTATCTACATATGAGGAAATCCCTCACTAGTCATGTCCTCAACCATCTCCTCATATGCATTCGGTAGGGAGGAATCATGTCCCCAAAAAATGTGCCAGTATCTACAAAATATATAGTACACAACAACAATTAGATAATTTCATTAAAAAATTTAATAAAACAAGTTAGAAAACGTGTTATAATAAATGTTATTCTATTTAACTAAGACAATCAAATGAAACTATATTAATTCAAAAAAAGCATTAATATGACCTATATCATCTACTGGCTCATCGAAGATGTTGGGACAATATCGCCAATCCATCCCCATGTAAGGAAATGACACCATGATGAACATGTGGTCAGCCTCACTAGTTAGTAGCCCCAATGAAATGGTGGAAATCTCGGTCAAATACTCTGGTTTTCCCCTATTTGGCATCATCTCTACCCACATGTGCATTTGTACCTTAGTAAACAGCCTTGGAGGGTGATGGTAAAAAGTAAGCCTCACCTCCGGAAACCTCTTGAAAATTAAAAATAAAATTAGCTCTGAGAAAAAAGGGAAGTTTGACCTCCCATGTATCATAGAATGACATCTATCTAAATCTATACAAAACTTCCACAAAAAAAATGTAGACCATGTGATACATCGTGGCCTTTGCATGAAATAATCAAAATAAAACAAAAGAGGGAAACTAATGCATTACCCATCACTGGTAGAGTGTGCAATGGTAGTCACTAATAGTGAGAGGCACCTAACCTCCTTTGCACCGAAAGAATATATTCTTAGTTGTCCACTATACAGCTAAAATCCACTAGAGAAACTACGTGATCCCCAATGTATCAATGAGAGTAGATAAGTTGACTCTCTACTATAACACAGAGGGGGACATCAGCAAAGTGGGGAAAAACCCCCCCTCTCCTCGATAGGCCATTGATATAATATATATCCTCCTCAGTGGGTTCGAACCAAAACAGAGGACTGAAAAGAAAATCCTTCCGGTTGAAATCCCACTAACGAATCAGCTGCACTAACAACTAAGAGTGCCCCTTCAGGGATGTAGCCTCCTCATATTACTTAAGGAGGCCTATGTTATTCAAGATGCCTTAGGTGGCTGGCGTAATAGGGAAAGGGTACAAATCTCTCTCCTTCCCTCGTGCCTCCCACTATCATACCACATTGCACTGGTAAAATATTTGCTCTTGTTGTTGTTTCTCCTCCCTCCTTTGCCATATCTGCATGATTGACATATAAAATACATTAACCTCATACATAAAACATAATTTTTTTTGTTAAATGAAAAATGTGTTTATAAATATGGGCATATAGCTTTCAATTAAAAAAAAAAATCAACCATAGTGCGCCAAAGAAACAAGAATTCACAGGACATGGTGCGCAAAAACAATAGGAATGCACTGAACACAATGTATACATAGACTTGACACATCTCTTTCAGTTTGAATACATACATAACATTAGTTATTTTTATTTATCAATGCAGTGAGTTGACATAACATTTCACACAGGTGCGTTAATTTTACGCCGATGCACCGCACCGGAAAATTTAGGTTAACGAACACACCAAGCTATAGTTTTCTAATATTATATGGCACTTTTGGTAAAAATAAATGCACCAGGAATTTACTTTTACCAGATGCACCACCGTAAAAATTATGATTTTTAAAGTGGTGCATTGTGGAACTTAATGACTTGGTGCGTTTCCATTTCCAAACACACTGAATAATATTAAAAACCTATAGTTTGTTAACGTTATTCATTAATTTGGGGTGCACCCTATAAATTTATAGGGTGCACTAAGAATGGTGAGAGCCAAACCTGTCGAACGCAATGCACAGATTAAAAAAAATGCATTTTTTACTTAATTTTCAATTCTACTCCACTAAAAATTTAAGTTAGCGAGAAACACAGACATTACCTAGAAATTTGTTCATTAGGGAGGCATGTTTACCACACAAAAAAGAAAATGACCACTGTTTGAAAAAAATCAAAAGACACGTAGTGTGAAATGGACAGAAGGATGGCAAGAAAGGGAAGCACCGATGGAAAGCAACTTCATAGAGGAAAAAGTAGCATCAATTCTTGAGAGCTCTACAACACTGAAAATGGTAAAAATGAATTTTACAGCCCGTAATTTTTTTTTTTATTTAACCCTATTCTAGTGTGCTCGAGTACCTGACGCACCGATGCATATTGTTTATGAAGTGTGCCACAATTTTTTAAATTAAACACCATACCACAATGCACCATGTTATTTATGCACAGGGGTGTTTCAAAACATGAATGACACCGATGTTTCATGGGAGTATAGCAACGAAATGGTGAAAATGAATTTTATGACTGGTTTTTTTTTTAAATTTAACCTTTCTTCCGTGTTATCAAGTAGTATACGCACCCGTTCTCTGGTTTCACCTAGCACACTATTATTTTTAAATTAAAAACCATTCAATAGTGCACCATGCTATTTACACACTAGGGCATTCAGAAAATCTAATAGCACTGGGGCTTCGTGGGATTATAACACCGAATGGTGAAAATGAATTTTATGACCGAATTTTTTTTTAATTTAACGTTAGTCTAGTGCTATTGAGTGGTATACGCAACGGTGCTCCAGAGTTAATTAGCATACCATTATTTTTTATTTTTTAAAACATAACCCTCTAACGGTGAACCATTGTATATTAATCACATGGACATACAATTCTATTAACGAAACCAGTGCTTATAATATGAATAGTGCACCGATGTTTTTTAAATTGAAAACCTTGCCATGGTGCACCATGTTTTTTACGCATCGAGGCTTTTATAAAAAGAGGAAGAATTGATGCTTTATGTGAGTATAGCACCAGTGATTTATGTGAGTACAACACCGAAATGGTGAACATTAATTTTACAACTGACATTTTTTTTTAAATGTAACCCTTTTTTGGTGCTATTAAATAATATATGCATTGGTCCATTTAATACATGTAGTGCACGATTTTTTTGATTTGTATAAAAAATAAACCTACAACGGTGCACAATTTTCTATTAAGCATCGGTGCCTTAAGTTCAGTTAACGACACCGGTGTGTACAATATAAGAAGCACACCGCTATTTTTAAATTAAAAACTACACAACGGTGCACCATATCTTTTATGCACTGGGGTGTTCGTATATGAGTTTAGCACTGGGGTGTCATGATAGTATAGCATTGGACCAGGAAAAATGAATTTTACGACTAACATTTTTTTAAATTTAACCCCTTTCTAGTGCTATCGAGTAGTATACAGACTGGTGCGTATTATGTAATTAGTGCATCGTAATTTTTTTAAACTTTTATAAAAAATAAAGCAGTCATAGTGTAGCATATGTTATTAAGAACCAGAGAATATAATTATAGTAATGCATCAGTGCATTATTGTATTATAGATGCACCATTAAAAAAAAACTGCTAAAACATCTGCCCTCCCAACTCTGCTAGTGACCTCCGCTACAAACATATTTTTTTGTTATTTTTATAGCGAATTCCGTGAAAACCTACGCTAGAGGGCATTTTCCTTGTAGTGAGAAATTTTTAATGTCTCACGAGAGATTGGTTGGCATCGGTGGCCTATTTGGATCGCGTTGAAGAGGATTATTGATGAGATGATTCAAATCAGGGAGATTTAAACTAGCTATGTAAGAAAGGAAGGGCTGAGTAGCATTCATGCCTTGCTAGGTTTCTATGTTATCTCCAAAAGCGGGACACTGAGTATTATCAATGTTTCCACCAACATTTCCTGCACTATTGGTGCCCAGGTTGGAACATGTATTATTTCTAGCATTGACGCCAGACATGGTAGTGGCTCAGGGTTGAGAGGTCTTAGAATATGAGGAAGACATAGATGACTCTAAAGAATGAGAGTATGAAGGTAGACTGGGGGAATGGACCCTAACTCATCTAGCATGTGTAAGCAGATGTCCTAATGTAAATTGAGGATGAAGATCATGAAGTCTTTGTGACTGGTGCCTAGGAGGCATAGTGGTGTCAAGACAATAATGGATCTAAGAGGTTAGAGTAGAAAAATGGAGAAATAAAACAATAGATAGAAAGTAGAACACTACGTAGAGTGGTGTAAAGTGAATCTAACTAAGATCTACTTCTATTTTAAATCAAGGAAACTATTCCTATAAAAGGAAACGACTCCTAGCGTAAAAGGTAGCTACACCTCAAATAAATCCTAATCTATGTTTTGATGGCCTTCCAAAAAAATTCTTACTTGTGGGAGCTTATGGCCACAAGCATAGTGTTAAGTGAAAGGTAAGGAAAAGGTATGGTTTCTTCCCACAATCACCACCTATAGGGTGTTTTATCCTAAATAAATGCAACCATGGTTACCTCTATCCAATGGGGGTAAGTGAATCTTAGCTTCTGAGTAGCAGTCGCAGACCTTGATTCCTGACCAGGAAGTGGGATCTTCAAGGGGAACAACTAGTATCCTTGACCTAGGACATACCCCCTCTAACAGTTTTCTTCAAAAATGCCATCTTTGGACCATTTTATTATGCAGAATTTCAAGCACCTTAGTAGGAAAACACTATGACTCAAATGTATATTTGGTAGGTTTTATTGGGATGCCTACCCCACTAACCCTAACATAACTATAAGATTATTTTTCCTTGCGCCAAAGTGGGCTTAAATTTATTTTTGTTATATTAAGTGGTTAATTTTATGTCCTTGGCTTAGTGGTCTAAACCAATATCCTGTTCACTTTAGGTGTGAAGTTTGTGCAAATTATTATGATGATATCGGTTTGCATAAAATGTAAATATGTGCTTCTAAAATGTAAAATGTTGAATAGAAAATCTAACTGAAATAAAACATAAAGTCAAAAAAAATGAACAACACTCTACTTCCCACGCAAGGAAGATAAAAAGAAGACAAAAAAATAAAATAGAGGGAAACAAGATGGAGACAAATAGATCATATAACTGAAAGGGGTTGGGATATATGGTCAACATGCCTACTTTATGCAAACAAAAACGCAAAAAAAAAAAAAAAAAAAAAAAATTATAACTGAAATGACCTCAAACAAACAAACTTATGATGATGCTACTAAGAAGAAATTTGAATGATAATGCAACAAAGGGCCTAAATGGCACTCAATTGGAGTTTAAAAGTATTAAAAGAGGCTAAATAATAAGTTTTAACTTGTTAGAATAATAGTGGTATGTAGCTCTAAAAACTAGACTACCAAATCAGAAAACCTCTCTTTATGTGGCGGAGGTGTACTTGAAACCCTTAGGAGGGCTTTGTTCCTTCCTCCTAAAAATGGGAAATCAAAAGAGATCGAGACCTAATGCTTACGGAAGGAATGAGCACCAAAAAACCCTATCAGATACCTAGAACTAAAATTGAGCAAAAAATTAAAATATGCAAATTTTTGGATAGTGGCATATAATTTACCTTTTTCTACATTACAGTGTAGGTTTTGGCTTGTTTCCTGCATTGTTCATCATAGATAATTCCCAGAAATATTTTTTTGGGTTTTTTGGGTTCTCAAGTCGAGGCATTGATTATATCCTGCCATCTTCTGTGTGGCTAGTACCTTTAACCTATGAAACACAGACATGAATGAAAAATATTGGCTTTTTTGCAAAAAATCACTACAAAAATAAACATAGAAAACAAAAAAGTGAAGAAATGAAAGGAAAAAAACAAGTTCACCAGGGATCTAGAGTTTAACATAGCGAATTCGCCATTTATTAGGAGATAAATTCCAGATAAGTGTACCAAAATCTCACTTTTACTATTCGTAACTAAAATAGCCTAACAACAAGAAAATGCAATGTGAACTCCAAGAAACCTTCAATACTTAACAAGCATCTTTAGATTTTCACATTAAAATGTTAATGGAAAAAAGTATAAAAAAAAGCACATAGAACCTGAAAACAAATGTTAAACATTATAGAAAAAACCCAATGAAAATCCAATAATTTTTTACTAATGAAATAATGAAATGACACCTAATGAGTAGAACATAAATGACTCGGGTCAAATACCATCCCCCTCCTTGGGAGGGTTCTTTCAATGTACCTTATGCTGCAAGTAATTGCTTCTCTCTCTTCTTCATATGCAAGTGGAAAATGGAATTATGAATAAGAAAATGGGAAAATGCAAATGGTGAGGGAAAAACCTCTCTATTTATAATAAAATCCTAGATTAGACTAGATCTAGTCAAATAATAAAATATTTGGTTAACAAGATCGGGATCTAATGGTCATAAGTATTTTATTATTTTTGGCAGAGGAAAATAATAGAGAAATGGTCAATAAATTTTATTCAATTATCTTACTCAAAAAATAATGATTAATTGAGTTAGTTAAGAAAAGTGGGGGAAATAATTAATAAACGAAAATGATTTATTAATTATTTCTAGGAGATATTGTCAAAATAAGTTAGAAATAATCACTAAATAATGATTTAATAATTATTTCATGGGATAAAAGTGTAATGATTAATAAATAATAAATAAATATTTATTTACTTAATTATTCATGTAGAAATGGTAAAGGTGGGTGAAAATAAAATAAATTAATTTGACATAAATGGGAAAATGAACAAAAATAACATGAAATTAATTTTACAAAAATTCTAGGTTATTTTTATGTGGGTAAATTAATTGGAAATAATTTAGGAAAATTGGTTCACTAAGTTATTTCTAATGGTGAAAATGGGTTTTAATATGTTAAACCCATACTACATTGTGTATGCCTTGGGTGGTTGGCGTAATAGGGAAAGGGTACAAATCTCTCTCCCTCTCTCGTGCCTCCCACTATCATACCACATTGCATTGATAAAATCTTTGCTCTTGTTGTTGTTTCTCCTCTCTCCTTTGCCATATCTGCATGATTGACATATAAAATACATTAACCTCATACATAAAACATTTTTTTTTTGTTAAATGAAAAATGTGTTTATAAATATGGGCATATAGCTTTCAATTAAAAAAAAATCAACCATAGTGCATCAAAGAAACAAGAATTCACAGGACATGGTGCGCAAAAACAATAGGAATACATCGAACACAATGCATACATAGACTTTACACCTCACTTTCAGTTTGCATACATACATAACATTAGTTATTTTTATTTTTCAATGTAGTGAGTTGACATAACATTACACATAGGTGTGTTAATTTTACGTCGATGCACCGCACCGCAACATTTAGGTTAACGAACACACCGAGCTATATTTTTCTAATATTATATGGTACTTTTGGTAAAAATAAATGCACCAGGAAGTTACTTTTACCATATGCACCACTGTAAAATTATGATTTTTAAAGTGGTGCGTTGTGGAACTTAATGACTTGGTGTGTTTCCATTTGCTAAACACATTGAATAATATTAAAAACCTATAGTGTGTTAATGGTGAGAGCCAAACTTGTTGAACGCAGTGCACAGATAAAAAAAAAATGCATTTTTTACTTAATTTTCAATTCTACTCCACTAAAAATTTAAGTTAGCGAGAAACACAAACATTACCTAGACATTTGCTCATTAGGGAGGCATGTTTACCACACAAAAAAAAATTGACCACTGTTTGAAAAAAATCGAAAGACACGTAGTGTGAAATGGACAGAAGGATGGCAAGCAAGGGAAGCATCGATGGAAAGCAACTTCATAGAGGAAAAAGTAGCATCAATTCTTGAGAGCTCTACAACACTGAAAATGGTAAAAATGAATTTTACAGCCCGTAAGTTTTTTTCATTTAACCCTGTTCTTGTGTGCTTGAGTACCTGACGCACCGATGCATATTGTTTATGAAGTGTGCCACAATTTTTTAAATTAAAAACCATACCACAATGCAACATGTTATTTATGCACCGGGGTGTTTCAAAACATGAATGACACTGATGTTTCATGGGAGTATAGCAACGAAATGGTGAAAATGAATTTTATGACTGGTTTTTTTTTTTAAATTTAACCTTTCTTCGATTCTATCAAGTAGTATTCGCACCAATTCTCTAGTTTCACCTAGCACACCATTATTTTTAAATTAAAAACCATGCAATAGTGCACCATGCTATTTACACATTGGGGCATTCGGAAAATCTAATGGCATTGGGGCTTCGTGGGATTATAACACTCGAATGGTGAAAATGAATTTTATGACCAATTTTTTTTTTAATTTAACATTAGTCCAGAATTTAACCTTTCTTCGATGCTATCAAGTAGTATTCGCACCAATTCTCTAGTTTCACCTAGCACACCATTATTTTTAAATTAAAAACCATGCAATAGTGCACCATGCTATTTACACATTGGGGCATTCGGAAAATCTAATGGCATCAGGGCTTCGTGGGATTATAACACTCGAATGGTGAAAATGAATTTTATGACCAATTTTTTTTTTAATTTAACATTAGTCCAGTGCTATCGAGTAGTTTACACATCGGTGCTCCATAGTTAATTAGCACACCGTTATTTTTTATTTTTTAAAACATAACCCTCGAATGGTGTACCATTTTCTATTAATCACATGGACATACAATTCTATTAACGAAACTAGTGCTTATAATATGAATAGCGCACCGATGTTTTTTAAATTGAAAACCTTGCCATGGTGCACCATGTTTTTACGCATCGAGGCTTTCATAAAAAGAGAAAGAATTGATGCTTTATGTGAGTATAGCACCAGTGCTTTATGTGGGTACAACATCAAAATGGTGAAAATTAATTTTACAACCGACATTTATTTTTTAAATGTAATCCCTTTTTGGTGCTATTAAATAATATATGCATCAATCCGTTTAATATATGTAGTGCACCATTTTTTTTATTTGTATAAAAAATAAACCTACAATGGTGCACCATTTTCTATTAAGCATTGGTGCCTTGAGTTCAATTAACGACACCAGTGTGTACAATATAAGAAGCACACCGCTATTTTTAAATTAAAAACTACACAAAAATGCACCATATTTTTTATGCACTGGGGTGTCATGATAGTATAGCACTGGACCAGGAAAAATGAATTTTATGACTGACATTTTTTTAAATTTAACCCCTTTCTAGTGCTATCGAGTAGTATACGGACTGGTGCGTATTATGTAATTAGTGCATTGTATTTTTTTTAAATTTTTATAAAAAGTAACGCGATCATAGTGTAGCATATGTTATTAAGAACCAGTGAATATAATTATAGTAATTCATCAGTGCGTTAGTGTATTATAGATGCACCATTAAAAAAAATCTGCTAAAACATCTACCCGCCCAACTCTGCTAGTGACCTCCGCTACAAACATATTTTTTGGTTATTTTTATAGGGGATTCCGCGAAAACCTACGCTAGAGGGAATTTTCCTAGTAGTGAGAAATTTCAAATGTCTCACGAGAGATTGGTTGGCATCGGTGACCTATTTGGATCACGTTGAAGAGGATTAGTGATGAGATGATTCAAATTAGGGAGATTTAAACTAGCTATGTAAGGAATGAAGGGTTGAGTATCATTCATGCCTTGCAAGGTTTCTATGTTATCTCCAGAAGGGGGAAACTGAGTATTACCAATGTTTCCACCAGTATTTCCCGCACTATTGGTGCCCAGGTTGGTACAGGTATTGTTTCTAGCATTGACGCCAGACATGGTAGCAACTGGTCTTATAATATGAGGAAGACATAGATGACTCTAAAGAATGAGAGTATGAAGGTAGACTAGGGGAATGGACCCTAACTCATATATCATGTGTAAGGAGATGTCCTAATGTAAATTGAGGATGAAGATCATGAAGTCTTTGTGACTAATGCCTAGGGGGCACAGTGATGTCAATACAATAATAGATCTAAGAGGTTAGAGTAAAAAAATGGAGAAATAAATCAATAGAGATAAAGTAGAACACTACGTAGAATGGTGTAAAGTGAATCTAACTAAGATCTACTTCTATTTTAAATCAAGAAAACTTTTCCTATAAAAAAGGAAACGACTCCTAGCGTAAAAGGTAGCTACACCTCAAATAAATCCTAATCTATGTTTTGATGGCCTTCTAAAAGAATTATTACTTGTGGGAGATTATGGCCACAAGCAGAGTGTTCAGTGAAAGGTAAGGAAAAGGTATGGTTGCTTCCCACAATCACCAACTATAGGGTGTTTTATCCTAAAGAAATGCAACCATGGTTACCTATATCCAATGGGGGTAAGTGAATCTTAGCTTCTGAGTAGCAGTTGCAGACCTTGATTCCTGACCAGGAAGTGGGATCTTCAAGGCAAAACAACTAGTATCCTTGACCTAGGACATACCCCCTCTAACAGTTTTATTCTCAACACCATCTTTGGACCGTTTTATTATGCATAATTTCAAGCACCTTAGTAGGAAAACACTATGACTCAGAAGTAGAGTTGGTAGGTGTTATTGGGATGCCTACCCCACTAACCCTAACATAACTATAAGATTATTTTTCCTGGTGCCAAAGTGAGCTTAAATATATGTTTGTTATATTAAGTGGTTAATTTTATGGCCTTGGCTTAGTGGTCTAAACCAATATCCTATTCACTTTAGGTGTGAATTGTGTGCAAATGAGTATGATGATATCGGTTTGCATAAAATGTAAATATTTGCTTCTAAAATGTAAAACAGAAATTCAAAAAAAATGAACAACACTCTACTTCCCACCCAAGGAAGATAAAAAGAAGACAAAAAAATAAAATAGAGGGAACGAAGATGGAGACAAATAGGTCATATAATTGAAAGGGGTTGGGATATATGATCAAAATGCCTACTTTATGCAAACAAAAACGCAAACAAAAAAAAAACTAATTTATAACTGAAATGACCTCAAACAAACAAACTTATGATGATGCTACTAAGAAGAAATTTGAATGATAATGCAACATAGGGCCTAAATGGGATTCAATTAGAGTTTAAAAGTATAAAAAGAGGCTAAATAAGAAGGTTTAACTTGTTAGAATAATAGTGGTATGTAGCTCTGAAAACTAGACTACAAAATCAAAAAACCTCTCTTTATGTGGCAGAGGTGTACTTGAAACCCTTAGGAGGGCTTTGTTCCTTCCTCCTAAAAATGGTAAATCAAAAGAGATCGAGACCTAATGCTTATGGAAGGAATGAGCACCAAAAAACCCTATCAGATACCTAGAACTGAAACTGAGCAAAAATTTAAAATATGCAAACTTTTGGATAGTGGCATATAATTTACCTTTTCCTCCATTACAATGTAGGTTGTGGCTTGTTTCCCGAATTTCTCATCATAGATAATTACCAGAAATATTTGTTAGGGTTTTTTGGGTTCTCAAGTCGAGGCATTGATTAGATCATGCCATCTTCTATGTGGCTAGTACCTTTAACCTATGAAACACAGACATGAATGAAAAAATATGGGTTTTTTTGCAAAAAATCACTACAAAAATAAACATAGAAAACAAAGTAGTGAAGAAATGAAAGAAAAAATAAAAATTCACCAGGGATCTAGAGTTTAACATAGCGAAGTCTCCATTTATTAGGAGATAAATTCCATATAAGTGTACCAAAATCTCACTTTTACTATTCGTGACTAAAATAGCCTAACAATAAGAAAATGTAACGTCAACTCCAAGAAACCTTCAATACTTAACAAGCATCTTTAGATTTTCACATTAAAATGTTAATGGAAAAAACTATAAAAAAAAAACACATAGAACCTTAAAACGAATGTTAAATGTTATAGAAAAAACCCAATGAAAATCCAATATTTTTTTACCAATGAAATAATGAAATGACACCTAAGGAGTAGAACATAAATGACTATTGTCAAATACCATCCCCCTCCTTGGGAGGGTTCTTTCAATGTACGTTATGCTGCAAGTAATTGCTTCTCTCTCTTCTTCATATGCAAGTGGACAATGGAATTATGAATAAGAAAATGGGAAAATGCAAATGGTGAGGGAAAAACCTCTCTATTTATAATAAAATCCTAGATTAGACTAGATCTAGTCAAATCATAAAATATTTGGTTGACAAGATCAGGATCTAATGGTCATAAGTATTTTATTATTTTTGGCAGAGGAAAATAATAGAGAAATGGTCAATAAAATTTATTCAATTATCTTACTCAAAAAATAATTATTAATTGAGTTAATTAAGAAAAGTGGGGGAAATAATTAATAAACGAAAATGATTTATTAATTATTTCTAGGAGATATTGTCAAAATAAGTTAGAAATAATCATTAAATAATGTTTTAATATTTATTTCATGGGATGAAAGTGTAATAATTAATAAATAATAAATAAATAATGATTTGTTTAATTATTCATGTATAAATGGTAAAGGTGGGTGAAAATAAAATGAATTAATTTAACATAAATGGGAAAATGAACGAAAATAACATGAAATTAATTTTACAAAAAATCCAGGTTATTTTTATGTGGGTAAATTAATTGGAAATAATTTAGGAAAATCCGTTCACTAAGTTATTTCTAATTGTGAAAGTGGGTTTTAATATGTTAAACCCATACTACATCGTGTATTTCAATCATCCCAATGTAAAATGACTAGGTGATCACTTTTTGGGTGATAATAGCTAGTACCATGGGAAGCTTATTTTTATGCCTCCATTTATCTTGGTTATCTTGCAATGAGTGAATGCATTTAATTATACCCTCATGCAATGAGAGATTGTCGCTCAAGGGAAAGTAGCATAGAGAAACGTGGTGTGATCCTTTTAGAGTTGCTAGTTTGTAGGTGAACAACTCAAGGGGAATGGGATGTCTTGTCATATGGTCTAGAATTTGTGCTATTCTCTGAATTATTTAGTTCCTACATGGCTACATTCATCCGATTGTCTCCTTAGAATATTTGTATATGAAGTAAATTCCTAAAGGAAAAAAAATAATGGGAAGGTGATAGGAAATTAAATGGTGAGATACTCAGAGAGGAATCCTTGCATGTGAAAGGTAGTCATACTTTCAACAATCATCCAAGGAGGAGCTAGAGCGAAGGTATCAAAAATATCTTCATATATATCAAAGGTATAATATTGTATGGTTTGAATTTCTTTCAGAATATAGACACTATGATTTCTCCCTTATATGTAGTTGTATATTTCTTCATTCATATTGGATGTATATTAGTTTGAGAAATATAAATTAGATCTTTCTATCTATCACCTTAACCTTTCTTAGAAAAAATGGTTTAGTGCTTGTGGATTTTGTGTAGGTCATAGGAATTGGAGGAAGGAGCAGGGACATCAGAATATGAATTAGGATCTCTTATAGCCATCACTTTTCAATATCATAACAAGCATTATTGAAGAAGGTATGCATTCCCTCCCATCCATTTCAATTGCATGTATGTAAATTGTATGAAGGGAGTGATCTAGAGGAGTTATATTAATAGGAATCTCCCATAATTGCCTAAAATTTCGGTAGTCTAGTGGTGATCTTGGTGTTATCACTGGAAAATCAGAGTAGCAGAGATGACATTATTCAATTTCAGGCAAAAGGATTTACGGGGCTAACGCACATTAGAGAATCTAAAGTATTTAAAAACCTCTAAGGTCCAGAAGGAAAATCAAATTGCACACTGAAGAAACCAAAAAAATTCACCTTTACGCGCACTTTTCTTCGATAAGAGCGCATTTGCACGGATTTCCCTAAAAAAGCCATATGGACCTGAGAGTGGCGGAAATCACTTTCTGGGACAACAATTCACACTTCAGGAAATTGATCCCACACTTGAGGCTGCCTAAGGACAACAGCCCAAGCCTCCTTAGGACCTCAAGGGAGCACACAATGGAATAATGTGGCACACAATGGAATCATCCTCCTCTCTTGGGTCACTATCTATCAATGGACGAAGGGAGGGAAGGAGAGTTTAAATTCTCCAATAAAAGGCCACAAAGAGATGAACAATGTGAGAACACATTTTTATGCCAGCCAGAATTTCCCCAAGCAATCTAGCAGTGTGTGATCCGAAGCAAAGATAGAGGGGATTCATTTGTTAGCCACCCAACAACTCCAATCCTTCAGAGTAGAGAGGGAGACTTTTCTCCAAGGTAGCTTGGAAGTAAAGACATCCTTGCATCAAGTCTTATAACTTCTTAGTTTTAAGGGCCCATTAACAAGTGGGTAAATGTTTCATCCTTTATTCCTACCAGCACTCAATAAGAGGGGACATAAGCACCACCATTTGGATTATTGAAGTTGTTTGACTCTCTTTAGAGCTTTTGTATTATGTGTTTAGTTTAATTTTGTTGTGTTTTCAAATATGCATGCTGTTTCACTATTTAGCTTGTTTATTTCTTAGCATGTTCACTAACTTGCTTAACTCCCTTGATTTTCTACCTATGACCACAAACTTAAGAGGAAAAAACCACTCCTCTTAAGCAGGTGCGATTTGGTACACTTGTGCACCAAACCCACCTACACACTTGGCTAGAAGTGGGATTTCACCTATTTCTAACATTATTATAGGAAGCTTGATGATACCACGTTCTATTTTCCCATATGGTTGTAACTTTGACCATGAATTTGGTACTCCCTCTAACATTTCTAATAGAAATATGGGTAGTTATGTCTCTAAAGGAACCAAATCCTTTACGAATGGTTACATCTTTTGGGGTACAAATGTTCTTGAGATAATTTATATGTGTGAGTTAGTGATGCCCCACCCCATAAACACTCCCTTCCCACTTAGTATTGGTTACATGTTAAATAAATTCTTTTGTGATGATCCATATTGGGTGATTATATTTTTTTTCATCCATCTCAGTGCATTCAAAGTGGAAAAAGTGGAGGAATCAGCTCACAGGACCGTTTTTATCGGCAAGACCCACTTTTGAAAAGTGGGGCCTGAAACCTTATGGGAGAATTTTGAGGAATCAAACGATGTTTTTTTGGGGTAAAACATTGCCTCCCTGGCACCACATATTTTCATGCTATTATACACATAGAGTCCTTTCCAATGGCGCAAGAACCGCGTCAATGGAAGTCTGTATGCAAAATTTATCCCACTCAGATGTTGATCTCCTTGTTTTCACACCTATAGATCAGGAGGATGTTGCTTCAGCCCCCATTATTCATGTAAAGGGGATAGACACATGATTATGATGTAAAATAATATAGAATATTCTATATGAAATCTCTAGTTAAGATTTGATGTAGCCAAATGTAACCACTGGTATTCTATCATGTTGTGTTATAACTGGGCCACTAGGAGGAAGAGGCATTTGATTATTTCGAGAGAATTTTGTTCCATAGCTAAGAAAATATAGCCAAGAGAGATAGGAGGTAGAGCACACAAATATTATTTGCGCACTGTAGCAGCCCACATGCCACATGCATTACATATTTATACCTGCACCTATATTTCCAGACAGAGAAAGAGAATGAAGTGACCTCACCTTCTAGCTATTTTTATCCTAAAAGGGTTTCCCAAAGAGCATAAATTGCATCTTATGTGTGTGTGAGCTTATTTTTCCATTCTCTACTTTTATGCATCATTTATATTCACATGCATGCACTAATTACAGTTAAATCTATAGATATTAAAATTTAATAAAACTGTAATAGTGTAGAATCTCATACTTTTAATATAATATTATCAGATCTATTGTGACGAACTCTCCAGTGGAATACCCACAACAGTTTAATGATCATTTGGTATTAGAACATGTTTCTTTGGTTATTTTTGGATATTTGTAGGGGATCTAGGTCGACAAGGTTGAAAATCATAAAACATTAATCATGGTCGACGAATTTGTAAATGAACCTCGTGATCCTGCAGAGGTGAGGTTTTCGTGGCTCGAAAAACAAGTCACGAATATAAACCATAATGTGAACCTCCTCATGGAAACCTTAAGTAATAATCTAGGGATATTTGGAGAATATGCGGGTTTGAATGTAGAGGAAAAATTATAAGGGGGATCAGGAGATCAGGAAGACATAGATAACCAGCCGAAGAAAAAACCCAAAAAATATCAACCCTATTTGAGTGTCGTGAATCAATCCCTGATTAAAATGGAATAAAAATTTGATATCAAGTCATACCACAATGATATCGACGCTATGAATATGAACCACTTGTTGCAACAACTGGAAGTTTGTTTCAGTGTCCATCAAGTCAAGGAAGGTAAAAATATCTCATTCGTGTGACTAAAATTAGAGGGCCATGCACTGACTTGGTGGGAGAGCCACATAAAAACCCTGAGGTTGGAGGGAAAACCTCTAATGGCTAAGTGGGAGGATTTCAAAATCCTCATTAATTCACATTTCTATCCCATTGGGTACATGGAGGACCAGTCGATCTGATGGCATTACTTAAGGAAAAACTCAGGCCAAAGCGTGCAGGAGTATACCACAGAATTCAGAAATATGGCTATATTGTTAGGTATATCTCCATAGAACCCAGATGTACTCCTCAGGTATTTGGGGGGTCTACTCCACCATCTGCGTGAGAAAGTGATGTTTCTCAAACGCAAATCGGTGGACGACGCTTGTGTACAGAGAAAGTACCTAGATACATTATGCCTAAAAAGAGCGGAATCAAGTGGATCGAAGTAGAAAGAGAAATAGGAATATTCTAAGGAGGGGAAGAAGAAGCAAAAGGAGGAAAATATAAAAATATAGCATCCACAACACACGAGTGAAAAATATCCTAGAAACCACTGCAACCACTACAACATTGATGACCATACAGAGGAGAAGTGTTGGAAGTTGCATCTAGAGCCAAAACTGAAGAAAAATAAGGAGAATAGCATGGCCACTGATTCGAGAAACCAAGTTGAAATAATCTCGGACGTGGATGAGAATATATTTTGTAGATCAGTGTAGAAGGAGGTGAATCTGATTAGCCTTCAGCAATAGGAAGAGAAATAAATTACCAAAATATTCCATATAGATATATAGGTCAAGAAGACAAATATTGATGCTATGTTTGACTCAGGATCGCGAGAGAATATCCTTGTGGAAGAGTTGGTCAAGAAGTTGGGGATGTAATTTCGTGATCATCCAAACCCATATCCACTAGGATGGATAAATAAAGATACAGAGCCAAAGGTAGAAAAGAAATGAAAAATTAGATTTGATATCAATGCTAATTTTATTGATGAAGTAGATCTAGATGTGGTTCAACTTGATGTATGTGCAGTCATGCTTGGGATTCAATACATGTACATGCATGATGTAATATTCATGAGGGGAGCCAACCAATATCGTCTCATCAAGGATGGAAAATCATTCATCATCAACGTGCACAAAGGCAAGTTGAAATTTCACTAGTGAGTGCCAATCAAGCTAGCAAATTGATCAGTTCCAACAAGAAGTATGTTTTATTGTTTTAAGAGAAAGTTAGTCTAAAGAGGAGTCAATAAGAGGAAAGGCATCCCTAGAGAGTTGTACTAAGAAACATAAAAAAAAAAAATTGAAGGATTTGTTACAATCCCTACAAGGATGTGTTCCAAAAGCCTAAGGGTCACCACCTAAGAGAGAAGTGGATCATGAGATCCAACTATTGCTAGACTCCCCATTGCTAAATATTGGGTTGTATAGGAAATGCTTTATAGAAGCAAGTGAGGTGAAGAAAAAATTGTAGAAGCTACTAGAATAAGGTGCCATTCAACTGAGTACATCATCATGTGGGTCACCCATCATCATTATGCCAAAGAAGGATGGGACTTGGAGGACGTGCATAGATTATAGGGCGTTGAATAAAATTACACTCAAGGATAGATACCCCCTACCTAGGATAGATGATTTGTTAGATCAGTTGCACCAAGAAAATTACTTCACTAAGCTGGACTTGAAGTTTGGATATCACTAGGTTATAGTCATAAAAGAAGATAAATGTAAGATCGCCTTCAAAATCTAGCAAGGTTTGTATGAGTGGTTAGCTATGTCATTGGGCCTATGCAATGCACTAGCTACATTTATGAGATTAAAGAATGATATAATGCACCCTTTTATATATTCATTTTTTATTGTCTATCTGAATGATATGTTGGTATATAGTGCTACCTGTGAGGAGAATAATTCACATTTGACAAGTGTTAGCGACATTGAATAAGCACCTGCTACTAGCAAATCTCAAGAAGTGTGATTTTTCCCAGCAGTATTTGGTGTATCTAGGATATGTGATCGGTGCAGGAAAACTTGAGATAGATCCTTCTAATATGGAGGCCATCATGAAATGTTAAGTGCCTACTAATGTTTACGAGGTTAGGATTTTCATTGGGGTAGCACAATACCTGAGGAAATTCATAGCCTTGTTTTCAGTGGTAGAAGCATCGTTCCATGCCATAATAGCAAGTGGAAAGAGTTTCTAGCAGGGAAAAGGTTAGCAAAAGGCTTTCGAGGAGCTAAATAATAAAATTAGTCAAGCACAAGTTCTGGAATTACCAAACTTGTAGCAACCCTTTGAAGTGGAGACAACTGTGAGTGGGTATGTTATGGGAGTTGTCTTGATACAAGGAGGAAGACATGTTTCCTACCATTCTGAAGTATTTAATGGGGAAGTTCTTAACTACCCTACCTACAATAAGGATCTATCTACCATGGTGCAATTTGTGAAGAAGTTGAAGCACTATATGATGGGAAAGGAGACAGTAATCCACACATATCAGTAGCCATTACAATACTTGCAGGCCCATAGTAAGCTATAGTAGACCAGACATTAGAAGTGGATGGGGTTTTTATAGAAGTTTCATTTGTTCGTCAAGTATAATAAGGGATGCACAAAAAAGTTGGAGTGACATGTTGTCAAGGCCACCCACATCAAATATTACAACTTTGGGGACTCTTATGCACATGGATCCATTCACCCATGATGCATACAAAGTAGGGAAAATTTTATGGATGGAAATTTATTTTAAAATTTATAAACCTTGGTGAATCTAACTAGTCCATAATATGAAATCTATAAAAAATTTAGAAATATTTTGTTAAAATATTAAAATTTATGATAATTTGATGTGGTCTCTATATAAAATTTGTGCGATTTTTAAGGTGAAAAAAAATTTTACTATAAAATTTGGGCATATAATTTTTAGAAAAAAAATGGAAATTAACGAATCTTTTTTTGGAAAAATCATGGAAAATTAGCCCACTTGCAAATATTTTCCCCTAAAAATATCCCTGATACAAAGAGGCATATTCAGAAGATGAGGAATTAAAGGAGGCGTATGAGTAGTTGTAGAGTCAAAGTCATGTGCACGATGGAGACATCACCATTGAATACCATCTTCCAGACAAGTTACTCTATAGGCTGGATAAGATATGTGTTCCTAAATGTGAGTGACTTCACGTGATTAGAGAGGCTCACAACTCCAAGGTTGGAGGGAACTTTGATGTAGGGAAGATTGTGGCTAACTTGCAAAGGTATTTGTATCGGCCCAAGATGCAAGAGTAGGTAGCTAGGCTCATAAGAGGATGCATGCTTTGTTGTACCAACAAACCTAGCAATAGGAAACATGGTCTATATCATCATTTACCTGTACAAACTCATCCTTGGGAAATAATTTCCAAGGAATTTGTGGGAAGTTTACTAAAAACCAAGAAGGGAAATGACTACCTATTCGTGGTAGTTGACAGGTTTGGCAAGATGTGTGTTCTGATGCCCTATAAAAATACCATTGGTAGATAAGAAGAAGTAAACAATTTGTTTGGACGGGTCTGGGTGCACTTTGGGATACCAAGGAGCATCATTTCAGACAAGGATACAAGATCTCTCAGTGCATTCAAGACTACATTGTGGGAGAATATGGATACAAAGTTGAAGATATCTACAACATTCCATCCACATACAAATGGGCAGACAAAATTAGTCAACAGGACTTTGTGCAGCTTCTAAGGGGATACAATCAAAATAATATGAAAACAAGGGATGAAAATATGGTATATATACAACATTCTTATAAGAAAGAAGTCCACACTTCTAAAGGAAATTTTCCATTTCAAACTTGTTTTGGATATTTTCCACCTTAACCTTTGGATATTGTATATGGGTAGCAACGAGGAGTGAGGGAAGATATTATAGGAGATTCTTTGATGGATGAAAATTTTATAGAGAAGATCATGAAGATCCATCTACAGGTGCAGGAAAATTTTCAAAAGTCGCAGGAGAAGTATAAGGTCAGGAATGATCAACACGTAATAGAGAAATCATTGAAGGTGGAAGGAACAGTATGGCTACAGTTGAACAAGGAGAGTCTGTAGGGGTCTAGTAAGAAAATCAAGGCTCTCAGGTATTGTCCCTTCAAGATACTGGAAAAGGTGGGTGATAATTCCTATCGACTCAATTTACCACCACATATTCGCATTTACTCAGTTGTGAATGTAGAGAATTTGAAACTCTATGAGCCTTCCATGGTAGATCAGGAAGAGAAATGGGTCCTACCTTCTGTTGAGGATTTGGCACCAAACACACAAGAAGAGTTGACAAAAGATATAGTTTTGTAGAAGAGGTCTTGAACTACAAGACATGGGCAACATGACCTTTTGCAGATTCAGTTCAAGGGAAAACTTCCAGGGAAATCTAAATGGTACACTAGAGAGAAGGTAGAGGAAACATTTCATCACCTCATTCAATAAAATATTTTTTCGACCAAAGCCTCCCAAAATGGGGAGGTGTTTTCATAATTGGATCATTACATTATTTTTCATCCATATTGATGCATTCAGAGTGGAAAATGTGGAGGAATAAGCTAACGGGATCGTTTTTACTGGCAGGACCTAGATTGGAAAAACAAGGTCTGGAACCTTCTGGGAGCATTTTGAGGTATAAAACCACATTTTTTAGGGGAAAATAGTTTTTGCTTAGTGTTTCTCCTTTTCATTCTATTACACACTGAGACCTTTCCAACGGTGCAAGAAGTGCATCAATCAGAGTCTGTATGCACAAATTATGCCATTGAGAAGTTGACTTCCTATTTTCACACCTGTAGTTTAGAGGATGTTGCGTCAGCCCCCATTATTCATGGAAAAGGGGCTAGCCACGTGATTATGATGTAAAATAATCTAGAAGAGTCTATATTGTAACTCTAGTTAAGATTTTATGTAGTCAAACTTAACCACTAGTAGGCTATCAAGTTGTGTTATAACCGAGCCACTACGGGGAATAAGCATTCGATTATTTCGAGAAAATTTTGTTCTGTAGTTGAGAAAATATAGCTAGGAGAGATAGGAGGTAGCGCACATAGAGAGGATATGTGCATTGTAGCAGCCCACATGCCACATACATTAATTCTTTGTACTTGTAGCCATATTTCCTAACAGAAAAAGAGAGTGAAGTGGCCTCACCTTGCCGCTAATTTTTCTCCCGAAAGGGTTTCCCAGATGTTAGCCACCCATAAAATTCTGTCATATCAGATGGTGGCTAAATGATGTCGGATAGCCTTCAAGAAACAATTTCATTACTAAAATTGCTGATACTTGAAGACTTTTGGTAATATCCTGTCCTTGGATAATATTCACTACTATTTCCTGGCAGAACTCAGAAGTCCTGCTGATTTCCAAAGCCAAAATACTGCTGCAAACCCCTTTTTCTTTTCCTCCCAACTAACCTCTTTTTCTATCCCTCCATTCCCCATGAAAATCCCTCATTTCCACATTTCTTCTATTTCCCCTCATCAAAATTCATTTTGTAAGGTTAAAAACCCACTTTTTAACCTTACCGAAACATTCATTTCCTCCAAAAACCCTTCAAAAACCATTAAAAATACATATTTTTATGTATTGGACTTAAGCCCCTCGGGCTTAAGTTTTTTGGCCCTTTCCGCCCATACGCCCGGGCGCCAGGACCAGGCGCCAAGACATTCGGGCGCTTATCCATTTTAAAATTATATTTCCCCGCCGGAACATATAAAACCTTTGATTTTAATAAAACCCGTCGTTTTATTATTTTTATTAAAAACCCGCCCATTTAAATTATGGAGCAATCTCCATCGTTGATTTTTTCCACAGATCGGACGGTGCGAAGCGCGCCTTCCTGTGGACCCCCCCCCCCATCCGTGCGTTGTTTCCCAAAACCGCGTGGTTTCCATTGCACCACTCTTCGGTGGATGGCGGTTTTTCCCCGACATCCAGCGATTCCATACAACGGTGGACGCGTGTCCCTTCTATGATTTGAAAACCACCGTGCAACCGTCGTCCATCGCGCGTTATAGCTTCGACCATGATGCCCAGTGAAATTGATATCTGCTGTCCGATTTGGGCCCACTCATCCAACGGCTATCGCTCCTCGAAAGTGTCTGATGGATAACCAAAGTGCCCGCGCGATAAACCAGCCTTCGTACAGTGGAAAATCAATCTCCGCCATTGATCTGATCTGCAAATCGACGCCCCATATTTCATCACCCGATTTCGTTGCCCAGTCAACGATTCCCCTCTGTTTGACTTTCAGCATCCCCTGATTCCATCTTGACCGTCCAAATTGATCCAAATCAACGGCGCAGTTTCACTGCGGGGGTATACCCCCAAGATTTTTCCTCCGTACACCCGAACCCCCCGAAATCATCCCCAACCGTCGATCTCAGCGCAAATCAACGGCTCTGATCTAATCCTTCTTCCCCCATGCTTTTTTGACCATTCTGAGATTAAATCCCGACCGTTAGGTGATGCCATCCAACGGCCCTGCTTCCTCCGCACATCCTCCGATGCAGATTGACCTATAAAAGCAGGATTTTATAATGTTTTTTTTGTATTTTGCAGGGTTTCGAAGGTTTTCACTATGAATGAAGAAAATTCGAAAGAAGAGGGTGACGATTCTCTTGCTCTCGATTTATCAAAGGAAATCGACCATCGGGTTTAAAACTTCACTTTTATCATTATTTCATGAACCATTGATGCATTACAGACCCTGTACAGCCCTGTGCAACAACAAGAAAACATGGATTAAGTGCAGAAAAAGAGTATCAGTGCTGAAGACCAGGAAATTATCAGAGCAGATGATTAATGGACGGTTTATGAGGATTATGGCCCAAAATGATCATTATAAACCTAATCCCCGGGTTAAAACAGAGTTCAAAACAAATCTAAAGGGTTTCACCGACAGGAAACCCTCCACCGCCACAAATTGAGGCAAATTGATCCCTCTAGCTACCACGGCGCCACCTGTGTCTCAAAGTATTCAATTAGGAGATAAATTTATTGATCAGGATCAGATATTTTTCCTCAACACAGCCGAAGAAGTTATTTCTGCCAGGAACTTCAATGCAAAGAATATCTGCAGAGTTACTTCGACGCCACGCAGTGCCTCAAAGGTCAACAGAAACTCCCACCAAGCTTGAAATCATTATGTAAATCATTTAATACAGAGGATATGTATGTAAGTCTCCTAATTGAGCCCCTCGAAGGCCAATGAGCCATTTAATTCTGTATTAATTATAAATGAGATCTTTTATCAGATCTCACCTCCTCATCCTTCTATATATACTACATCAGAACATGAGTGAGTGTTGGTTGTTGTTTGATTACAAGTTGTAACACTAAAACTCTCTAAAATAAATATACAAGTCTGTTGAAGTTGAAAAACAAATTGAATTCTTGGATGTCTTGATGATGTTGTCGCATGCTGTTCCTGAGAAGGCTCTATCATTGGATCCATGAGCTTGGCTGTTGGTGAATTATTCTGAACTGTTATATGTTTTTCCCCTATTTTCATCATGTTCCATAATTTCTTACTACAGTAGGTTGAAAGTTTTAGGCTAAGAAATGACTCTTGGAAGCACCTTAGACCTGTTCATCCTTCACTGTTTTATGTTTTCTTCTGCTGAAGTATTTTAGAGTCTTTAATCTCTCTCTTTAGTCTTCATTCTTGTTTATTTCCTTAATAGCTCAAATATTTGGTTTCAGCATGATTTATGGTTCTCCCTACTTGTCTGCTATCACTTGAAAGCTGTTATTGAAGTCTCCCTTTGAAGTACCATTGTTTTAAGTTAATCAAAGAGGTCAGTTTTGATCTTTCCCTTTGCCATTGCTTGAACAGTTGTTTTGAAGGTCTTTATAGTTGTAAGTATAGATGTTATTTAGGTGTTCCCTCTTCTATGAATGCAACTATCAGTGAATCTTTTATGTTTTCTAAGTCCTTTAAAATAAAATCTTTGAGGAAATAGGGAGTTCCCCGAATCTTAGAGTTCATTTTAAAATTTGTCTTGAAGTCATTATTTGCCTAAAGAATGTTTGTAGAATTTATGGTTAGCCCTGTCTATCAAATATCTCTTTATTGCTAAGTTATGTTTTCAAGTTCCCTTTGTTGAGAATTAAAATTCTCTTTCCAAATCATTAATGTCCATCTCATTCCAAAAACAAAAGGATCTTGTGGCCAAGTTAGATTTGCCCTTTGATATCCCATATCCCTTGAAGAGTTTGTCATGACCTTATTTTTTACTCCATTTCCCAATGAACCAGATATTTCCTCTTTCTGTCTATCTTTCCTAGACCTTTCATGTTCTGTTGTATCAACTCAATCCAACCAAACAAACATTTACACTTAATAACTAGTCTAAAATCCATAATCAAAGCACACAAGATAAACCTTTGTAAACAAATATTTGAGAGATCCCTCTCTGAGAACATGAGGACTAGATCCTGGAACTCTAAATATTGGTTATGATGTTGCGTTGTCTTTTGATTTTCCAAACTGTCAAAACACGGGACACCAACATAATGGCGATCACGGTGGGACCCTTATGAGTAAGCAACAATCTAAGTATCCTTCAGGACTCCAAAAATCCCTTATTTTCAAGAATATCTAGTGATTTTTAGCCACCTCATCGCCACCAACATAATGGCGATCACGGTGGGACCTGCTGAGAATAGTGGTTTGAAAACCCTTCCTCAAACTTTTTAGGTCCAGTATAACATAAGTAACTTTCTTCAAGCACCACCTAACAAATGGTAATCATGATAGGACTTAATTGAATCAGTGACAAACTAAGTAACCCTTAGGATTCTCGTTAAGCCTTACCAAACCTTGAAAGAACCAGTTACCAAGTCATAAGAGCAACTCTGTTTGTTTGAACACCTTAGCTAATTGCAAAATCAGACTTGGAACACTCTCTTAACCTATAAAACCAAAATAACTCAGAAAAACCCAAAAACATTTCAATTTTGGCTTCATAATAAACATGGTAGTGGACCATAAAACCTTTTACCTCCTCACGAGCTAAAAACTTCCACTTTGTAGTAAAACACTCATTCTTATATATCACTTATCTTTTGTTGTGTTTTACCTTATACTCTTAGACAGAGTCTGGAAAGGGCCAGGTAGCCTCCGGATCTCATCCTCTTTTTGAGGTGAAATAACTGGTGAATTCCTTCCCAGTCAATCTCTGGTTAGAGTTTGTTGTGTTTCAGAATATCCTTGCAAAAGGATATTTCACAAACACTGTGGTGGACAGTGTATCTCTTAGAAAACATTCTAAACTTTCCACCTGGCGACTCCACAATCCTGAACAGACCTTAAGACTCCACTGGGAAGAACCCTTATCATTATAATATCATTCAAATCCAGTTAAAGGACTGTAGGATTAAAATTTGTGTAAACAGATCAGTTAACCTCTCAAATATTGTCATACTTGGTTGAAATTTTCTTGTTATTTGGGTCTAAAAACAAACCATAGTGGCTCCTAGAAAGATCCACACTAGAGCCCATCCTGACCCTGATCCACCGGAGATAGTTGATAACCCAGAAAGAATTCTTAGGAAGTCTCCTAAGATAGAATATTCAACTGTTTTCAGATCACACTTAAGTGCCAACTCAGTCCTTGAAAATCTTTCAGCTCTACAAAAATCACAAACTGACTTATTGAATCCTTTTAGAACTAGGTCATTTGGTGATTTAGATCAAATAGACTCTGAGTCTTCACTTTCATCTCCTAAGACAAGTGAACATCCTGGTAGTAGAGAAACAACACCTCCTGATTTACACTTCCTTCATAACCTAGGTGTCTCTCATCCAAGATCAGCTCAACAATCTATTTTTGTTCCATTCACTTCTATCCACCCTTCATCCACTGTTCAAACCACTTCACTTCAGCCCACTCCTCCTCTTGTCAATCCACCACATATCATGGCAGCATGGTATGCTCCCTTAGCCCTCCCTGTACCATTATTCAACCTTCCACAGGACTATCAGTCCAAATTTCCATTATATGATGCTAGCAATGCCATAACTGCATCACAAAATGTGGATAAGATGGATGACTATTTCGACAGAAATGAAATTGATGATGATTCTGTCAAACTTAGACTATTTGCTCAAAGTCTGGGGGGAGAGGTAAGAAAATGGTTTAAAGGTTTAGCCCCCCGTACTATTAATGATCTCCAAGGCTTCCATCAAACATTCTTAAACAAGTGGGAAGTAAAGAAGAATCCTCTCCAAGTCCTTGTTGATTACAACAATCTTCGTAGGAACCCTGGGGAAATTGTACAAGCCTATTGTACTAGATTTAACAGTGTATATAATGCACTTTACCCAGAACTAAAACCTCCACAAGGCTCAGCCTTAAACAAGTTTCCTGAAGGATTTGACTCTGACATGACTTATTCACTAAGAGAAAGAGATTTTGCGACTCTCGAAGATATGCAAAGGGGTGCTCTTTCTGTGGAAGTCAACTTAATAGAAAAGAGAGAAAGAATGAAAACTGAGAAGAGAGTATCTTTTAAAGAGGAATCCCCTCCTTCTACTTCAAGCTCAAAAATGGAGAGGATGTTGGAAGAAATGATGAAAGAGATGAGCATAATTAAGAAAGCACAAGCAAATCAAAACCAGACTGCACTTCAAAACAATCAAAACAGAAATAGAAATCAGAATTATAGAAGAGATAACAATCAAGATAAGCAAAAAGAAAGTGACCAACAAATTAGACCTCCCTTTCAACAGAACTATGTTGATCAATATGAGGAAGACATGGAGTTGGAAAGGTTGGAAGAATCACATGTAAACTTGATTGGATCAGACAGTGGGGATGATGTTTTCCTTACTGAAGAAGAACAAGGTTTCTTCTCAGATGATCAAAATAAAAACACCTATGAAGATTCTGATGACTATAGATTAGGTTTTGAAAATGCAATCATGGAGGTACACAAACAATATGATCTTAGGAGTAAGGGAAGTATAGAGAATTCAAAAGATAAGAATACTAGCACTGCTGTCAAGAAGAACATGGAAAACCAGCCCAAAAATACAGTAGAAAAAACCAACATTTCGGCCAGAAAACCAGATTTAAACAAAGACAAGGGAATCTAGCCAAATGTCGAACAAAGTACCCCTAACACTTCAGCTAGTGGTCCTAATAAAACTATTCCTATCACTACTTCAAACAAGGTTCAGCAAACCAAAGCTGCTGAAAGGAATTCAATCGAAAAAACAGATGTAAATATTAACAAGTCAATTATTCCTTTCAGCCTTGAGGGAGAGATTGCTAAGGTAAAAATTACCATCCCCCTAGCTGAACTAGTAACCCAAGAAGTGTACAAAAACCAAGTTTTGAAAGCTTTAAACTTAGGAAGTGATATTGACACCTTAAACTTGACAGATGACAAACCTGAGCTTTTGTTTGGCCCAGAGGTTGAAGGAAAATACCAAGAAGGACGAGTCCCTCCCTTCTATGTTAGTTTGAACATACACGATAAAATCTTACACAATGCCATGTTAGATTCTGGAGCTTCACACAATCTAATGCCCAAGGTAGTAATGGAAAGCTTAGGCTTAGAAATTACTAAACCTTACAAATATTTGTATTCTTTTGACTCAAGCAGAGTCAAATGTTTAGGTTTAATCAAAGATTTATGTGTTAACCTAGCTCAGATCCTTGCCAAGAATCTAGTGATGGATATCATTGTAGCTGACATTCCCCCTAAGTATGGCATGATCTTATCAAGATCATGGGGAGCCAAACTTCAGGGAAGCCTTCAAATGGACATGTCTTATGCCACCATTCATGTTTTTAACCAAAACAGAAGACTATACAGATAATCCCACATGAAGTACATGGTGAGTAACATGGAAAAACCAAACAACACTCCAATTTATTCTATTCAATCAAGTTTAGATTCCTTTATCTTGTGTAACGAATATGAAATTACTCAACAAGGTAAAGAAAAAATATACCCAATCAGTTCACCAGAAAAATTCAATCTTACTTCGAATCAACTTCAAAAGATTGACAATCATCAGCAACAAGAGAATGAAAATGAGTCAAGTATACTTTTGACAATAAATTTCGATGGATCCTGTAATAAAACCAGTGCAGGGGCAGGTGTCTGGATTCAAAACAAAAATCAGATTTTTTCATACAAGTTAGACTTCCCATGCACTAACAATGTTGCTGAGTATGAAGCACTTCTCCTAGGCTTACAACTGCTTAAAGAATTAGAAGCCCAAAGGATATCTGTTTTAGGGGATTCTGAACTTATCATCAAACAAATTAAAGGAGAATACTCAGCCAAGAATCCAAGGCTTAGGGAATATCGAAATGCTACCCTTGACTTATTAATTTTTTTTGAAAAATATGAAATCATTTTCGTTCCTAGAGCACTGAATCATCTAGCAAATGAACTTGCCTTCGCTGCCAGTAATTGCCAAGTACCTGAGATAAATGAACAACTCAGTATAAAGGTGAAACATAGACCTGCTGTGCCTGATAACAAATATCACTGGCAAGTGTTTGAATCTGACAGACACATAGATGATTTCTTAAAATCAGAAAGTGATTTCAGCATACCAATACTAGAAACTAGCCATAAAGAAAACTGTTTTTACATTGAACAAATACCAGACGCTGAAATGACATATCCTGCTAATATAAATCACTTTGAAAATCCGTTTGAAGCAGAGATAATGAAAAATGAAGACCAAGAAGACTTGGAAGTATTACAATGCAAAAATGATAGGATCCCAAAAGGTCTCACACCCTTAGAACACCTATTTGATCTCAACGATGTAGCCAAAGAACCAAGAATGGAGCCTGTGGAAACAAATGTAGAAGAGCATAACATAGGCAGTCTAGGAGAACCTAAGATGATCAAGCTATCCAGCACCCTCCCAGCCCACATAAAATTGCAATACATAGAGCTTTTCAAAGAATTTAAAGATGTGTTTTCTTGGGAATACAAAGACTTAAAATCATATGATACCAGCATCATCCAGCATAAAATCCCCTTGAAGGAAAATCAAAAGCCTTTTAAGCAAAAACTAAGGAGGATAAATCCCTTTTACTACCTTTAGTTAAGGCAGAAATTGAGAAGATGTACAATGTTGGGATCATAATACCCATTAGATTTTTAGAATGGGTATCAAACTTAGTTTCTGTTAGAAAGAAAATAGGGGAAATCAGGCTCTGTATTGACTTCAGAAATTTAAACAGAGCCTCTTTAAAGGACAACTACCCCTTACCCAAGATGGACCATATACTTCAAAGGGTAGTGGGGTCAAGAAGGATATCCCTATTATATGGGTTCTCGGGTTATAATCAGGTGTTAGTGTTCCCAAGTGATCAAATCAAAACCGCTTTTACCACACCTTGGGGCACCTTTATGTATGTCAAAATGCCTTTCGGATTAATGAACGTAGGGGCCACTTTCCAAAGGGCCATGGACATAGCCTTCTCTGAAGATATCAGCTATTTTATAATTATTTACCTTGATGACATAACTGTTTTCTCAAAAACTGATGAAGAGCATTTGATTCACCTAAGAAAGGTTTTTTAGAAATGTAGGAAATTTGGCTTATCACTGAATCCCAAGAAGACCCTCTTTGGTCTCCAAGAAGGGAAACTTCTTGGTCATATAATTTCAGAAGAGGGAATCAAAATAGACCCTACAAGGATAGATGGAATATTGCAAATTAGCCATCCTAGAAGCCTCAAATAATTGCAATCTTTCATTGGAAAGATTAATTTTTTGAGAAGGTTTATTCCCAACCTTGCTGAGCTATTAAAAAACATTACAAACATGCTTAAGAAAAACGTGGGTGTAAAATGGACTTTACCAGCTAAACAATCATTTGAACTGGTCAAACAAGCTCTTACCCAAACACCAGTCCTGATTAGTCCTAATTTTACCAAAGACTTTTACATTTTTTCTTTTGCATCTGAACATACAATAGCTGCAGTTTTGCTTCAAAAGAATGATTTGGGGCAAGAACAACCAATATCCTTTTTTAGTAGGGCCTTAAGAGATGCTCCTCTCAAATATAGTATCATGGAGAAGCAAGCCTTAGCATTAGTGAAAGCTTTAAAGGACTTTAGGGTCTACATTTTACACTCTCACATAATTGCTTTTGTTCCACATACTGTTTTCAAGGACATTCTAAGTCAAGACCCTGATGGTAAAAGGGGAAAATGGATTGCAACTATTCTTGAATATGACCTAGAAATCAGGCCCACCAAACTAGTAAAGGGGCAAGGATTGGAAAAACTTATGGCTGAGTCTAACTTCCAAGCATTAGACATGAATATGGTAGATGCGTTGGAAGAAGTAGAAGGATCTACTGCTCCTTTCATTGAAGAAACATTTCTGAATTCTCCTTGGTATACTGACATTCTTTATGTGCTTTTATATCTAAATGCCCCTCCTTCTTTGTATAAAACTAAAGCTAGATTCTTGAAACAAAAGGCTTTGAGTTTTTGTATCTTAGATGGAGTATTATATTGGAAAAATGCTGTTGGAAATTTTCTTAAATGTTTACTTGAATATGATGCAGGAAAAATCATGCATGAATTGCATGATGGTGAATGTGGAGGACACCTCTACTGGAAGGCCACAGCAAACAAAATTCTTAGATCAGGTTATTATTGGCCTACCCTTTTCCCAGACACTCGGAAGTTGGTCATGTCTTGCCATAAGTGTCAAATATTTGATGGCAAGAGAAAACTCCTTCCCTTACCTTTACATCCTATCAGAGTTGAGGCACCTTTTCAACAATGGGGGCTGGACTTCATTGGAGAAATTCATCCATCCTCCTCAGCTCAACATAAGTGGATCCTCACAGCCGCTGACTTCTTCACCAAGTGGATAGAAGCCATACCTACCAAGAATGCTAACGACTCTGTCATTATCAAGTTTCTTGAAACCCATATCCTATCCAGATTTGGTTGCCCCAGAAAAATCATAACAGACAGTGCTGCTGCTTTCAAATCAAAGAAGATGGTTTATTTCTGTCACAAATACCATATAACCTTGGGCCATTCCACTGCTTACTATCCCCAAGGAAATGGATTAGCTGAATCCTCCAACAAGAGTCTCATCAATATCATTAAAAAGTTGTTGGAACAGAATCAAAAATCATGGTACATTAACCTAGTTCATGCATTATGCGCTGATAGATTAACTACAAAGAAATCAATAAATATGTCCCCCTATCAGTTATTTTATGGCATGGATGCAGTTTTTCCTACCTCATTGGGAGTTCCAGTCATGAAGCTCCTTCAAGAAGTCCAGGTTGAAGAAAATGATATGCAGAGGAGGATCAACCAAACAATCCATTTACAGCAAACCAGAGAAGAATTTTATGAAAGAACACAATTAGTCCAAGAAAATATGAAGAAATTATTTGATAAGAGGACTAAGGCAAACAATTTCCAGGTTGGAAGTGTTGTTCTTAAATGGGATTCAAGAAGAGAAGAGAAGGGGAAACATGGCAAGTTTGAGAACTTTTGGAAAGGGCCCTATATTATTCATGCTGAGAGGGGTCACAATACATTTTTCTTGAAATAATTGAATAGAGAAGACCTATATGGAGGTCATGTCAATGGAAGGATGCTCAAGCATTACTTCTGCCAAGAATCTTAAGTTTCAAAGCATTTTTTTTTTACCATTGTAAAAATCATAGTCTAACCATTGCATTAAAAAGTTAAGAAAAAACAAAAATACAAAAAACAAAGAAAAGAAAGAAAATATGGCAGATTGTGAAAACAAGAAAGGCAAAGCCCCATGCCAAAACAAAAAAAAAAGAGAAATAAATCCGAAAGTGTGCAAGCTTAAATGCCACTCCTACAAAACACACTTCTAGTTAGTCAAACAGTTTAATCTTGACTAATTAGTTTTAAATTTTCTGTTGATAGGATAGTGAATTTGATTTTCCAAACTGTTCAATCTTGGCTTATCAGTAGATAGATTAGGATATAAATTGAAGGTTCAAACAAACTCAAAATCTGAACCAAAGTTTCCCAAAGGAGATGACTAAAATCTATGTTAAAATCTGAGTCAAAGAAATGTCAAGATCTGGTTCTAATCAGCTTAAAACTTGAACCAGAAGAAAAGAAAAGACAGCTCAAAAACATAAGCAAAAACAGAGCTGTGAAGAAAAGAGAAGGCCATGACGAGAAACTTTCAGATCTTAAGCCTTCCATTTTGTTGTTATTTTCTGCAGATAATAATCTATGTGCATCTTGTTTTTATGCCATAGATCACAACAAGTCAAACAGCTTAACCTTGACTTGACTGTTTTTAAATTTATGTTATAGAATTTAGAGAATGAAAGTCTGTTGGACAGTTTAATCCCAATGGACAGTAGATTAGGTAGAGAATAATATGGATCCAACTGTTTAATCTGGATCCATGAAGAAATAAGAAGTAGAATTAGATTAGATTTTTGTTTTCAAAAAGAATAAAATGTTGTAAGAGATTTTGCCAATCCAAGTGCACTCTGATGAAGAAAAAATGTTAGATCAGTAGGATTGGGTAGGTAGAAAGTTTGTTGATGAAAGTTCCATTGATTTTTCAATAACTGATAACTTGTTTCCAAAGCAAAAGAAGATCATTCAAGTGGAAGAAAACAACCCAATGGATGAGGCAACTGATCAGCCTCCCAGAGAATACAAGTCTACAGTTCTTGATGCCTTCAAAAAAGGCACCATCCCCAAGTGGAGCCACTATTAGCCACCCATAAAATTCTATCATATCAGATGATGGCTAAATGATGTCAGATAGCCTTCAAGAAACAATTTCATTACTAAAATTGCTGATACTTGAAGACTTTTGGTAATATCATGTCCTTGGATAATATTCACTACTGTTTCCTGGCAGAACTCAGAAGTCCTACTGATTTCCAAAGCCAAAATACTGCTGCAAACCCCTTTTTCTTTTCCTCCCAACTAACCTCTTTTCTATCCCTCCATTCCCCATGAAAATCCCTCATTTCCACATTTCTGCTATTTCCCCTCATCAAAATTCATTTTGTAAGGTTAAAAACCCACTTTTTAACCTTACCGAAACCTTCATTTCCTCCAAAAACCCTTCAAAAACCATTAAAAATACATATTTTTATGTATTGGACTTAAGCCCCTCGGGCTTAAGTTTTTTGGCCCTTTCCACCCATACGCCCGGGCACCAGGACCAGGCGCCAAGACACTCGGGCGCTTATCCATTTTAAAATTATATTTCCCCATCAGAACATATAAAACCTTTGATTTTAATAAAACCCATCGTTTTATTATTTTTATTAAAAACCCGCCCGTGTAAATTATGGAGCAATCTCCACCGTTGATTTTCTCCACAGATTGGACAGTGAGGAGAGCGCCTTCCTGTGGACCCCCCCCCCATCCGTGCGCTGTTTCCCAAAACCATGTGGTTTCCATCGCACCACTCTTCGGCAGATGGCAGTTTTTCCCCGACGTCCAACGATTCCATACAACAGTGGGCGTGTGTCCCTTGTATGATTTGAAAACCATTGTGCAACCATTGTCCATCGCGCGTTATAGCTCATACCATGATGCCCAGCGAAATTGATATCCGTCGTCCGATCTGGGCCCACTCATCCAACGGCTATTGCTCTTCGAAAGTGTACGATGGATAACCAAAGTGCTCGTGCGATAAACCAGCCTTTGTACAGTGGCAAATCAATCTCCTCCATTGATCTGATCTGCAGATCGACGGCCCATATTTCATCGCCCGATTCCGTTTCCCAGTCAATGATTCCCCTCCGTTTGACTTTCAGCATCCCCTGATTCCATCTTGACCGTCCAAATTGATCCAAATCAACGGCGCAGTTTCACTGTGGGGGTATACCCCCAAGATTTTTCCTCCGTATACCGGGACCCCCCGAAATCATCCCCGACCATCGATCTCAGCGCGAATCGACGGCTCTAATCTAATCCTCCTTCCCCCATGCTTTTTTGTCCATTCTGAGATTAAATCCTGACTGTTGGGTGATGCCATCCAACGGCCCTGCTTCCTCCGCACATCCTCCGATGCATATTGACCTATAAAAGCAGTATTTTATAATGTTTTGTTTGTATTTTGCAGGGTTTCGAAGGTTTTCACTATGAACGAAGAAAATTTGAAAGAAGAGGGTGAAGATTCTCTTGCTCTCGATTTATCAAAGGAAATCTACCACCAGGTTTAAAACTTCACTTTTATCATTATTTCATGAACCATTGATGCATTACAGACCCTGTACAGCCCTGCACAACAGCAAGAAAACATGGATTAAGTGCAGAAAAAGAGTATCAGCACCTAAGACTAGGAAATTATCAAAGCAGATGATTAATGGACTGTTTACGAGGATTATGGCCCAAAATGATCATTATAAACCTAATCCCCGGGTTAAAACAGAGTTCAAAACAAATATAAAGGGTTTCACCGACAGGAAACTTTCCACCGCCACAAATTGAGGCAAATTGATCCCTCTAGCTACCACGGCGCCACCTGTGCCTCAAAGTATTCAATCAAGAGCTAAATTTATTGATCAGGATCAGATATTTTGCCTCGACACAGCCGAAGAAGTTATTTCTGCCAGGAAATTCAATTCAAAGAATATCTACAGAGTCACTTCAATGCCACGCAGTGCCTCAAAGGTCAACAGAAAATCCCACCAAGCTTGAAATCATTATGTAAATCATTTAATACAGAGGATATGTATGTAAGTCTCCTCATTGAGCCCCTCGAAGGCCAATGAGCCATTTAATTCTATATTAATTGTAAATGAGATCTTTTATCAGATCTCACCTCCTCATCCTTCTATATATACTAGAGCAGAAGATGAGTGAGTGTTGGTTGTTGTTTGATTACAAGTTGTAACACTGAAACTCTCTGAAATAAATATACAAGTCTGTTGAAGTTGAAAAACAAATTGAAGTCTTGGATGTCTTGATGATGTTGTCACATGCTATTCCTAAGAAGGCTCTATCATTGGATCCATGAGCTTGGTTGTTGGTGAAGTATTCTGAACTGTTCTATGTTTTTCCCCTATTTTCATTATGTTCCATAATTTCTTAATACGGTAGGTTGAAAGTTTTAGGCTAAGAAATGACTCCTGGAAGCACCTTAGACCTGTTCATCCTTCATTGTTTTATGTTTTCTTCTGCTGAAGTATTTTAGAGTCTTTAATATCTCTCTTTAGTCTTCATGCTTGTTTATTTCCTTAATAGCTCAAATAGTTGGTTTCAGCATGATTTATGGTTCTCCCTACTTGTCTGCGATCACTTGAAAGCTGTTATTGAAGTCTCCCTTTGAAGTACCATTGTTTTAAGTTAATCAAAGAGGTCGGTTTTGATCTTGCCCTTTGCCATTGCTTGAACAGTTGTTTTGAAGGTCTTTATAGTTGTAAGAATAGATGTTATTTAGGTGTTCCCTCTTCTATGAATGCAACTATCAGTGAATCTTTTATGTTTTCTAAGTCCTTTAAAATAAAATATTTGAGGAAATAGGGAGTTCCACGAATCTTAGATTTCATTTTAAAAGTTGTCTTGAAGTCATTATTTGCCTAAAGAATGTTTGTAGAATTTATGGTTAGCCCTATCTATCAAATATCTCTTTATTGCTAAGTTATGTTTTCAAGTTCCCTTTGTTGAGAATTAAACTTCTCTATCCAAATCATTAATGTCCATCTCATTCCAAAAACAAAAGGATCCTGTGGCCAAGTTAGATTTGCCCTTTGATATCCCATATCCCTTGAAGAGTTTGTCATGACCTTATTTTTGACTCCATTGCCCAATGAACCAGATATTTCCTCTTTCTGTCTATCTTTCCTAGACCTTTCATGTTCTGCTGTATCAACTCAATCCAACCAAATAAACATCTGCACTTAATAACTAGTCTAAAATCCATAATCAAAGCACACAAGATAAACCTTTGCAAACAAATATTTGAGAGATCCCTCTCTGAGAACAGGAGGACTAGATCCTGGAACTTTAAAGATTGGTTCTGATGTTGCCTTGTCTTTTGATTTGCCAAACTGTCAAAACACGGGACACCAACACCAGAGAGAATATCTTGTGTATTATGTATGTGTGAGATTATTTTGTCGTTATCTACTTGTATGCATCATTTATATTTGCATGCATGCACTAATTACAATTAAAAATACATATCTTAAAGTTTAATAAAACTTTAATAGTGTATAATCTCAGAGTTTTAATATAATATTATCGGATTTGTTGCGACGAACTATCCATTTCCATATGTGTGTAGTATGGTCAATACACCCACCACTATCTCGATCTCCCTGAGTTGAAAAGACTCCAGGGAAATAGGGCACAAGGGGGGCATAACCAACAACCTGTAGTAATGCAGGAACCTTTCCCCCATCAAGGAGTGGTTAATACTCAACAACATCTACCACCCCAACAAAACAATTCCGGAGGGAACACTCAAAATAATTCTCACTATGATATCTACATGGCAGGAGAAGACCTTTTCCTGCAAACATGAAAGATAAATTATGAATCTCTCCTAGAAACCAACCCAGCAGCCTTAAGCACAAGTGTACCCATTGTGCCATTGACCATTTCTATGATACCTATTGAACCTATACCAAAAATGGTAAAAGGTCCCATAAGGTGCACAGGACATAATTCAAAGGCAGATCATAGCTATAGCATAATGGATGACTTGGCTCAGTCACCCTCAACTATGTCAGCGTTAGAAGTCCTGCAATCCTGTCCAGGCCAACGAAAATCCTTACTTTATGCATTAGGTGCAATCAACCCATATGATTCTCGCTTAGTGGTTTTCAATCTAGATAAAGCAATTCCACAACTCCCTTCTCTAGTCGCCTTCCAAATCTCAGTTTCAATCCAAAACATTAGAATTCATCATTGCATCGTGGATGAAGGAGAATCCACATGTACCATGTCAAACAATGTTTGGAAGAAGTTAGGATCACCAGAACTAAAACCATCTGATATCATTCTCTGAGCATATGATGGGCTCCCATCTGCCCAGATAGGTCTTTTTCAAGACGTACCAGTACATCTCACCGGAAATACTATGCTCATTGACATTGAAGTCTTGGATGCACAATTGGACTATAAAATCCTTCTTGAACAGAGTTACATGTATGCAATGATTGTGGTAGCATCCTTTGTCTTCAAAGTAATGATTTTCCCCTATGATAGGAAAGTTTTTACTAGCTACAACCACCTATATTATGAGAAGAAACCTATAAACTCTATTGATGGTGTGCAACCATATGTAGATTTGTATGTGGAGTTGGTCACCACCTACATGGATTTTTCTCCCAGTTAATTCAAACTATCCACTCTCCTTGGCACTTACCCTAGATAACCTCTTGTGTTACCAGGATAGCCTCTAATACCTACAGGAGATGTGGTGTCCATGATGAGTTCATCAAACGCCGAACCGAGTCAGGAACCGGATCCCAACACCAAAAATTTTGTCACCACTGACTTGATATTTCTTCCATATGCCATCACTGCAACCCCTTTCTTTCACCCCCCACCTATTTTTATATCACACCAAGTCATGGTAATGCTTACATTACCAAAAATGGCTCTCGCGATGTTGGACTGGTATTTGGACCCACAAGCCATGTCAGGGAACTCAAGTATCACCTCTACAGGTATCATACCTATCACCTCTACAGAGCCCATCATTACTCAGGAAACCCCCATAGCGACACTAGTCAGTGCCACCAAAAAGGAAAAGAAAAAAGGAAAGAATATAGGCACTCCCAGAGTCCCTGATACATCTCCACATTATGCATTGTGCAATGTAGTTGGACATCCTACCAACATTTTCCCAAAGTTAGACGAGTTAAAACCTCTTCTACAGGACAAAATAATGATTGTGACCCCAACTCCAAACAAAAGAGAAAAGGTCATAAACATCCAAGGTAAGGCATTACACACCAACAATGCATGCACCATATGTGAAGAGTATGAGCATTATACCCATCATTTTCGAGAAATCCCTCAATATAGGGATGGGTTACATGAATTGACACAATCCAATTCTCAGGATCCATCTGTAACACCAATTCAAATAGAAGAGGATGGATCCAAAACAATATTATACATACAAGAAGAACCAGTGTCATGCTCGTACCCAACATGCCCAACCACATAGACACCAAGAAGGAAAATAGAGGCTACACCTCATATCTGGTATGCAAATTGTGCTACGAACCTAATAATTTTATCATTCAATGCCTCGAATTAAGGGAATTTAATTGTTGGTACCCAATCACCCATGTTTCCCAAAGAAACTTATCCAGACACAGATGACACAGAGAAATCTAGCGGAAATCTCACTGCCCTCTGTTCACCATCACCAGCCTAGATTTGGGAAGAGGACCAATGGCCCTAATAACACATGGTACAAACCTAACCTCCCATGTGCCCTCTACGATAAACCCAACCACCTAGTCAACCAATGTCAGGAACTGACTAGGTTCGCTGATATTTTCTGCATAGTAACCCCCATCCTCCAAATATGTCTCTTTAATCAAGAGAAAATCACTCACCACTATTGTCGCATATGCTCCCAATTTCATCATATGAATTATTGTCAATATCTTCCATGATTGCGAGCAACTATAGTAGTTTTAATCTGAAACCACCCAAGGAATCCACATCATGCTAAGACTAAGACCTGATATGAAAAAAAAAATAGAAATTCACCATCTCAAAACCCCAACCAAGCATCTTCGTCTTACGTCGTGAGCAGTACTGGCTCGCATACCATTTACTCTGTAAGTACCTTCCCTTTGTGCGACATTTTCACTTGTCACTCTCACGGTACAAAATCATTCCCTATGTTACAAAAATTTCATAATCTTATTATTCAGCACCAGTTCCCTACAGAGGATGATTCCTTTGCCCCGTGTACACCAACAAGGTCACACGAACCCACCCCCACCCAGTACAAACTAACCATCACAAAAATTCTTCTCCACTTAATGTTGACGACGAGTAACATCACATATGATTCATCTCATCATCCATGGGAACCATGATTCATGTTTTCTACTCAAAAAAAAAAAAAATCTATCGAGACCACTATAACCACCATACCACTAGTAGTATCATCTATGGGTTGGAACCACCCTATATCTACTTTTTCAACCTCATATGGTTTTATGGCATGAACCACTGAATCATATTCTTGTTTGTCGACCAGCACTGCTAGGCCCGAATTCCCTCCTCACGGCCTTGCACAAATCAATTGCCCCATAGATATCATTTTTCACTCTGAAAAATATATTTTGGAGGCCATGAAGAAACCTAAATGTCTATGGGACACCATGAACTATCGTTCATTTTTTCTACCAGAAAAAAAAAAAAAAAAAAAAAAAAAAAAAAAAAAATCATGCCTAGCAACACAACAACCCATGATATTTGTGACATTGAAACAAAATATTTCCTACCATCAGTAAAAGTAGATTGGTTCAAAAATCCCATCCCCGCACCTGATGCATTTGAGGAAGGTAACATGGTGAATATTTCACCTAGCGTTAAGGTGAATATTGTGAAAAAACTAGTAAGGTCGAATAAATCTCCCTAGGGGCACCATGCTCTCCAAAATAAGTAGCCTCGTACACATCCCTATTATAATAATACAGGGACATATTTTCATGGTATTACTCGGAGATGCCAGGCATATGTCCCACCATCATGGAACATCATCTTGACACATGGCCAGACACCCTCCCCATTCGAAAAAAAAACTTCAATTGCACCCATCTAAGGCTGAAGCAATCAACCAGGAGATCAATAAACTCCACAAAGTTGGGTTTATCTACCCAATTTCTTACACATCTTGGGTTTCTAACCCTATACCCATCATGAAAAAATAGGGCACTATCCATGTTTGTACCAACTTCCAGGATCCAAAAAAAGCTTATCCAAAGGACATTTACCCCACACCATTCATCGACCAATTCATAGATGCTTTCACTGGTCATGAGGCCTTATCTTTTATGGATGGGTTTTTAGGGTATAACAAGATCCCTCTTCAACATACAGATCGATATAAAATCACATTCATCACTCCTTGGGGTACCTTCGCATATCAAGTTATGCCATTTGGCCTTAAAAACACTAGCGTCATCTTCTAGCATGCCATGAACTACATCCTTTACGACTTGGCTCATCTCATCCTCACCTATTTGGACAACCTCACTGTGTGATCGAAGATGCGTGTTGACCATTTTGAAGATCAGTGCCTGGTTTTTCAAATATTCCGACAATATAACCTACGCTTGAACCCTCTCAAGTGTGTCTTATGCGTCAACGCTGGAATATTTCTAGGATTCATTGAATACCAACAAGGTATTACAGTCAACCATCTCAAAGTCCAAGTGATCAAAGAGGTACCACCTCCCAAAAAATTGAAGTAGTTACAAATCTTGGAGGGTACAGCCAACCTCTTACTATGCTTTGTCCCTGACTATGCCACTTGCGCGCAAGGTTTCCTACGTCTCCTTCATCAAGGCATTGCTTTCCAATGGGATGAACAGGCCCAGAAAGCATTTGAAGCATTAAAAGACACCTTTTCTTCAGCTCCTTTTATCATCACACCCAACGAAAACAAATATTACACCCTATATCTATATGTGTCAAATGTAGCCATTGCAGAGGTGCTAGTCCAAGATGGACCAGACAACAAGGAACATGTAGTTTATTACGTAAGAAAAAATTTATCTGGTGCTACATTGAAGTATGATCTAGAAGAGAAAGCAACCTTAGCCCTAGTACATGCAGTACAAAATATTTGGCACTATATCATCCTTCGAACCACCACTATTGCAGTAGCTATCAACCCCATGCGATATTTTCTCACTCGAGGTATGATGAAACATAAATATGCTCGATGGGTATTTATACTATAGCAATTTGATCTGCAATTTAGCTCCCCTAAAATAAAAAAGCAGCTCATCTGTGCTAAATTCACCACTAATCTACCAACAAGGACTCAAGGATCCCCCATTAACAATGCACTGCTTGATGAACATCTATTTTTAGTAACAACGGAGGACCCTTTGTATAGTGCTATCCTTATTTTCTTGCAAACTCAGAATTTCAAACCCTCAACTCACTTGTGACGACCGAAGGCGTATACACCATCAGGCTCCCCGATAACTCCTTTTAGGGGGCGTCCTTTACCGACGAGTCATCGACACCATCTTACGTCGATGCCTCACTCACAACCAAGCTAAGAAATTCATGAACAACTACCATAGTGGGGGTTGCAGCAGTCACCTCTCAGGGATGGCCACTACTCAAAAGGTTTTGTGTGCATGTTACTTCTATCCCACATTTTTTCACGATTGCATCCAAGAAGTCAAAAGATGCGAGTGATGCTAATGCTACACTCACAAGGCACGAGCCCCTCAAGCTCCTGTTGGCTTTAGGGGTCCGGACCCAGGTTCGGAGTTAAGGTTTTCCAACAAACCCCTATACTATTGGCCCTTTTGGCAATGACCTACTTTCACAGGCCAAGGTCTCACCCGAAGTAGTATGGGACGGTGTTGGAATCAGGTTTGCACACCTTGGGAGAGAGTAGATAATTAAGGCAGATCTTTGTTGAATCTATCAGGTTCACATAGAAACAAGCCTATTATCGAGATTTTAACAATATAATTAGCATTTAACCATAAACAAAGCTACTATCATTAATATATCGGATCAATACATTCGCATCCACATGCTCATCAACAATTATAACCATAGAAAATTACAATCGCATCTAATTCATAGATCATAGATACATTCGCAACTTAAATAGACAACACAGAGGCACTTCAATAATCAATAGATATCATAAGGATACTTAAAATAGATTCCACATTCATTAATATCCAAAAACCAAATTAGAAACCCAAGACATAGCCCACACACATAGACAGCGGGGTCCACACACAATAGGATTGAGGATCTCTGCGCACACAGCCAGCAGGATTCCTTACCAAAAACAACCCAAGATAGATCTCAACAGTTCATTCACAACGTCAATCTTACTTCTTCTTACTTACTAGACCCAACTATCTATCTATTTATATCACCGTAGCATTTGTTATCCTATGGCATGCAAACTGTGGTTTGCGAACCTTAGGTCTACCCTTTGACCCATTACAAAACATTGGGGCTTTGACCCGCCGCAAAACTCCTATGCAAGGCCAACTATTACAAAAATATATCAAAAACGCAGTTTAGGGAACCCTGTTTCTAGAGGCCCCCAACACAATCTTGTGACTTATCCTGAGTCACAACGGCCGTGCGGTTTTCATATTCACTAAAAGCTGCTTGATTGCATCGACCAGAGGGGGCAGAACTCCTTCGCTCTGCAAGGCAGTGTTCTATGCAATATCCACCAAATTCTGTGAATTTGTACCTTTAAGAGTAGTAGTGACACTTTCCAAGGTCTGGCTCAACTATTTGACTGCAACATCCACTTCTTGAGATAGCTTGAAGGCTTCATCAACCCACGGCTTGAGGTGGTCACTCAGAACCTTCTTCCTATGGCGCAGCTCTTCTAGGTCATCTATAAGCGCATGGCTGACTCACAGACGGGCCAGACGTTGAGCGAGGATCAGAGTGGGCATAGTAGCTTCCATTTGCTCAAACTCTTCTTCCTTCTGGCGCAGTTCTTGAGTAAATTCGCGTAGGAGAGGATCACACTGCACCTTAGACCACAGCTGCATAGCTGTCTCAAGAAATTATCTGCCCTGAGCGATCTAAGTTGTAATGGCATTTGTGGCTTCAGTGACCAGTGCAGCGCACTGGGCTCGTACCTCAGATGGAGTTTCTGGCTGCAATGTGGCTTGCAATGCAGAAATTTGATGCTCCATCTCTGTTTTGACATTCTAAATCTTGGTCCTAGAAGCCTTTAAAGCTACAACTATTCCCTCAATATTAACCTAGGGGGTAGTAGAGGTCGGGATATCTTCAGTCATATATGCGCATAGCCTGCTGATTAGACGTTCCAACTCAGTTTGTTGTGTGGTGGCAAGGGTGCATGCAGCCTGCGCCTAGGAGACCTCGACGATTTTTTCAACAATTTTTTGTTCGTCTATACTGAGCTGCTGATGCACTCGGTGATCTCTGTGTTGGATCTCCTCGAAAAGGGATGTGTGGAGGACCTGCAGCGGTTCATGTGGAAGTCAGGAAAAATCCAATTGCACTTTTGTGCATGCCTGGACTTGCGCACATAAGGAAGGCGGGCTCAGGGTGAGTGTTGCGCCTAGTAGGGGGTAGAGGTGGCTTTCAGTTGTGACGATCAGGTCACTGTTGGTTGCTGGGGGCAGCCTCATTTGAATCATGCTTGTCTGTAGGGTATTGGTCTTGAGCTACAGAGCTTGGAGCTCAGAATATATTGCGGTCACCGCGCCCTTATGTTGCTCTTCCAAAGCAATCCATCTATCCTCTGAGGCGAGGGTGATTGCATCTACGATTTGCTCCAGGTCTTCCTCCATCAAAGTAAATTGAGTCTTCCTACTGGGCCTTGTAGCCTGTCATTTCTTTCATTGGAATTTGAGAGGTTCGACAGTCTATTTTGTACCACGTGGGGAATCAACACCCTGTGCATCCATACCCTCTGTGTCCAGGTCCTGCTGCGAGTCCAACTGCAATTCCTGCTCCACACTCTTCACGACGTTCTTTGTCCTGGAGGAGTCTTCCGAACCACGTCCTTCTGCATTCTTAGTGGTATCAAGTGGGGTGGTCTTCAGGGCGGTGCTTGTACCTACAGTTTTAGTTGTACCTAATTTGGATCCTAATCTCTAGTGTGGTGGCCAAGTGGCAACAAGTCGACCAATTTCCTCGTCGAAAACCATGTAAGGAAATTATACCCATGCCGGATCCTTACGGCCCCGAATCTGCACATTGTGCATAGTGACCTGGAAGGTTGCGATGATTTTTTACTTGTCATAGACTACTAGTGACAAGCATGGTCAGGATTGAATTTTCGCTGTGAGGCCACTCTGAAAGAGGACCCAAAAGACTTTGTTATCCTCAATGCGCTGCTCATCCTTCGAGTCTGAAAAATTCACGTATCGCACCCCCTAGCACATGTTCGGTTCAAGCTCAGAGAGGACCGAGTCTTCAGGAGCTTCCCATGCAACCAACGCAATTAGGAGTGGTAGCCAGGAGTATCAAAATGCCCTTCCATGATCCTGGGCCTCGTGCACATCCTCTAAAAAATTTTTGCAAGAACTGGGAGCAATTGAAGCAGACCCCCTTTTCACAGCGGTCGACCAATAGAATTACATAAGCGGGGACGGTTGTGGCCTGGCACTTGTGCATCAACTTACAAGCCAATAGTAGGGTACCCATGCACACTCCTGGGTCAGCAATGGTGTTGATCATTAATCCCCTAGTATTACGCTCAACATGGTAGTCTTCTTGCACCTTATCGGCAATCTGTTGCTCATATTTCTTACCAACGCATTCCATGGGATTCGGCCCCTCCATGGGTAGACCAGTAATACAGTAAATGAGGGCAGCATCGATGGGAATACAGTCCCATATCCATAAGTTTTTGTCATGGATCAAGGCTAGCAATTGTCGCGCAATTTAGTCAGTTATACTGTATCGGCCAAAATGACGAATTCGCAACAAGTTTAGTAAACCATATTTTTCTCGCCCGTGTGCCCATGGCATTGGGATGACACTTAGCACGTCATCTTCTAGTATTATTTCAAGGTACAGCTCAGGTGCCAATTCTGGGAAGGCCTCCAGGTTGGCCAGGTCATGGTCGTCGAACTTAATTAAGGTGAGCTTACCATGTGCTTCTCCAATTATGGGGAATTCACCTAGAATTAGTGGCATTTAGGCGCGCATTCGTTCAAGGTACTTAGGCATGTGAACCGAGGGCTGGCGAGGCTAAACATGGGGTGGCAACCAAGTGATTGGTTCATCAATCCGAGACTCTTCCTGAGCAGACAGAGGTCGCTTCTTTGGGTTAGGCGAACGTGCCTGGGGTACCATTTGGGGAGATTTCACATTCCAAGGGGAGGTGCGTGACTTCCCTCCAGCCCATTTCGTAGCCCTCCCCTGCCCTTGTTCCTATCCTTTCCCCTTCCCCTTATTTTTCTCCACCTACTTCCCCTTGGTTGGTGTGGACACAACCTCTTCAACTTTAGGGGTGATCTCCAATACTTCATTAGCAGGGGCCACAGTCCACGACAATTTAGTTGTATTGGTCACAGTCATTCTCTCTCGGAAGACATATTCGGGATTACTACTATCAGAGGGGGTAGCCTGCCCAGACATTAATAGAACACAATAGCTACGGAATTTTGCAAAGCACAAGATTTCCAGAACCCACTTCTAATATACCATCCTGCTTTTATAGCTTTGGATAGTGACCAACTGTTGGGTGAGGCTTATCTACACTGACCATCAAGAAAATGGTAAAAAATCTTCGGAAATCTCCTCATAAATTGTCAATTGCCCACTCCTTTCAACGGTAAAATTTTCTTTTTACCCAATTTTATTATTCCAATGGCTAGTTTTCGTAGATGTGTATTACCCCTGCATTCCCAGTGCACCTCCCTAGGCCTCCAAACCTGTGATCGACCCCTGCACGTATAACGGGCCTGCCTGCATTTTTCCTCCTACCTGCGTGTATTTTTCCCAATACAGCTATGCTGTCCATATAGCCATTGAATCTGGTATGGTTTGAGCCGGCTACCTTTAACATATCTTGGTACACTGTCACCGCGAGTGTAGCTAACCATACAGCTCCTCCATCAGTGATTTCCTTTACCATATAAGGGCCTATCCAGTGCCAATGAAACTTCCCTGGGTGTTTCGTAAACTGTCTATTGTATAGCAGGACCAATTCTCCTTCCGAAAATATCCTTTTCCAAATATGTCTATCATGCCATGCTTTTTCCTGGGCCTTCTGAACTTGCTGATGAAAGTTAGCGATGAATCGATCTTTCTCCAAGGCAATGAGTTTTGTTAAGCATTCTGCCATGATGCCAGGCTCTGCCATGTTTTCAAAGGCTACGATGTGCAGGCTAGGAACAATATATTACATGGGCATAATGGCCTCCTTTCTATAAACCACCTAAAACGGTGTTTTCCCAATCAATTTCTTGCAAGTGGTTTGATAAGCCCAAAGGACTGACGAGATGCGCACATCCCAATCACGTCGATCAACATTGCAGATCTTGGTCAGTGCCTATTCTAGAATTTTATTAAAATCTTCCATGGTTCCATTCATCTGTGGGTGATATGGGGTACTTTTTTCATGGTGGATCTGAAATTCTGCAGTCATAGCTTGTATTGTTTCATTAACAAAATGTGTACCTCTATCACTCATCAAGATCTTTGGACAGCCAAACCTGGTTAGAATATGTTCAAAAATAAAGTGCGCAGCAGTATCTGTATTACAATCCTTCACATCTTGTGCTTCGGCCCATCTGGTAACATAATCAATTGCAGTGATGATGTAGCGGGCACCTGTCTTCTTCCCTACTGGGTTGATGGGCCCAACAAAGTCTATGGCCCATTTTTCAAATGTTTGTAGGGCCATCTATGGCTATAAGGGCATTTCGTCCCTGCGTGACATTCTTCCTCTCCTTTGGCATGTGTCCCAGGCTTTGTAATAGTCATGAGAGTCACTATGTAGTGTGGGCCACCATAGCCGATCTCTCAAGGTCTTTTGCGTCGTCGCTTTCCCTGCATAGTGACCTCCTACTACGCCTCTATGGGCTTCTACTAATATGGCTTGTCTTTCATTCTCCATAACGTATCTTCTCAGTACCTAATCAACTCCCATATTATACAAGTGACCCACTATGATGGTAAAGTCCACTACGCAGGTTACCAGCTCACTTTTCTGTTGTACTGAATATTCTGGAGGCGCCATTCCCGTAGTTAAGAAGTGAATGATATCAGTGAAGTGCACATCATCCACCTTAATAGCAAAGAGTTGTGCATCGGGTAGTCCTTCTTCTAGGTTGGTCGGTTCTTCACCACTCTCGATTCAGGAAAAGTGGTCTAGCCCAGCATTTGGTTTCCTCGGCTTCACGAGGATCTCAAAATCATATTCTTGAAATAGCAGTAGTCATCAGCAAATATTCCCCCCCAACACATGCTTATTCACTAGGTACTTCAAAGCTAAGTGATCTATGAATATCTTGAAGTACCCTCCCAATAGATAATGTCGGCATTTCTGCAGGGCATATACCATGGCCAACCCCTCGTGCTCAGTATTGGAGTAGTTACACTCCGCACTAGAGATTTTTCTACTAGCAAATGCAATTAGGTGGTCGATGTCCCCTTCCTTGGGCTGCATAAGGATAGCTCCCAGGGCGATCCCTGAAGCATCTACATGGACATGGAAAACCTTCACCCAACCAAGAAATATGAGGATAGGTGCAGAGACCATCTTCTCCTTGAGTAACTCAAAGCTCTTCTAACACTCCACATCCAAAAAAATGAATGTCCTTCTTTAGCAACTTCTCCATGGGTGCCATGATTAGTGCGTACCCTTGAATGAACTTCCTATAGTAGCCTGTGTGTTCAAGGATAGAGCACATCTGTTTCTCAGTTGTAGGGACTACCAAGTTGATGATAATTGCTACCTTGATAGGGTCAACCATCAGTCCCTGTCGACAGAGTGCTTTCTACAGGCTTCCAACATCATGTGCAGGTTACAGACGTGCTTCTTTACCAAACCAAATAATGTCTAATCATCAAAATATACCTTCAAGAACTTATGGATGAAATCCTTGAAGACTGCAACCACCACCCGCGAAAAGATGGAAGGGGCATTCTTGAGCCCAAATGGCATGACGTTGTACTGGAAGGATCCCCATTCAGTGGCGAACATAGTTTTGCTACGATCTTCAAATACGATTTTGATCTTATGGTAGCCCGAGAACCCATCAGTGAATGAGTATGCTTCCTACCCTCCCACACTATTGAGAATTTTGTCAGATAATGGCATAAGGAAGGGATCATGGACACAGGCATCGTTTAGTTTGCGTAGGTCAACATAGATTCTTATTTCTCCTTTTGTCTTTTTCTCCTGGACCACCATAGGGCTTACCCAATCTGACTGTTCTACCAGTTTGATGATACTTGTAGCTATCATTTTTTCAATTTCTTCCCTGACTTTATGCTTATACTTGTGTTTTAATCGGTAAGGTCGCTGCTTAACAAGGCGTGCATCTAGTTTTAAAGTGATGCGCATGACCCCTAGGTCCCCTGTAATCCCCTTGAGTTCTAAGAATTTTGTAGGAAACAGGTCCTGGTACTCCATGAGAAGCTCTGCGACTTTCCCAACAGTATCATCATCCCACTAGTCCCCAATTTTAGCTAGCTTAGGTTGTTCTGTTGTTCCAATGTTGACTTCCCTTAGCTTAAGAGGCTTGGTCACATTGACAGTCTACGGTGGGGGTCCAGCAACTGCGCATTCTCGCTCTGATTCTAGGATAGTGATATTTTTCGGATCTTCATCACATTCCTCCATTAATAGATTGTGGCAGTTAACAATATCATGCATCTGTGTATCCCGAGCTGGTGCCTCGTACTCTACACAAGGGCGTGACTCATCAAATAATAGGGCATCTATATCCTGCAGGACCTCGTCTAATGCCTTAGTTCCACCTATCAACTCAAACGTCCCCACAAAATCATCTTTCATGGTCTCCCAATAGCGGGTACGCTGATGTAGTTCTACATCCAAATACCATAGAGTGGGAATTGGCCCCAAGCCATGATTAAATAGGTGGACGCATTCATTCATGGTCCTTTCACACCATGCCTCCATCCATGCGGACATGTGCTTACGTGGGTCTCCTTGGCCCAGGAATGTCTCCATGCATAGGTGAACCAGGGGTTCAAACCATAGGATCATCACCTCACAACATTCCTCCCAATCCTGGAATGTCCCCTTATGAGTTTCCCACCACCGCGCAGGGGTTGAACGTATGGCTAGGTTAAGTGCACACATTCTTCGCTCCCTTTGGACTTATGCTCCAAATATTCTAAAAAAATCCCAAATACTACCAAAACCATCAAATTAAGGTAGTTTTCTTACCTCTTAGGAGATACACTAGAAGCTCTTCGTGATCCTAAGACATCATAGCACAGATACATTGTGTAACTGATTCTGCAAATTTTCAATCTCCCTGTCAGAGTCAAAGAGGAATTCACTGTCTTTCTCATAGAAAATCACACCATCAGCTGTAGGATTAATCCAATCCTCATCTCAGGTGGTTATTTTATAAATATGATCCATGTCTTCCTCTTCGCACACAGGTTCTGTATACCGCTCTCCTTCCGCTGGGTCTAGAGGGACTATCACTCTCGTAACCTCATTCTCAGATACCATGCTCCTTTTCTTCAAGTTGATAATTCCTCCCATGTCTATAGCCCAATCTAGTCCTAGGAGTGCAAGATAAGGGTCTGCATCCTCCACAATTTGAATTACTTAAAAATCCGAGCGTACCTTAACCCTGCGATATCTACCATAATCTTTGACAGTCTCCCCATTAGTATAATATTTTGTTGGTTACCCATGTGAAACTGTATAGTATACCATTCCAGCTTAGTTTCTCCCATCCTTTTCCATGCTTTCTTGGGCAGGACGTTCGCATCAAACCCCAGATCCAGGATGACCTAATCCATCTCATAATCGCCAATCTTCGTTGTTAGCTGCATTTCCTAACTTGTGTGTTTCTTATGCTTGTATAGTTTGTGAACATCCTTAACTTTTGTGGGAGGGTCAGTTCTCTCTGCGTAGCTGTCTATCAGTCCTTGAATATTTTCTACTCCCTTCTGGTTGCATACGAACTTCATACATGCCTGTAGGAAAGGTTTAACTTCATCGTCTACTCTTAGGCTTGTTGGAGCCTTGGAAGTAGATGCCTCATCCTTGGTAAAGTCTTTCTAAGCTTTGATGAAGGTTTCTTTCTCCTTATGTAGATCCAAGCTTTCGTGTTTGATAGCAGCTTTCTGAATGAAGGGTTCAGCCGCAGCCCTTTCCTCAGCTCCTCCAATAGCCTCATCCTTGGTAAAGTCTTTCTGAGCTTCGATGAAGGTTTCTTTCTCCTTCTATAGATCCAATATTTCGTGTTTGATAGCGGCTTTCCGAATGAAGGGTTCAGTCGCAGCCCTTTCCTCAGCTTCTCCAGTAGCCATGCCGCTGCATGTTATGACATTAATACTGGGTCCCTCATCATGTGGTTTTTCCTTAACCCTTTGCACATCCTGCGTTGGTGTTTGTTCTTTTTCCTGCATTTTCGCTATTAATACTACACAATCTTTGATCACATGATCCAGTTGTCTACAATATTAGCAAGATTGTTGCACAGGATTCATATAGTCCCTTGTGAAGTGTTCTAATTCTCCACAGTTATAACAGATCAATTGCCCTCTTCCCAGACCTGTGCTTCCAGCTCCTCCCCCTCCTCTGCCTCTAGCTGGAGAGCCTCCTTTGCCTGAGGGAGATAGTGGTGAAGAAGGGTCAGTATGTACTTTGTACAGGTTTCCTCGATCGATTATTAAGTCATATGTTTGACAGTTATGTTTTTCGTGTCCCACAGATGAGCAGAATCGGCACCATTGTTGCTTCAACTCTGGAACATAAGCACCAAGACAGGGGCAGTGATTGGTATCATGTAGTCCAGCTACACGATAGTTAGCGCACCATAACTTCGGGCCGCTGGGTCCCACAGCCTCTTTAGGGCGCAATGGGTTGGGTCCCCCAGCCTGCATGCAGTCCACCAGCAGAGGGCACTGATCCTTGGTGTGGCCGGACACCCTGCATCTTATGCACCATACATCTAGGCTAGCTTCTTTTCCTCACTCTTTCCACAAATTCTAGATTTCGAGGAGTATTGCCTCTAGCTGTCCTTGGATCTGTTGTACCCAAAATTGGGCATCGTCTCTTAGCACATCTTCCAGCTTCATAGCAATCTCCAAGGCTTTCTTTTATGTCTCAATCACTTTCTGACCCATAGGTCCATGCAAGTGAGGTAATAGAATGGTGATGAGCCATTCTTTGTGTTTTCTATCATCGTACTGGAATTCCCCATCCCTGATAACCTTCTTCAACCACTAATCAGCCTCCCATACTAGCTCAGTGGTTCCTCGTCTAAAATCTTTCAAGTCAACCACCAGCTAAGAGTAGGACTTAGGCTTCTGGAACTATTGTTTTAAAGCATTCCTAATCTCTTGAATAGATGGATCTGCATGCTGGCCTATGTACCCCATGTACCAATCCTGGGCCCTTCCTTCAAATGCAAGGGATATTTGCACCCTCTTTACAGCATCACTAGCCACATTCTACGCAGTCCATATTGATTCCACTACGAACCAAAATCGGTCCATATCTTCGTCTCCTACGCCCTTGAAGGTGAGTAGCTTCATGTGTGCATCCATATCTTCTCCCATGGTGGCAGAGGTGTGGGGGAGTTCTTGCCATTATTCTGACTCAAAGATGGTGTAGCCGGAGGACTACTTCCTATGTGCATAGCCGATTCTATTAATGGGATGTAGATGGATCTATCCCCTTCTTGGTTGGTTCGATAGTACTTACCACTTCGTGTTGTACTCTTGCTCTAATCAGAGGTCATTCATTCAGTGTGGCTACACAGAATTCTCTTTTCACACAGTAATATTTTAATTAGTAATGGCAATGTTCACAAGAACTTACCCCGGAATCCTTTGAAGAACCTCTGCTCCACCTCAAAATAGTATACGAACTAGTCGACTACGAATTATGTTACAAACCCTCCTAGCACGCTATCCACCCAATGATCTACCGTACGAGTGATTGTGTTGTTAGTCTTCTCCAACTGTCGAGTCAATTCCGTAGTCCACTGCATAATCGGATCGTCTTTCCAACACGCCCTTAATTCTACAAGCTTTTCAAACCACTCCTGGAGCTCGTGCGAAAAAGTTACAAAGAAAATTTCATATACTTTGGTGAAAATATATTTTTTCTTCCACTTCTCAGCTGTTCGCTTCGTGCTGCGATTCTCTTTTATAGAAAACACCTGAATATTTTTTTCGAACCAATCTTCGAGCTCCAATTTCTCAGGTCTCCAATGGCTTCGTGGCATTACTTGATCTCTCTCTCAAAATGCTCCCAGTCCTAGAAACGGAACCATTTTTTGGCTTCAGGGGTCCTGACCTAGGTTCAAAGTTAAGGTTTTCCAACAAACCCCTATACTACTGGCCCTTTCAACAATGACCTACTTTCGCAGGCCAAGGTCTCACTCGAAGTAGTATGGGAGGGTGTTGGAACCAAGTTTCTGTACCCTCGGAGAGAGTAGGTAATTAAGATAGATCTTCGTTGAATCTATCAGGTTCACACAGAAACAAGCCTATTATCGAGCTTTTAATAGTATAATAAGCATATAACCATAAACAAAGCTACTATCATTAATAGATCGGATCAATACATTCGCATCCACGTGCGCATCAGCAATTATCACCACAGAACTTTACAATCACAACTAATTCATAGATCACAGATACATTAGCGGCTTAAATAGATAACACATAGGCACTTCAGTAATCAATAGGTATCATATGGGTACTTCAAATAGATTCCACATTCATTAATATCCAAAACCCCAATTACAAACCCAAGACACAGCCCGCGCACACAGCCAACGGGAGTCCTTACCCAAAACAACCCAAGATAGATCTCAACAGTTCATTCGCAACATCAATATTAATTCTTCTTACTTGCTAGACCCAACTATCTATCTATCTATATCATCGTATCATTTTTTATCCTATGGTCCACAAACCATGTTTTGCAGACCCTAGGTCTACCCTTTGACCCATTACAAAACATTGGGGCTTTGACCTGCCCCAAAACCCTTACGCAAGATAAACTATTACAAAATTATATCAAAAACGCAGCTTAGGGAACCTCGTTCCAACAGCTCCCATACGCCTGGTCATTTTAGCTGACCCCTTTGGGGCATAGACTTCATGACTTGCAACGCCACATCATTTGACAACCACAAGTACAATAATTTTTTGGTTGTCGATTATTTAACCAAATGGGCAGAATTCATTCCCACATATAACAACACCACAGAAACCGTTGCGTAGTTTTTCTTTAACCATGTCATCACATGGTTTGGTGCCCCCAAGGAATTGGTGTCAAATGAGGGGAAACATTTCGAAAATGAAATATTCTAGGAATTATCCCAACACCTTGGTTTTTCACACAAGTTCACATCACCATACTACCCCCAGTCCAATGGTCAGGTAGAAGTCGTTAACAAAGTCCTAAAAAAGTTTTTGTTGCGTATGGTGAACACCCACAAAACCAATTGGCACCACATGGTGTTTTCAGCCTTATGGGTCATCAAAAGGATTCACACCCTTCCAGTTAGTTTATGAGGTGGAGGTTGTGCTTCCCACCAAATGCGAAATCCCCACCCTACACTCAGCCATTGAACTTCTTAGAAATACTAAATCCTTAGAGAAATGGTTGGTGCAACTAGAAATCGTTGACAAAATTTGATGACATTCTCTCCAACATAACGAACTCCACAAGAAGAGGGTTAAAGCATCATTTGATCATAACATCACCCCCTGGTCATTCACTGTTACACAGTAATTTGTCACCGTCCTTACCATTCCCCCATCCCGCACAATGGAGGACCCATTCTGTGACCTGTGAACATTGTCATGCCTTGAAATCATCATCAATGCATCCCTCTGAACATGAGCTTCATTTTCCCTTGAGACATCTCCTTGCAAAAGTCATAAAAAACATCCCTTTTGGCATTGGCGCGGGCAAGCAGTTCAGTACCCGCGCCAATGGGGAAATCAATGCAAAGAGGTCGCGCCACCTGGCGCTCTGTCATAGAGCCGTAGTCGCGCCACCCAAGTTGGGAGTTGTTTTTTAAATATGGATGGCGGAAGTTGAGTTCTAACAAATTCACAAACCATCACCTATCTTGAGTTGGGAGGTTGGCTGCGGGAGTTCTATGGAGGAAAGTGGTTTTGCCACCTCCCATGGAACCTTCCTTGTTGATAGGGCCAATCCCATAATAATAGGGATCCCAACTCCTCCTTCCCCATCTATAAAAGCTTGCTCAGATCAATAGCAAGCTAGTCTTGAAGTGCCTAAGCTCTGAATCTCCATATTCCCAAGAGCCTTTGTGTTGTAAAGCACCCTCTCTTTCCCTTAAGGCTGACTCAAGTAAGGAGACCATTGTCACGAGACTCTGGAGAGGTTTTTCCTTTCCTTGGCGAGCTTTGCGAGACGTGGACTACTGGAGACCCGTCCGAAGGAGACCGCGACGTCAGAACTTGGTTGTAATCTTTCTTCGCTGGTTATTTAATAGATGATTATGATTATGGTTCCACTCCGTTTTCCATCATGTTAATGCGAGTAATGTCCTTTCTGACTGATGTTTAGTTACGTATGTTGGTTTCTATGCTTGTATCTGTTCGTTTCTTCTATGTGCAGGTGTTCATCCACGGAGATCGTGGAGGGATTGTGATCTGCCGAGGCTGAGGAACGGGGACGCTTCTTCTTCAGATCCTAGCGTTGGAATCCAGGTAGGCTTCTATCTCCAGCCTTTTCATTTGTAATTAGGAACCTGCGTCATGACATTGTTTGTTTGTTGCTAGACCCCTGCTGGGCTAGTAGGGATCGCCTTTGTCCACAGAGGGGATTTACCTCCTCAACAAATTGGCAACCATACTGGGGATCCAGCTTGTTGTTTGATTCTTGTTTAATTTGTAAACTATAGACGGAGTCTGAAGTACAGCCAGATAGCCTTCGAAACGCTTCTGCTTTGCATTAGCGGAGTAGATCAACGCTACTTCAGTCGATCTCCGGTTTGGTTTGCAGACTGAACGACTTGGATTCTTTGTCTTGCCTTGCCGTTTGTATCTTGTTTTTCCTTGCTTGATGAACCTTCTGGGTTGGGTTCTTTGTGTGTTTTTGCTTCTTGGATTGCTTAGCTTGCATTGGTCTGTCTCTGGAGTAGCTTATTTTTAATTTTTTGCTGAGAAACTCGACTGGCGCGGTTTTTAACCCGACAATCGCGCCACTTGGCGCATTTTGCCTTTGTACAACCCACGCCAATCGCCTTCTGGCGCCAGTTTCACTCTTACAGTCGCGCCACCCCTGTAAGTTTTTTGAGATTTCTCATTTTTGAGCTCTCTGAAGTTGACCAGTGTTTTTCTTCTTGATTTTCCGACTGCCTGAGTGTGTTGGAGTCTTGTTTGGCTGGGAATTCACCTATGTCCTTTGGTTGTTTGCTTTTATCTACCGATTTCACTTTTCAAGCCCTGGGTCATCTAGTGGCTTAGTGCATCGAGCCCTCCTTGGGAGTTTTGGTGTTTGGATTGTCCTGTCAACTATCTGATTGATTCTCCACATTCTCTAAGTAGTTGTTCATTGTTTTATTGCGATTTTTGGGTGATTGTTCATTTCTTCATTCGAAACTCGTTTGGTCTTGCTTTGGACTTGGATCACACGGTCCATTGGAAGCTTTTGAGTCTTTTTCTTGCTTTGAGAGACTTTGGTCGATTTGGGGATCTGATTGTTTGTGTTGTTGAGTGGAATGTGTTTGTTTCGCTCTCTTGGATATCGTTTCTCAAGTTGCTCCATTCATTTTCAAGTTTGATTAGTGCATATTAGCCATTAAACATTGAAAATCAAAAAAAAAATCTCTTTTGCTTTTGTTAATTAGTGCAAATTGTAATCTTTTCCATATCGCTAGTGATTAGTGTTTTGAATGAAAAGTTGTCAATTGCATTAGTTGCATTATAGAGCTCGTTGTTTGGTTGCCGTTCATTTCGTTTGTATAAAAGCTCTCAACTCTTCTCTAATTAGTTTTCATCGAACGAAATGTTGCACTGTGGCATATAGCTTTGCATTTAGGAGACACTACATACGATAGGGCCTGGAAATTGAAACTTAATTGAAGATCAACTGTAAAATTTATTCAATTAACCTAAGGCAGCATTGGAACTTAACGGAACATATTTAGAAGGTCTAGGCTAGAGACGTGTTCTGGCGTCGTTAAACCTAGCAGCTGTCGTTCGCCTGTTGGCTTTAGACAGCGCTAGTACGGACTTGCGCTCCCCGTACCGTCGCGTATATAAAGGGAGACCCCTCTAGGTTTTCAATCCTTTATCCACAGGAAGCCGAGTCTGCCGCCCTATACCCGTGATACACCGAACACGGCATTCGGGGAGACTACCTACACGTACGGAAAGTCCTTGGTCGATTTCTGTTTCATTATTGAAACCAAGGTGTATATTGCAGTTCACGGATATTTGGTACACCCTTTGTGCCTAGTTTTTTTCCTGAGCAGTCATTTGGTCTTTTCTGACTCCCTAAACTTGAAAAGACCGTCAAGCGCTTGTCCTTTCACGCTTGTGTCAACTCCGAAAGAGATAGAGTCATCTTTTTATCGTTTCTCGACTCTTGAAACATGAAACGGTAGAATTTCTTACTTTCCAATGTGGTAAAATTAATCGCCCACGATTTCACACCTATTTAGACATTGCTTGTTGACCGTTTTGATCGTGTGTCTTAACTCATTTTCAGCCCGTGTGTGTGTTTGCTCTTTTCTTCTAGTCTTTTGCCACGGTGGCGGAACCATCGGTTTCGTCTACTGGTAGTCCTTACACGGACGATTCTTCAGAAGCTTCTGAGCCTTCTGTTGAACCACAACAGCCTGTTGTTTCCGAGTTTCCTGACGGGGGACCGGTTCTCGCCGAGCAACCCTTTGGAGGACCAGTTGAGTTCAATTGGCCCTTTTCGGACCGTGTGTCTGAATTGAGATTAGGAGCTGATTTCCTTTCTCTTACATCGGGTTCACCGTTTGTTGCTGCTGTTTTTCCTCCTAGTCCTCGCCGTCTTCTGCGTGATTTAACGGCAGGATCAACCATGAGTGATTCTGGTGAGGAAATTCCGGGGTCTGATGACTATCAGCGCATCCCTCGTAGATTGTTTGAGGGAGACGGTTTCGAGCTGGCTACCACATCGTCAGCCAGTCCATATTTACCACAGGGATACAGATCTCTGGGTCAGATCATTTTGGCTGCTGCCTCTATGGGGATATCATCTCCCGCGTCGAGACCAGCTGCCACTACACCCGGGGTGTCCCCTTCGACGCCCGTCACTTCTGTTCCCGTTTGGCCCACTGTTTGTGTGGCTGCCTCTTCTGCTGTTGTCTCAACATCTGCTACCAGGGCTGGGCCAACTCCTGAAGACATTTACCTAGCTACTGCTATACTGGAGAATATCTCTCCAGAGGAGTATCGGTTGTTTTTACAGCAGCCGAACGCCGGAGCTGGACAAGTTCCCCAAGATCCTTATCGATCCTTCTTTTCGCACTATGCACAGGATGGCACTCCCGTGTATCTGTTCCCAGGTCAGTTTGACGAGCATGGGGAGGTTTTGCGCCTTCCTGCTCCTGAGGCTTATCTATATGCTCAAGGTTTACCATACAACCAGGCTTACAACCCACAGGGACAACCCTTTCAGGGCCAACCTGCGGGCCAACCTGGCTATTTGTATGACCCACAAGGACAGCCCAATCAAGGCTACCCTGCGGGCCAGCAAGGGCCATTATACAATCCGCAAGGACCATATTATAGCCCTGCTAGTCAACCTACTCAACCTCAGCTAGGGTATCAACCGGGACAGACCTATGGTCTTGGGGGGCAAATCCAGCCGTCTTTACCAATGCAACCGCAGTATCCTGCTGCTTCTAACGTTGCATATCAGCCAGGACCACCCTATGGTTCTGCTTCAGGTCAAACTAGTTTCCAGCAAGCACCCGGTCCTGTTCCTCCACCAGGGCAACCGGTTCATCCGGTACAGCTCGGTGTCCCGCCTCCAGGCCAGCCGACCCATTCGGAACAACCTGAGGCTCACTTACAACCAGGTCAGCCTGCGCAACCAACACCGCCTGGTCACCCGGGCCAGCCTGGTCATTCAGGCTAGCCCCCTCACTCGGGTCAACCTGTTCATTCAGGGCAGCCCTCTCATTCCGTTCACTCTGCTCAACAGCCTGTTCATTCAATGCCGCAGCCAAATCACCAGCTGCGCCCTACGTACCAGGCTCCGCAGGGTTCCACTTATCAGCAGCCTACTCATCCTCAGAGTGGTTATTATCCTCATGGTCAGTCTCAACCGAACTATAACCACTCTGGAGGCTCTCGGTATCATCCTCCTCCACCCGGTTCTACCTACGCTCAGCAGCCAAATCCAAACGCTGCTTATACAGGGCAGACGCCTAATCAGGGCCCGAACCCTGGTTATCAAGCCCCGCACTATGGTTACCAGCAGCCAAATCAGTCTGGTTATACGAACTATGCCCCCTACGGTCAGAATCCTCAGGGACAGAACCCATGGGGGCAGGGATATTCACAACCATCGTGGAGCACAGGTACCGGACCTTATCCTGGGACTGGCATGGTAGTTAACCCTCCATTGCCGTTCCTGGCTACCTTGGAACTGCCGGACGTCTCGAAGTTGACCAATGATCCGATTGCACATAATCCATATTGGCCTCCGGTTCCAACCAAGATACCAGGTGACTGTCCCAAGTTTGAGGGCAAAGCTGGAGAAGACCCCCAGGCACATGTGATGACGTATCACCTTTGGTGTTCGTCTAACTCTTGGATCGACGATTCGATTCGTCTGCGTCTTTTCCAGCGTACTTTAACAGGAGCTGCTGCTAAGTGGTACATAGAGCTATCCCGTGGTATTTTTCAGGATTTCAACTCGTTAGCTATGGCTTTCCTCACGCATTTCCAGTTACCAGTCCGGTATGAGACTAGGACGCACCTCCTGTCTTCCCTGAAGCAGGACTCGACCACTCACATCTCGGATCACATCCATGAGTGGCGGCGCCGTCGTCGACTGATCAAGTTTCACATACCTGATCAGATTTTGACTCACTGGTTCACCACCTCCTTTGTCAATAAAATCGCTCAGGATATCGCAATGGGAGCGTGTGTGACGGAGGAACAAGCTATCGCGCGTGCCCAGTACCTGGATCTTGTTTATTCGCAATCTGGCACGCTTTATGATATCTTTCCTGATGCTCCACGGCCCGGAGCTACAAAGGCCCCGCCTACCCCTACGGTGGATGGTGTCATTGGTTCCGTTTCTCAAAATTCGAAGAAGTCTTCGAATGGGAAGCAGAAGGCTAATTCTTCCAACAATACCTCTGCTAATTCCCCCTCATCTGATTCTGGTAAAACCACGGAGGTGAATGCCGTTCAGGCCAATCCTGCGGACAAATCCTCCAAGGGGAAGAAGAAGGGCAAAGGCAAATCAAAATCTGATGCCCCAAAACCGGAATCTAAATCTCGGACTGAGGATGGCTCCCAACGTAAGCCAAAATTCCCTTGCCTCATCTATGAAGGTGACCATTACACTAAGGATTGTCCACGACGATCCGAAATTAGTCAACTTCTTAAAGGCTCAAAAGGAACTCCGGCTGTTTTAAAAGAGCCATTTCCATCTCAGCAGACTCAGATGGTCGAACAGGGGTCACCATCTGCACCGTTTGGGTCTCAAGTTTTCATGATGAAGACTAATGCACCTATCACTATCGCTACACGATCGAAGGATTACAACAGTCAGTAGCAGGCACCCGGGAAGGCAGTTGCGGAAGGGCCGCCTCCCCCACCTATTTCTGGTCCATTGGAAATCGAGAAGCCGACTCTCGAACCCGTTGTGAAGCCACCTCCCAAGGGTGTTCTTCGGAGATCCTCTTATAATCCAAATGCTCGTGCCACTCAACATTACAGTATCGTTGAGGATCTGGCACAGGCGCCATGTGCCATGTCTGCACTTGAGGTTCTTCAAAGTTGTCCTTCACAACGGAAGGCTTTACTGTCTGCTATCGGTGGTATCGATCCCGCCGACTCGAGCCTTCTCACCTTTGATCTGGAGAATTTTACTCCCCGGCTTCCACATCAAATTGCTTTGGTCATTCAAGTTGGGATTAACGGTCTGAACGTTCATAGAGCCGTCGTAGATGAGGGTGCATCTACTTGCGTTATTTCCTCCGCTTGCTGGAAGGCCATCGGCTCTCCAGCCTTGTCGTCATCTTCCAATGCCCTTGAGGCATTTGATGGTCGAGAGTCAAAACCCCTGGGAGTTCTCGAGAGTCTTGCGATCACATTATAGGGAAAAACTGTCAACGTGGAAGTGGAAGTGGTTGACGCTAAACTCAACTACAATATACTTCTTGGCCGCAGCTGGACCCATGCCATGCTCTGCGTGCCGTCTACCGTCTTTCGATTCATTAAGTTCCCCCATGAGGGCAAGATTGTCACGGTAGATCAGTTGTCATTTTTCACCTCTAGCTCTGAGAACAACGTGCCATACGTGGATCAAATTCCGAATCCCCCAGACAACATAGGACCTGGTCTTTTCAAAGACCCAGTTCTCATGGGTATATTCCCCGCACCGCCACCGAATACCGCTCAAGTCAACATGTTGTCCAGGACTGATGACCCCTGGCTTATTCCTACACCTGAGCAGGTATATGAGTTTGGAGAATCCATGCCTTTAACGCCGGTAGAGATCAGCTACTGTGAGATTGTTGCCGCATCGGACCCTCCACCTCCTCAGCATGCTCCGATGAGCATGGCTCTTGACATCTACTCACAATCCCCCTGGCTTGGTCAGGCTGATTCACCTGATCCTCTTAGAGAGACTTTTCCTTCAGATGAGGCTATCATTGAAACTATGTCTCTTGAGGAGCTGCCCTGGGGCGATGGCCATCATCGCTCCTTGTTTATGCCCAGCTTGGGGGCAATGACTGACTGTCTGGAGCGTTATGCTACTCAGGTTCCTTCCCCTCCTCTTCAAACACCGATCTTGATGCACGAGGTCTTTTCGGAGGGTAATCTGAGTAACATTACTCAAACTGTTCCAATCAACATCTCCGTTAAACCGGGGATTGTTGAGAACATTCATGTGGGTGTGACTTGTTCTTCCGAGGAGATCCAAGTCTATACTGAGCTTTTCAAAGAATTTCGAGATGTTTTCGCATGGTCTTACGAGGAAATGCCGGGAATTGATCCAAGTATTTTCGTGCACGAGATTCCAACCTACCCAGGTGCGAAACCCGTGCGCCAACGCTTACGTCCCATGCATCCTCGGAAAGCCGCCGCCATCAAGGCAGAATTTGAAAAACTTCTGAACGCGGGTTTTATTTATCCTATCCCCCTTACAGAATGGGTGTCCAATATCGTCCCTGTTGATAACAAGCAGGGTACAATTCGAGTCTGTGTGGATTATCGCGATATCAATCGCGCCTGTCCTAAGGACAATTATCCCACTCCGTTTATCGACCAAATCATCGACGAATGTGCCGGGAGTGAGATCTATTCCTTAATGGACGGTTTCTCAGGCTATAACCAAATCAATATTGCACCTGAGGATCAACATAAGACCACATTCATCTGTCCGTGGGGCACTTTCGCGTACAAAAAACTCCCGTTCGGCTTAAAAAACGCTGGCGCTACATTTCAGCGTGCGATGTCCTACGCTTTTCATGACATTCGCCATATTGTCCAGCCTTATCTGGACGACTTGCCAGCCCATTCGGGTAAATGAAAGGACCATCCTGAACATCTTCGCCAGATATTTCTTCGTTGCAGACGCTATAATATCAGGCTCAATCCTCATAAGTGCGTCTTCTGCGTTGACTCTGGCCGTCTTTTAGGCTTCATAGTCTCTAAAGACGGAATTCGCCTCGACCCTCTAAAGGTTGAGGCCATCGTAAATCTCCCATCACCCTCCTCCCTGTATCAGTTACAGAGTCTGCAAGGGAAAGCGAATTTTCTTAGGCGCTTTATCCCAAATTATGCCGAGGTGGCCAAAGGATTCACTCGTTTATTAAAGCAGAATGTTCCCTTTCACTAGGACGAAATTGCTCAAGAATCCTTTGAGAAGCTGAAGACATTGCTAGTCAATGCTCCGTTGCTTCGTCCTCCGGACTACCACCGCGACTTTACTTTGTATCTAGCCGCCGCATTAAGCACCATCGCCATGGTCTTGGTGCAGGATGACGAGAATGGTGACGAAAATGTTGTTTATTACCTATCTCGGAACCTTCTCGACCCGGAAACGCGTTATGCACATGTTGAGAAGTTGGCCTTAGCAGCCGTACACGCGGTACAACGCTTTCGCCATTACATCCTTTTGCGCACGATAACAGTGGTTTCAGACTGCAACCCTATGACATATATTCTTTCTAGACAATTACTAGGGGGCAAGTACTCCAAATGGATCGTGATCCTGCAGGAGTTTGACTTGGAGTTCACCACTGCCAAGTCAACTAAATCACTGGTCTTCACGGATTTGATATGTTCTCTCCCTACAGACTCTGTTCCCTCACACTCTGAAGACCATATACCGGACGAAACACTTTTTCTTATCAGTACTCGTGATCCTTGGTACGGTGACATCATAGTGTATCTTCGGACCGCGACTTTTCGGTCTGAGTTGGATAAAACTGCCCGCCGTCGGATTCGGCACCAGTCCCAACCCTACCGTATAGTAGGAGATACCTTATATCGCATCGGAGTAGATTCGGTGCTCCGACGATGCCTTACCTTAGAAGAGGCTGAGAAAGTCTTAAATGACTGTCACAGTGGCGCCTGTGGCGGGCATATGTCCGGGTATGCTACTACCCAGAAGATTCTGCGGGCAGGTTATTTCTGGCCTTCCATATTCAAGGATTGTATCACTGCAGTCCGTAAATGTCATCCATGCCAGATTTTTCAGCGCAAGATGCGCGCGCCGCCATTGCCTTTGCATCCCGTTATTACCGTCGGCCCTTTTGCGAAATGGGGCGTGGATTTTATGACGTGTAACCCTCACTCGGCCGGGGGGCATGCGTATATCATCGTCGCCGTCGACTACTTCACTAAGTGGGCCGAGGCGATGCCTACACTAGCTGCTGACGGAAGAACGGCTGCTTCATTTATATTCAACCACGTTATTGCACGATTCGGGGTTCCTCAAGCCATCGTCACTGATCATGGTACTCATTTCCGTGATTATATGATGACGGAGCTGACTTCAGCGTTGGGCTTGCGTCACGACAGCTCAACACCATACTACCCTCAAGCGAATGGTCAGGTTGAAGCGGTGAACAAGGTTTTGGTCACCATGCTTCAGCGAATAGTTGGGATTCATAAATCCAGTTGGCATCTCCAACTATTCTCAGCTCTCTGGGCATACCGAACATCTGCTAAGAGTGCAACCAGGTTCACACCATTCCAATTGGTGTACGGTCTGGAAGCTACTCTGCCGGTTGAATGTGAAATTCCTTCGCTTAAATTAGCTGTGGAGCTCTTACCGGATACTTCCCCTGAGGAAGAACGTCTTCTGTATCTCGAACGATTGGATGAAACCCGTCGACTGGCTGCTTTGATCATCGAAGCACAAAAGAAGAGGGTCAAAACTCATTTTGATCAAACTGTTTCTCCCCGTTCTTTCATTGAAGGAGACCTCGTTCTCTTGTACGATCAGGCACATGATAAGCTTGGAGCCGGTAAACTCCATCCTATGTGGCACGATCCCTATATAGTAAAGCGCGTTTTGAAAAATGGGGCCTACGAGCTTGTAGATTACGAAGGAGTTCCGCTGGCACAGCCCAGAAATGGGCTGTACCTTAAAAAGTACTACGCCTGAAGTGATTTCTTGGTGTGGTGTGTGTACATAGGTGTGTGATTGTCATTTGTGTGCATAGTGTGGTGTGCTTTGTAAACATCTTTCTGTTGATCGGGTCTTCCTGGTTGTGCAGATGTCTATTCATCCATTTGTTGCTTTCGCGGATGGTGCCTCCCGCAGTACCAGGAATCTGTCTTCCGCAGCCTGGGTAATCTACGATCCTGCTGGTGAGTTGATTGACCTGCAAGGTGTGTGTCTAGGACATACCACGAACAACATCGCGGAATATAGTGCCGTGTTGGAATTATTAACCGAGGCAATAAACCTTGGTATCCGTGAATTGCTCGTGTACCTAGATTCACAGCTTGTAGTGTTACAACTGAATGGACACTATTCGGTAAGGAACCCGTCCATTTTACGTCTGTATTTGCGTATTCGATTACTGGAAAGGAATTTTGACTACATTACATATCATCATATACCCAAGCATTTGAATACATTAACAGATGCAGTAGCAAATTTGGTATTAGACAGACATTTGCGCAATTTATAATCATCATCACATGTAAAGAAAGACTCATCCAGAAATAGATATGTATATATCGAAATGTTTACATAGAGTGTGTCACATAAAACTCAAAAAATATACATAATTGTCTTAATACATCCTGAGACATTGTGTCTCTCAAAAATAGATGTGGCATAAATCCTAAGGACTAATCCGCATGGTGCTCATGATAGCACGTCACTGCACGCACTAGGCGCCTCAGGATTCGGTGGATCCGATTTGGAACTCCCACCGTGTGGCGCTGGTATGCCATCGGTACATCTGATAGCCGGGCATAGTCTGGGATCCCATGGGCAATCCCCTCGAGGTTCTGGATCAGTTCCTCTCCCCCGGTACCTTCCCCCTGGATCTCAGGGGCGAGTTGTGTCCTCCGGGAGATAGGAGACATCCCGGCTGGTCTCTCAGGTCCTACATCTGCATGCATATATAATTGTGTTAAGACAAATGTGTATTAACAAAAAAAAACATATAAACATAAAATCAAAATATGAGGTCTTACCCAGCTCCTCGTCCCAGTCATCTCCTTCTGGTAGTGGGAGATCTGGGTCCCCGGTAAAGTCAGTTCCCGAATAGGGCCAATCTTCCACGACGATCAATTGGCGCCGTAGCCACCTAAAGAACTCTGGCCTCCAGGACATCTGTTGGCCACCTCCAGATCTGGGCATCAGTGCTGCCCAGCGAGCCATTCGTGGCTCTCGTGGTATCGGACTCGCCACTGCGGCCCCTTGGCCCTGGAATATTGGTATGCGTTCAAGAATGAACGATACCAAGATGGAACCATACCCGAACTGTTTCAGTTTCCCCTGTTTGCACTTTGTGAGCTGTCTTTTCATATTGATGGTTACTGCTTCTGCCCAGTTGAACAGTAGGGGACCCATGCATTCTGAGGCTAACAGGAGTTGAGTCTTCGTGGCCTCGTGCGGAGCCTGCGACCCAGCAGCTCGCGTAATGGTGTGGAGAACTACTCTCAGTGCTAGATCAGGGATGGTGGAGATGTATACCTTCTTGCTTCCTGATCCTGTTTGTGCCCCTCGGCACACCTGTGCCATTACTTCTTCCATCTTTTCCCCAGATGGTCTGCTTCCAGTCAGTACAGGAATCGGACCTCTACGGGACAATCCAGTAATGAAATAAATGTCAGTGACCTCCAAATCTAACACCTGGTCTCGTAGCTTGAACACTTGTTCATTTTCATCCCAGATGCCGATTAGATATTGGAGGAGCTCGGGCTGAGCTCGTAAACATGGCGTGAGGAAGAACTTTTTTAAGCCACAGTCTCTAAGAGCGTTCATACAATCTTGGCTTTGCATGGCCTCTTCATCCTCATCTCCGTGTTCTCGTTCCTTCCATTCGATTGCCATTTTGAGTGGTTATCTGCATTCATATGGTCAAAAACCCTTGATTAGATCTTTGGTGAGCTTCAAATTTCAAGAAATTTGGTTTAAATACCGGAATTTTAGGCGAAAATTTAGGTTCGGCCGCTGGCGCGGCTGTTTTGCTAACAGTCGCGCCATGTGGCGCGAGCCCTTTAGTAAAAAGAGCTCATTGGCGCGGGTCCGTGCCCGATACCCGCGCCAATGGGCCCGGCCCTAAAATTTTAAAAATGGCCACACAAAGTTGATTTCTAAGGGAAAATCATTAAAAAATGTATGGAAATGAAGAGCAAAGGAGCGCCTCTTACCTGTGACAGACGAGAAGCTGAATGGTGGCCTGGATTGGTCGCAATCACCGTCAAAAGATTCTGTTCCAAAAGGACCACTGTTGCTTTCCACAAGGTAAATAGTAAAAAGTAATTTCATTTTTTACCAATTAGACATATTTATAACTTTTTCGACGTTAAATGAGCTTTAAAAGTTATTTTTGTCAAATATTTGCATATGTTATGTCGAAAATGGATTTTACGCTTGTTTGGTATGTGCAGCAGCAGGTTTTTGCGACTTAAAAAGATGGACACGAGTTGTATTTTATACTTTTTCGGACTCGGTAAATACACGAAAAAGTCACTCCGGAGTCATCTTTCAGCTCTTTTCTGACTCTCTAAATATGAAAAGATCGTCGAGGCCCTTGTCGTTTCGATCTCGTTAAAATGGACACGAATCGACATCCACCCAGTATAAGTTTAACCCTTTTTCGGGCTGGGATGGATTGATTACGAAAAAGGAATACCCTAGCCTATCGCGACTAGGAGGTTTTCCCGGATATTGTTTTCTACCTTTTCGGATCTGGGGGACTATTTACGAAAAGGGACCTGTGGAGTTTTCTTTTCCGCTGTCTTTTCAAACTCTCTAAACATGAAAAGACGCCGAGTTCTTCCTTTGTCAGACTCGTTAAACCCTGATGACATCGGATCTAGTCGAAATGACATTCTCCGAGTTTCTCCTTCCTAGGACTCGTTAAATGCACTAGGATGGATTCGCCCGAAGGGCGGACTTATATCGCAAGCATATGCTATCCCCTTCAAGCTTGTTATTAAAAATAATTAGGGTACTCGCCAGAAATGGTGGGGGAAAAATGGAACCATCGTCGTTGTCGTCGGCAGTATGTCGCTCTTGAACATGGCACTTGTCTGCATTCGTGTCGGGTTGGGGACATCTCATCTCGTTTCTTCACTTTGCCTCCGTGGGTTTGGATAATCCCTTTTGACCTCTCATCTGCTCACTGCCTCGTCACCATGACCTCTGATCCGTTGATGTCAAATACTGCCAAGTCCACTGTCGTGTCGTTCATATGTTCAAGAGAAGTTGGCCTCTGCAAATATCAACCTTCCTCTGTTTCTCATACGATCCCGATTCACAACAAAACATCATGTTCCTCTGTCTCGTGTCGATGATGTGGGAATCATTATGGCCCACCTTCGATCAAGGTCACTTCCTGTCGACTTCAACTCATTATCCAGGAAGTTGGTCTAGAGACTCCTTATGGTACCTTGGAGCCTGCATGCCTCAATGGCAGGTTCGTCGCATTCGACGAGAGGTTTACATCATTAGCCTCCGATCGAGTGATTCTGCGGGTGTTCGACGTCAGCTCATTTATTCGCACGCCGTAGATTGTACCCGTAGTACCTTGAGGACCATTGGCATTAATGGTGGTACCTCTCGCGTCTGTTAACAGCTTTCATCATTGGCTGGTAATCAGACGATGTTCTTGCATGTTCGACTTCAGCTCACATATTCGCATGCTTGAACTTGTACTTTGTTTGGGTCGAGATGGAGTGCAAGACCCTGGATTGTGTCTGTTGTAATCCAAGCTGCGATTGTGGATTATTATCATTATGTACATGACTCACTGATTGGATGGCTGCGACCATACCTGAGTCTATTTATTTGATCTTAGTTGGATGGCTGCGCCCATACCCTGGATCTGGATTATATCATACTCTGTTTCGGATGGCTGCGTCCATACCACTTATACATCATGTACTTGAGATATCAGTTGTATCTTTCTGCGCAGGTTTTCCGACGGCGGGCTTTCAGTGGAACATGTTCTCGTAAAGCATTTCACCCCTCTCCCTCTCGGGCCTCATACTTTAGGGGGCATCTGTTACACAGTAATTTGTCACCGTCCTTACCATTCCCCCATCCCGCACAATGAAGGACCCATTCTGTGACCTGTGAACATTGTCATGCCTTGAAATCATCATCAATGCATCCCTCTGAACATGAGCTTCATTTGCCCTTGAGACATCTCCTTGCAAAGGTCATGAAAAACATCCCTTTTGGCATTGGCGCGGGCAAGCAGTTTAATACTCGCGCCAATGGGGAAATTAATGCAAAGAGGTCGCGCCACCTGGCGCTCTGTCATAGAGCCGTGGTCGCGCCACCCAATTTGGGAGTTGTTTTTTAAATATGGATGGCGGAAGTTGAATTCTAACAAATTCACAAACCATCACCTATCTTGAGTTGGGAGGTTGGCTGAGGGAGTTCTATGGAAGGGAGTGGTTTTGCCACCTCCTATGGAACCTTCCTTGTTGATTGGGCCAATCCCATAATAATAGGGATCCCAACTCCTCCTTCCCCATCTATAAAAGCTTGCTCAAATCAATGGCAAGCTAGTCTTGAAGGGCCTAAACTCTGAATCTCCATATTCCCAAGAGCCTTTGTGTCGTAAAACACCCTCTCTTTCCCCTAAGGCTGACTCAAGTAAGGAGACCATTGTCACGAGACTCTGGAGAGGTTTTCCCTTTCCTTGGCGAGCTTTGCGAGACGTGGACGACTGGAGACCCGTCCGAAGGAGACCGCTACGTCAGAACTTGGTTGTAATCTCTCTTCGCTGGTTATTTTAATAGATGATTATGATTATGGTTCCACTCCGTTTTCCATCATGTTAATGCGAGTAATGTCCTTTCTGACTGATGTTTAGTTACGTATGCTGGTTTCTATGCTTGTATCTGTTCGTTTCTTCTGTGTGCAGGTGTTCATCCGCGGAGATCGTGGAGGGATTGTGATCTGCCGAGGTTGAGGAACGGGGACGCTTCTTCTTCAGATCCTAGCGTTGGAATCCAGGTAGGCTTCTATCTCCAGCCTTTTCATTCGTAATTAGGAACCTGCGTCATGACATTGTTTGTTTGTTGCTAGACCCCTGCTGGGCTAGTAGGGATCGCCTCTGTCTGCAGAGGGGATTTACCTCCTCAACATTCACCAAGGGAGAATTAGTCATATGCTATGATGTTGCACAAGAAGCTTTAGGATCTGGGAATTTTGGTATTCTATGGAAGGGTCCATATATCATTAAGCATTTCCTCCTTAAGGGAGCATACATCTTATTAGAGCCCTACAGGACATGCCTAAAAAACCTCGTTAATGGGCTCTATCTCAAAAAATTGCACCCATAAAGGAAGGGCCTCAGTACCCTAGAATGAATATGTATGCACAATAATTTTGTATGATTATCATATCATCATGGAAATTTTCTAAACATGCACGCTCTCTCATCCCTTGTCGCAAATGGATCATTCCCCAACCAACCATTTCGGATTTGATGATGGTGCCTCTTGATGGTTGCAAAATTTGGTTGTCGCCGCCTCAACCATATATTCTCCCAAACGATAAAAATACCTTACTAATGGGCCATGTATTGGGCCAGCCACCAAAAATCAAGCAGAATATGATGATGTCATAGGACTATTAAGTGACGCCTTCCTCCAAGGCATATGTTATTTACATGTCCTCCTTGATTCCCAACATGTTTTATCGTAGCTAAAACGAACCTTTCAAGTGTGTGATTCACTCCTCTTTATGAAATACCTACATGGACAAATATTAGCCCACAGTTTTGATCACATCACATTTACACGTATACCAATAGATCAAAATCATATTGTGGATCACAAAACAAACCATATCGTAGACTGGAATGCATCGCATATATACCATCAACCATAGGCAACATAAAAAATCATCATAAACATAAAACATTATAAAAATATCCATATACACATCATGAGATAAGTCAAAATACATTTCGCATATATATATATATATATATATATAAAATTTATATGTCCCAGTAAACAAAAAATGAGTCCACTGGCTCATCGCCAGGAAAAAAATATCTCATCAAAAAGACAGGGGAGCATCCTAATAGTGGGTGCTTTCCCTGGTACATACATAAATAAAATATATGGCTAACCCCTCCAACTAGGTCTTGTGGACCCACATCCACACCAGGAGCTATAATAGGAGCAACAATAGCCACAAAAAGGGCTACTCGACGCAATATCAGGGGATATGCCTGTTCATGGGCCATCATTGTCTCCATAACCATCTCTACCAAGTCATAAAATCCCCTAGTGGGAATTCCCAATGTCAGGGTCTCCACCCTCTCTCTAGCATCTCTCTAATCTCACACCCAAGCCTTAGTAGCCTCTACATGCACAAGTAAAGTTGTAGCATCTCCAGCTATTGCAACAATGGAACCCTCCCCCGAGGGTCCACCCATCTCTAACTGTGGGGGCGGCACTGGTGGTATATGATTATGAGGAGGCCTATTAGCTCACGGTCTCTGCGGATCTTATGCTACCCCTAGAACACCCATCCCCCTAGGACCATTTCCTACTAGATAGGTTAGAGGTCATCTTACATGACCCACATCTACAAATAAAAAAACATGGTATCAGTGTCATGATAAGAAACACATATAGATATACATGTAAATAATACTAAAATGCATAAAACATAAATTTCAAACTTTCTCTCCCCCAAGCATAACCCAGAGGAAGACACATGTCTGAGTCACCATGAAAGTCCACTCCAGCATAAGGAAACTATAGGATTAGCTGAAGATTGGAATAAAACCAATCCTCCATAACGACATTCCAATATCTCCCTGTTGTGCCGCCACCAAAATGGGGCATAACAAACACCCATCTCTATATTCGAGGATCCCTCGGAGGGCTAAGTGGTACCACAGGGTCGTAACATGAAAACCCTCTCATATGTGATACTACAAAAAATATTGGCATAAGAGAAGGTCTTAGTTACACCCAAATGCACCTAATAAAGTTGAAATACAATAGCATGATAAAATAGGTGCACCTAGTCAAAAAAGTGGCCCACCTGCAGCCGCTGCAAAACTGCTGTGTGTGGCCTTGCATCCCATGGGACGAACCCAACCCCAAAATGCACATAATCATCGAAAAAGCATGCTATGTCAAAATTAGTATAGTAGAAACATAAATACATCCCTATGCAGTGGAATTGGCCCCGCAATGATGCTCCTCCCATGCCCAATGCCAAATTTTCATCGCCCCAAGTGGCAGTGGATAGGACAATACCTCCCTACGAGGCAGAAGACCAGTCACAAATTATAAATCTAGCTGAGTTGATATATACAACTCAGTTCATCGCACCACCATAATATATCACTCTCTGTCCCAGCAGCGAACCAAGAACCATAAAAATATATCCTAAGATCTCAAGATGTGGTTCTAAATGAACATCAACAACCCCCACCTCGCCAAACTCTTATGGACTCCTAGATCCTGCACCACCTCAGTGTGAAGGGTGGACAAGTCTCTCTTTCTCCACAGCATCATGCCACTAAAAAACATAAAAAAAAAGATCATTTTTTGGCCCCAGGAAGCTAAAAAATTAAGCAAAAAATTATTTATTATGATGGTGCACCTTTAGCCTACACACGCGCATGTACTACGTGTCAGTGTGTTGAACAAGCACACATTTCATGCCTCTATTTAGTAAACAAATGCATGGACCTCCATGTTTAGTTAACGTGTTTATTTTTCACACAAACGTGTCAACTCCGCGTTTGTGTCTAACACAGACGCAGATTTTGACGCACCTGAATTGGGATTTTACACAGGTTCCTTGCATGAATCTCAATGCTTTCTGCATCGACCGTGCAACTCCCTTGGAGTCGCTCACATGGTACCCCTAGAGATAACCCTAAAAAGTTATACAGGGGACCCCTGTACGGCCTACCTACCCTACAAAATGTAAAAATGAAAATTCTAAGGTTCTAGATCCTACCTGGAACTCTCCACGTGTATCTCAGGTGCTCTAGCTAACCGAAAAGTCAAGAAATGATCCAATAACAGCCTCTGACCTCTCAAGATCACTAGTGCAAATGAATTGAAATTAGGCCATTTTTGCCTATATATCACCCTTTTTGATAGCTTTTTGGAGCTCATTATGAGATCCCAGAGCATCCATTATAAAAAATGTGAGAGACAAAAGGATCAGTACTTCATCATCTTCAGCATGGACCTCTATGTTCCAGTTACTATCAAAACTCCTTTTTTGGCCCATCGCACACCCAACAAATCATCTCAGGTACGCCCTCTCTTCTTAATTAATTCATGTCACTAGATTATTCATATGTTTGTAAAATATTCTTTCACTTGGGGTACTGGCCACAAATGTTATTGGTACATAAAAAACACCATGCTTCGACTAGCACCCCAACAGAGAAAGTACAAGAGCAGGTATCTTTCTACACTAAGAATGATAGGTTTACTTTTAAGCATTGCATATCCTAACATCATTTGTCCAAAAGTGCACCATAGGGTCCATCATCTCAACCATGTTTATCATCACCTCACCTTATACATGATAAACACATATGACGGTCGATAGAACCTCACTATTCATGGCTCCCATCATACATGTATACCCCCATCTGTAAGAGTCATGACCACTCACTTTGGCTCAACAACCACCTCACTTATATGTCTTGATAATAAGACTTATTCTGCCACACTCATCGCATGCCAAAAATAACTCCCGGGCCACCACCAATATTTTTATGACGAATCAGTAAGACACATTACCGCATTTCACATTTGGCCTATCACACCCCCACAATCATAGCCCATATATGTTATTTCATCCACCTCATCACCCTCACATCGAGACCACCCAATGGGGCCCCCACCCTTAGCAAAAAAATACTCTCCTCATATCATCATGTAGAACCATACGTGTGATGGGGCACCCATCTCTGTGTTTGTATAATCCAAACCTCTTTTACATTCTTTTGTTAAGTGTACAAATATTTTTTAGGAGAATTACCTCCACCCATATTATTACGTTTCATACCCAGTGGCATTTATTTTTCACCCTTCGTCGGAGCTTGCACATTCTTTACCAAAACCCAACCACGTCAGTCTGAGAATACTTAAACCTGCCCTAGATGTCTTATTGACTCCAGGACAACCCTTATCAGAAATTTTTTTGACTATCGCCACTTGCATTTACAGCTCCAGCCTCAGGCCAATTTCCCAAAACCATCGTTTATAACCATATTTCGTCATCATGCCTTTTTAACCCCCCACATTACACTTTGATTTATCCAAAACCCTAATCCCTTGTATCATCACTTATTTTGAATGGTTGATTCTTCTCTCCTATCAACTTCACCAAACATATTCCAAGGTTGAGGTAGTACCTTGGATGGTCCCCCCCCCCCCAATTAGGGAGCAGCCTCGGATGGAACAATGGGAATCAAAATTTCCCATTGATGTCATCCATCCCCCTGAAATTCAACTTTAGCACCAGTTTTCATGTCAAGGTGGTATCATACTTCATAACTACCATGCTCTGCCATTTAGTTGAAGAACCGTGCATGAATAAGCATCCCTTTTAGCAAAATCACTATTTACGGGAGGTTCCCAAAAAGTCAAAGACCCATGCATATATTGAGCACCTCATTAAAAAGTTCTTCACCCTGAAAATGCATGTGGGTACCAAATTTAGCCTATTTGTTCAAAGTGAAAACACCCTTAAGGGGCATCAAAATTCATCATCACCAACCATAAATCTCTCACTTACCACAATGTGACTTGAAAGAACCAATATTTGTCAAATTGTATTAAGTAGTCATCATAACGAGCATGGGACATGCCTGCCTCATTCGAAACAATTTCTCATTTTATCACTTAAGGTTTCCTACAAAGAAAGGTTACTATTTTACTTCAGTCAAGGGATTCCCCTACTTATCTGCATAACAAGTTACTATCTTTCTCTCTCAAAGTTGTTACATAGACTCCTAGTCAAAATATAAAACATGTTGTATTTCGGCTATACGTTTCCTCCTAAACCTCATACATTAGGGGGAAATTGTTAACATTGGAAAATCATACACTGCAAGAGACATTAGAAAATGCCTAGAAAAAGGTACAACTAAATATTTTTCAATAGAGAACATCATGAAAGGACAAAAAATTTAAATTTTTCCTAAGTTTATGTGAGAATTTTTTGACCATGCACCAACAACAAAGGAAACTTGTGCAGACCATGAGCCTTTTTTTTCAATATCCATGCAGTCCCGAGGATGGTGAAATTTCACTTTCTGGGACCACTTCCCACACTTGGGGATTTGATTCTCTGTCATGGCCATTCAAGGACAACCGACTTGAGGTCACCCTAAATATATGAAATCTTCAAAGGAATCTCTTTTCCTACTCTTGGGTCACTATTACCCTTGGGCCAAGAGAGGGAAGATGAGTTCAAATATTTCTATATAAAAAATCCATGGGAAGATCAAGGTATGAGACATTGTTATGTTGGCCAAATTTCTATCAGAGAAACACCACATTTCACTGGTGAAGCAAGGGAAGTGAGCGCACTAGCATGTTGGCCATATTGTTTCTAAGTAATCCAATATCTTAGTGAGAGAAGAGTAGTCCACCATTGGAGAGTCTTCACACTTCTTTTGAGAGATAGGAGAAGCTTGAAAAGAGACAAAGGAAAGGGAGCTTCTTGCTGAGGATATTTGAGCTCCATAGCTCAAAGTATTCTCTTCAAGTGTTTTAAAATTCTATTGTATTCTTCTACCACTAGCAGTCAATAAAGAGAGTCTTTCTCCATTTATATATTGGCTTGTTTGCTCCATTGAGTAATTTTTTCTTATTTCTTTCTTTTATTTAAGCTTATTTTGTTACATGCATTACTTCCACTATTAGTTATGTTTTACTTTGTTTAATTCTATCCACTAACAACACTAAATATCTATGTGATCCTTTATAGGGAACAACCAACAGTTAAGGAGGTATTATTTGGTACTCCATTACCACAAAAACACTAACACACCTGTGCTACTTTTCCTATCAATGAATAGTTACCAGCTCATTGTTTCAGGGAACACTCTGAATGTGCATTTGATTCCATCAGGAAATGCTAATGACCAAAACAAATCCATAGCTAACCTTCTCTTATCTCCTACATAGTCCCTCGGGAAATCCAATCACCACCTTCTATGTAGTCACTCACCTTCCAAGTTCCCCAACATCCCCTTTACTGGGTGATCCATACTTTGGAAAGGATTCCTCGCATCGAAAGTTCAAACAACCAAGGAATATATCTACCTCAAAACCATCATACCATTCATAGCATGCTCATGGAAATAAATGGACATTATTGGGTTCCAGTGTCCCACAATGACCTCCTCCTGAAATGATTTAACAACATATTGTTTCATGTTTCAATTCCTTTCATTTTTGTTGCTAACATTCTTGATGTCAATCTCAACCACCCAACTGGGCATTTTCATGCTCTCATGTACCAAGCGTACAACACAACATAATACATACACCTACACCCAGTGTACAACACAAGACAATACATACACCTACATCTGGTTCACAACAAAAAATAATAAATACACCTACACCAGATGGACAGCACAATACATATACATAGACAGAGTAAAACACAATGAATATACATTTCATGATACCACAACTATGCAATGCACGTACACAATACCAAACATACACAAAACAACATGTACAAAATGCACACAATGCCACATGTATAACATGTACATAATACCACCTGTACACAACACCACCTTCACAACGTGTACACAACACCACACGTACATGGGTCCACCTGCACAATGTGTACACAACACCACATGTACATAGCACCACATGCACGACATGTACACAACACCACATGCATGACATGTACACGACACCATTTGCACATAGCACCCCATGTACAACCTATACAGGACACCACATGTACTATCATACACACAAAATCAAATGTACATAGCACCATATGTAACTAGCACCACATATCCAACATGCACACAACACCATATGTACACATGTCGCATATCCAACATGCGCACATCACCATATGTACACAAAACTGCATAAAAAACATGTATACAACACCATATATACGTAGCATTTCCTAAACAACATGTACACAACACCAATTGTACATATAATTGCATAAACAACATGTAAACAACACCATATATACATAATACCGCATGCTTCAAAACATCACAGGTGAAACATGTAAAACATACATACAACAATAGTAATACACATCCATATGCCACACACTGACTCCACCAATCAACCTTGCCTCTAGTGTCTTTCCACCATCTATGCTTGTCCCAACATGTTGCATATCATACTACTTTCATTCCGCTAATGTATCCCTTAACATTACTTGCCATAACATATTATTCATAGACATAGTATAATCACATCATATCAATTCATATTCACATGATATTGACCTCGTAGATCTATTAGGGCTACTCTTCCCACTTGATTCCTCATAAACGAGGAACCTAAGTCATGGCATTCACCTGCATAATAAATCATTCCTCCACGAGAATGATTCCTAAAGAAACTTTCAGAAAACGACACACATACATACATATATACATATATATACATTAGCATAATCATGATCACAACATAATTACCAGATACCATAAGGTTAAGGTTAATATAACTCCTTTTATGCATGCATAACATGAAAAACATGGAGAATAATAGTTACCAATATCGCGAAGGCATGTGATGCCTCATATCCATTTAATTTACCTTTACTGCCACTTTTCTCATAATTATTTTTCCATCGTCCATTTATCCCAAAGCACCCAACCAATCCAAGCGATTTTAATACTCTTATCTTTAGCTTCCCTTATACATGCATTGGGCTTCATCCGAGTCTTACATTACCTATTTGGTTTCATTCATCTCTTCCCGAACTCCATTAAACTTATATTCCCCAAACCAATTCCAAAGGCCCTCAAAACATAAAAGGAAAGAACCAAAAGAAACCAAAAAGAAAAGCCATGAAAAACCAATAACAATACGACACCACAACAAAGTGGAAAGGCCTTGCACCAAATGCAATCAAAACCAATAATAAAGTTCAAATCAATCACAAAAGACCAAAATCACAAGACTAGGAACAAACACCATGACACAATCCCCATGGGTTCTCAATGCTTCCAATGGAAAGCTCAACCTGAGCCTCCTTCAAGATTTGATGGCAACCTCTTTTTCCATGTGATCCCCTGCATCATACTTCCATAAACAAATAATTGTGAGCTTATAAATGAATATAACACTATACCAATTATCTTACCTTATTGTGCCAAGCACACTTCTTATAACTAAGCACGTACATATATCATATCTCAAGGGACTCCAATTCATTAACGAATCTATCCATAACTATAAACCAACTTTTATACATGTCAAGTACATGTTCATGAATATAACAAATATCCACATAATGTAATACAAAATAAAGGTTTTAGAAGACTTCTTGTATTCATGCAAATCACCCATTCATTTGGAATTTTGATTTCCAAATGTAGCCAAATGAATTCTCACCCAATTCCTTTCTTTTACCTCTTTACACATCACCAATTGTTAGTTATATAATATATAAACAAACCAACTATTTCCTTGTCATGCTAATACCAAGCATGTAACCCTACAACTGTTCACACATGTCAACCACATGTTCCAAGGATCAAAAACTCATTTCTATTTTAAATAAACCTTTACCAATATTAATAAACATGTCATAATCAACAATAAACTCACATTCATTGGACATAATGCTACAACTATCACCCACTTGCACACAAGTGCATATCAGTTGTCTCAACACATAGTGTGTTAGTACAACCATCTTGAAACAATATCATTCCTTCATGCAATATTACAAACACATACTCACATCATGCAAATAATAATAAATTCAAGCAATAGATAGATGACATAATTGACACCAAACACTCAACACCAAATAAACGACATAATCAAACACTTGAAAATAATTAATGAAATTTAAAATAAAAAATCAAGAGATAGAAACTTTGGTGGAAAAGTATTTTAAGCCTGATTTTATATTCACATAAAATAATTATACATTATTCACACATAGTTGAGGCCTCGTATTATAGAAATGAGGTTCTCATAAAAAATTACAAATTTGGTTAATTGGTTGAACCTTCTTCATAACTTCCTCCACAATATCTCCATGAATGTCTCCAAAATATCTTAGCTGATTTTTTGTGATGTCCATCCCTAATTTCTCTCATTATCATCATCTTTCGACATACGTAGACTTCTAGAGTAATTCTACTTTCATGATTAATAATTTCATAATCTCATTATTTTTTGAATACTTGGACTTATTCATTGCTTATGTGAGTATGAGGCTAACATTCCCCCCCTCAATCATAAGTTCATAATAAGAACCTGGCACCATCTCCAAGTCTTCATGTTGAAACTCTTGAGTTGGGCCTCATTAAGAAACTACCTGGAAAACTGCAAAAACTGGATGTCGAAAACTCCAATATAAAGAGAGTGACCGAAGAGAAGTGAATTAGTTGCAAGTCTGATACATCAATGAAAATTATTTACGACTTAATTTGATGCCAAGATACAATTCAAAAGGATCTATATATCCTTTTCTAGGTCCAATGATCATCCAACTAAACAAAAATGCCCACAAATGTACTCTCAATCAGCATCCCAATCACTTTCCCACTAGAGAATTTTGATGCCCACTGGAAAAAAAAAAAATTGTTGAAATTTTCAGTCTGACAACCATATCATCATTTCATTTTCAATTTCATCATCAATAAAATTTTAATGCCCACTGGAAAATTGTGTTGTTGTCAAAATTTTCATTCTGAAAACAACATCATCATTTCATTTTCAATTTCAACATCAATTCCCCCCTTTGTCAGTTGAAAGGAGAGACCATAAACATATGCATTCATTTTGAACTCCCCCTCTTTAGATGTAGGATAGTTTAATTGGTGTACTCCCCCTTTCAAGCGCATGAGAGTATAATATTTTCAATATTGGCTACAATATTTGTCTTCATATGAGATTGAATTTTGCGGTAACACATGTACAATCATTTCAATGTATAATTAATACTCAATATGGCTGGTTGGTTTTGTTTGCAGCATCTCTCTCATGATTGATTCTTCTTGCCACAATGGTGACAAGGATGCAGGTCAAAACAATGATCTTCCATATGACCAATTCTTTGACAATTTTTACATTTTGGCTTTTCTTCAACTTTCTCATTGATTTTTTATGTTGTATTATCAATAAATCCTCCATTGATGAACTTGATTGGTTTTAAATAATTAGGAATATGAAAATTTCTATTAATTTTGTCATATCCTAAACCATATCAATTTTTGTTGCACTGAATTTCTTCTCATGGTTTTATGATTGCCTTGGAAAAAGAAGGTTCGACTTGATCATGCACAACTTCTAAACTTTAAGTTGCATCATTGAGTGGCTTGGAATCATCATCATCTGCATTTGAAGTTGTATTTTTGAATGGCAAGGAAACATGAATATTTTGTTACAAATCATCTTGTTGTAGTTGTGACTCAAGTTGGAGAAACTTAATCATTTCACGTGCCTGATGTAGATGTATTTTAATATCAGCAAGAGTGACTTTGTTGATTTTTATTGTGTCTTAAGCAATGGATAGTATCAGATTGTTCGTAAATTCTAACAATTGAATACTTTTCTCTATTTAAACTCACTCACTTGAACCCACGCTCGCTTGATTTTAACACTTGCTTGATTTTCATGCTCACTTGATCTTAGATTTGAAATTTTCTTCTTTCAATTTCACACTCACCTGATTTAGTTTTAACAAGTTTAGGATGTCGGCTACCACTAAAAATGCACCCAAGTTAATGATTTTACAATGAGTAGATGACATATTCAAATGAATTTTTTTGAAAGAACTCAACCTCCTATCAATTATAACTTAATGATTCAAGGCTTGAGTGTCGGGTTCAACAAAGAATGCACCCTTTTCATTACAACATGACAATAACAACTTCATCATTATGAGCTTTTACTTGTCTTCAATTTTACTTTTGACTCATTCAATCAAAAAAATATTTCCTTTGACTCCTAACATTAATTACCCTCAAATACATGACTTTAACTCTTTCTCAATTGACTTAACTAACAAAATGACTTCGCTACACAAGACCTTTTTTCTAACTTATATATGGACTTGAATTTGGACTCTCTTAAACTCTTTTTTTAAGTAGACCAACCATTTACTTTTTTTAATACAAAATGACCTCCCATAATAATAATAATAATAATTTTTAAAAAATAATCGACTTATCACTCCAAAACATTCCTTTAAAAAATAATCCATTTGTCACTCCACAAATTTTACAAAATATACACCTCATCACTTGAAAATTACACCTTATAACTCCATAATAAAAATTTCACTTTATTACAAATCTTTAAAAAAATCTTTCAAATCTTAAAAAAATATTTTTGAAACAAACCTTATCCCTCCATTTAAAAACAAAATATACCTTCACACTTTTAACATAGAGTAAGGGTTTTTCTTATCATAATAATTGTCCACATAAAACTTTAAACTAAATTTTTAAACCCTTAAAAAAGTGATTTTCCAACTTTAAACTTCATGTTATTGAAAAACGACTTACAGCCTTATTCATTCAATTTTTTCCCTTTGACTTGGAGGCCAGCCACTTCCATGTTGAAGGTATTCCACACTGCAAATAGATTAAAAGTTGTCCGATGATCTTCCACGGTGCTATACAGACTGTTTGCTGGCCGAAGAGGGACCAATCCATAATGAAGTTGCTTTAAGTCGGCTTTAATTTCTCAATTTTCCTTTCATATTTGACCAGATCCTTAACAAAAAAGAGAAGCAGTTCAACCTTGAAATCGATGCCACAAAATAGGGAGAGATCCTCCGACACAGGTAAGAAAATAATGGAGCTGGAATAAATCAACAAGTAAATTCCAGTTTGTGGAGACCTTGTACCAATTGATTAAATGCAGTGGAATCTTAGATAATAAAAAAATTGATTTTGTCACGTTCTTTTCATGGGAAACTGAGACTGAAATGAAAGAGCTAACGAGATCATTGTGTCCAAAACTATCGTCTTTCATCTGCTTCCTCCCATTCATTTTCTTCATTGTATTTGCACCTATTCTTTCTCTTAAATAAGGAATTAAGTGTTGGGCTTCATGGTCACCAACACGTAGATATCTACAATCATTTGGTGTATGTTGCTCCGGATTGAATCATTTGAACAAAGATTTCACATCTACAACAGAAACTGCATGTCTAGAACATATCTAGAACAAAGGTTGCAACGACTTCAATAGAATTCAACACCAACATAGCACAACCTCAATTCCATGCTCAGATTGTATATGATTGAGAATTTATTTAAGTGGCACCGAATAGATATCATTTGGAAAATGTGAACAACATGGATGTTTTTTTTTTCACATCAAGTCTCAACAAAAATCCCAACCTTCTTGCTCAATGTAGCAAGATTCTGACAATGCTCCACATGGTCCGCACACTAAACGTTGAGATCCACACATTGATTCAACTTGAATTACAGCATGCCTCGTTCTCAAAAAGGATCTTGATTGGGTTCTAGCATATGAGTCCTAGAACGTATTTTCAATCTAGATTTATTCCACCAATTCTATGTGCTTCAAGCCACTGCCAACGAAAAATACAACACCTGGTGTATTCCAAAATAAATGGTGATAATGATCTATTGAAACATTTCATATGAGCTTTCCATTGACTAATCAATCAAACCCATAATTTTGAATAAACAGGCATAAGTTTATGTTTATATATAGCCTTTGAAATCACCTTCTGGCTACTGGACATGGCTTCTTAGATGGATCTTCTTTATCTTCCAATCCGTTGGATATGTTGTGTCTTTTAGAAGTGAGAAAGGCTAATTCTAATGTATAGTTCACAGCTATTAAACAAGGATTTAACTTACCACATCAACAGTTCATACTCGTAAAAACACAACTCATTGATCCCCGCAGTCAATGCCCATTGCATCAAGATTCACGCTTAGAAACGTCCCTGGAAACGACCTCCATATTTGTGATCTAGGACCAAAAACGATATACTCTCTTCTAGCAACAGGTGCGCAAGCCGAGTTGCTCCTTCTGCAACTCCAATTCCAAGCCAAGTTCTTCCTCGTGCAACTTTTGCTTATTTTATTAATTTCTCCGGGATCTTCACATCTCCACGGTCAAAATTCACAAAGCTGTAACAAAACTATAGACGCAATATTTTCCATGCAAAACTACCATGGATTCACTAAGGCCAATTGAAAATAATTAATGAAAAACAAAAAAATAATTCAAGAGACAGAAACTTTGGCAGAAAATTATTTTAAACATGATTGTATATTCACATAAAATAATAATACATTATTCACACATAGATGAGGCCTCATATTATAGAAATGAGGTTCTCATTTAAAAAAAAATTACAAATTTGGTTAATTGGTTGAGCTTTTTCCGTACCTTGCTCCACAATATCTTCATGAATGTCTCCACAAATATCTTAGCTGATTTTGTGTGATGTCTATCTCTAATTTTTGTGATTATCCTCATTTTTGGTCATAGGTAGACTTTTTAAAGTCTAATTTCATGATTAATAATTTTATGATTTCATTATTTTGTGAATAATTGGGCTTATTGATTGTTTATGTGAGTATGAGGCAAAAAACTTATGTTGCCAGGAAACGTGGGTGTGGGGACGGGGACGGGGACGACACTTTTTGAAACAGGGTGCGTGGGGACGGGGACGGGGACGACACTTTTTGAAACAGGGTGCGTGGGTGCGTCGGGGGTATATACTATATATATATTATATTATATAATATTATATATAAATTATAATTTATATGTGTGAATTTGTATAAAACAAGAAAAATAAAATATTTTTGATTTAAAAATTAAAGTTTAAACTTCAAAGATTTAAACATGCACATCATTGAACATTCAACATTCACATAATGATATATATAATATGAATCATGATAATATTAAATAACTTGATAAGTTATAAAAGTCATGATATATGTCCATTGTCATACTACATTCAAAATTTCCCTTAAGGGCAAAGAGTCAAGACATCTCCAAACATGAACTAGGAAAATTCAAAATACTCAAATAAAAATTTAAAATAGTGAACAATGGCTTCCTCAAGCCATGTCATCAGCATCCATGTCATCAGCATCACTTAGATCTTCAGTCAGCATGCTCTCAAGGTAGGAATCACTCTCATCTTGAGCCTCCTGCTCATCCATAACATTTGAAGGTAGCTCAATAAGGCCATCTGGTTGTATTTCCTCATCCACACACATAGCATCATCTGTGTATTGGTCCCATCTCTTGAAAGGACCCTCCTTGTACCCAGGGTCTTTTCGAGATATGAGACAAAGTGTGCTATGAATTTACACTAAGTTCTCTGCCTTCTTTGAGCCCAACCTATTTCTTTTTACTGAATGGATAAAGGCATAAGTACTCCAATTCCTCTCGCAAGATGAAGAACTAGATACCTGGAAAATTAGGGGAAGCCCATTAAATTAATTAAAATTTTAAAAGAAAAGCTAAAATGAAAATTGAAAATCCAATACAAAAATTTAAATGAGAAATAAGATGAGGAACTCCAAACTAGTTACCTGTCCAAGTAACCGTATGGAAAACTATTGCAACTCAGGAGCATCAACACCATGAAGCCACCACCAATCAATTGGATCCTTCTTCTTGCATCTATCGGCCAAAGCTGCATGTGAACCAAAGACACCTCGACCACGTGAAAATTGGGCAAACTGAGTTCGTATGTCAGAGGCTTCTTCTGTATCACCATAAATTTTCTTTATAGCAGTGAAGAATCCTTTGAACACCTCTCTATCTTGGGAAGGAGGCCTCCTTCCTGTGGTGGGATCATACCATTTTGGATTAACTGCATAAGTTGCCATATGAATAGGGGTGTTCAATTTATTCCACCGCCCATGTATAAACTCTTTCAGTTGTGGCCACAAAGTAGGATCTTTCCTATTTGTGATGGCTTGGATCCTCTCACACATGGAGTCCATGTTCTCATAAATTTCACCTAAACATGGACTATATGTATCCACATAGCGGATCATATCACAAATTGGTTCTATAAATTCCACAACAAATTTGGCATCAGCCCAAAATTGATCATCCAAAATCAACCTCCTCACCTCCAAAGCTGCATCGGAAGTAGATAACTTCCATTGATCCCACATATCACTGATCACTATGGCAGATAAAGCCTCCTTCATCTCCACAAGCCTCCTAAGTAAAATGTAATAAGTGGCAAATCTGGTATCTGCAGGTTTAAGAAGCTCCATTTTGGCATGCTTGCGGTAAATGGCTTGTGATTGATGATGGTTGCATATAAAGATTTGAATTTTGCGGCCATTTTCAATGATTGCTCGGATCCATTCAAGTTTCCCAATGTGCTTCAATGCATTATTCAAATAATGCACTGCACATGGTGTCCAAAAAATATGCCTGCGTACATCAAAGACAAAATTAATTAATAATATTTAAAAAAAATCAAACTTGTAAGTTGTAATCAAAAATAAATAAAATAAATAAAAATTCAAAATGTAATTGAAATTCAATTATTCATGTAATTTAAAAATTGAAACTTGTAGTTGTCACTAACCTATACTCCTTTTGAACCATTGCCCCTCCTGCTTTGCACACTGGAGCTGCATCAGTAATAACTTCAACAACATTGGATGGCCCCACCTCTACAATGGCATCACATAATTGGTCTTTCAAGAACATAGTGTTCTTTTCTTGACCAGAACAATCAATGGCCCTGAGAAAATAAGGACCAGACAAGGAAGAGACAATGATGTTTATTAATGGACGATTCCTACAATCAGTCCATCCATCCATGACAATGGAGCATCCATATGCACTCCAAGATGCCTTCAAGGGTGCCATTGTCTTCTCAAGACGAGCTTTCTCCTTGTCCACCAAGACAGTTCGGAGCTTCTCATAATCAGGTGCTTTATATCCTGGAGGTCCATCATTAATAGCATGAACCATTTGCTCAAAATAAGGTGAACGAGTTGCATTGAAGGGAATGCCACATGCAAGAAAAAATCTTGCTATTGCAAGATCAACACCTTCCCTACCTTTCACATCAAACATGTCATAAAGGCCACCAACTTTAGTGCATGACTGGTAGTGCTTTTTGATGCTCTAGATGGAATATGCTCATCACCAAATTGAACATCATCATCAGATGGTAATTCTTTCTCATTAGAATCATCATCTTCATTGACATCATGATCAACATTACGACATGACTAAGAGATTGCCTTACCATCAGCCTTTTGTTGCTCTCTTTGTGCACTAGGGAGTCTATTTGCATCATCTGGGTCTCCAGTGCAAGGATCAACACCCTTCCTTGGTATCTTCATGAAATGAGCTTTAACTCGGGTATAACTCCTTTTCCATTCAAGCTTACATAAATTGCATTTTATTGTAGCTGTCCCCCCAAAACCCTTTGGAGGTTTCTGCCTATCCACATATTTCCACAGTGGATATTGTGGATTTGATGAATACATTGTTGATTTTGGAAATAATTTAATAAGCCAAATGGCCAAACCTAAAAGCAAAGAAAATAGAAAAATTAAATTAAAAACTGTGAACACTGAAAATTAAAATTTAAAAATCATAGGTTGACAAAGTATTTTATTTCTGCACGCTGAAATCACTATTATGTTCCTCAGGTCTAAAGCATGCCTCCAAATCAGCTCATCGTGTGACAGATGTGCTGAACAAAATGAATCACAGTAAACTTTAAAGACAATAATGAAGGTGCTAATGCGCAATCCAGTTGTATGGAATCTCCTAGCAAGGATCATAATTCTGACAAAAGCACTTTATGTGATAACGATTTTACTGAATGTAAGCAAGAATGTAAATTACTGTTGTCAAAGGTTTCCCAAAATGACATGAAAATTGAGAGAGAGAACACTTCTGGCAGCCCTAATCGTTCTCAAATATAATATGAGCCTTGAGGAAGATAACAATAATCCTACTGCCAGCTCCAGTCAGTTTCGAAATGACATGATCCTTGAGACGGCTAACAACACTTCACCAACTCAAACTCAGTGAATAGTAAATCATCAATTTTATATGTACAAGCACCTGCATGTACAATCTCACAAGAATGGAATCTCAATTTTTGGGATAAAAAATCCTGCTATCTGTTTGCGTCGTGCGACCATGATCAATACAGTGATCAACCAAACTCTATTCTGGGAACGGGCATGAATGATGAATGTTGTTTTGCTACTAATCATTAATGAGTCATGTTTATGGTTTCTTCCATCATATTTGACAAGATGCATCCGTGGATAGTGGTTTTTTTTTCTTGTGACAGAGGGCCGACTTAAAAAAAATAAAAATAAAAAATTACCTATCTTGCACAGCGCTGAGGACGACGGCTGCTGGACACTGCTGGACGGCTGCTGGACGGCGGGCGACATACGCAGAGGCAGCGGAGGACGCAGTGCTAACGTTGTTGTTTCGTGGTTGTTCCTGCTAATGATGTTCCGTCGAGGAGGAAGGTGAGGTCGAGGGTGCCGGTGCGGGTTGCAGTGGGATAATCGAACGTTGTTCTGTCGAGGAGGAGGGTGAGTGCCAGCGCCGATTGCAGTGGTATAGTCGATAGACTATAGTTCTAACTTCTTAGGGTTGCAGGTTTAACTTTAGTGTTATAATTTTTAAGTTTTAATTTGATTTTTAGTTTTTAAGTTTATGCGTTAAGTTTTAAATTTTAATTTTAATTTTGAAGTTTTAAATTTTAATTTTAATTTTTAATTTTTACGTTTTTATTATTTAATATTTAATAAATTAATTTAAGTTTTGAATTTATTTATTTTTTTAAATCGCCTTAAGAATAGACTATAGTTAACTTATAAATTATTTAATTTTAATTTTAATATAAAAATCTTAAATTTTAATTAAAAAAATTTAGATTATAGTCGAATTTTGATTAAAAAATAAAAAAATTAGCCTAAATTGCCTCCGAAGAACCCGAAAAGAACCCATTTTCGGGGTTCTTCGTCGCTGAAGAACCCTAAAAGAACCCGAAGAACCCTAAAAGAACCCTGATTTTGTGTTGGACGTTTCGAGTTCTTCCATGAAGAACCGGGTTCTTCAAGGTTCTTCTGGGAAGAACCCGTCCCAGCACCCGGTACGTGGGGACGGGAACCCGATGCGGGTGCGGGAACCCGTGCAACATAGAAGAAAGGTTTTGAAATGACTGATTTGGGCTATGTTCACTACTATCTTGGTATTGAAGTGACTCAACATCCTAAAT